>CM077175.1:26868615-28068615 GCA_039654105.1 Coreius guichenoti | reverse complement strand
TGGTTTAGCTCCCCAGTACTTGAGCGAGCTCTTAACGCATTATACTCCATCACGTCTATTGCGGTCTCAAAATTCTGGCCAGTTGATAATACCTAGAATATCAAAATCAACTGCAGGCGATCGATCCTTTTCCTATTTAGCACCTAAACTCTGGAACAGTCTTCCTACGGGAAGCAGGCAGACGCTGTCAGTTTAAATCTAGACTAAAAACACATCTCTTTACTATGGCATACACATAAAACATTTTTAATTTATATTATTCAAATCAGTTAAATGATTGTTTTAGGCTGCATTAACTAGGTCAGCCGGAACCGGGAACACTTCCCATAACACCTGATGTACTCGTTACATCATAAAAAGAATGGCATCTACGCTAATGTTAATCTCTCTGTTTATCCCGAGGTTCACTGCAGTCGACCGGATCCGGGCCGTATCCGGACCAGGTGGTGGACCTGCGCCTGGACATGATCAACGCATCCCTGAAGTGTCTGCAGAGACCGTGTCAATTAAACTCCCCCCTGTAAATGCTGCATCGACACGACATCCTCATTAAACCCGTCCCCGGCGTGACGACTCCAATCTTTCGAATAATCCTACGAATATCTTTCGATCTAATATGACTTCTGACCTGTAATGTTGCCAGAATCATAATCATACACTATTTGTTCGTCGGCCAGAGGAGAACTGGCACCCCGACTGAGCCTGGTTTCTCCCAAGGTTTTTTTCTCCATTCTGGCCCTGAAGGAGTTTTGGTTCCTTGCCACCGTCGCCTTTGGCTTTTGGCTTGCTCAGTTGGGGACACTTAAATTTCAACTATATTACTGATCTGCCCGCATTGACACTATATGATAATTGAAATGAGCTGGATGACATCACCGTTTTCACCAGAGCGGCTGTACAGCCAAATCAAATTCTGTTGCATTATTTTCCTGTTACCACTGTGAATCTGCTTTGAAACAATTGGCATTGTAAAAAGCGCTATATAAATAAAGGTGATTTGATTTGATTTACAGTACAGCTTCAAATCTGTAATTTATTCCTGTAATGCAAAGCTGAATTTGAATTTACTCCAGTCTTCATTGTCACATGATCATTCAGAAATCATTATAATATGATGATTTGCTGCACAAGAAACATTTATTATTATTAACATCAATGTTGTTGAGAATAGTAAGAAATTGATGGAAATCAAAAGATTCTTTGATCAATAGAAAGTTCAAAAGGAAAGAATTTATTTGAAAAATAAAACTTTTGCAACATTTTACGTCTTTATTTTTGATCAATTTAATGTATCCTTAATGAATACAATTTCTTTAAAACAAAATCTGACCCCAAAAATAAAAATATTATAAACGTGTAAAATACTACTTGTAAAATATTTACTTCTATTAGGCGTGTGGCAGTCGTCCGTGAGGGGGCTGCCGTTTTTACGTTCAGTTTGTGTTTAATTATTTATTAAAGTGCTTAAACATTCGCCGGTTCCCGCCTCCTTCTTCCCATAACAACATACCATGTTACAATGACATAAAAATTACTTTCATTGGAGTAACCATTGGAGTAACAACCATAATAAAATAAATGAAACACATTTTTAGGTTACCTAACAAAAAGTGACCTTAGTTCAGAGCTGATCCAAAATTTTTACATTTTCTTTTGAATAACATGCACCAATGAATTTTGAACAATACGACCAGGAATATGTACTAATAAAATGAATAGAGTCAGATTTTGATTACATATTGACAAAAAAAAAAAGTTAAATACTAGGTATTTAATGTGAAAATGCAAGGGAAAATAATGAATATGCTTAGCAGGGTTTTGTAACCTTGAGTAAATGATGGGTCTGCATTGATTTTTCTATAGCTTTGAGCTGGAGTCCAGTCAGCAATGCCTCTAAGGAGACCCAGAAGTGGAGAATGTTGGAGTGAAGCCAGTTTGACCCAGTTCCCTGGAAACTACACTGCCGTGATGATGAGAGGTTCTGATTAGTAGAGGTGAAGCTGTGGGCCGTGTCCATCCTGAGGGGAGAGAGGTATGGCGGACCAATCCACCCACATTAATCTCTAATAGTGCCCACTGAAAGAACATAATTCACCACAGTGAATGTTTTTTGTGGATTTTACCAGGAGATGGACAAACGTTTAGACTCTTGGGCACAAATGTACCCCAAAGTGGGGCCAAACATGTTTCAGTAATTCCATGCAACAGTCTAAGACACAAAATCCACAAAAACACAAAAAACACAAAAACAAGACAGAACATTTTAAGGAGGTAGTTCAGATTATTGCCAGTGGAAAGATTAAATATACAGTATATTAAAAAAAAATACAAATATACACAAAATAATGCAACAACAAACTAACAAGCATTCATTTTCAGGTATGAAACACTGAAGGAATGTTCAAGTTTATACTATATATAGAACAAGCTCTAGCATGTCACATACTGTATGCTGTCAATAGAGCTTGACTTGTATTTTATCCAGAATACTCCTATATGTTTGGAATAGCATGCTAGCATACTGCTGTACGTATTATTGCTGCATTATATAGTATGTACACCGTGCGCAATGAAACCTTGCATGGAATACTATAATAATAACTAAATTTACCAAAATTTACAGAATATAACATTGTATCCCACAATGCATTGCACTTGATCTTCCATTTCCTGCGTAATGAATGAACCTCACCTGTTTTTTTTTTCTTGTTTCTTACTCATTTGATTTGACTTAATATAGATACATAAAAATAAAGAAATTTTTATACTAAATTGGATTTTTACTGGATGCCACTCACAGAATTAAACATGCATGTAAAGAAGTCTCGTGTCAGACGTAATAAGCTTATATGACAATAATGTAGCATATAGAAATAATGTAGCATTAGAAATGTTTATTGTTGCATACCATTTATTTTTAATAATACACTACCATTCAAGTTTGGGGTCGGTAATATTTTTTAAAAAATAGATTTATATTTTAATAATTATTAGTAATTAATTAGTAATTAATAGTTTATAAATTATAAATAATAATTAATAAAACTTTTATTCAGTAAGGATGTAAATCATCATATAAGAATGATTTCTAAAGGATCATGTGACACTGAAGACTGGAGAAATGATGCTGAAAATTCATTAATCACAGGAATAAAATTACATTATATATATTAAAATAAAATTTCACATTATTACATTTTTTATTGTATTTCTTTATTTTTTAAATTATCAAATAAATGCAGCCTTAGTGAGCATAAAAGACAATAGTGCAATAGTAAGCAGTATTTAGTGTATACTGCACAGTATGCAGTGAGAATTATGCTAGTAGGCTACTCTGAACATACCCTAAGATATCTTTTTGTGTTTTTAAACAGCTAATTGATCAGGTACAGAAGCTGAACTGTTACGTTTGTAAGTAAACAGTAATTAGCATAACACATAGCCTGTAACTAGATTTGAAATGCTGAGCGGGTTGTTGCATGTGATTTTACATGATGAGTTTTTTGAGCTTCTAGAGGGGCTGATAATCAAACCTGCTCAGGAGAATCATGCATAATTCAATACATGGAAGACTCAATTAACCAAATGCCAAAAAGAGATTGACTTTAATAAGTTACCCACTGCTTGCTAACGCTGGTGATTAGGAAGGATCTGAGGAGGAAGGGAGCGCTATACCAGCATAGTGTGTTATTGATCAATGACTAGCAAGGAGTGTATTTCTGTTACAGTGCATGTAAGTCTAATTTATGTACAGCGAGAGACATGATGGATACTGAATGATGACAAAAGAGTTATGGCCAGAAATAAGTCAGAGAACTGCAGTTCAAGTACAAAATCTTACTTCTTGTGTATATTGATAAACAGATATCTTGTTCAATCAATGGTAAGTATTCTATTCACAAAATATACCTATACCTTTTCCATTTTTGTCTGACTTGTTGCTGTGCCTTCTGAATGTTATTTTGTTTTCGCATATGCAGTGTATTCTAACTTGTAATTTTGTTTTTAGATTTGTGATTTGTTTTGCACTTCTCTGCCTTTGGAATTTTCTCTTCTAATAACCAAAACCTCCAACCCTGTGCAAGGTTCATGTCTTTTGGAAAAATTATTAAACTCAAGTCAACTAACCCACTCACTCACTCAACTCAATTCATATTGCTTTATTGGCATAACATACTTAGGTACATATCGCCAAAGCATTGCACAAAGCAAAACAAAAACAAAAAAATCAACAACATACGTAAAATACATTCATATATATATATATATATATATATATATATACACACTATATTGCCAAAAGTATTGGGACACCCCTCCAAATCATTGAAATCAGGTGTTCCAATCACTTCCATGGCCAAAGGCGTATAAAATCAAGCACCTAGGCATGCAGACTGCTTCTACAAACATTTGTGAAAAAATGGGTCGCTCTCAGGAGCTCAGTGAATTCAAGCGTGGTACCGTGAGGTTGCAACCTGTGCAATAAGTCAATTCGTGAAATTTCCTCACTACTAAATATTCCACGGTCAACTGTTAGTGGTATTATAGCAAAGTGAAAGCAACTGGGAACAACAGCAAAAAACAGGCCACGTAAAAATCACAGAGCGGGGTCAGCGCATCCTGAGGCGCACAGTGCGCAGAAGTCATCAACTTTCTGCAGAGTCAATAGCTACAGACCTCCAAACTTCGTATGGCCTTCAGATTAGCTCAAGAACAGTGTGTAGAGAGCTTCATGGTATGGGTTTCCATGGCTGAGCAGCTGCATCCAAGCCTAACATCACCAAGTGCAATGCAAAGCGTTGGATGCAGTGGTGTAAAGCACACCACCACTGGACTATAGAGCAGTGGAGACGTGTTCTCTGGAGTGACGAATCACACTTCTCTGTCTGGCAATCCAATGCACGAGTCTGGGTTTGGCGGTTGCCAGGAGAACAGTACTTGCCTGACTGCATTGTGCCAAGTGTAAAGTTTGGTGGAGGGGGATTATGGTGTGGGGTTGTTCTTCAGGGGTTGGGCTTGGCCCCTTAGTTCCAGTGAAAGGAACTCTTAATGCTTCAGCATTAAGACAATTTGGACAATTTCATGCTCCCAACTTTGTGGGAACAGTTTGGGGATGGCCCCTTCCTGTTCCAACATGACTGTGCACCAGTGCACAAAGCAAGGTCCATAAAGACATGGATGAGCGAGTTTGGTGTGGAGGAACTTGACTGGCCTGCACAGAGTCCTGACCTCAACCCAATCCATATTTTGTACCACATTTAAATAAAATTTAATAGCTTTTCTTCTCACAACCAGAAAAACAACAGGAAAAGAAATAATGCACTACAGAAAAACATGCGTGTTCAGTGAGCACTTTGTGGGAGTGCATTGAGACATCCTGTCTGAGCATCACTGCAGTAGATTCAAGTTATGAGGCCTTCAGCAGTAGATAATTAGAGGTGTATTACACTGCACAGACTTCACAAAGCAAGGCAGGAAATCAATTATCATCAGACCCAGGTGAAATATCATTTCGAGCCAAGGCTCCCGTTCTCCTGGCTCGATACTGTGACATTGGCACGGATGTACTGATCAGGAGTCTGAGCAGTAAAAGAATGCCTGGGCTCTCGGTTTATAGCTTGATAAAAATAGAATCATGATTACCTCTATAGAAGGAAAGAATGCCTCAGTGCTGCCAAGACTTGAACCGTTGATGAGGACGGCTGAATAAAATACTGATTGATAAAAATAATCTGGAAAACATACAACCATACAAGCCCATCCATCCAAAATGTCTTTATGGCTGCTTATAGAACATGCATAATGATTAATTAGTCTTTGTGTTTCGCCGAGTCTTTTAACACATATGAATTATCATCTCCCACCCCCCAGAGTGAAGAAACGTCTGGAGGCTGTTTAATTTGCTCTTAATAGGGCAATTAACATTCTGATTTATATCTTGTGACATTGCAAGAGTTTTTATTGTTTTAGATGGACTGACATGCAACAAAAGAGGATCTGAAGCAGGTTGATTGTCAATTTTCTATATTATTTAAACTACATTTGAGGCACGTCTTGTGTTTAATTAGAAAAACAAACCTTTATTTAAATGGCCTTTCTGTAAAGGATTTTAAAATGGCCGTGTTGACACACTAATGCTTCCTCCGAGTGTGTCCACAGAGATGACCTGCAGGTTAATTACAATTAACAGGTGTAGCCTAGTAAAGGGACCAGATCATAATCAGAAACGAGGTAGACAACAAATTATTCAAAACACAGACAGATATGAAATATTAAATTATGTAAACTAAAGATAACCCCAGAAAGTGCGCCCTGGATGTTTAAATAAAATAATGATTATGTACCTTATTTAAATAAAAGCTGGGCTGTAATCATAATTTAAATAACTCAGGGACAGGGACACAATCACTTAGGTAGACTCAGACAAACTTTCCGCAATTTTTTCTATAATAATATAATATAATTATTAATTATACTGTATTAATTAATTAATTAATTAAATGTTATTGTAACACTTTACAGTAAGGTTCCATTAGTTAATGCATTCACTAACATTAACTAACACTGAGCAATACAGTTGTTACAGAATTTATTCATCTAAGTTAGCTAATAAAAATACAACTGTTCATTGTTAGTTCACGTCAGCTCAGGTCCTTTAAATAATATTAACAGATACAACTTTTGATTTTAATAATGTATTAATGAATATTGAAATTAACTAAGATTAAAAAATGTTTTATGAGATTTTCATAGTTCATGTTAACTAATGTAGTTAACTAATTTTAACAAATGGAACCTTATTGTACAGTGTTAGCTATTTTGTATAATAATATAGTCATTGTATTTATTCATTGTATTAATTGTATTTTATTATTATTATTATTATTATTATTAGTATTGTTATTATTATTATTATAAGTGGGGGAAAGATGTGGTTTAAAAAAATGAGTAGCTCAAAATTATAATTTTATCACCTGCAAGACTATCCTTTATTTTAACAGGCAGAATTGGAAGAAGAGAAAGAGAGACTGTGGGAGAAGCTATTAATGAGAGACAGACAGTGGAGGAATGTTATTACGAAGAGCAAGGGGAAAAGGAAGCTAGAGAAAGAGTCAATTTTCACAGCTTCCTAAAAGTAGGGCAGTGAGATTCACAGCAGGGGTTTGTGAAGACACCTGATTGGCTGAGGTAAAACAACCATGTTTAATAAGCAGAGCTCAAGCACCTCCCACCAGAAGTGTTGAAACATTCAATGAGCATGATGACACATGAACATGAGCCCTGCCACTAACATCAATACTCAACAGTCTAGACAATTTATCAAGAAAACCTTGGGCGAGGATGCCAAGGACATCTTTTTGCCGGCTGTGCTTCTCCTTCAGAATAATTACGTACCACAGCCTATAGCATCCATTCTTAGTTTAAGATTAATATACAGTAGCCCAAAGAGTTTTTGGACACCTAAGCCACACTTAAAAATGATAAATGCATTAAATAAATAAAATTGCATCTGCAAACAACATTATTTCTTAGAACTAGTTTGACTTTTTTGAGTCGTTGCATTGAAGCCATTGCCTCCTCAAGTTCACACAAGTGTAACACAGGAGTAACCACAGGTGTAGTTCATCAAATTAACTAACATAATCCACTAACCAGAGTTTTTGAATTCATTCTGAACAGTATCTATGGGTGTGTCTCAATCAGCTCCCTAGTTCAGAAAAATCGCGAAATCCTACCAGTGCACTGAAACATTTGCTCCCCAAAAAAGTCCCACAATACACAGTGAAAACTAAAAAGGTTATTTCTTTAAAATAAATGTCACTTGGTTTGATATATTGCTATATAATGCAATGACTTTCATACATTTTAAGCGTAAATACAAGATAAACAGTCATCACTTGACATCTACTGACCAACACAAAAAACTTGGGAAGCACGATTATGACAAAAATCATAATTGTTAGTACTTCCATTTAGGGGTGGGTGATCTGACGATTTTATATCGTGATCGATCTTGAAGACGTCCACGATCTACTTTTCAAGCAAATCGTAGAGATCGCGATCTTTTATGTACTCTTAATAGAGTTATTTTGATGCCGCACCAGACTTTTATTTTGAGAACGCCGGCTCTGAAAGCGGCTGTGCCTGAGCACACAACGCTCACATTCTCTTCATTAGTTATGGTCTCTGTTTAACAGTTTTGTCTAATACGTTACTGGATAGAACTGTTAAAAAAAGAAAGTAAACTGTATACAGAAGAGTATCATAGTGTTTGCTTTTATATTATTAGTAACAGAAAGGCAAACACTATTAATACGTTCTCATTTACCGTCAGCATTCAGCAAATGTGCATTTATATAATTTAAACAAATCTTTAATAAATATCTAATAAACATTTAATTTCACAAACCTTGCAGGCTTAGTCGAATTCGATATTCTGAAGTGCGCATTTTGATATTGTGTTAAAAATTTGCCTATTTAAACCAATATAATTTATAATAAAAAAAATTGTTTTTATGTAGCTACACATTCAATCAAGACACGATTCACATTGGCTCTTTTAGCAGCTTGACAAGCAAAGCTGTTATTCAAATGCTGAATAAATTATGCGCAATGCGAGTTACACTACAGTACTAGAACGTTCTCATCCCATAATAATCACTAAAGCTGTTCACAGTTTCACACGACTGCTAGAGCTCTGCAGTTCAGAGAGAGTTCACTGCCTGAACTCACAAACACTCCCTATACAATAAATGAAGCTGTCCACACTTCAGAATGAACTCTTATTTACACTGTCTGTGCCTTGATTTATAAGAATGTTGCAGTTTTGTCACATCGCTTACTTGTGGTGTATTTGTGGCACAACATTTAGCAAATTCAAAATACTCTCAAATTACAGATGATTTTTTTTCACTTCGGTTTTAAAGCTTGTGTCAACTGATGTTTAACACTGGTGTTGTTCATTGGGTGGGGGTCACACTTATACTGTCCGCGTAACAGTGTTTTTATAAAATGAATGTACTACATTTTAGTTCAATAATATTTGAAAGTAACAGGTAACAATTAACAGTAAGAAGTGTCCAAATGGCTGAAAAAACATACTAAACTGTGTTTTTAAACTGCAAGTGCAAACTAAACTGCATTCAAAAAATGCCAAAAGTTATCTGTGATGGGCAAATTTAAAGTAGGTTTAGGGTAAGGGGGTAGAAAATTTGATTAGCTCAGTATGAAAACCATTACGCCTATGTAGTGTCCCCATAATCCACATATACATATGTATGTGTATGTGTATGTGTGTGTGTGTGTGTGTGTGTTAATGTAAGCCAGTTGACTAATCATATGTTTATATTAATTTAATTACTTAAATATATACTGGGGGGCAGCTTGCCGCAAAGCACTGAGTTTCGGTTCATTTTTGTGATGCGCTCCAGTTCACGGAGACCGAGATGGCAGAAAGCGCATCCTGTTTGTTTTCTTTATTTTACAAAGCACATCGTTTTGTTGTTATTGTGAGTTTACACATATAAAAGTAGATCCTCTAAAGTTTCGAATTATGTATTATTCTTATCTGTGTGACCAAAAATGACGGAGTATTTTAAGTTGTTTCCACTGTTATAAGGAAAAAATGCAAATGATCGTGCCGGCGATGAAACTTGGATATGCGCCTAATAATAGCACACATTTATCTAGGTTAACGTTACAGCGAGCGGCCAAGTAAAGTTACTACTACTTACATGTTTCAAATGATAAGCCATATTTGAGATCAATGGATGATAGGCAAACGTTTGGATTTCCTGCCCGACATACTATAATTACCACAAGGACCCACCGTTAACGATTTGTCCCTCACGGACTGCGTGACTTTGCCACTTCCTGTGGAGTGTTTTTTTTCCTGCGACTAACCGACTAATACAATTTTGGTCAAATAAGCCTCTTCTCGTTGACTACCGTATTAGGGGGCAGCCCTAGTGTTCACATAGCAAGGGCTATAAAAGTCACCAAGTTCAAAAAAAAAAAGACTATTAGTTTATTACTAAAAAGTCACTAATGACTAATGTCTAAAGGTGCGGTATGTAGGAATGAGGAATGAGCTAGTGGTTGAAATGGGTACTGCAGTCCAAATTCAAAATATTGTTTGCCCCGCCCCCTCATCCTCAGACTCGACGCTCACGCAGGTTGCCAGGTTGAGAACACACAACAGGAACGAGCGCAATTGACATTGGAAGGCGAGGAGACTTACACACTGTAAGTTGATGAGTTGATTTATGTTTTAATGTGCTTCCGTTCATAGAGATTTTTAGATGAATGCCGAGGCTTTTAGGTCGGGTAGAATCTGCGATCACTGACTCAGATATATGCTGTGTTTTCCGCCAACTGGCAACCTGTGGTGTCGAAATACTATTGGGTAAATTGACAATGTGTGTTATCGCACAGACCTAATGACATTCCGACACGGAACGCACATTTCAAAGTAAAATAACTGGCTGTAGCATTGTTTTTTGAAGAAACAAGTATGTGAACTCAGCATGTTTCCTAAATATCTGCAAACATATGATGGTATTTTTATGCTTTAGTACAGTCAAAAACTTACATACAGCACCTTTAAATAAAACATACAGCACACACTTGTGGATCAGAAGGACAGTCACTGATTGGCCTGTAGACTAACCTAAATGTCTCACTATTACATTCATGCATATAACAGACATATCTGTGATTGGTTAATGCTCAACCTCTTCAAACCACTTTGTAAACAGAATAATTACACAACAGGAGCAGACCTAAATTAATTGTTATAAGTTGTAACTGTCTAGTACCACAATTGTCCAATCAACATGTAATTGTCGAGTACTAGAGAGTTTCAATAAAAGACAGAACATAGACTTAACAAGACAACAGTGTGCTCAGGAAATAAACCATTGACTAGGTCTCTCTCTCCTCTTTGAGCCTTTTAGAGCCACGACTAAAGCAGGTCCACAGCATTGGGGTGAAAGTCAGTTCAAAGTATCACCTCAGCCTTGAACAAAACTCCCTGCGGAGAATCAAACACACAGTCTGAGAGAAAGAGAGCAGACTCACCTGCTGCACAGTCCGCTTCATCTTCGCCGTTTTCGCAGTCTCTTTCCCCGTCACACCGCCAGGACAGCGACACGCACTTCCCTCCACAGTCAAACTTCTCTGGTGGACACGTCTGTTTGACTGCTGTGGAACAGAAGCAGATGTTTGAACAGGTTAATCTAAAACATGTGGCAAGTAAACCAACTGCCATCAAATCACTTTCTGCTCATCACAGGGTGAGATGTGAGATTGCAAATGTGATAAAAACACACGGGACATCTCTGAACAGAATTTCTGAATGCAATTTTTAGCATGTTTTTGCTTTTTGATGTCCGTTTATGCAGCTTTTCCGGCTGCTGAGGCACGTCAGAATGAGGTGAAGTGTTGGGGGAGTACTAACTATTACTAAGTATTTAATGAACTAGATTTTTCAGTAGTGTCACAGAATGTAGGGTTTCCATCCACTAGCACTGTGTGTTTTAATGTCATATTGTATCGTACAAGCAGCTTTATCACAGAGCACACAGAAGACTTGAGCTGCGTCCAAAATTGCATACTGTATAGTAGGTACTACATTTGGTTTGAAATGTACGCATTACCATTAAAAAAGTATGTTCTATACAATATGAATGTGTGTAGTATGATTGGAATTTGGATGTACTATACTTGCCATGTTGTCACTGTCATGTGACCAACACGAGCACCTGTACAGCGATTTATAAATTATCATGATGCTAATCGATGACTTGAAGATAGTCAACTCCACATCAACTACATAAATTCAGAAACGTCCTGCTGCATTCTACATGTTGTCACTTCTTAAGTCTCTCCATCTGTGTCCGACTCTGGTTCGAACATATAAGGCTGAACAATTTCTGACATTTTCAGTGCGTGAGATTGTCCTGTTTTGTTGTTGCCGGTATGCTGGAGCATTGGAAGCTCCGCCCTCTTCTTGAAAGGGTGCCGGGAGCACCAGCTCATTTGCATTTAAATGGACACACACACAAAAACGGCACGTTTCTGCACACGCCCAGAAAGTGGCAATTTTAACATGCTACAAAAAATGATCTGTGGGTATTTTGAGCTGAAATTTCACATTCACACTCTGGGGACATTAGAGACTAGGTAATAGTAATAGGTCACCTTTAAGAGCCCATGAAAACTAAACTGAAATTAAAACTGAACGTGACAATAACAATAAATAATTTCATTTAATAATTGATCTGATCATAAAAAACTGTTAAATGCCACCTAAAAATAAAAATAATAATAAATGAAAACACTTTTTTTTTTTTAAATATGATGATGACAATGTTAACGACAGCTGCAAACAGGATCTCAGTTCACCCCAAAAAGAATATTGTCATCATTTACTCACCCTCATGTTGTTCCAAACATGTATGACACAAAAGAAAATATCAGCGGGTGAGTAAATGATGACAGAATTATAATTTTTGGGTGAACTATCCATTTAATTCAGAGTAAACAGGATCAGGCGGCAGATCAGAGGGCCCGTGGCCCTCGTTTTAGCAGATCTGTCCCCCTCTCTCCTTCACAGTCACGGTCAATCTGCTCCATTTGGCAGGCTGTCTGTTGATATTAGATTACAGTTTGAGAGGTATCAGAAATGCAGGCATAAATAAATCATCTCTGGCTGCAGAGACCTGGAGAGCCGCCACAGTCAATGAGTCTGCCGGGGCCATTCAGCTGCTCTTATATCATGAAAGAATTCAGAGGGGCCCAACAAGTTGTACCAATTAGCCTGGCCAAGGATATGTTGTATAAACTGTATAGAAATGGCAGCTCCGTTGAAGCAGTCAGTTTTGAGTGAATTTATTATCCATCACTGGATCTGTTTCATCATTTAAATGAGTGATACATATCAAACGAGGTGTGATTTCTACATTACTGCAGCACTTGTCCAACCCTTCAGTATCATTCATCAAGCAAGATGGCAGTCATTTATCTTCCTGACTTTATTCAAATATGCTTTTTTGAATGCAAGCCAGTCTTGCTATTAAAATGTGTGAACCAACAGTGTCATTTCATCACACTTTATGACATCCAAAATGCTTTTTTTAGGATCTGCAATGCAGTAATGCTGTTTTAGTGTGCGGGAGGGTGTGTGTCAGTGTTAATTTGAACTAAAACAATTTTAATGCTTCAGAGATTCATAAGCCACCACGAGAGGATAGACTAATTCTGAAAACATCAACAGGGCACATTAAATCTGGAGCTTTGTTCCTTGCTGTCTAATACATAGGCAGCTGACAGCATCTATCTGAGATGCAACCTTATAAGTGACAGATTTGGAACGTTCTTCACAGCATCTGTGCCAACAAAACAGCACAAATCACGTGAAACACACAGGAGACTTGGTTCACAATAGATTCTAACTGTCAAACGTTAGAATGTTGCTAAGCTAAAGGCAAGAACAAGCTTAAAATACGCAGCACAGAGCACTCAAATATTTGGTAATGGTAATAATTAGATGGAACTATCACCTAATAATCAATACTTTTATGTACTAAGTGCTGTTATTGTTAATTGAAAAAAAAACTAAAATTAGTAAATTTTAATGGTACATTTTTTTCCGTTAATTGAAATAAAGTTGAAATAAAATAAAATATAAAAAAATGTAATATAATTATAAACAAAAATTAGAAATGATGTCTCCTGAGTTTAAGTACTAAAAATACTAAAACCGAAATAAAAATTAAAGCCTTATTAAAGCTAAACAGGAATTTTAAAAAAAATAATATAAAAAAATGACAACATTACGTTACAAAATTACTAAAACTAAAATGAAACATTAAAATAAAAACTAGTTCAAAATATTGGTAACACTTTACAATAATGTTTCATTAGTTAACTTTAGTTAACTACTTTAGTTAACATGATCTAAGAATGAACAATATTTCTACAGCATTTATTAAAATGTTCATTTTAACATTTACTAAAACATAATTAAAATCAAAGGTTGTATTGGTTAACATTAGTTCATGCACTGTGAACTAACATGAACAAACAATAAACGACTTAATTTTTATTAACTAACATTAACAAAGATTAATAAATACTGTAACAAATGTATTGCTCATTGTTAGTTCATGTTAGTTAATACATTAACTAATGTTAACAAATGAGACCTTATTGTAAAGTGTTACCAAAATATTAATAAATGCTATAATTGTATATAAAAATACTAAAATAACACTGTGAATTATGTTTTTTATTGACCAGGTTTTACTTCTTTTCTTTATCACAGTACATTCTGGGATTGACTTATCTGTGAAGAACACATGCAATGCTGCAAAAATTATCTTCATCCTTTACTCACCCTCATGTCATCCTAAACTTACAACATTGGACACCACTGACTTTCATTGTATGAAAAAAACATTTATTTTTAAATATCTTATATTGTGTTCAACAGAAGAAAGAAAGTCATACATCAGGTTGAGTAAATTATGACAACATGTTTATTTTTGAGAGAACAATCGCTTAAAGCAACATTATAGTGTAAAATTCTGTTGAAACAGCAGTTTAAGGGGGTTGGTCTGGTTTCACACTCAACTTGATTGTATCAAACCCTGATGCATTTGCATTTATTCATTTATACGGTCATTATTGTGATTTTTTTAATGAATTTTGTGCTATTATACGCAGCAGATAGAACGACACTTGGGTTTACTGTATGTGCATCGCATGAAGGCGGCTTTCTGCTGCTTGCGAATGAACTCCTTTGAGGAGAAATCTGTCTTCGAGCCATTCATTTGCTGTTCTGATTGCACTCCCTCTGCAAGATTACACTGCACACTCACTCTCGCTCGTATCCAAGGTAAATCATCTCTTATGTGTTTTTGGAACTAATGACGTCATTGGCTAAAAGGTTACTTTACTTAAGTTTGGACCCGAGTTCGAGTTGCTTTAACATTCACCCCTCGCCCCAATATTGCATTTTACTTTGAATTGCACAACAGTGATATTGAACAGCATTAGGTAAGTCATCACAAAAATTTTATTAATTTGACTTTGAACTGGATAACAGCAGACAAAAATTGGACAACATTTTGCCTCTTGCTCCTTTCAGCTATAAGATATAGTACACCTTCTTGGATTCTTTAGGAGTCTTGATTTTGTCCATTGTCTTTCATATTCAAAATTATACAGGATAATTTTAGCTATAATCAATAATCAACAGATTGAGCAAAAGTCTTCTTTTTCAAAATCATTTCAGTCTGTCTTCTAGTTCACACAGGTTTGCATATTTCTGCAATGCGATTTGCTTTTTCCTAAGTGACTGGATTCTGATTCCTATCGATTCCCAGTTTCGATTGCAATAAGTTAAAAATAAATAAATAAATAAATGTCACACATTTAGATTTGAAACATATTTTTTGTCTTTTTGCAAAACATTTTGGTACAGCTGAATACCACGAACAAAAATCAGCAACCTTACACGAGGAACTAGTTTTTAACAAAAATATCAGCAAAAACAACTTACTACTAAAATATATTACAAACAATAATACAGGTAATTAAACAGTCAGTAATAAAATAAAAAGTAAACAAATTAGCAGCTGCACAAATAAATACAACTGAACAAAGTGCAAGAAATCAAACAATCAAATGTAAAATAACAGCATAGTTTTCTTTTTATAAATAAAATATAGATTAATCCTTATTAAAGTTACACAAGTTATTCAGTCAATATCAGTGACTTTACGAGGATATTTTGACAATTTTGTGTGTATTTGTCCGTTAAAGCGCAAGACAACTCAAATGAATTCAGTATTCACGTCGAGTGCATCTTCTTGCGCTTGAATAGTTGAAAATCACATTAATTGCGCACACAGAAATCGTTAGGTCTTCCGCCTTATCACGTTTCATTTTGATTTTTAGGCGAAAAAAACTGTAAGCTTTGGCAAACTTTCCGCATTGGATTTCTTGTCTTTGAGTTGCGCTTGGATATGTGTGCTTCATGGTTGTTTCTTTCTAATTATCCGGACCGCCCGGTAATAAGAAGCCAAGCCTGCGGAGCCCTACGCATTTGTGTGTTTTGTGTGGTGGTTAACAACACTACTGTTCACATTAATGTGGATCGCTCCACAATTCTTGTGCAACCAAACAGATTATCTCGGGTTCAGTGCCAATTTTCCGTGTGAACCATGCTCTGTTTCAGAGTAAACTGCCAGTGTGAAAGCCATCTAAAAAGGTATTGGTTTATGATATGCTATATCTGCTTAAAAGTGGGAAAAGGGAAGAGAAGGAGAGTAAGTGAGAGAAAATGTGTGGAACAAATGACAGCAAGGTCAGAAGAGCTTCCTTCAGTCCCATGTGACCTCACACTTGTGCTGTATGCAGTGAGGTGTGAGGTAAGGGAGTGCGGTGTAGGGAAAAGGTCGCGGTGGACTCAGAGGAGACATCTGGCTTTGCTGATGTCTATTTGATGAAGTGCTTCTTAACTCCACTTCACTCAAATCAGCAGAGTCAAATATCGCCGTTAGTCTTTAAACACATTAAATTGATCCCCACTTCATAGTCATTTCTGCTGTCAGGAGAGCTGCCATATGAAAACAGAGTACAGGAATATCATGTGCCCGAACATTAATGCTGTCATCTTTAACTTAAAGCTGCAGTGCAGCATTTCTAAGCCACAAGCGACACCAAAGAGAATAGAATAACAATTTAATTTAGTTTGGGGGCTGAATATGTGTGTGATGGAGAGACCCTAAAGTTGTTTGGACCCATTTTATATTAGGTGGCCTTAACTACTATGTACTAACATTTAAATTAATCACTTGATACAATGCACTTATTGTGTACATACATGTTTTTACATTTTACTTACATTTTAAAAATTTCCTGCATGTAATTACATCTGTAATTAATTTCTGTAGTTACATTTATAATTACACTGCTCACCCTTCCCTTACAACTAACCCTACTCTTAAACTTACCCATACCACCACACCTGTCCCTAACTTTACCCATATCCCACCTCAATATCAGCAAAAGTGTTTTGCAATACAGTATGAACACAATAAGTACATTGTACTTATTTTTTTGATGTAAGTACATAGTAGTTAAGGCCACCTAATATAAAGTGGGACCCTTTTTTTTACTGTGTTCTTACTGTTCCTATGCATTTTTATAATAATTATGTGGCGTTTGCAGTTATATATTTCCTTGTTATAGAGCGCAAACTGTGGGGGAGCACTCATTTTAGCTATTTATGGAAATGTGCAAATGTATGTGTTGGTTTTATCCGTCCTATTTATTGTATTTATTGACTTGTTTTAACTCTTCTTCTCATTGTGTATTCATTAATCATGGTGAAGCAAGAGTTAATTTAAAAATAAAAAAAAGGTACGCTCCACTTAGTAAGCGGGAAAATGTATATTTAAGGCAGCCGTCACTAGAGGAAGGGGGATTGGAGGACGGATCATGTTTTTTTGTGGGAATTTGAACAAGGTTATTGTAGTGCTGCTTGAGCCCTCAATAGATGTAGAGGGGAGTTTGTACAGTTTTAGTACATAACAGTTCTAGTTTTTAGACTGTTTTTATTGATAACCGGTTTTATTTCTGCTCTTAACCATATTTATTTGTACATTTTGCACATCAGCTTTAATAAACACCTTTTTAGACTGCAACATCGCTCCTGTTTTTTAAAATCTTGATTCTCCTTGTGACCACTCAGGTCTCTATCACAATGTGTTTTCTGAACAACAACAACAACAAAAACAGTTTTAAAATTAGACTGCATTATGGAAGCTTGTTTCCGTCACAGAATAAAAAAAATAAAAAGGCTTTTTTTCCTCACAATTGCGAGTTTATATCCCACAATTCTGACTTTATAACTTGCAATTGCATGTTTAGAACTCACAACTCTGAGAAAAAAGTCAGAATTGCGAGATGTAAACTTTATAATAATAAATGTTTCTTAAGCAGCAAATTATCATATTAGAATGATTTCTGAAGGATCATGTGACTCTGAAGACTGGAGTAATGATGCTGAAAATTCAGCTTTGCATCACAGGAATAAATTACATTTTAAAATATATTAAAGCCACAATATGTCATTTTTCGCCGCTAGAGGTGGCTTATTCAAAACAAAGGCATAGCCTTGATGATGCCTTGATTTCGCGGAGCTTTTATTATGCAGCAGACGAACGCTTCCGCTTCTTCCGGTCATGCGTATGTGGGGTAACGCAGCGCTGTTTTATCATATTAGATACATCATTTGAGTGTGTTGAAAGTTGTTATAATGCTACTCAGTGCGTTCGCTCGGCGGCTACTATGAGACACTTGTTGCACATTGCAGTAAGCTACATCGATATTAGGCATGTTAAAACATGGTACTCGCTGTAAATCAAGAAAACGAGATTTAAACAATAAGACTAACTGTGTTGAGCTATATAACAATGATTCGTTTTCTGACGATAAATGTGTCCAAAGACTTGCTCACCTGTCTAATAAAACATGTAATATATTAAAGCGTCTTTGGTGTTTCCATGGTTTCTACAAAATAAAACCGGAAATCGAGGCGAGTATGATGTTTAATCTAGGGATATTTTAAGGATATTCTAATCCAAAAATCTTACATTTTGTGCCTTTAACATAGAAAACGTCTCGGTTACATATGTAACCCTTGTACCCTGAAGGAGGGAATGGAGACGTACGTCGGAACTGACCGACGAATTGGGGATCACTTTCAGAGACCAATCTACTTCGAGTGTTTTAAAAAGAGCCAATGAACATTGGCATGCGGTTCACGCATTCCACGCTCCTCCCCACAGTGCGGGTATAAATAAGGAAGTGGAAGCACCACATCTTTGCTTTTCCGCTGAGGAGCCAAACTAGTGACTCGGCCGTTCAGCGGAGGTACAGCACCTGTGGCGATGGGACGTACGTCTCCGTTCCCTCCTTCAGGGAACGAGGGTTACATACGTAACCGAGACGTTCCCTTTCAGTCAGTCACGTTCGACGTACGTCGGAACTGACCGACGAATTGGGGATCCTACCAACACGCCACGGATGCTGGCCCTTCCAGTGCTCTGCTCGAGCTCCCTGGACCGCCCCCTCTGTTGGAGCAGCAAGTCAGGGCTCTAAGCAGAGAAGGTCAGTCACTGCTGTTCTGCAGACCCACTCAGTGTGACTATTGGATAACGCTGGGAAAGCGTGCCCGTCTCGGGAGAAGGAACGCTGCGGAACCACGTCCTTCTAAGGAAGGAGAGATGGCAGTTACACATATGGACTAGCCAAGCAGGGTAGTACAACATATGGCAGGTTGTTCCAACCTAGTTCTAGGGGGGAAAGAACACCAGAGACGACAGCACTGGGAAAGACACGGGGCTAGCCGAGTAGGGTAGCTGTACCATGGAAGAATACACATATGGGGTCGCCGTAGGGACCGCTACATATGGATACCCAGCCTACACACACGTTCCACATGCATACAGGTGTAGGCCTTGCGTCAGACGGCCGCAACGTCTGACTGCCGAGGGTGACGGAGGAGCTCGACAGGGTTAGCCATTTCTGGGGAACACAACTGGAGACAATAAACGCACATATCCGGCCCAGCGGGCAGGAGTGGCGTTGCAAGCCGACACTAGAACGGGTCCTTCGCACTACTGGCCACTGGGGGCGAGTATACGGGAAGATACCGGCTCTACACGGAGGCTATAGAATCTAGCGAACGTGTTAGGTGTCGCCCAGCCTGCAGCTCTACGGATATCTGTCAGCGAGGCGCCTTGAGCCAGCGCCCAGGAGGAAGCTACACTTCTAGTTGAGCGTGCTCGCAACCCGAACGGGCAAGGCACGTCTTGGGATTGGTACGCCAAGACAATAGCATCCACTATCCAGTGGGCTAACCTCTGCTTGGAGACAGCCTTTCCCTTCTGCTGGCCTCCGTAACAGACGAAGAGCTGCTCTGAGGTCCTGAAGCTTTGCGTTCTATCCACGTAGGCGCGAAGGGCGCGGACGGGACAGAGCAAAGCTAGGGCTGGGTCTGCCTCCTCCGAAGGCAGCGCTTGCAGGTTCACTACCTGGTCCCTGAAGGGAGTGGTAGGAACCTTGGGCACATATCCAGGCCGGGGTCTCAGGATGACTTGAGAGTTGGCCGGCCCAAATTCTAGGCACGATTCGTTGACCGAAAATGCGTGCAGGTCCCCTACCCTCTTGATGGAGGCCAGTGCCGTCAAGAGCACTGTCTTCATGGACAGGATTTTTAACTCTATGGACTGCAAAGGCTCAAAGGGAAGTCTCTGAAGTGCCCTGAGCACCAGAGATAAGTCCCAAGAGGCTAACGAGTTAGGACGAGGAGGATTTAGCCTCCTCGCACCTCTGAGGAACCTGACGATTAAGTTGTGCTTCCCTAAGGACTGACCTTCGACTGCGTCGTGATACGCTGCAATTGCTGCGACGTACACTTTGAGGGTGGAGGGAGACAGCCTTCGCTCCAGCCCATCTTGCAGGAAAGAAAGCATGACTCTAACCGAACACTTTCGGGGGTCTTTCCGGCGGGAAGAGCACCATTCAACGAACAGGTTTGACTTCAAGCATAGAGGCGCCTCGTAGAGGGGGCCATCCGTGGGGACGGATGCATTCGAAAATGCGTTTCTGCGTTAACATCTTGAACGGGAGCTTGTGCAGGGCCCGATTCAGGACACGCAGGTCCAAGATTGGTCGTAACCCACCGCCTTTCTTGGGTACAACGAAGTAGGGGCTGTAGAACCCCATCCTCATATCAGCTGGAGGAACCGGCTCGATCGCATCCTTCGCCAGCAGGACATCGATCTCTGCCCGCAAGACATGAGCATCGCTGCTTCGCACGGAGGTGAAATGGATGCCCCTGTACTTGGGAGGGCGCTGGGGGAACTGAATCGCATAGCCGAGTCTGATGGTACGGATGAGCCAGCGAGACGGCCTGGGGAGCGCTAGCCGGGTCCCCAGAGACCGAACAAGCGGAACCAATGGGACCACAGACGTACCCGGGGTGGGGCAGCGAGGTGGAACACAGGGACCCGACTCGGGAGGTCCGGAGGCGGCCCGGAGTGTGGTCTGAGTGTTCCAGGGTGGGGCAGAGTGTGGGTGAGAAGGCCTGGTGGCGTCCTCGGGGCGCACACTGCTGCCCCCTGGCGAAGGGAGAGGAGGAGGGGAGTGGCAAGGCATTGAAGCATCACGCACTGCCAACCTCGCTCTCTTGTGGCCCAGGGAAGGAGGAAACTGCTCTTCTATTAAATATGTGGGTACCGCTGGACTCCGGGGAGCCAGCGGCAGAACAGAAACAAAAGGAAACAAAAGATACTCCGCCCGGACCTCCTCCGGGGGAGGGAGTGATGCGGACACCATTGCCCGGTGAGCAGCTCCTTTCTGCCCTGGGCCGCCCGTTTCAGGACCGCTTGCCCTTTCGCTTGCCAGCGGACTTCGCAGGACAGGTTGGGCGCCTCCCTTACGCCCGGCCGCCTGCTGCTTGGGCTTCGCAGGGGCGAAGGCAGACGCAGGGGGATGCCCTCGGCGACGAGCAGGCGGAGGCACTGCTGGGCGAAGTTCTCGATGGCGTCGCCAAAGAGGCCAGCCTGACAGACAGGGGCGTCGAGGAACCGAACCAGGTTTAGCCACAGATGGCGTTCCTGGACCACTAGTGTGGGCATCACCCGACCCAGGGAGCGTGCGGTGACTTTCGTCTCCCGGAGAGCGAGGTCCGTCACCGTACGCAGTTCCTGCATAACCCCTGGGTCGGAACTACCCTCGTGCATTAAGAGTGCAGGATAGAGGTGGCCTGCCAGTGGCACTGCCACCCCACCATCGAGGGTAGTGAGAGAGGGGAAAACTTATACAGATTATGGCCGACTTGGTGTTCCATATTTTGGCACCAAATAGTTCCATACTGCTAAGTTTTCCAATGCACATCCGGGGAAAAAGGCACGGGGGCAGGCAAGGCGATTTACGCGTTGCACTACGCCTCAGCCACCCGGGAAAGCATGGCTGTCAACTCTGAATCTGATTCAGCACACACTATTATAGTGGGAATCTCAGCATCAACTTCATTTCCAGCGCATAACAGCCCTCTCTCCGATGCAGCAATTGACATCTGTCCTCTGCCAGAGACCCAGAAGAAACGCTAGGTCCCTTTTTTATAAGGACCAGCAATCTCATCTGTAAGCTACCAGCAGGCATGTGAGACAGTGAGCGTGGCCGTCAGACTCGACGCTGAACGCTCAAGCTCTTATGAAAAAGGCAAGACGAACAACGCACTGACGTGGTCATGTTCTCATGAGAGAACATGAACCACCCACGAACACAGTCTCAGCACGCTTGCGATGCAATAGAGGAGTGGGGGGCCCACGGAGACTTACCCGACGGGGAAGCCCCACTGTAATCCTCAGGTCATCAAGGTTTATTAGCCGAAGTAGCTCTTTTCTGGTGCACCAGAAAAGAAACTAGATCAGAGAATAGGCAAAGGGACTCAACCCCATTTGAGGTTTCATAGTCTCGACCGCGCATCTAGAGCACCAAGTGACGCGCTGGGTTGCCGTGACAACCCACGCTGTCAGCTGGCCGTTCGACGGCACACGGCGCGCTGAACGCTCAAGCCCTTACGAGAAAGGTGAGACGAACAGCGCGCCGACGTGATCACGTTCTCCTGAGAGAACATGGATCACCCACGAATGCAATCTCATGTTTATATGTGAGAGAGATCGTGGCCGTCAAATAAGGACAGGAAACAACCGCATCTTGAAAAAGACGCAGGGTCAAACCGTGTAAGCTCTTTTAGAGGAAACGCTCTGACAGTGCTGATGTACACAGGGGAAATGGCCGTGGCTCACAGCAGTTCTATAGTGCAAGCCTGCTGTGAGCACTCAATCTCGTTGAAGACGGCCAGACTCTGAAGCTGTGAAAACAGCTGTTGATCGTCACTCGTGACGCGACCACCGCTGTCCGTGCCGTAACACCCGCACCAGATCCAGAGACGTCCAACTCCAAAAGGCAGACTCGTTCAACAGAACACTCTTCGTAGAAAACAAATAACTGAAAACACCAGTAATTGTTCAGCTCCGAAGCAGAAAGCAAAGATGCGGTGCTTCCACTTCCTTATTTATACCCGCGCTGCGGGGAGGAGCGTGGAATGCGTGAACCGCGTGCCAATGTTCATTGGCTCGTTATAAAACACTCAAAGTAGATTGCAATAATATTTCACAATATTAGCGTTTTTATTCTTTTTGATCCAATCAAAATGTGAAAAAATTGTACTGACCCAAAACTTTTGAATGGTTGTGTATGTACAAAAAAATCTCTTTAACACAATTAAATTTTCCTTTAATTAAACATTTACAGAGCACTAGTAGCTTGACTCTTGTTAGCTCCATTGTTAACTACATATTGTTACTGAGGAACAAACTAGGTCATTTCTAGTTGTGGGCCAAATTAAAGAGACAGAAAGCAAAAAAATAAATTATTTAAGCACTGCTTTAGTTCAGCTAGCATTATAGTTCACTTCATAGACGGATCGGCAAACTAGTAATAATCCTTTGATTATAACTGGGTAATGTTATAGCCGGACAGGCTTCGATATACTGAAGAAAAAGATTTCATGAACTAGTCCAGCAGTGATTTACTAAACATATTGGACAGCATATGGCAGTCAATTACATAAAGTGGGGCAGCAAAGCCCTGGTTGTGCTGTATTTTGAAGGTAGAGATCACAAACATTCTCAGCTTTCAGCCACTAATGCTTTCCTTATGAATGCTTAGCCTTTTTTTTAAAAAGCCGTTAAACCAGCTTTTATAATTCCTGTTTCACTGCAATAGGAAAATGTTAAATGTGCTGAACATGGAAGCATCATTCATTTTTAAACAAGACAACCAGAATAGCATTCACTAATGTGAGACCGCAAGGTTACTCCAGCATGAAAACTGTGTGCGACAGACAGCAAAGGTGTGTGTGTCAATGTACTCATGCTGTACCTTTTATGCATGTAAAGCTTATAGCCATCATAATGGAAGGTGAGCATCAGCGATCCTACTTAGGAGGACAGGTTAGAAAAGAATGCAGAAATTAAGCAATGAACTTCATTTAGATAATAAGGAATTCATTACAAGATTCCAACTATTACAACATTAGGGCTGTCAATTTAACACTAATTTAGTGCGTTAAAAAAATGCATGCGTTTCAATCAGCTCCCTAGCTCAGTGGTCAGGGCACTGATCAGGACATACGGTGGTGGTCAGAATTATTGGCACCCCTGGTAAATATGATCAAATATGGCTGTAAAAAATAAATCTGCATTGTTTATCCTTTTGATCTTTTATTTTATTAGATTTTTTACAAAAATCTAACCTTTCATTGAAGTAAAAGAATTGAAAGTGGGGGGTAAATCACATTATGAAATAAATGCTTTTTTCCAAAACACGTTGGCCACAATTATTGGCACCCCTAAAAAATTTTATGAGTAAAATATCTCTGAAGTATATTCCCATTAATATTTACATTTTTTAGAACACCAGGGTGACTAGGAACATGAAATTGTCCAGCTATGATGTCTTGTTCCACAGGAGTATAAATAACAAAGGCCAAATTCCCTTAATCATTCATCACAATGAGTAAAGCCAAAGAATATAGTTCTGATGTGCAGCAAAAGATTGTTGAGCTTCACAAAATAGAAAGTGGCTGTAGGAATATAGCTAAAGCATTGAAAATTCCCATTTCCACCATCAGGGCAATAATTAAGAAGTTCCAATCAACTAAAGATGTTACGAATCTGCCTGAAAGAGGACGTGTGTCTATACTGTCTTAATGCACAGCGAGGAGGAAAGTTCGAGTGGCCAAAGACTCTCCAAGGATCACAGATGGAGAATCGCAGAAATTAGTTGAGTCTTGGGTCAGAAAGCCTAAAAAAAAAAAATCTAACAATCCCTACATCACCTCATGTTGTTTGGGAGGGATTCAAGAAAAATCCTTCTTTCTCATCCAGAAACAAACTCCAGCATATTCAGTTGTCAGACACGACTGAAAATTCGAAAGGGACCTGGTTCTATGGTCAGTAACTATAAAAAGAGCTTTTTGGCAGCAAACACACCAGATGGCTTTGGTGCAAACAGGGATAAAAAGTACCCCATGCCCACGGTTAAAAATACAGCTGGATCTTTAATGTTGTGGGCCTATTTTTTTGCTGGAGGTCCTGGACATCTTGTTCAGATACATGGTATAATGGATTCTAGCAAATACCAACAGATAAAAAATCAAAACCTGACGGCCTCTGCTAGAAATCTTATAATGGGCCGTGGTTGGATCTTCTATCAGGACAACGATCCAAAACAAACATCAAAATCAACACACAAATGTGTCACTGAACACAAAATGAAGCTTCTGCCATGACCATCCCAGTCCCCTGACCTGAACCCTATAGAAAATGAGTGGGGTGAACTGAAGAGAAGAAGCACCAACATGGATCTGGGAATCTGAAGGATCTGGAGAGATTCTGTATGGAGGAATGGTCTCTGATCTCTTGTCAGGTGTTCTCCAAACTCATCAGGCGTTATAGAAGAAGACTCAGAGCTGTTATCTTGGCAAATGGAGGTTGCAAAAAGTATTTAATAGAAGGGTGCCAATAATTGTGGCCAACGTGTTTTGGAGAAAAGCATTTATTGTGATTTACCCCCCACTTTCAATTCTTTTACTTCAATGAAAGTTTAGATTTTTGTGAATTTTTTGAATAAAAGATCAAAAGGATAAACAATGCAGATTTATTTTTTGATCATATTTACCAGGGGTGCCAATAATTCTGACCACCACTGTAAGTCAATGGGCTGACTCCCTGATCAGTGCCCTGACTACTAAACTAGGGAGCTGATTGAGACGCACCCAATGTGATAAATTAATGTAATTAACCATGTCCCCTGGCCCGTGTGTACATTTCATAATAAGATAACTGTCTTGCCATCAGCACAATTCATACAAGTACAGAATAAGTGGAGACATTCACCCAGGACACATTCTTGCTTTCAAAAATATTATGTACACTACCAGTCAAAAGTTTTGAATAATTACAAATGTATGTTTGTATGTATGCATGCACAGTATGTATTTATTTATTGTGCTCAACAAGGGTACATTTATTTGATCTAAATTATTAAAATTTATTTCTGTGATGCAAAGCGGAATTTTCAGCATCATTACTCCAGTGTCACATGATCCTTCAGAAATCCTTCTAATATGATGATTTGCTGCTCAGTTATGATCAATTATGCTCAATTGTTAATAATAGTATCAGTTACAAACTGTTTTTGCTGCATAATATTTTTGTGGAAGACATTTTTTCAGGATTCTTTGATAAAAAGAAAGTTAAAAAGAACAGCGTTTATTTGAAATAGCAATCTTTTGAAACATTATAAATGTCTTTTTCACTTTTGATCAATGCATCCTTGCTGAATAAGTTTTCAGTTCATTGTACGTACCCCAAACTTTTGAATGGTAATATATCACGGTTTACAGAAAAATATGAAGCAGCACAACTGTTTTCAACATTGATAATAATAATAAATGTTTCAATCATCATATTTGAATGATTTCTGAAGGATCATGTGACACTGAAGACTGGAGGAATAATGCTGAAACTACAGCTTTGCATCACAGGAATAAATTACATTTTCAAATATATGAAAATAGAAAACAGTACTTTTAAATTGTAGTAATATTTCACAATATTACAGTTTTATTGTTTTTTTGATTAAATAAATGCAGCCTTGGTGAGCATAAGAGACTTCATTATTGCAAACTTTTGACCGATAGTGTATTAATATTATTTATTTTTAATAGACTGACAGCCAAAATAATAAATAAAATTTTATAGCAATTTGCCATACTTGACATTACACAACTTTAAAAAAAACAAACAAGCAAAATGACTGCAGATTCAAAACTTAAAGTAGTTAACATAATAAGTTTTGCGTTTAGTGTAGACAAACAGATTGCAGCAAGCCTGGTTTGGACAAGGTGAAACTCTGAGGATGTTGAACAGCTCTGGGCACAATCTCTGGGTTGCCATCTCATAATGCTTTTTTGACAAGACCTGAATGCTGAAGAAAGTAGTTTGAGGCAAAACACTAAACAAAGCCTTTGAGATATTGCTGGACAAAGTACATGCTTCACTGTTTATGGCAGCTAGACAATTCAAAGATGAATGAGGTTTTGTTATGCTACACAGGTTCAGTGCAGTCATTGTGCTTTTGGGGAAAATACGTCTAAAAGATCCAATTATTCAGTTGTTATGAGTGTTGTTGTAGGTCTTCTTTCTTTGCAAGAAATCTCTCAAGTCAAGAATTTCCAGATGCCAGCTGTACATCTAACAATCCCAATCGTAACTCTCTTTTATACCATTTCACTGACCAATCACTGCCACAGTTATTTCCTAACACAAATGTCAAAACAGCATATATGACATTTAAATCATACCATAGAGTAACTGGTGCATGTTTATACTCAGTGTGTTTGTCTCGTACTAGTACATACCATTCAGTGTATGGCATACACCACACAGGCCTAACTGAGGCGTAGAGTTCCCTCCTTATACAAACATATACTATATCTCTAATAGAAATATACTATATTGTAAGTTCCTTTCAGATGACGAGCACATACTCAGACATTTGCTCTATTGTAGAGGTTATAAATGATCTATCTAGCTATCTATCTATTTATCTATCTATATATCTATCTATCTATCACTCTGGAAAAAATTAAGAGACCACTGCAAAATATTTTTTTGCGAAATCATTTTCTGCAAATAAATGCTCTAAATGACAATATTTTAATTTGAAATTTGGAAGAAATGTTGTCAAAAATGTTTATTTTACTCAAACAGATATACATTTACATTTATACATCATATAAATTTAACATTAACAATAGGTAGAAAATATTTAATGCAAAGTAATTATTTACAGATTTTTCTTAAAAAAAAAAAAAAAAGCCAATTTAATTTTGTAAAAAAAAATGTCTTTCACTAAATATTTTTCTCTTTATATATAATTTTAAGAAGGGGGACCGGAGGGTGTGTTCCAACTATAGGGGGATCACACATCTCAGCCTCCCTGGAAAAGTCTATGCCAGGGTACTGGAGAGGAGAATTCGGCCGATAGTGGAACCTCGGATTCAGGAGGAACAGTGTGGTTTTCGTCCCGGTCGTGGAACACTGGACCAGCTCTATACCCTCTCCAGGGTGCTGGAGGGTTCATGGGAGTTTGCCCAACCAATCCACATATGCTTTGTGGATCTGGAGAAGGCATTCGACTGTGTCCCTCGTGGCGTCCTGTGGGGGGTGCTCTGGGAGTATGGGGTCCGGGGCCCCCTGCTTAGGGCTGTTCGGTCCCTGTACGACCGGAGCAGGAGCTTGGTTCGCATTGCCGGCAGTAAGTCAGACTTGTTCCCGGTGGCTGCCCTTTGTCACCGGTTCTGTTCATAATTTTTATGGACAGAATTTCTAGGCGCAGCCAGGGGCAGGAGAGTGTCTGGTTTGGGGACCACGCGATTTCGTCTCTGCTTTTTGCGGATGATGTTGTCGTGTTGGCCTCTTCAGACCAGGACCTTCAGCGTGCACTGGGACGGTTTGCAGCCAAATGTGAAGCGGCTGGGATGAGAATCAGCACCTCCAAGTCCAAAGCCAAGGTTCTCAGTCGAAAAGGGTGGCATGCAGAGAAAAACGCCTCGGTATTCCCCCGGAAGAGCTGGAGGAAGTGTCTAGGGAGAGGGAAGTCTGGGCGTCTCTACTTAGACTGTTGCCCCCGCGACCCGGCCCCGGATAAGCGGAAGATGATGGATGGATGGATGGATGGATATTAAAATTTATATCTACTTCTATATTTTGGTAAGAATATAAAAGTATATAAAAACAATCATTAAAAAGTTGGACTAGAAACCTGTATAAATAAAGTATCATAATGACAAATTGCTTATATGTTCCTCACTTGTAAGTCTAAGTTATAACTAAAATGTAGTAACATCAAATAAACATCCTACATAATGTCTAATGCATAACAACTATTTATGCAAATGAACAGACTTCCAAATAAACAGCATCCCTAACAAGTTCT
Organism: Coreius guichenoti; assembly: GCA_039654105.1. Taxonomy (NCBI): domain Eukaryota; kingdom Metazoa; phylum Chordata; class Actinopteri; order Cypriniformes; family Gobionidae; genus Coreius; species Coreius guichenoti. The sequence continues at coordinate 28,039,461 of CM077175.1, read as the reverse complement.
TATATCTTGCTAATGGTTTTTACACAGAGCATCGGTCTTACTTTGTGAATTCATTAAAAGAGCAGTTGTTGAAATGCGCCTTGAGTATTTACTCCATTTAAATGCATTAGAAGACTCTTTTGTTTGGCATTTCTGTTGAAGATGCTTCTTAAAGATTATGAAATCCTATTAGCATCCAAACTCATGAAATGAACAGTTGCCTATATTGATGAAAGAAATAAACACAATAATATGCTCATGTAATGACTTATTATTTAAATCCACATTACTGGCATACACAAATTTAACTATTTGTGTATGCCAGTACACAACTAACATGAACTAACATGGTTGTCTGATTCTGCTAAAGTTAATGCAGACATGGAGCGGAAAGAGCAGAAATACCGCAGGGAGCTCTCATATTTGAGCTGCAGTCAATCCAAGATGACGTTTTGTGTTCCACAGCTGTGCTCCTCACCTATAGATGCCGGTGTACTGTAGTCATGGAAACAGAGCCATGGTTTTATTGTGCATCTTACAAAATACAAACACTGGCCACATCAAATCAATGTAGTCAGTGTCTATTTTTTCACTTGTCAAAACAGCGATAAGAGGCCTGTTGGACAGACTAAACACGTTATTTTTGATTTACTGAGTACCCATGTGCTCAGCTGAACACATTAAAACAACTGAAGCTGGAAAAAGTAATATGGCCAAAAGCATAATTCAAAGAATGACGTTCAATCACTGACACATGGCCTTGAGTGATGTAATGCTTTTATAAAAAGGCACCAATATAAAAATTATAAAAAGACATCAAGACACCATGTCCAATAAATAGTTACATTTATTATTAGCATTAATATTAATATTATTTATAATAATACTCTAACAACAACAATAATAACTGGCATTATTATTAATGCTAATAATAAATGCAACTATTTCTTGGACATGGTGTCTTATGGTCTTTTGTCATATTGATGTTGGTACCGTCCATATTAACCATAGAAATAGTGCAGAATTGTACATATTTAATTTTTTCATAACATTTCTTTGTTGTACTTTTTTAATCCTAAATCAGTTGTCTTCTTCCATTGTTAAATTAGATTTTGAGTCACAGATGTTCAGTGTAAAGACTGTAGTTTGTCTGCCTGGTTCATTAATCCATTAGACTGTTTACAGCTGCCAAGCCATGCAGCAACTCGGCACATTAATACGGAATTCGGCTGATGTGTGGTCACAGGTATGCATTTACAATGGCTTTGAGCTGATATAATCAGAGTTAGAACTACATTACCGGTAACTATTTTTTCTATAGTGCCTTTAAAGGAGCTTCTCAAAGCACTTCACAAAAATACTAGGAAAATACTAAATATATCAACAACTAGTGTTTGACTAGTGTATATAGTGACCCGGACGGCCCGAAGGCGACCCGGAGTGTTGTCTGACCGTTCCAGGGTGGGGCAGTGTGTGGGAGAGAAGGCCCGGGGGCGTCCTCTAGCCTCACACCGCCCCCTGGCGAAAAGAGGGGGAGCCAGGAGTGGCAAGGCCCGGGGGCGTCGCACACAGCCAGCTTGGCCCTCTTGGGGCCCAGGGAGGGAGGAAACTGCTCTGAGAATGTGGGTACCGCTGGACTCAGGAGAGCCAGTGGCAGGACCGAAACCGAAAAATATTCTCCCCCCGGTCCTCCTCCGGGGGAGGGAGGGGTGCGGACACCGTCTCCCAGAGAGCAGATCCCCTTTTCACTGGGCTGCCCGTTTCAGGGCCGCTTGCCCTTGCAGGGGACTTCACGGGACCCTGGACGGGTTGGGCGCCTCCCTTGCGCCCGGCCACCTGCTGCCTGGGTGGAGGCTGCTGCTTGGCTTAGCAGGGGCGGAGGCAGACGCAGGGGGACACCCTCGGCGACAAGCAGGCAGAGGCGCTGCGGCCGACGACTGGGTGGAGGCAGCAGCTGGTCGTCGGGGCAGGATGTTTTTTAAACCGCCTCCGTCTGCTTCTGGGCCACCAAGAACTGCTGGGCGAAGTTCTTGATGGCGTCGCTGAAGAGGCCAGCCTGACAGACAGGGGCGTTGAGGAACCGCACTTTGTCGGGCTCACGCATATCTGCCAGGTTTAGCCCCAGGTGACATTCCTGGACCACTAGTGTGGACATCGCCTGACCCAGGGAGCGTGCAGTGACTTCCGTCAACCAGAGAGCGAGGTCCATCAGCGCACGCAGTTCCTGCATAACCCCTGGGTCGGGACTACCCTTGTGCATGCAGGACAGAGGGTAGTGAGAGAGGGAAAACTTATACAGATTATGGCCCTTTTGGCGTTCCATATTTTGACACCAAATAGTTCCACACTGCTAAATTTTTCCGATGCACATCCGGGAAAAAAAGACACAGGGGCAGGCAAGGCGATTTACGCGTTGCACTACGCCTCAGCCACCCAGGAAAGCATGACTGTCAACTCTGAATCTGATTCAGCATGAGCATACACTATTATAGTGTGAAACTCAGCATTATCATTTCCAGCGCATAACAGCCCTCTCTCCGATGCAGCAATTGACATCTGTCCTCTGCCAGAGCCCCAAATGAAACGCTGGCCCTTTTTTTTTTTTTTTTTTAGGACCAGCAATCCCATCTGTAAGCTACCAGCAGGCACCGAGTTTGATAAGAGTCCTGGCCTGAAGACATCTACATGCCAATATTCAGTTAGTCATAGCGTCAGTTAGTCATATTTTGAATAATCAGGCTCTGAGTTTTTATAAACTCCTCGTAGGAGATGCATGGAATCGACACCAAACTCAGTCAACATGAAACAAAGACACTGAAGATGCTATATTGAGAACGATTATAGTATATCTCACACTGTGCTGCTATGGCGAGGGATTAAAGTAATGACAAAAGGAAGAGTCTCATTTCGTCTAAAAATCACTGTTTGATTTAAATTCAATTATGATTGTATGTTTGGTTATTGACCCTGAATGAATTATAAAATGAATGTACTATAAAATTGATAAAATTGTAGACCTGCACAAGGCTGGGATGGGCTACATGACAATAGGCAAGAAGCTTGGTGAGAAGGCAACTGTTGGCGCAATTATTAGAAAATGGAAGAAATTCAAGATGACGGTCAATCTCCCTCGGTCTGGGGCACCATGCAAGATCTCACCTCGTGGGGCATCAATGATCATGAGGAAGGTGAGGGATCAGCCCAGAACTACATGGCAGGACCTGGTCAATGACCTGAAGAGAGCTGGGACCACAGTCTCAAAGAAAACCATTAGTAACACACTACGCCGTCATGGATTAAAATCCTGCAGCGCACGCAAGGTCCCCCTGCTCAAGCCAGCGCATGTCCAGGCCCGTCTGAAGTTTGCCAATGACCATCTGGATGATCCAGAGGAGGAATGGGAGAAGGTCATGTGGTCTGATGAGACAAAAATAGAGATTTTTGGTCTAAACTCCACTCGCCGTGTTTGGAGGAAGAAGAAGGATGAGTACAACCCCAAGATCACCATCCCAACCGTGAAGCATGGAGGTGGAAACATCATTCTTTGGGGATGCTTTTCTGCAAAGGGGACAGGACGACTCCACCGTATTGAGAGGAGGATGGATGGGGCCATGTATCGCGAGATCTTGGCCAACAACCTCCTTCCCTCAGTAAGAGCATTGAAGATGGGTCGTGGCTGGGTCTTCCAGCATGACAACGACCCGAAACACACAGCCAGGGCAACTAAGGAGTGGCTCCGTAAGAAGCATCTCAAGGTCCTGGAGTGGCCTAGCCAGTCTCCAGACCTGAACCCAATACAAAATCTTTGGAGGGAGCTGAAAGTCCGTATTGCCCAGCGACAGCCCCGAAACCTGAAGGATCTGGAGAAGGTCTGTATGGAGGAGTGGGCCAAAATCCCTGCTGCAGTGTGTGCAAACCTGGTCAAGAACTACATGAAACGTATGATCTTTGTAATTGCAAACAAAGGTTTCTGTACCAAATATTAAGTTCTGCTTTTCTGATGTATCAAATACTTATGTCATGCAATAAAATGCAAATTAATTACTTAAAAATCATACAATGTGATTTTCTGGATTTTTGTTTTAGATTCCGTCACTCACAGTTGAAGAGTACCTATGATCCAAATTACAGACTTCTACATGCTTTGTAAGTGGGCAAACCTGCAAAATCAGCAGTGTATCAAATACTTGTTCTCCCCACTGTATTTATGAACCAGGTTGGATAAGTCCTTGAGAACAAAGTTTTAAAGATAAAACTATTGGTTAGTTTTACCTACAGTCACCAAGCTCGGTACATATATTGTTCTCATCGAGCCGGACAACTTTTTAATTTACAGTCATTAGCTCCGACCAACAGAAAGTAAGATATTTTGGTTTGAATGTGGATTTTTTGATAAATCAGGCTCTGAGTTTTTACGTTCTCCTTGTAGGCGATTCATTCAATCTCAACCAAACTCAGTCAACATGAAACAAAGATACGGAAGATGCTAAATTGCGAACGGATATTGGATATCTCAAATAGTGCTGGTATGGCGAGGGATCAAATAAGGACAAAAAGGGAAACAGAAATTGTCTCATATCTTGTAAAATCATTGTTTGATTTAAATTAAATTAAAATTGAATGTTCGGTAATTTAACCTGGATGAATTTAAAATGAATGTACTATTTTTCAGATCAATATATTTATTTCTTTAAAATATTTCTTCTGAATCTTACTCTCTCTCTGTCGGTCCTCCCCCTCCCCCTATCTCTTACTCTCTCAGGCTCACTCTCTCTGTGTGTGTGTGTGTCACTTTCTCTCTTGGTGATAATTTAACCCTTTTATATCATAGGCTATCACAAATAACTATCACTTTAGTGTGAAAAATAAGTTAAAAAAATAAATAAATAAAAATGAAAAATATATACAAATACATTGAATTAAATACTGGCCTTCTGGACTTACAAAATTTTGAGCCGCAAAAGATAACTTTGCACATATTTAAAAAGTGACCTATTATATCCTATGACATTAAAATTAATCTGTATTTAAATGACATCATGGGTGTGGCTTGTGGTCATAGTGGCACCAGCTGCTGCGGTGAATGTGCCATATTCGAGCGATTTTAAAATACTCTTTTTAAATGCATATTGCCTGTCGTGCACAGTTGCCCTGAAGCCACCGGGGTGGTGGTGCCATCGGCTTGGGCCCGTCATCGCTGCTCGCAGCTTTAATTTCTTCTGAAACTCAAGTACAGAGTGTTTGGCCAGCCTCATGTATCTGGGTAGGGTTGCACCAGTTGGTCGTAAATTCTTTCTTAAATTTGAACGTAAAGTCCACACTAGAGGCTTAGTAACGTCTCGGTTACGTATGTAATCCTCATTCCCTGAAGGAAGGGAACGGAGACGTTACGTCAGTTACTGACGAAATGGGGGTTTCGCTTAGAAGCCAATCGCCTTTGAGCTCTACAAAACGAGCCAATGGCATGAAGATGCCATGGGTCTGCAGAATTTGCATAACGCAACCCCGCCCCACCGCGTGGGTATAAAGGGCGTTGCGTGGCAATCTCGCATTATGTTACCTGCTGAAGAGCCGAGGCATGAGTGCCCGGCCGTTCCAGTGGTACAGCGGAAGTGGCATGGGGACGTAACGTCTCCGTTCCCTTCCTTCAGGGAACGAGGGTTACATATGTAACCGAGACGTTCCCTTTCAGTCAGTACACTACGAGTTAGTGGGGGTCCCAATACAATCTCGCCACGACGGCTGTCTTCCAGCGTCCTGCGCTGACCAGAGCTCCCTGCCGTGAGTCTTAGCACGAACGAGGGGCTAGGCTCAACGCCGATACCAAGGTACACTGGGAAGCATATCCCACGTGGAGAAATGCAACACAATGCCTGCCCGAAGGGAGGACTTAAGAATACACATATGACCCCCGTAGGGACTGCATATGGAGCACTCTGGGGTATCCAGCCACAGGTGGACCAAGCAGGCATGCACTCTGGTGTCGACATCAACAGTGCTGGAGGAGCTCAGGGCTTACTGGAAAGCTCACCTGAGAAAAAATGCGCACGCATCCAATCCGTGGAGTGGAATGGCGCAGCAAGCGAAGACACCTGAGCCTGTCCAGTTACTGGCCACTTGGGGCGAGTACACGAGAGGACACAGGCTCCACTCAGAGATTATAAAATCTTGCGAATGTGTTGGGTGTCGCCCAGCCTGCAGCTCTACAAATGTCTGTCAGCGAGGCGCCATGCGCTAAAGCCCAAGAGGAAGCAACACTCCTAGTGGAGTGTGCTCTAACCCCAAGGGGGCATGGCATGCCCTGAACCTGATATGCCAGGACAATGGCGTCCACTATCCAGTCAGACAACCTCTGCTTGGAGAGAGCCTTCCCTTTCTGCTGCCCTCCGTAACAGACAAAGAGCTGGTCTGAGGTCCTGAAACACTGCGTCCGGTCTACGTAAGCGCGAAGGGCGCGTACTGGACAGAGCAGTGCCAAGGCTGGGTCTGCCTCCTCCACAGGCAGCGCTTGCAGGTTCACCACCTGATCCCTGAAGGGAGTGGTGGGAACCTTGGGCACGTATCCAGGCCGGGGTCTCAGGATCACGTGAGAATTAGCCAGCCCGAATTCCAGGCACGCTTCGTCAACCGAAAGTGCCTGCAGGTCCCCTACCCTCTTGATGGAAGCCAGAGCAATCAAGAGCGCCACTTTCATTGAAAGGAACTTCAGCTCCACAGACTGCAGAGGCTCAAAGGGAGCTTTCTGCAGGGCAGATAGAACCACTGCAAGATCCCAAGAGGGTATTTGAGGAGGGCGAGGAGGATTTAACCTGCTGACCAGGTCGTGCTGTCCTACCGTTTTTGAGTCCACCAGGTCATGGTGAGCCGAAATCGCGGCCACATAGACCTTCAGGGTGGAGGGAGACAGCCTTCGCTCCAACCCTTCCTGGAGGAAGGAAAGCAAGGGCCCGATCGGGCATTTCCTGGGGTCTTCTCGGTGAGAAGAGCACCAGGTGATGAAGAGGTTGCACTTCAACGCATAGGCCTGTCTCGTGGACAAGGCCCTAGCAGAAGTGATGGTAGCCGCCACCTGAGGTGGCAGGGTACTCAAACCTACCGCGTCCTGTCCAGGTCCCACACGTGTAGGTTCCAAAGGTCGGGACGTGGGTGCCATATGGTGCCCTGTCTCTGAGTAAGGAGGTCCTTCCTCAGAGGGATCGACCAGGAAGGGGCTGTCGCAAGGAGTACGAGTTCTGAGAACCAGGTCCGGCCGGGCCAATATGGGGCGACCAAAAGGACCTGCTCCCTGTCCTCCCTGATCTTGCACAGAACCTGTGCGAGAAGGCTCATTGGGGGAAACGCATACTTGCGTGGGCCCCGCGGCCAGCTGTGCGCTAGTGCATTCGTGCCGAGGGTCCCCTTGGTCAGGGAGTAATACCAGCGGCAATGGGAAGTCGTGGGAGGCAAACAGATCTATCTGTGTGTCGCCGAACTGTTCCCAAATCAGCTGAACCGTCTGGGGATGGAGTCTCCATTCCCCTGGAAGCGGTTGAAAACGTGACAGCTCGTTGGCTGCACGATTCAGTTCTCCCAGGATATGAACGGCACGAAGCGACCTCAGATGCTTCTGACTCCATAGGAGGAGATGGCGGGCGAGTTGCGACATCCGGCGGGAGCGTAGACCACCTGGTCAGTTGATGTACGCTACTGTCGCCGTGCTGTCTGAACGGACCAGTACGTGCTTGTCCTTGAGCAGTGCTCGGAAGCGGTGCAAGGCAAGACGTACAGCCAGCAACTCGAGGCAATTGACATGCCATAGGTGCTGGGGTCCTCTCCAGGAGCCCGCGGAAGCATGTCCATTGCACATGGCACCCCAGCCCGTGGCAGAGGCATCTGTTGATACAACAACATGCCTGGAAACTCGTTCTAGGGGAACACCTGCCCGTAGAAAACTGAGGTTCGCCCACGGGGTGAAGGTCTGACGGCAGGCCAGAGTCACTGGGACCCGGAGCGTGCCGTGTTGCCATGCCCATCTCGGGGACTCGATCGCGAAGCCAGAGCTGAAGCGGTCTCATATGAAGCAAACCGAGCGGCGTTACCGCGGCTGAGGATGCCATATGCCCCAGGAGCCTCTGAAAATATTTCAGTGGAACCGCACTCTTGCCCTCGAATTGGCGAAGACAAGTCAGCAGTGACTGCAAGCTCGCTCGTAAGCTGCGCGAACATGGCGACCGAGTCGATTTCCATACCGAGAAAAGAGATCCTCTGCACTGGGGAGAGTTTGCTCTTTTCCCAGTTGACCCGAAGGCCCAGACGGGCGAGGTGCTGAAGCACCAGGTCCCTGTGTTCGCAAACCTGGTCCTGATAGTGGCCTAGAATCAGCCAGTCGTCGAGATAGTTCAGGATGCGAACCCCGTGTTGCCTGAGCGGCACAAGGGCTGCCTCGACGACCTTCGTAAAGACGCGAGGGGACAGGGCTAACCCAAATGGGAGAACCGTGTACTGATATGCCTGCCCCTCGAAGGCAAACCGTAGAAATGGTCTGTGTCGAGGAAGAATGGAGACATGAAAGTACGCGTCCTTCAGGTCGATCGCTGCAAACCAATCCAAGGGATGAACGCATTCGAAAATGTGTTTGGCTGTCAACATCTTGAATGGAAGCCTGTGAAGGGTTCGGTTCAAGATGCGCAGGTCCAGGATTGGCCGTAACCCACCGGTTTTCTTGGGTACAATGGGCTGTAGAAGCCAGACTCCATCTCGGCTGGAGGGACGATCTCGACCGCACCCTTCGCCAGTAGGGTGGCAACCTCCACACGCATGACAGGGGCCTTGCCACCCACCATGGTATAGCGGACTCCCCGAAAGCGGGGAGGAGACCGTGCGAACTGAAACGCATAGCCGAACCTGATGGTGCGAGCGAGCCAGCTGGACAGATTGGGAAGCGCTAGCCAGGCTCCCAGAAACCATACCAGCGGGGTCATGCGAACCACAGGCGTACCCCCGATGGGGCAGCGAGGCGGAATGACCGGCCCAGACATGGGAGGCGTGGGAGCGTCCCGAGGTGTGGGCGGGGTCGAATTCCGCACACTGACAGAAGAGACCAGGGAAGGACCAGCGTTCCACGGGGGTCTCGTCTGCCAGGGGGCTGGCGACAGAGGGGGCCAAGAGTGGCGAGGCTGCTTGGCGTCGCACACTGCCAGCCGCGCCCTCTTGAGGCTCGGAGGTGAAAATGTCAGTTCTTTCTTTAACCTTGAATAGGGTGCCGCCGGCTGTGAGGCCAGCGGCGGAAGGGGAAAACCAAGGATTCTCCCCCGGCCCTCTACCGGGGGAAGGAGTGGCCCTGCTACCATCTCCTGGGAAAGAACCGAGTTCACCTCCGAGCCGCCCGTCTCAGGGTGTCCTCTGCGGCATCCTCCACGCTTCGGCTCGGGTGAAGGCTGCTACTGGGGCCGAGCGGGAGGGGCGGGAGCCACAGGAGGACGGCCTCGGCGGGGAGCAGACTGAGGCTTCTGAGCCGGCGGCTGGGTGGAGGCAGCAGTAGGCCGCCGGGGCAGAATATGTTTGATCACCTCAGTCTGTTTCTGAGCGGTCGAGAACTGTTGGGCGAAGTCCTGGACCGCCCCGCCGAATAGCCCATCCTGGGAAATGGGAGAATTGAGGAAACGGGTTCGCTCAGATTCTCTCATATCAGCCAGGTTGAGCCATAAGTGCCGCTCCTGGACCACATAAGTGGACATCACCTGACCGAGAGAGCGAGCGGTCACCTTCGTTGCTCGTAGAGAGAGGTCGGTGGCCGCCCGCAGCTCCTGCATTAATGCTGGGTCAGCATTGCCCTCGTGCATGTCTCTGAGCACCTTGGCCTGGTAGACCTGAAGGGTGGCCATCGCATGCAGGGCGGACGCGGCCTGGTCCGCAGCTCTGTAGGTCTTCGCCACCAAAGTAGACGTAAATCTACAGGCCTTGGACGGGTGCTTTGGGTCACCACGCCATGTCGCAGCGCTCTGCAGACACAGTTGCATCGCAACAGAGCGCTCAACAGGGGGAACCCCAGTGTACCCTTTCACCGCGCCGCCGTCGAGGGTAGTGAAGGCGGAAGTGGCTGCCGAGCGATCGCGAAAAGTCAAGGGAGACTTCCACGACTTCGACACCTCTTCATGCACTTCCAGGAAGAAGGGCACTGGGGGCTGACGGGCGCCTTCGACACAGGCCGCCCCCAGATACCAATCATCTAGCCGAGAACGCTCGGGACATGGCGGAGGGTTCCACACAAGCCCAAGAGCCTCGGCCGCCCGGGAAAGCATGGCTGTGAGCTCCGGATCAGACTCGGGCAATGCTGGAACTCCCGGAGGCAACACAGCCGAATCGTCATCTCCGGAGGAATCCAGCCCACCTTGTGATGTGGCGATCGACATAGTATCCTCCGCCGATGTGCCAAATGAAACGCAGGGCCCAGGACGGGAAACACCTGCGCCCTCATCTGGCAACACCACGGGTTGCTGTGTGCTAGAAGGGGGTGTGGCCCGAGGAGGATTCGTCGGGTTGGCCCACACCGTCACCCTCAAGTCACCCTGACCACCAGCCAAAGTATTCCCTCTCGTGGAGGGAATAGATTGGGGTGTGGTAGAGGGGACCCTCCCTCCAGTACGGAGATCATGGAGTCTTGACCGCAACACTGCGATGGTCATGTTCCCGCAGTGGGAACATGACTCATCCATGAACGCGTGCTCGGCGTGCTTGATGCCCAAGCACGCCAAACAGCGATCATGCCCGTCAAATGGAGGAACCAGCCGACCGCACCCAGAAACAGAGCACGGGCGAGACATCTTGAAAAAGACGTGCCGCGTGCAGCTCTTTTAGAGAGGAGTTTTTGCTCTGCAGAAATGCTGAAGCGCCTAGGGAGAACACACACGCTGTGCTAGATCACTGTACAGATCAGACAGGAATGCGGAACTCGCTAGAACGCGCCGTAACACCAACACTCTGGAGAGACACTCGTCTTGAAGAGAAAAAACGCTCAGGCAGTAACACTCGGCTCTGAAGCAGAAACATAATGCAAGATTGCCACGCAACGCCCTTTATGACCACGCGGTGGGGCGGGGTTGCGTTATGCAAATTCCACAGACCCATGGCATCTTCATGCCATTGGCTTGTTTTGTAGAGCTCAAAGGAGATTGGCTTCTAAGCGAAACCCCCATTTCGTCAGTAACTGACGTAACTCGTAGTGTACTGACTGAAAGGGAACTACTAGATAGCTTGTAACTAACTCTGTACTTTTTTCGGGTTGCACCATTTGTTCTTAAGGCAGAACTCTCCGTAAAGTAATGCGTAGTCGCATAATATGACGTTTACCCCCAATGATCCAATAGCAGCCTTCAAATACGTGAGCAGAAGTTGTGTTGAAATGCCGTGAATTTCAGATTATCCTTCATTCTAACTATTTTTGTCTCACGTAACTAACGGTAAAAATAAGTTAAATACGATACTTAATCATGATTAACATAAGTGCTTTTATATATAAATAACATTCAGAAACTGTAGGCTATTTGAAACTAAATTAATAAGGATCAATTAAAAAATACTGAAACAAAAAAAGAAAAGAAATAACATTTGATTGTGACTGATTTTATTTGACATGCACAACACGGACCGATGGGACAGATGCACACAGCGGCGTGCTGTTTTGGGCGGGTTCGTGTTAAAGAGCCGCTAACAAAGTAATCTATTCACATAATGTTTTCTCTCTTAAAATGTAAACAAGTGTAAATGTCAGCATTATCATATAAGTGTAAAGAATTGAAGTCTGTCATGTAAAATAAGAGCTTATTGATGCAGTTCAGTCTGTCTGCTATTTTATTCTATCTGTTACTCCTGAAAATTATTGTCCATCCATGATTTTATCTCAGAAATACATTTAGTGAGCAATGAGACAGCCTCACTTTGACCATGTCATCGGCATAAAAGTGATGTTTAATACCTAGAGTTCATAAAAGTTGTCCAAGCAGGAATAAATAAAGGCTAAAAAGTAAGGGTCCTAAAATTGAGCCCTGAGGGATACCAGTAGAAACTGGTCCAATACCATGTTAATAATAGCTTATGCTTCAGTATGCTTTTCAGACCAGTTGGATTCTTTATTACATATTTACATACTTAAAAGGAAGAATGGACAAACATACCAAATGATGGAACAATCCGCAGGACATAAACTAAAAGTCATTCTCTTTTCTCTGTTTTATCAGTTAATGCAATGGTGAAGTTTTGTGTTAGGGCAGAATTTAGCTGTGGACTCATTCATCTTTAATGGGAACTCTAGCATAAACAGCACATTCTGTAGATGTCTCTCATGTCTTCCCACTGAACATCATCCCTGAACACACATTTTCTGAACTGGTTGGGGATGGTGACTGAATCATTCATGAGAAAAGTGCACACACAATGGCAGAAGGTGAAAATTTAATTAAATACTAGATGAGCTGCCCTGGTGAGCTTAGAAATAACTTCCGCTGAATAAAATAACACTCCTATAATTTGATCCACAGGCACAAAATACATTGAAAAGGAGGAATGCTGCTTCTAAATTCACGCTCTGATTTTCAGCCTTGAATACATCGCAAAGCCGTGAGTACATAGAGTTTAAGTGAAGCTATTCACATGAACACTACAACATGTCACATTTAATTTACTATTTTATTTAAAGAACATTTACTGGATAAATGAATCGAACCAAACATCAGACAAATGCAATCATGTTGCTGCACAACAAACACGCTGGGTGGCCAATCGGTGACTGTGTTTAAATGGAGAGCGTAACTTGACTTCAGGTGCAGTTTATAGCAGTGTGTTTAATATTAGAAGCCTAAAGGAATGTTCTGGGTTCAATGCAAGTTCTATCATTCGGATTACCAAAGGAAAAAAAAAAAAGACTCGTCCCACTTTTCACAGTAATGCATTATGGATGAGCCATAATGAATAAGGCATTCTGTAGGGTTAAACAACTGAAATGTGGAGCTTGTATTAATATTACAGCATGTATATTAACTCTTCTGTACAAAAAATATGTAACTGGAGCTGTTGAAAGTTATCTATGTGATCCTTTTAATGCTGGAACTATTGTTATGTGGATACATTTGCCCTGTTGACTTCCATTAGAGCGACTCTGTAAACACAATGTGCTTGTTTTTAGACTGAGGGTTTAAAATTATTTTCTTTTGCAGAATATCACAGATGCTATTGACAGTACTTAACTTAAATTGAAATCGTAACAGTCATTTAAATCATAAATTCTCAACCAGCTCGCTGATGACATCAATGAACAAATAAGCCTGGACCTCGAGCTGAGACTGGAACAAGGGTTGCCTTGTGCACAGGTATGGCATATGGCACAGTGCTGCCCAAAAGGCTATTGCTCCTACATGACAGCCTATTACTATCAGTTCTTTTGTCTTTGGGTCGTTATATTTCTCACAGATTTCTGCTCGTTCTAAATCAGATAGAGATAAAGCAGCACAGTAAAGATTACATTTATATGAATGCATTAGTGAGAGTGATCTTTTGTGTTTTTAGTTCTGCCCTCTGTGACCTAGTTCCCTTTCGAACGGTCAGTCGTATTGGGGAAAACGCTAGGGGAAAACTCCTTTTCTCCGAAATACTGAAACCTTTTATGAAATAACGCAGTGCTTCCTGCACAGCCATAACAGTGCTGAGGCTGAGGCAGTGCTGAGGCAGTGGGAACTGCACGAACCAATGGCAGAACGGCATAACTGTGCGAACCAATCGGTCTGAAGCCCGTTGAGCTGAGCGCAGAGCCCGCCAGAATGGGTGGGACATCTGCCTATAAAAGACGCTCGAATTGCCATGGATTCAGATTTAATCTCCTTCAGCGATGATCTACGAACCTTCGCTGATCCTCTACTCGAAGCCTACGCCTTCTCGCCGAAGTCAAGCAGAGCCTGCCGCGGCTGCTCTCACTTCGAGAGTATGCCGCTCTCCTCTCTCCGCTCAAGGATAGCGCTCTTTTCAGAGAGTGACTCCACCCCTCGCGCTTTCCCATTTCCATTTCCTGTTGAGCCTCGACGGAAAAAACGGTTCCGGACCCGAGTCAGCAGGCCGAGTATACGGAGGCCAGCAAGCTCACGTCGGCCCAGTGCCTGCGTGCCCCACTGTCTCCTCAGAGAGATGTATCGCCCGTGCTGTTTTCTCGCTCGGACCAGTGCCCCCTGCTCGATGCCGAGGGTCTCGTCTCATTCGGTGGGTCTGACGGAGACCCACATGAGGAGCCGCATGATGACTCTGTGTTTAGGATTGGTCGGGCTCCATTGAAGACCCCGTCCCCTTGCCATCTCAGCACCACAGCGACTCCAGGGCTGGTGTGGACGCCGAGCTGATCCGCGTTCTCACTAAGGCCATCAGCGAGCTCGGCCTGGACTGGGCCTCGCCTGAGGAGCCTGCACGCAGCCGCTTAGACGAGTGGTTCATGCCGGGCCGCCAGCAGGCCCCTCAACAGAGAGTGTTCTTCCCGGAAATCCACGAAGAACTGCCGAAATAGTGGCGAGCCCCCTACTCTGCCCACCTGCGTCCATCTTCCTCATCTGCGCTCTCGACCATCGACGGCTCAGAGGAAAAAGGATATGAGAAGCTGCCTCAGTTGGAGGAAGCAGTGGCTGCGCACCTTTGCCCGCTCTTGGCGGTCGGATGGAAAGCTAGAGTTTCTCACCCGTCCAAGCCCTGCAGGACGACCTCAGCCTTAGCGGGTAGGGCCTAGGGCCTACTGGCCCGCTGGCCAGGCAGGCTCCGCCCTCCACTCGATGTTGGCCCTCCAGGTTTTCCAGGCCAAGCTCCTCCGTGCTATGGACGAGACTGGACCTGACCCCGGAAGCTTTCCGCAACCTCCGTAGCGCCCCAGACCTGGCCCTGCGCGCTACAAAAGCCACCGCCCAGGCCATAGGCAGATCCATGGCCAACCTTGTGGTTTTAGAGCGACACCTGTGACTCAACTTGAATTTGGCCCAGGTGACTCTAAAGTCATCCTCAAACCAAGACACGGCTATGTGCCCAAAGTGCTTTCGACCCCGTTCAAAGCACAAGTGATCACGCTCTCTGCTCTCCCCTCCGCGGAGGACAAGCAGCAGTTGCACCTGCTCTGCCCAGTCAGGGCTCTGAGAGCATACATCGAGCGCTCCGCCCAGTACAGACAGTCGGAGCAGCTTTTTGTAAGCTTCGGTGGCCGCACCAAAGGGCTTCCGGTCATGAAGGATGGTTGATGGTTGGTGGATGCTATCGCTTTAGCCTACGCTTCTATGGGCCTTCAGTGCCCTATAGGCGTCAGGGCTCACTCCACGAGAGGCATGGCCTCCTCCTGGCCGTGGTCCAGCTGAGTATCTATTGGTGATATCTGTAGAGCAGCCGGCTGATCTTCGCTGTCTACCTTTGCCAGATTTTACAGTTTGGAAGTCCCTGCTCTGCAGCCACATATCCTTTCTGTATGATTTTAAAAGAAGAAGGTGACAAGCCCGGCCCTTCACAGTTAGCGCTTTGGGGTCTATAACTCAAACGTCCCTGCGCTGCAAGCACATAAGTCCCTTCATCATGATGGTGGCTTTCACATTTAAGGGTCTTTGCCCCCTTAATATGGGGGGCGATATGTCAATAAACTCTAGCTTGGGACCCTTATACTAGCATCCCAACTTGGGTAGAGGTACATGTCGTTGCGCTTATCATAGCACGGCGTGACTGGATAGGTTCCGGTCTAGCGACGCAATACGACTGACCGTTCGAAAGGGAACGTACTCAGTTACTGAGTAACCTCGGTTCCCTGAGATAAGGGAACGAGTATTGCGTAGACGGCCGTGCTATGGCGCAAACGACTAGTGATCGTCGCTTCAGTCGATAAAACCTGAATCCACGGCAATTCGGGCTCTGCGCTCAGCTCGGCGGGCTTTGCACCGATTGGTTCGCGCAGTTACACCGCTCTGCCATTGGTTCGTGCAGTTCCCACTGGCCAGCCAATAGCGTGTGAGTAAGCCTCAGCACTGTTATGGCTGTGCAGTAAGCACTGCGTTATTTCATAAAAGGCTTCAGTATTTCTGAGAAAAGGAGTTTTCCCCTAGCATCTAGCAACGCAATACTCGCTCCCTTATCTCAGGGAACCAAGGTTACGTCAGTAACCGAGTACGTTTTCTCTGTTGATTAGTTCATTAGTTTCCACCTCTATTCATTAATTATCTCGTTTGTCTCTGTTCATTTAAGGCCTCTGTTTTCACCCAGTCTTTGTTTGTCCTCGTAAATGTAAGCGTGAGTGCTAGTGTTTGGTTGCCCTTCTCTTAAATCTCCTTTGTTTATGATTAAAAGCTATTTCAGTTATCTTCTTCGTCATCGTGCGCTTCTTGTCCACAACCTAACCGTTACAGAGAGAGTTGCGTGTGAATTAATTCTACCTGGCAGTATCTCTCTACTAATAGTAAAGCTGTGGGTTTTAGTTACTAAGAAATGCTATAACTTTACAGTTTCTAAGCTATTTTATTGATAAATAACAGAACAGTGTTGACAATACATTTCTGCTCTACTGAAAGTTTCTGTGCGCGCGCGATATGAGCGTGATGTGCAAGATACTTTAGTATAGTAATAGTTTAGAACGGCGATTAACTTACGTGTACAATAAGCTGTTTAAAATGTATTCACCCGATCAATTTTGAGCATACAGGTGGTATAATCTCGGAGTATGTATTTATTTGTCATTTTAACTGTTGGAAACGGAGCAAAAAAGTGGACCTCATAGATTTCTTATCCTGTTGTGCCCTTTATAGTCCATGATCAGCGACTAGTCAATGTCAAGCTTCTTCTGTAATGGAACAGCATTAAAGTCAACTAGCCTGTGCAACCCCTAGTTCATGAACATTGCAATGTTAATGTATTTGGTCTTGGCAGACTACAGTAGATTTGCTATGCATAATGCTGCTTCAGAGCAAGTATGGATTTGCTACTGCAATTAGATACACAGACATGATGCAGTGAGCATGTAAGATCTGCTGCTGCTGCATGAATAGACATACATAAATCCCATAGAAGATCTAGGCAGGTGGAGCTGCGGGAGGTGGAGGGTTTCAGAGGAACTCTTATAGTGTGCTGCAGGACTAGCTTACAGCAAACACTGAACAAGACTATTTAAATAGTTGAGCAAGCAATCTCATTGGCTGCAGAATCAGCAGAGGCCAATCAGCTTGCACCATGCGGTAATGATGTGATTGCTTGCAGATTGCATGTAAAGGACCTATCAGCCTGCGCCCTCTACAGCTTCGTGACTGAACTAGAAATGTGTAGAAATTTGAGTGTATTTATTTATTACAACAGGACTACTAGAGGTACATAGCTTACATATAAGAAGACCTTTGAATATTGGGGGCCTTGGAGTCCAAAAGGTTAAGAACCACTGCTTTAAGCAAACAATTAAACCAAGAAATGAAACAAAATCAGTAAGAGTTTTATGATGTGATGTGACTTACTGCAGGTGGCATCAGCCTCATCTGATCCATCTGGACACTCAGGTTCTCCGTCACAACGCCAACGCCCAGGAACACACTGACCGTTTGCACACGCAAACTCTGAGGGTGCGCATGTGTTCTTCACTGCACATAGAGAAAGAAAGAAAGAGTTAAACGTTTGTACAGACTCCAAACAACAAACAAGAGACCATATCCACCTTATTTCACAACATGGAAATGTGGAGTGCAGCTGGAAGAAAACAAAACTTGAGGTTTTTCGCATTTTGTGGAAAGAGAGCATGATTGCATACAGAAAGGCCGTAAAAACTGCTAGATCTGCTCATTTCTCGACTCTCTTAGAAGACAACAAACACAACCCTAGGTATTTATTCGATACAGTGGTTAAATTAACCAAAAATAAAGCTTCAACTTCTGATGTTTGTAAACAGCACAGCAGTAATGACTTTATGAACTTCTTTACGTGTAAGATTGATAATATTAGGAAAAAAATTATAACCATGCCGCCGTCTACTGCAGTATCACATCAGACATTGTGCAATGTAGTGTCACTGAGGAAAAATGACACTCATTCACTGCTATAGGAGAAGAAGAATTGGCTAAACTCGTTAAATCATCAAAATCTACAACATGTATGCTCGACCCTATACTGACTAGGCTATTAAAAGAGATGCTTCTAGAGGTCATAGATCCTCTTCTTAATATCATTAGTTCATCCTTGTCATTAGGATATGTACCGAAAACTTTTAAGTTGGCTATTATTAAACCACTTATTAAAAAACCGCAACTTGATCCTACAGAATTAGTCAATTACAGGCCAATCTCAAATCTACCCTTTCTGTCAAAAATACTAGAAAAGGCAGTGTCCTCACAACTACGCTCCTTATTAGAAAGAAATGCTTTCTGTGAGGATTTCCAGTCAGGATTTAGACCGTATCATAGTACTGAGACTGCTCTCATCAGAGTTACAAATGATTTACTCTTATCATCTGATCGTGGTTTTATCTCTCTATTAGTGTTACTCGTTCTTAGCGCTGCATTCGATACTATCGACCACAACATTCTTTTGAATAGACTCGAAAATTATGTTGGCATTAGTGGAATTGCATTGACTGTTATCAGTTTGTAGCAGTAAATGAAGAGATGTCACACCGATCACAAGTTCAGTATGGAGTACCGCAAAGGCTCAGTGCTAGGACCGTTGCTTTTCACCCTGTACATGATATCATTAGGAAGCATGGCGTTAATTTTCATTGTTATGCTGACGATACTCAGCTCTATATTTCTTCACGCCCTGACGAAACTTACCAATTCACAAGATTAATGGAATGCATAGGTGATATAAAAAATTGGATGACTAGTAATTTCCTGCAACTTAATTCAGAAAAAACTGAATTTTTAATTATTGGACAAAAAAACTCCACAAGTAGTAACCTAGAATTCTGTCTAACACTTGATGGTTGCTCTGTCAAGTCCTCGTCGTCAGTTAGGAACCTGGGTGTGCTCTTTGATACCAATCTTTCATTTGAAAGCCACGTTTCTAGCATCTGTAAAACTGCATTCTACCATCTTAAAAATATATCTAAATTACGGCACATGCTTTCAATGCAAAATGCTGAACAGTTAGTTCATGCGTTCATGACCTCAAGGCTAGATTATTGTAATGCTCTACTGGGTGGTTGCCCTGCTCGCTTAATAAATAAACTGCAGCTGGTCCAAAACGCAGCAGCTCGAGTTCTTACTAGAACCAAGAAGTATGACCATATTAGCCCGGTTCTGTCAACACTGCACTGGCTGCCTATTAAACATTGTATACATTTTAAAATCTTGCTAATTACTTACAAAGCACTAAATGGTTTAGCTCCCCAGTACTTGAGCGAGCTCTTAACGCATTATACTCCATCCCGTCTATTACGGTCTCAAAATTCTGGCCAGTTGATAATACCTAGAATATCAAAATCAACTGCAGGCGGTCGATCCTTTTCCTATTTAGCACCTAAACTCTGGAACAGTCTTCCTAGCATTGTTCGGGAAGCAGACATACTCTGTCAGTTTAAATCTAGACTAAAAACACATCTCTTTACTATGGCATACACATAGAACATTATCAATTTCTATTATTCAAATCAGTTAAATGATAGTTTTAGGCTGCATTAACTAGGTCAGCCGGAACCGGGAACACTTCCCATGGCACCTGATGTACTCGTTACATCATAAGAAGAATGGCATCTACGCTAATGTTAGTCTCTCTGTTTATCCTGAGGTTTACTGCAGTCAGCCGGATCCGGGCCATATCCAGATCAGATGGTGGACCTGCTCCTAGACATGACCAATGCATCCCTGAAGTGTCTGCAGAGACTGTCTCAATTAAACTCCACCCTGTAAATGCCGCATCGACACGACATCCTCATTAAACCCGTCTCTGGCGTGACGACTCCAATCTTTCGAATAATCTTGCGAATATCTTTCAATCTAATATGACTTCAGACCTGTAATGTTGCCAGAATCATAATCATACACTATTTGTTCGTCGGCCAGAGGAGAACTGGCACCCCGTCTGAGCCTGGTTTCTCCCAAGGTTTTTTTCTCCATTCTGGCCCTGAAGGAGTTTTGGTTCCTTGCCACCGTCGCCTTTGTCTTTTGGCTTGCTCAGTTGGGAACACTAAAATTTCAATTATATTACTGATCTGCCCGCATTGACACTATATGATAATTGAAATTAGCTGGATGACATCACCGTTTTCTCCAGAGCGGCTGTACAGCCGAATCAAATTCTATTGCATTATTTTCCTGTTAACACTGTGAAGCTGCTTTGATACAAAACGGCATTGTAAAAAGCGCTATATAAATAAAGGTGACTTGACTTGACTTGACTTGACATGGAAGTAAGCTATTTTTTTAATAAGTTAGGTAAATAACTAGAAGAATAACAAAGTGCAGTAAATGGTAAAACTATTTGTGCTACAAACCAGTGTGTATAATTACGATAATAAACAGTATAGTAAGAAATACCAGTTTATCAAGCAGCATAACAAGCTGTTTTGTACAGCTAAACATAACTGGAAGCGAATGACACCGGAAGCCAGGCATTCAATTTACAAAAGGCTGCACCATTTAAGTCAAAACTTCTGAAGAGACTCGATTGCTTTATATGATGAACAGATTTAATTTAGGCTTTTATTCGCATATAAACATTGATCAGCAAACATACAGAGCACTCAATTATGGTAAACGGAAGCTCAACCGTAAGCAATTGTGTCTCTTCAGAAGACTTGGATTAAACCGCTCAATTCATATGGATTTCCTTTACAATGTCTTTATGAGCATTTTAAACAGTCAGAATTTGCGTGAATAGACTTTCAATGGAGGGACAAAATTCTCTTCATTTGTGTTTCGAATATGAATGAAAGTCTTATGGGTTTGGAATGAGAGTAAGAAAACGATGACAGCATTTTTTGGGGGGTGAACTATCCCTTTTACTAAAATACTAAAATTAGTTGCTATACCTAATATTAATGCTAGAAAGCCAATGCACTTGCCAATTGTTTTTTTTTAAGTCTATTTCGCTGGAATATCAAGTTGTGACATTTTAAATAAAAATGGAGGGGAAAAAAATGAAAGGTATGCATAGAAAACAGATAGTGAATTTTCATTTCATTGCTTTGGTAATACTGCTGCACTCACTGATCAGAGCAGATGGAGCTGTATGCAACAGAGCATGGACAACAGTCTGGAGCTGCAGATATTATATGCAGAGACACTGCTCTCCACCTGCCGAGTTACTTACAAACACTCACAGACCTTCAATGGGCGACAATCACAATACCCTAACACAACTCCACAAGACCTGTCAAAAAACCTGAAGGATCCACTGCAGTAATGCTGCATCATTTTCTTTCCCCACAGCTCTGTAAGGCCTCCTATTGTCCTTGGACTCTGGTAAAGGCAATGCGTGGTGTGGGCCAGTAACCAACCAACAGTCTAATCAAACGGAATGCACCCGCAGCCCTCCCCAAATCGTCAAGCTGTGCATCTGACTCATCCGAGAATGTGTTTCTAACAGGAACATTGCATCAGCAGCTTTCTCTTCTCCTTTACAACAGTAAATAGGTGTTTATTGAGCAGATTGTAATCATGATAGACCCTCCGCTAAGCCCCACTTGCTGCTGACCAATCCTACTTTAGCAACTGTTGCTATTTGCTCTTTTGAATACAAGTCTGATCTGTTTGTTTGGACAGTTTAAAATGAAATTTTACAAAAATAAGTCGTTAGTCTGCAGTTTTTACCCATGTTACTTTGTAATTTAATATTTTTAATAAAAAAAACATCAGACAAAAATATCATGCCAAAAATTCCTTCCAGACCACATAAAAATAATTATTTAGGCTTAATTAAATTAGCACATTTTACTGAAAAATCACACTGAAGTCTCTATTGTAATACTTGTCTGAGTCTGCACTGTAAACAAGGAAGGCAGAGCTTAGCAAAAGGTCAGTTAGGTCAGATGAATGAGTTTGCCCCCTTTTTTTCTATGACTACAGGCACAACTGTTAAATTAGGAATATGTAATATGATTTTAAAAATTTTTTTGAAGAACATGTGAGCCACCACAATGCTATACAATGCTGCTAACAACACTGAATTAAATTGATCTGAATAATGACACTATTGCTTTCTGTAGAGCTGCTTTACAGCTGAATTAAATTAATTTCATAGTTGATGAACTTCATAACTGATGAACTTTGCAACATTGATATTATTGAAATTAACTGAATCAACACTGAAATTAAATGGGCTGAATAATGAGAATATTTTCTTCTGTAGAGCTGCTTTACAACTGAAATTTAAGTTGTTTCATAATTGATGAATTTTGCAACATTAACACTGTTATTTTCCTCTTTATTACTGTGAAGCTGCTTTGAAACACTCTGTATTGTATAAAGCGCTTAGTTCTGTCAAATCGATTAATCGCATCTAAAATAAAAGTTTGTGTTTACATAATATATGTGTGTACTGTGTATAATTATTATGTATATATAAATACACACATGCATGTGTATATATATATATATATATATATAATTTATATATAAAATATTTATAATATAATTATATATTACACTTAATTATATATTATATTTATATCAATATATATACAGTATATACGTGCAAATATTTCTTAAATATATACATGAATGAGTGTGTATTTATATATAAATAATAATTATACACAGTACACACATATACTATGTAAACACAAACTTTTATTTTGGATGCGATTAATCAAGATTAATTGATTTGACAGCACTAAAATAAATGTGACTCGACTTGACTAGTATTGGATGGTTCCCAGGATGTTTCTATGTAGTTGCTAAGGTGTTCTGCATGTTTTTGCACTTTTTTTTCCCTTGATATGGCTTGGATGTCTCCTTTAATAACAGTTTTTTTTTTCATCTATTAGGTGATAATCAAGCATGAAAAGTAAGCCAATGTTTTTGTGATTAACCTTGTTGTGTGTCAAAATGGCCTGATGTTCCCCAGAGTTTTTACTGTGTGAGAGGCAAAATAATAATGATAAAAAAAATCAGCTGGGACGTAGGAAAATTGCAATATGTGTGTGTATATGAACAGTATTTTTATTTTTTTAATCTTAGCACTGCTGTAATCAATTGTGAATATGTGACATGAAATATACATATCATGCTTGAAAAAAAAACAATCATTTCAACAGCTGTTTGTGTGAACATGAATTGTGCCAGCAGAAGTGTGTCTCTTCAGCCTGAAAAGACATTTGATGGTGATGTCTTTAATAGTCTGTATTTAATAGTGTTAACAGATGATCAGCAGTCAAAGTGAAAGAGAGATTGAACTGTGAAATACTGTCAGAAAGGTCGAAGATCAAAAATAGAAATGTTCAGCCAAAAATGTCTGATTTGAGAGAGAAGCGGAAAATGGAAAACCTAGAAAAATGTGTGGTAATTTAATTGCCGTCCGAATCCACATCTCTGAGTTTTCAAGAATATATCACTTCAAAATTCACTGTATCCTTTTTGACCACTGCAGAGCAACGTGCGGTTTGGATGCATTTGAAAGATCTAGACTTTTATTACTGAAATGCTGGAAAGTATTTACAAGAGCAAAATATTTCATCACCGCTCAAAAAATAAAAAGAAGAAAAGCATTTGAAATGGGCCATTATTACGGCAGCAATTATATATGTTAAAATAACCAAGCAGCATTATGTTTACCTCATGTAAATAAGAGGCTGTATTAACTTACTTACGCTCATTTCCATGTGGAATAAAATGACATCCTTTATTTTGAGGTAAAATACAAGACAGAAAACCATTTTAACTATAATGTGCGTCTATATATCTTCCTATTTTTAAACAGATTTAAATAATTAAATAATAATTAGGATATTATTTTCCTATTATTAAATTAAATATGCATTTATTCTTATTATACCAAGCATATGACATTTTATTTACAGCATACAATGTTGCTGACCACGTGAGCAGCGCGTTCCCAGGTGCGCAGGATCACAAAACTCGCTCCTCCACCATGAATAAATCACCATCCGAATGCACAAGTTTTATCACTGAGGTGGCATGCAAATTTATTTTTACAGACTTCCACGTGAGAAACAATTACCGTCCGAATAGGGCTATACACTGCATTTCTGAGCGCCCTCTCTCGGTTTTCATGTGTTATGGTTCTGGGGCCGTATTCACAAAGCATCTTAAGGCTAAAGGTAGCTCCTAGATTGCCAATTTAGGAGAAACTCTTAAAAAGAATGGCTGTCAGTCCTAATTTTAGGACTCCTAAATTTTTCGCTAAAACTAGCTCCTAAATCTGTGAAATGTTAGGAGTAGTCAAGAAAGTCATTAAGACCAAATCACAAACAATCCTAATGGCTGTTGCCGCAATTCGCCTCAGCAATCCACCCAAAGACACTGTACACCATTGAGGCAATAGTGATATGCAATACATATTTTGATTTATAGATTTTAATCTTCGATGAAACACCAAAAATAAATCTTTAAATTTATAATAAATAAATAAATAATGTCCGATTCTGTGGCAGTTGTTTTCAAGAGTTCACACTTACAAATGATCGAATAGAGTAAAAAAATATATAATAAGCATATTTGGTTGTCCGAGGGGATCGAGGGCTCCGAGCTCGGAATTTAGCCCAAACCCAGAGTTCTCCCCCGTATTCCCAGCCGAGAGTGAGGAGTCGGGGTGGTGGAGGGATGCAGAAAACTGTCGAGGTAACTAGGTGAGTCGGCTCTCGGCTGTGTATATATACACCTCCTCTCGAGCTGATTAGATAGACAGTTTGAATGTGCTCCTCCCAAACCTTGTTTATAAAACATCATTTGTCGCTTGAATTCTGCAATCTCTCGAGATGCAGACATGTAAGAGTCTGACAATTAGCTGAACATAGTTTAATTAGTGACACTTAGCCTACATTTTAAAACTATTTGGTTATGGCAACATGATAACTCATTCTATATTTCTATGAGTTTCTAAAAAAAATTAGGAGAACTCTTAGTGGTAAGATAAAATGTTTTGTGAATATGGCCCCTTTGTTGATATTTGTATTTGCCCTGTGGTTCTGATATTTCAGTCATTTGGATTACGAAAGTGGATTACTCTCATCATGACAAATGTGTAATTACAAACATATCACACACCAGCCTTGTTCAAATTTAATATGACATATACCCAAAGTAAGGTTCATCATGATTTGCATAAGATGTTTCAAAAAGGGCCCATTTTAGTCAGGATGCTGCCTAAGAAGGCAGCTAATTATATAGGCACTAGATAGAAAGGCAGCTTGGTAGGTTTTGGATCAGATGAGAGATGTAGTAGCTGCACATCATAACCCAATAACAAGATAGTTTGTACAGTGGGGAGAACAAGTATTTGATACACTGCCGATTTTGCAGGTTTGCCCACTTACAAAGCATGTAGAGGTCTGTAATTTTTATCATAGGTACTCTTCAACTGTGAGAGACGGAATCTAAAATCCAGAAAATCACATTGTATGATTTTTAAATAATTAATTAGCATTTTATTGCATGACATAAGTATTTGATCACCTACCAACCAGTAAGAATTCCAGCTCTCACAGACCTGTTCGTTTTTCTTTAAGAAGCCCTCCTGTTCTCCACTCATTACCTGTATTAACTGCAACTGTTTGAACTCGTTACCTGTATAAAAGACACCTGTCCACACACTCAATCAAACAGACTCCAACCTCTCCACAATGGCCAAGACCAGAGAGCTGTGTAAGGACATCAGGGGTAAAACTGTAGACCTGCACAAGGCTGGGATGGGCTACAGGACAATAGGCAAGCAGCTTGGTGAGAAGAAAACAACTGTTGGCACAATTATTAGAAAATGGAAGAAGTTCAAGATGACGGTCAATCTCCCTCGGTCTGGGGCACCATGCAAGATCTCACCTCGTGGGGCATCAATGATCATGAGGAAGGTGAGGGATCAGCCCAGAACTACACGTCAGGACCTGGTCAATGACCTGAAGAGAGCTGGGACCACAGTCTCAAAGAAAACCATTAGTAACACACTACGCCGTCATGGATTAAAATCCTGCAGCGCACGCAAGGTCCCCCTGCTCAAGCTACCGCATGTCCAGGCCCGTCTGAAGTTTGCCAATGACCATCTGGATGATCCAGAGGAGGAATGGGAGAAGGTCATGTGGTCTGATGAGACAAAAATAGAGGTTTTTGGTCTAAACTCCACTCGCCATGTTTGGAGGAAGAAGAAGGATGAGTACAACCCCAAGAACACCATCCCAACCGTGAAGCATGGAGGTGGAAACATCATTCTTTGGGGATGCTTTTCTGCAATGGGGACAGGACGACTGCACTGTATTGAGGGGAGGATGGATGGGACCATGTATCGCGAGATCTTGGCCAACAACCTCCTTCCCTCAGTAAGAGCATTGAAGATGGGTCGTGGCTGGGTCTTCCAGCATGACAATGACCCGAAACACACACCCAGGGCAACTAAGGAGTGGCTCTGTAAGAAGCATCTCAAGGTCCTGGAGTGGCCTAGCCAGTCTCCAGACCTGAACCCAATAGAAAATCTTTGGAGGGAGCTGAAAGTCCGTATTGCACAGCGACAGGCCCGAAACCTGAAGGATCTGGAGAAGGTCTGTATGGAGGAGTGGGCCAAAATCCCTGCTGCAGTGTGTGCAAACCTGGTCAAGAACTACAGGAAACGTATGATCTCTGTAATTGCAAACAAAGGTTTCTGTACCAAATATTAAGTTCTGCTTTTCTGATGTATCAAATACTTATGTCATGCAATAAAATGCAAATTAATTACTTAAAAATCATACAATGTGATTTTCTGGATTTTTGTTTTAGATTCTGTCTCTCACAGTTGAAGAGTACCTATGATAAAAATTACAGACTTCTACATGCTTTGTAAGTGGGCAAACCTGCAAAATCGGCAGTGTATCAAATACTTGTTCTCCCCACTGTATGTGCTACAGTCCTTTGAGTTTCACCTCCAGATAAGAAACAGAGTTCTGCTCGAGCGGCTTAATCTGTACGCTGTAATCACCCGAGGCCTGCCCAGCATCAACCAGATATGCTTCTCCTTTCTGTCAGAATAGGGCAGACAAGCGTGC
Organism: Coreius guichenoti; assembly: GCA_039654105.1. Classification (NCBI taxonomy): domain Eukaryota; kingdom Metazoa; phylum Chordata; class Actinopteri; order Cypriniformes; family Gobionidae; genus Coreius; species Coreius guichenoti. The sequence continues at coordinate 28,012,346 of CM077175.1, read as the reverse complement.
TTCTATCCATCTCTACATCTTGTTTTGGTCCTGCATACTTCCATCACTGTGTTCTAGTGTGATTTAAAAGTCAAAGGTTGAGATAAGCCAACACAGGCACAAAAATATGCCTCTGTGACAAAAGACTATCTAACCTGCTTTAAACTTGAGCGGTTTCAAGTACAAAATAAAGTCTGAGCAATACCTGAGCAAAACTGGATTGAGATATGGAAATATAAATATTTTACTCCCACACAATAGTAAGGACATAAACAGGCGCACAAAGTTACACCCACAAAACACTATGTAATAGTTTTGTTAAGAAATTATTTGTTAAGAAATTTGAATTATTTGATAAGAAATAAGAAATTTCTGAGTCTCCCATTCAAGCAAATGGAAGATTAGCATTTCATTGGTAAATAGCATCCTTGAAATTAAATGGTGTGCATTTGGGAAATGAAATCACATTAGGCAGGATTTGCAGCAGTGTGTCTGGGCATCAGTGATGGGTATGAAGAGCTTCTGCAGTTCAGAAATCCCTCCTCACACCTCTTCTGATACTTAAATCCTTGTTTCATTAGAGCAGAAATCAAAGGACCCTCTGAGAATCCAAGTGCATCAGACAGTTGATGCTCATTTTATGGCAAACCACAGATCCTGGTTCACACTAGAGCTGGTAATTGAGTAATCTGATAATTCTTTTGATGACATACAGTCTGGTAAGAGAGTAATATGTTTTGTATATATTGCTAATCTACTAATCTACCGACAATTTTGACGATTAATTAAGAAATCCACATTGTACAGTTTGGAAAGCAAGTACAATCTGACAACTGTTGCAATGGTTAATCACATAATCTGTGACAAAAAGTAATCTGCCAGGTATTTTGATCATTAATCGAGTACATTTTTGTTCTACATCCTGGTAATAAAAAGAGTTTTGTTGCTGAAAATTATGGTGGAAAAATGAGTAATCTGCATTATACAGATTGAAAAAGGGAGTAATCTGACTACTGCTATTGATTCATTTAATATATTACCGGTGGTAGTAACCTTTGGTAATCGAGTAATAACAAGTATTTTGATAATTAATCGATTAACCTTTGTTGTATATCTTGGTAATCGAGTAATCTGCCGATTATTTTGACAAGTGATTGAGTAATCTGCGTTGTGCATTTTGCTAATTTAGTAGTAAAAAACACAACCCTGCCTCTTTTCGTTTACATTTTAAAACCTCAGATCAAATTTTCAAATAGGCGCTATCTTAATAAATAAACCACAGATTTGAGCTTTAAACAAGTTAATTCTCGCCTGAAAATCCTTAAAACCACATTTCGTGACACAATAGCAGTATTATTTTGTAAATTACGCAGGTTTTCTCCTCCACCGTTGACGCTTGCTGGTTGGTGCGGGATGCATTCTGGGATACCAGGCTGTCTCAAGTCCGCACAAGTCACCTCTCGATGCATCCCCGATAAAAGGGGCGGATCAAGGACACATCTGGGGATTTGAACTGTACTTGGCTAGATGTGAACTTTGAATTGGAACAGTACTTGGGCAGCGATTGATGACTGATGAAGTCCACAAGAACACAAGTACAGAAAAGAACGCATATTGAGAAACGGCTAGCGATTGCAATGGACGGGAACCCTACATGCAGGTCTCGCATTACACGTCCCTCCGAGTAGAAGAATGTGGTGACAAACAATAGTTCAATCTAAGTACTAACAGGTTTCTTTAGCCAATATTTGTGTTCTATTGAGTTTTTCCTATATAACACAATTATTAGCTTTTTACCATCATTAGCAACATGCTAATGTATTTTTTAAATCAATGAACCTTAGTCAGTGTAGACACTGTCTACCAATTATTAGTCTACCAATAATTTTGCATATTAATTGAGTATCATTGGTGTACTACAGATTTAATCATTTTAATCATTTACTTTTTTACCTATTCTTGCTCAGACCCTTGTCTATGGATTGTTCCTCTATATTACCAATTCACTGAGAATAATATAAATTGTAATACAAGATTTTTTAATTCAAGAACTCGTTTAATTGAGTAATCATGATTCTTAAATGAGAGGAAATGCTCAAAAAAAACCTACAATGTTTTATCTCAAAACAAGGTTAATCTCAACCTTCTATCATACCTAAAATATTTGTTACCAATGCAAACAAGGCATCTGCAGGACAATGTTAGCATAAGATAACTGCAGTTAAAACGCAGTCATTTTAAAACATTTATGAATGTCCATCAGGACAAGTAGGGATAAAGAAAAACAGTCCTAAAGCTTCCTTTAACTGATCTGAGGCTACATTTAACTTCTCTACTATTCTCTCTCTCTCTTTTACTTTCCTCTCCCTTTCATATAATACTACAGGATTTCAACAGGAGTCTAATCCAGAATTAGGGTTTAGGGACAAATTGAAATACCTGGAGCTTTGAATACCCACTCCAGAGAACAGCCTGTCCCCAATCATGTTTATGTGTGTAATCCTCAAATAAATGTCTCTATCAAACAATTGGACATGCTTCACAAACCAGACTATAAACCCATGACATGCCGTCACATCTAAACCAGATTCCCTCTTATTTTTATCCTCGTATCAACAAAGGAAAATCAATATATGTCAGACTGGCTGAAATAAAAAATTATAGTTCATTATCACAGATGCTGATAAAACATTCTTGGTTTATTTTATTTTACTATTGAGTATTTGAGTTTAAAGCCACTAGTAAAACTGTTGGAGGGATATACCATTTATTATAGCACTATAAGGATTTGAAAATGTGTGTACTTTAATACTCTCAGTGGTAGTTTTCTGCTGCTGTCTAACGGTCTCTCAAGGGAGGTTATAATAAAATAAAAAATCACATAGATGTCTTTAACAAAGATGTCTACTGTCATCAAACCAATCTTTCTACGGATATTTTAAAAGGGGTCTTCTCAAATATTCTAATGTTTATTGACGTTTATAGAACTAGGGAAGTGCAAAACTACACATTTTCATAATCAACTAGTCAGTGGGTTCTCTAAATGGCTAGTCGAATAGTTGGTGTAAAGGAAGTCCGGTATAATTAGGCTTTTTTTTCTCGGTTATGTGGACGCTACGCACAGTATTGCAGTAGTAGGTCGAAGGAAGTGCTATAACTGCACTGGCTCAGGTCCAACTTCATTACACTTCACTGAACAATCAATTTTCTGCCTCAGTATTACTGCACTTAAAACTTTATCTGCACAATGGCTACATGTAGTCATTAAATTGATTTATTACTGGCTGTAACTATATAGTGACATCAGTGGAAAACAAAATAGCTATGAGAAGTAATCAAGTCAAATGGCAAAACTGGTCACCAACTAATTTATGATTTTTTTTACCCTAATGATTGACTTGATGGTATATTTTTTTGTGAATGGTATCAATTTACATGCAGTACAATTTACATTTTGTCTGTAAGTGCTGCAGAGGAGACATTGACACAAAATTACGAGATCACTGAATGATGCTAACTCTAGTCAGTTTGGAAAGATTTTTGTGAATGTCAGACAGCCAGGGAGTCATACATAGACTAGTGGTCTCCAATGCAGTGCCCACGGGCAACTGGTGGTCGCATGGACCGTGTGAGTCAACCTGAGCGCATTCTATAAATAAACTCAAATGTTAATCCTCTCCTTTCCTTATTTCATAATACTTTCTTGACATAAAAATTTCAGATAACATTAAAAATATTCAATAAATGTTATTATTATTTTTATCATACAAGCAAGCCTCCGTTAGTAATACAAAAGTGAGTAATTCTTGCATTTGGAGTGACAAAGTTCTGTGTGTGATGTGGACAATTACTTCATAATCATGCAGTTACAGATAATTAATCGTAGTGCTGTCAAACGATTAATCGCAATTAATCACATCCAAAATAAAAGTTTGTGTATAAATACACAATATATACATGCATGTGTGTGTATTTATATATACATAATAATTATGTTATATATATTATGTAAACACAAACTTTTATTCTGAATGAGATTAATCACGATTAATCGTTTGACAGCCCTAATACCTTGGAATGTTTGTCAGCTTATCAGAATTAAGAATCAAGAACAATCCTGTGGTATTAAAAATACTGTATGGCTGTGAGAAACTGATCAACCAATCAGAATCAAGAACAATAATGTGGTATCCTCTAAAATCCCAGTAATTAGGGTAATTGATTTTTAATGCTAACTCATAAACCTTACAAGAGAGACTTACGAAATACAAGTTAAAGTCATCAAGTCGCATTATTTCAATTTATTTTTAAATAATTAACAGCAGAATTTCTGGTGGAAAAACTACATTACCCATGATTCTAATTTTTTTTTTTAAAAATCTGACAATCTCCACCAATAAGAGAATGGTGTCAAGCAAATCATGCCAAAAGAACACTTGAAACATTGTCAATGGAAAGTGCATGTACAGTGGGGAGAACAAGTATTTGATACACTGCCGATTTTGCAGGTTTTCCTACTTACAAAGCATGTAGAGGTCTGTAATTTTTATCATAGGTACACTTAAACTGTGAGAGACGGAATCTAAAAGAAAAATCCAGAAAATCACATTGTATGATTTTTAAATAATTAATTTGCATTTTATTGCATGACATAAGTATTTGATCACCTATCAACCAGTAAGAATTCCGGCTCTCACAGACCTGTTAGTTTTTCTTTAAGAAGCCCTCCTGTTCTCCACTCATTACCTGTATTAACTGCCCCTGTTTGAACTCGTTACCTGTATAAAAGACATCTGTCCACACACTCAATCAAACAGACTCCAACCTCTCCACAATGACCAAGACCAGAGAGCTGTGTAAGGACATCAGGGATAAAATTGTAGACCTGCACAAGGCTGGGATGGGCTACAGGACAATAGGCAAGCAGCTTGGTGAGAAGGCAACAACTGTTGGCGCAATTATTAGAAAATAGAAGAAGTTCAAGATGACGGTCAATCTCCCTCGGTCTGGGGCACCATGCAAGATCTCACCTCGTGGGGCATCAATGATCATGAGGAAGGTGAGGGATCAGCCCAGAACTACATGGCAGGACCTGGTCAATGACCTGAAGAGAGCTGGGACCACAGTCTCAAAGAAAACCATTAGTAACACACTACGCCGTCATGGATTAAAATCCTGCAGCGCACGCAAGGTCCCCCTGGTCAAGCCAGCGCATGTCCAGGCCCGTCTGAAGTTTGCCAATGACCATCTGGATGATCCAGAGGAGGAATGGGAGAAGGTCATGTGGTCTGATGAGACAAAAATAGAGCTTTTTGGTCTAAACTCCACTCGCCGTGTTTGGAGGAAGAAGAAGGATGAGTACAACCCCAAGAACACCATCCCAACCGTGAAGCATGGAGGTGGAAACATCATTCTTTGGGGATGCTTTTCTGCAAAGGGGACAGGACGACTGCACCGTATTGAGGGAAGGATGGATGGGGCCATGTATCGCGAGATCTTGGCCAACAACCTCCTTCCCTTAATAAGAGCATTGAAGATGGGTCGTGGCTGGGTCTTCCAGCATGACAACGACCCGAAACACACAGCCAGGGCAACTAAGGAGTGGCTCCGTAAGAAGCATCTCAAGGTCCTGGAGTGGCCTAGCCAGTCTCCAGACCTGAACCCTATAGAAAATCTTTGAAGGGAGCTGAAAGTCTGTATTGCCCAGCGACAGCCCCGAAACCTGAAGGATCTGGAGAAGGTCTGGCTCTTTTGGCCACTACTGTATACTCAAGTTCACAACACTTAAGTGTCTCCTCAGTTGCTAAAAGTTGCTTTTAGCCTCTTTATAAATAGTTTCTATTCTTAAACAAGTCCTACTTTTTACTAAGAATTTTTTGACAATTATGTCAAAGCTTTTATTTCTTAAGAGGATTTTTGAGAAGTTTTATACTGCCCCTGACTCACTTCATAGGCTGGTTTGGATCTTGGCTTATAACCCTTTAACGAAGACTTTTTTTTTCAAATCCCTAAGGGAAATATGAATGGGGAAAATACTTGAGAAGAATAAGAAGAATCAAGATCAACAATGACATTTAAAAAAAAATATAATGCTTGCTAGAAATTATTCACAATATGTCTTCAATACTTCAATAATAAAAAGAGATTTCATTATTATTCCTTTGGAAATATGGCATTAAACTAAAGATATTAGCAGCCTGAAGCATAAGGTATACAGGGTTGCCAACTCTCACGCATTTGGCGTGAGACACACGCTTTCAGGCTCTGTCTCACGCTCTCACTCTGCCCAAGTAAATCTCACTCGCTTTTGATATGAAACAAAGTCTAAGCTTTTAAATTTTTTTAAGTTTTAATACGAAATTCAAACAATAAATACCATTTTGGCGCACTTAATGTGGTATAACAGTTAAAGCCAGAGCCGTTGAAAAACATATTTGCGACCGGTTGCGACATGCTTTCATCTCCCGGCGGCGCGCACGGTTACGTGGTTCATGGAGCTCTCAATAGTTCTAAACAAACCAGCGCTGTCAATACATTTGAATAGACAACAGCTTCACTATACAGGTATTTGCAGCAATTTTTGGTAAACAGTACAGCATAGTGTGCATTGATTATTACGTAAATTATTATGGAGAGTGATGGAGATGCAACATTGTTAACATTAATGTTTTTCTTGTATTTAGCCCTCAGGTATTCCTTACTAATTGGTCACACTCATACTCATTGGTGGTCAAATGTGACCATACACCTTAAATATTTTTAAATTAAATAAATGTTCTATATTTTAGTTCAATAATATTTATTGAATATTTTGAGGATCTTTTGGTACTAAATACTATTTGTGCAATAATTATAGTCCATTAATGACCACTTAAAATATTTTTCTTCTAATATTTGTATTATTTATATTACAATTAGTGTAGTAATTAAGGTTAAAATAGAGAATTCCAATGCAAGGCAAAATAGAGTCATTTTGTGGCTGGAAAAATAATAATTTTCATTTGTAATGCCATTACCACTAGGTGCCTGTATGGCTCTTTAATAAATATACATGTAGGCCTATCTAGTCTAGTTGCTCAAAAAAGTATTGCAGATCATAACTGCATACTTATTTTTAGGTTTTGCATTTGAATAAATATTAAGACATGATCAAACACTAGATTTGTTTAAATGTTACATTTTAAAACGTTAATAACTTACATCCTAATATTTTTAATGATTCTTATATAAGCACACACAAGTAATTATTAATGAATGCGAGCAAATATAATTTAACCCAAGAAAAGTTTAAAATAGTGCTAAAAAGGCAAACTTATTTTTCCTTATATATGTACATTAGGCTATACATATGAACTGATAGTGAATCAAGATCGAAATCGATATTTGTGCCAATTACCCCCCCCTCACCCCAATCTCACTCCAACCTGAACTTAAAAGTTGGCAACCCTGGGTATAGAAACAGCAGTAGCTCTCTTCAGGTAGCTCTCACTCACATAAGGTTGGAGACCTCCAGCCTACAAGTTTTTGATCAAACATATAAGAGTGCTCATGCTAGTTTAACCTCAGAATAAAGAGTCTGCGTGTGTGGATGTGCGGTGTTTACACATTTGATTAGCAAAGTGCGCACAACTGTGTGGGCTGTTTCCTACAGACATCATTTAAACAGCAGCGTGCAAACATCAAACAAGCCTTCAGCCTCTCTTCAGAAAGCAGAGCACCTCCTTCACAATTGACAAAGATCCCTCCCTATTCTTAATAGCAAATTTGTCTCTCAATCAATGCTAGATTTGCTTCTAGACAGTGTAATACTTCACTGTTGACAAATTGGTGGTAATTGTTAATCTGCATTCTTCTTTTCTTTCATCCTCGAGCCTCTTAATATGTTTGCGATAAATGATGAAGAACGCCCTTTCTCCTTCCACAGCTGCTCTGTTGAGTCTGAGTGTGACATTAGATGAAGACGCAGCTTTTAATGCCCTTTCTTCTTTGGGCAGGTTTCAGCCCAGTTTTCGTCAACAATGATGCATTTGGACTCTGTCTCCTCAGGGCAGAGCTCAGTGCAGCTTTGATCACCGAGCACAAGCCTCATTGGGGTCGGGTGGTGCTTGGCAGGGGGCACGCTGCCATCTGGTATTAGAGCTCAAACATTAGAGATGCACTAGAATGAAGCTTCAGATGTTTTTTCTGCTCTTCAAGGCTAGATTTCACCTACGTCTGTGGATTAAGGATAGTTTTCAAGGTGGGGGAGGGAGCTTCTCACCTTCAAGCCTTGGTTTCTCAAAAGGCTCTACTTTACAGGAACTTGCCACAATCACTTGATGGATTGGGTTTGGGACAATTCTGTACAGTAACAGTTTAGATTAAGATTGTTCTTCATGAAAAGTTAACTCTTTCCCCGCCAGCGTTTTGGAAAAAAGTTGCCAGCCAGCGCCAGCATTTTTGATCATATTCACAAAATGACCCCCAGAACATTTAACATGCAATATATCAAAAGAAAGTACAGACACTCTACTTTTAAACAAAACAAACCCATTTTATTCTAGCTAAATGCTTTCTCTTTTTATCAACACCTGAATGTGGGTACGTTTCATAAAAAAGCAACATTTTGAGCAAAAAGCTGAGAAAACTGTGTCTGGATCTTATTTAGAACAATGATCAAAACACAGATGGAGTAGGTCGAGTCCATCAACACCCCTAAAGCTTCACAGTCCTATAGCTTGTCCTGGGTCGACATTTCATTCGGTAACATTAGGCAGTTTTGATTTGTATGCTGTTTAATGTTGATGATCGCATTATTTTACATATGCATCTGCTTACATATGATATCGCTTGTTTTTGCTTCTTCTTCACCTGTGTTTTGATCCGGAGATTCTGTACTCTTTCAGAAGATGCGTAATAGCGCCCCTACCATATAACAGTGAAAACACGCAAAACAAGTTTTTTCTCCATTTTTAAGGCATTTCTTAAGATAAATTCTAAGAAGTTTGTAAGAATATTCATAAATTAAATTCTTGGAAAAATTCTTAAGTTCTTAAATATTTTCTTAAAGCTACACTACTGATAACATAACAAAATGTTATTAATGAGAGAGTGGAAAAAGAATCCAAACTGTGTCTTTACATTACCCATATACACCTTGATAAAACATATAATTTTAGAATAATCGGGACAGGTTTATTTTCTGCATTGCAGATGCTGGTTTATTAAAAAGCCCACTGTCATGAAAAAAAAATACGTGCCTGTGGGTACATTTTTGCAAAATGATATTGCATTGCTTGTAGCACTTTTCATAGCATTTTTAAGTGAAACAGCGCTAAACAGCGTGCTCAATTTTCTCTGAAACTGTTGAACGTGACTGTGGCAACATTTTAATATGTTGGTTAATGCACATATCCCAGCAGTTTGGAAATGAAATGTCTGGTGTAAAAGGTTAATGCTCTACCACATTTGAAAATAATGTAGCACCTACATTAAACCCTACCCTAAACCTAACCGACAGTGTGCACAAAAAACACATTCTCTAAAGCAAGCCATTTTAGCTGTTTGTACTAGTCTTTGAGCTCTTTCATTATGACTCATGTTTCACAGGAATTGAACCTCCACATCACAAGTGCAATGCTATACCAGGTGAGCTACTGAGCAAGTTTACTAAATTAGACATATATAGAGCTGGTTATGTTATGCAAAGGTCAAAATGTATTTTTTACAAATCATGCGCTACGGTAAAAGTGTTTTGAGGTCATAATGTAGTATTGTGCAAGAAACCTCGTGAAAATAAGTCCTTATTAATCGATAATCTGCCCCTGTAATCTTGATTTTGTGTGAAACGGAACAAAACTTGTTGGTGTTTCACTGCCTCTTGGTTCATTTGATCTGCAAAGCACAAAGCGAAACGTATACTGAGCTATTTCAGGTTTCGCCGAAATGTAGTCACTCATTTCTCATGAGCCTGGGTTGGTAACTAGTATTATGTTGTAATGCTTAATATTTTAAACAAACCAATAAAATAACTAAACATCTTACCCTTTGGGGATTTAAAGGGGGGGGGTCTAATGCTATTTCATGCATTGAGTTTTTTACACTGTTAAAGAGTTGGATTCCCATGCTAAACATAGCCAAAATTTCAAAAAATTTGTTGGACGTATGACAGAGTATTTCTGTGCCAAAAATACTCCTTCCGGTTTCTCACAAGTTACGGAAAGTTTTTTCGAGTATGGCCCTGTATGAAGTCATAAAAGGCGGAAAATCCTTGTATGGACACTTCTCCCGGAAAAGCGCGTGCACACACCAACCACAGCAGGAGCGAGAGCATGCAAGTCGAACATTTTTTAACAATGTCAACAAAGAAGTGTGTTTTTGGTTGTGAGGGAAAGATAACCTTGTTCAGCTTCCCAAATAACCCAGCGTTAAGGAAACAGTGGATGCAGTTTGTTTTTCAAGTGTGTTCCTGGCATTTTCGGTGACAAATGTTTTATAAGCAAGGCCCGTTGGATTTGCAGATTGTTGCAGGCGGTGAGTGAAACTGCATCAAATGTCTGTGTTTTGTTGGCAATCGCCGAGTAAGTGCATACAATGTAAACAAACATATAGTGAATCAAAAGTTACCCATAATGCGATGCAGTGGCCGGCCTAACTTTGTTTTAAAAAATGGGTGAGTGTGGGAAGTCATGAGAAGTCATGTTTAACATGATAGTTTCATCCTTAATGATAGTTTTCAACCCTTAATCTCCTAACTATAGCATAATACAATATTGTCAGTCCCAAGAGTCTTCACATAGATTCGCAGTCCAGTGGTAGAGCTTTTGTCCGGCGAGCGTGTCTGAGGTTCGGTTTTGGGTTCGAATCCACCATCGTATAGTTTTTTTTCTCAGTTTTAGGTAATATTGGCCCGCAGCTGCTTAGCAGAAGTATTTCAGTAAGACAGTAATAACGTGAGTTAGCCTGTTAGCCGGAGACTTACACAATATAAAACAAAAAACTACGTATTTTGAACACCCAGTAGAAAATATATACATCAATAATTATTCATACTTACAGGTTGTGATTCTGAGGAGCAAGCTGGTCCAAATAAACTGGCTACTGACCCATCTTTCAAGACCAAGCGTTTTGCGAATCCCGCGTTGAAGGGCGGGTTAAGTTGTTCGCGAGTGGACAACGTACAACATAGGCGGGCATTATGCAAATGTCTTTTCTAGTGACGTAGAACCGCAATGCAGTGGGATTCGAATTACAGACGACTCGTTTAGGCGGTTCAGAGTTGATTCTTTTTTTTGGGAGACAATAACTTTATCATGCACTTTCGACTTTACAACTTTGCAGACAGTTTACATTCACAGACAACTATATTACACACTGCATGAAAGGGAATATTCAAAATAACATAATAGGGGCACTTTAAGTTAGAAAATAAGAAGAAAGTAGCAGTTAAGAAGAATTTAATTCTTAAGAATGTTTTTTGTAAAACCGGCCCCTGATTTTCTTCCACATCAGGCACAAAGACTATGTTGTAGATGAAACATCAATTCACAGCTTTAAAAAACCTTTGAGATCTGGCTAGAATAGCAGTACAATCATTACAAGTACACTTCAAAGTAAGACAACACCACTATTAGAATGAGCATGGCTGACTTAGCATCAGAGAATGTTGGCAAACCCAAGAAGCTCTTTTTCACTTACATAATTAAGCCCGCTAGCAACAATGTGCCACAGTTGCAGACACACTGTTCATTTAGCATTAATACTAAATGGGTCAGTCAGGATTAGGCCATTTATACGGCTATGTTCTGCTGAGTCAAAGTCAGATGTGCAAAGCAATTTAGTTTTCTGGCTGGCCCTCATTAGCATATACCCAGTAAGTCAATATTCTGGAAACAAAGAGACAATAAGTAGTTAGATTGCTTTCCAGTGTGCTGTTGTGCCGCCCAAAAATCAAAGAAGGCATCACAATGAAGAAACGCTTTTCTAAATAGTCTGAAATCACATCTGAATGTTACACTGTGTCCAAACCCGATGGGACATGTATGTTTTCAGTGAGAAGTAATTTATCTGTCCACAGTAAAAGCAAAAATTTATTTGTTTCCAGCAATAAGATGCGTGTATTAATTCATAGCCAGAAACCTGTTGCATCTCTTCAGTAATGTGATAGAAATAGCATTTTAGCTGAATAATATTATAGATTCCAGTTAAGCGCAGTAGTTAACAAATACTGAGTGTATGACAGACTGAGCCACCAGATAGTGTGCTCTCATAAAAGACTGGAGTGAATCTTTAATGTCTGCTGTGTTGTGGAGAACAGTTCTGATTTTCATGATCTCAAAAGAATTTAAAAAAAAAATTATGTCAGCCTTGAGATATTACATTCTCTCTAGTCTTTTGGCAGTTTCATATCATATCAGTAATGAAACAATGGATTTCAAGAGGGTAAATCAATGTCAGAAGATAATAATGGATAATAATGATTTTGAGCTAAATTTCCATTTTTGTATAAAATCTGAGAAGTAACACAGATGGCGGTAAAAACACAACCATTCAGCATTGCTACACTTATCTGTGCTTTATGAAGCTCTTAGTCTTATTGATTTTGAATAAGCATTTTGAATAGCATAAACCAATAACATGGATCAGAGAATAATCATTGCAAATTCTTTGCAATTACATGTGAGCAGGAAAACAGCACAAACGCTATAATCATAACCTGAGTTCAGATTAACTCAAAACACTCCATCTCAAAGCAATTCTTTACGCTCACAAAACCAAAACATATTTTCAACCCAATATCAAAAGAAAGAAATAAACAATATTTTGTTGAAAGAAAATGAAGCCTAATTTTTGCACTGAGACTTTATTTTCATGACAATGAAGCACATTTCCCTCAAATTCCCATTATTGTAATGCGAATGTCTCATTACTTTGATGAGGAAAAAAGATACATATTTAGACATCATGTTAATATTTTCTACTGCCTTAGATTTATGCTGATTTAAGAAAAAAAACATCTTATTAGTCATTTTACTGTAATACGGTAGAAAAAGTACTTCATAATAATGAGAATCATCATTGAGATTAATGAAAACAAAAAACTCTAAAATAAAATGTCCATTTGGAGAATTTGGAATTTTAACTGTAAAGAAATAAAGTCACAGTGTAAAAAAATCTTAATGGTCCTTTAAAAAGGCTTCATTCTAACTTAATACTTGTTTCTTTCTTTTATATTTTAAGGGCTGGATTATTACACACGTTTAACACATTCAGCCTCAACAATATGATATGGACCTGACCCGTAGCATCAGTCACCAGACACACAAAATGCATTGTGCATTTTTTTGTTTTTGCACCAATAACTATACAGTGGGGAGAACAAGTATTTGATACACTGCCGATTTTGCAGGTTTGCCCACTTACAAAGCATGTAGAAGTCTGTAATTTTTATCATAGGTACTCTTCAACTGTGAGTGACGGAATCTAAAACAAAAATCCAGAAAATCACATTGTATGATTTTAGTGATTAATTTGCATTTTATTGCATGACATAAGTATTTGATACATCAGAAAAGCAGAACTTAATATTTGGTACAGAAACCTTTGTTTGCAATTACAGAGATCATACGTTTCCTGTAGTTCTTGACCAGGTTTGCACACACTGCAGCAGGGATTTTGGCCCACTCCTCCATACAGACCTTCTCCAGATCCTTCAGGTTTCGGGGCTGTCGCTGGGCAATACGGACTTTTAGCTCCCTCCAAAGATTTTCTATAGGGTTCAGGTCTGGAGACTGGCTAGGCCACTCCAGGACCTTGAGATGCTTCTTACGGAGCCACTCCTTAGTTGCCCTGGCTGTGTGTTTCGGGTCGTTGTCATGCTGGAAGACCCAGCCACGACCCATCTTCAATTCTCTTACTGAGGGAAGGAGGTTGTTGGCCAAGATCTCGCGATACATGGCCCCATCCATCCTTCCCTCAATACGGTGCAGTCGTCCTGTCCCCTTTGCAGAAAAGCATCCCCAAAGAATGATGTTTCCACCTCCATGCTTCAAGGTTGGGATGGTGTTCTTGGGGTTGTACTCATCCTTCTTCTTCCTCCAAACACGGCGAGTGGAGTTTAGACCAAAAAGCTCTATTTTTGTCTCGTCAGACCACATGACTTTCTCCCATTCCTCCTCTGGATCATCCAGATGGTCATTGGCAAACTTCAGACGGGCCTGGACATGCGCTGGCTTGAGCAGGGGAACCTTGCGTGCGCTGCAGGATTTTAATCCATGACGGCGTAGTGTGTTACTAATGGTTTTCTTTGAGACTGTGGTCCCAGCTCTCTTCAGGTCATTGACCAGGTCCTGCCATGTAGTTCTGGGCTGATCCCTCACCTTCCTCATGATCATTGATGCCCCACGAGGTGAGATCTTCCATGGTGCCCCAGACCGAGGGAGATTGACCGTCATCTTGAACTTCTTCCATTTTCTAATAATTGCGCCAACAGTTGTTGCCTTCTCACCAAGCTGCTTGCCTATTGTCCTGTAGCCCATCCCAGCCTTGTGCAGGTCTACAATTTTATCCCTGATGTCCTTACACAGCTCTCTGGTCTTGGCCATTGTGGAGAGGTTGGAGTCTGTTTGATTGAGTGTGTGGACAGGTGTCTTTTATACAGGTAACGAGTTCAAACAGGGGCAGTTAATACAGGTAATGAGTGGAGAACAGGAGGGCTTCTTAAAGAAAAACTAACAGGTCTGTGAGAGCCGGAATTCTTACTGGTTGGTAGGTGATCAAATACTTATGTCATGCAATAAAATGCCAATTAATTATTTAAAAATCATACAATGTGATTTTCTGGATTTTTGTTTTAGATTCCGTCACTCACAGTTGAAGGGTACCTATGATAAAAATTACAGACTTCTACATGCTTTGTAAGTGGGCAAACCTGCAAAATCAGCAGTGTATCAAATACTTGTTCTCCCCACTGTATATGAGGTGAAAACATTAAGTGACATTTGCATTTAATGGCCGCCTTTCACAAGACTAAAGAAATCCTAAATGTAAACAGATGCCTACTGTCTGAAGGATTTTCTCCTACAGTATAAACAGCATCACTTACATTTATGCATTTGGCAGACAGTATAATCCAAAGCGACTTAGTGGGCATACAAGCAGTGGCGTGTGGTGGTTCCCTCTGTGTGTGTGTGTGTGTTGTTGTTGTTTTTTGTTTTTACTTATTTTTAGTTCAATGTAAATTCATGTTAATTTCCATTTAATGTAAACTCAGTTTACCATTTACGTTACTGTTAATATTTTTTTATTTCTTGGGCTTCACTTTCTAACTTTCCTTGTATAACACTGACTTTTCTGCCATGGTAC
Organism: Coreius guichenoti; assembly: GCA_039654105.1. NCBI lineage: Eukaryota > Metazoa > Chordata > Actinopteri > Cypriniformes > Gobionidae > Coreius > Coreius guichenoti. The sequence continues at coordinate 27,997,025 of CM077175.1, read as the reverse complement.
GTACGCACACTTAGACAAAACATTAAGTAGTCCTTGGACACATTCGCACACACCCAGACAATACACATACACACATTTTGCGCACATTTTGACATACATGTCATACTTGATTTTATAATGAAATACCATATATGGTACGGTTTGATTTTATGTACCATGACTAGATGCTCAAGACATCCTGATGAATGTTGTTTTACTTACACCTATATATATGACCTTTCTTCCTTAATAAATTTGAGAATGTTATAGTACTGCACTGTGTCTGTTTCCTTGAGCATTCTCCCGAGATATCTCGCGCTGCAGCTGCCACACATCACAGGGGTTGGAATATTGGACATCGACTGATGACTGAGAATATTGAGGCTACTAATAGTCTAACTAAAAGTTAAATTCTAACAGTTACTTTATCAGTAAGCAGCAATGACTATATTTTTGTACACACTAACGGCCACTTTATTAGGTAGACCTTGCTAGTACCGGGTTGGACCCACTTTTGCCTCCAGAACTGCCTTTATTCTTCGTGGCATAGATTCAACAAGGTGCTGGAAACATTCCTCAGAGATTTTGGTCCATTTTGACATGATAGCATCACCGATTTCCTGCAGATTTGTTGGCTGTACATCCATGATGAGAATCTCCCATTCCTCCACATCCCAAAGATGCTCTATTGGATTGAGATCTGGTGACTGTGGAGGCCATTTGAGTTTAGTGAACTCATTGTCATGTTTAAGATGATTTGAGCTTTGTCACATGGTGTGTTATCCTGCTGGAAGTAGCCATCAGAAGATGGAAACACTGTGGTCATAAAGATATGGACATGGGCAGCAACAATACTCAGGTAGGCTGTGGGATTTATGATGCTCAACTGGTACTAAGAGGCCCAAAGTGTGCCAAGAAAATATCCTTAACACCATTTAACTACCACCAGCAGCCTGAACTGTTGATACAAGGCAGGATGGATCCATGCTTTCATGATGTTTACGTCAGATTCTGACCCTACCATCTGAATGTCGCAGCAGAAATCGAGACTCATCAGACCAGGTAACGTTTTTTAATCTTCAATTTTGGTGAGCCTGTGTGAATTGTAGCCTCAGTTTCCTGTTCTTATCTGACAGGAGTGACACCGGTGTGTCTTCTGCTTATCTAGTTCATCTGCTTCAAGGTTTGATGTGTTGTGCTTTCAGAGATGCTCTTCTGCATTATTTTATTTACTGTTGTCTTTCTATCAGCTCAAACCAGTCCGGCCATTCTCCTCTGACCTCTGGCATCAACAAGGCATTTTGACCCAAAGAACTGCCACTCACTAGATATTTACACAGTTTAGATATTTACCAGTGTCAGATGTTTTGGGGCACAGTCCTGTGCCCCAAAGGGCTTCTCTTACAATTACCGTCAAATCAAAAACCAATAGGAGCGCTGAACATGACACAATTAGTGCAACAACAGCAAACCACCTCTTGCTCCACACACATCTCTTCGTTTTTTCTTTTTTAAGATAAGCCATGATCAAAATTAATGCTAGCTCACAGTCACTGAATGTATCATGGACTGATGATGTAAGACTCCGGACAAGTCTTTTTGCGTGCATCTGTTTTTAACGTGTCTTGATTGCCATACAGTCTGACATTAATGACAACTGAGGTTCTACAGTGTGACATGGCAACCAATCCTGTTTGTACAGTCTGACAAGCAACAATTGTAAAGGACAATTATAAATCGTACAGTGTGAACCCGGTTTTAAATCACCTTTCCCAATCTGATGCATCATTCTGAACTTCAGCAGATCGTCTTGACCACGGCTACATGCTTAAATGCATCGATTACATATATATGCATAGATTATATATATATATATATATATACACACACAGGGCTTGACACTAACATCCGCCAACCAGCCAAATGCGGGTGTATTTCAGCAGTGGCGTGTAACGCAGTCACTCCTATTAGCCACTTTGGTGGGTTGAATTTTATATATAATATATACATTTTTCAGTTGTAGTCTTTTAAAAAGGCATCTGAAATAATAAACTAATGTAGTGTTGTCAAAAATATAGATTGTTCAATACATATCGATACTGAAATATCTGAAACGCTTTTTCTGCAGAATAGACGCACAATATAGGCTATCTCGCTCTCATCTCTCTGACAGCAAGTTTACACACAAACCCGCCTCCCCTCGCTCACTCCTTTCATTTGCTCTGGATGAATATTGTTGGTGTTACAGAGCTTGAATTTCAGCGTGGGATTGCGCGTATTGCACATAATTTTACTCATTCCCACAGATTTTGTGCTCACACCTAAAGTGTGCGCAGATAAAGCTGCCTCTCACCACTAAATTGAGTTAGTTTTCACTGCTTATTTCGCTTAAACAGTCAAATACACACAAAATAATGTCAAAATGCCGGTCTTGGCAAGTATTCATGTAAACACAGTCAGTTATGTATTAAGTGAGAATAAACAGTTGAGAAAGAAAGTGCATGTGTAACAGTTTATAAAGCACGGATCCATTATACTGTTACACATGCACTTTATTTCTCAACCGTCAGGTCTTAAAGTGACAGCAGCCTAATATACCTGCTACCAAATTATGAGATAATATTAAAAATATCTATATGATAGTTCTAGCCACAGTGGCTGGTGAGCAAAAAAGTCAATGTCAAGCCCTGTGTATATATATACTGATTATGATTATGTAAACATGTTCATATTGATTCTAAAATAATAATAATAATAATATGGTACAGTATAATATCATAACAGAAAAGGCAATGTTATTTATCTTTTGTTTTTAATAGCCCCCTTATTTTTGGCCCATTAGTCAGTAACTCCTCTGTAAACACCACCATGGTCACGGGCACAGAGGTGCAGCTTTCATTTAACAGAGCTGAATGGAATGCTTTAAAAGCCAGCTCACTCACAGATCATCATTTCAAGATCATTTCCATTCATTTTGATGATAGCTATTTGAGTGGATGAGCTGTTTACTTTGCAATTATTCAGTCCATTTCAAATAGTCTGACCCAAATTTGTGGAACCTTTGTGAACATGACAGGCGAGTATTATCACAATGGCAGGGTAATGAGCCAGACATAGTGTGATTGCCTGGTTTTAAGGTGAACTTTGAACCTATATCTCGCCGCTACCACACCTAGAAACTTCATCCAGTTGTGTCGCTTATTAAGTGTTATTATTATTAACATACGGGAAACTAGAATAAAAATGCCAACACATGCATCTCCACTTAGCCCTCAAACAATTTACATTTTTGCAAAACTCCAAAGACGTACCAATACACTCAAACCACTGCAGTTTCCAGTTGAAATTAACAACTTTTATTTCTTACCTCAGAACACTTTTAGCATAGTGCATGATTTGTAAACTAATACATTTTGACGTTTGTATCACATAACCAGCTCCATATGTACAGCATTCTAATGCGGTAAACTTGCTCAGTATCTCACCTGGTATAGCATTGCACTTGTGATGCCGAGGTAAAAAGAGCACACTAAAATGTCATGGTTGCTTTAGCAAATGTTTTTATCTCACATTTGCTTTTGTTAACACTATCAGGTATCTTTAGGGTTTAGTGTAGGTGTTATTTTCAAACGTGATAGTGCATTAACTTTTCAGTGTTACTCACAGGACATTTAATTCCTGAGCTGCCGTACATGCAACAATAACCAACATCATAAAACACTGCCAGATTCACGTTCATCCTTTTCGGATCAAACTGAGCAGACTTTTAGCAGCATTCACTGGACGTTTCCCTTTGAATGTGTCACGAAACATGCAAGAGGCAACATAATATCTTTGTGCAGAAATGTCGCCACAAGCACGTTTTTCCAATGAGCCTGGTTTGTATGCATTGGGTAAAGCTGATTCCGTGCTATTTCTTGATGTCAACGTTAAGCTCTCCTGCTCAGCATCCACTAATCTTCCCGCAGCATCACCCTGACTAATCACAGATAATGGGTGGATTTGAAACACTGAGTTCCTAATAGCCACATCGGGGTGCTGGCTCATGAACCCAGATGACACAGGAGGGGAAGACAGAAGAGAGAAGACACCTCTCAGACTGATAATCTGCTGAAGGGATAAGGAGACTTGGTTAGCTCAAGACACTAACCCCACAGAGGCCTAACGCTCATGTCTCTCAAACTTGGGTAAAAGACATATCATGGATTTACCTTTCTCATTTGGAAGACAATACTTTGAAACTAAAGTTCAAAATGCAGAGCCTCAGTCTACTAAGACCATTTATGGAAATTTAAAGGGATAGTTCACCCCAAAATTTTGGCATCATTCATTCATCCTTATGTTGGTCCAAACCTATATGACTTTATTTCTTCTGCAAAACACAAAAGAAGATATTATGAAGAATCCTGATAACCAAACAATTTTGATGACCATTGACACATTTCTCAAAATATCTTCTTTTGTGTTCCACAGAAGAAAGTCATACAATTTTGGAACAACATGAAGATGAATAAACGACAAAATTAAAAATTTGGGTGAACTGCCTGAAAAAACGCAAACCATCATGATTCTATCGCAGCCATGAGCAAATAACATAAGACCACCCATATTTACACTTTTGGCCCATCCTGATGAAGAACAATAGCTGGGTTTCCATCCAAACATGAAGCAAATCTTTTCAAAGTTTGCAAAATAAAAAAAGAGAAGCCAATTAGGTGCGTTTCCATCAAGTTGTTCGAATGGAAGACGATGGTATTGGTAACCTAGTAACCAACAGTAAATAAAACACCATCAGCGGAAACAGCCGATTAGTCACATGGGTTTAATGTTTGCTACATCAAAATGTATTCGCTAAATGCGTTCCCATCTGACATTATTCGTATTAACTCTTTTTCGCACAAGTCAAAAACCACCTCAAGCAAGCGTAAAAACGTAATTAATTAAGTCCCGAATTAAAGGATTTCTTTTTGAAATTTGGCGTTTCCATCACTCATTTCTGATGCGATACTTCAAAATGCGCATAAAAACAGGGTGATGGAAACATAGCTAATGTGAACTATGTCTGCAAATATTAGCCAATAACAGGAGCATTTTCATATAGAAAATCTTAAGGGCACAGTAAAAAGCAGGCTGTTTGAAGTCAACATAATACAGCATGTCATGTGTTTCAACTGAAGCAAGATAATCCATTAGAAATAATTGGTGAAAAGGTGGGACTTGATTTTATTCTTTGACTCTCATAAAACCTTTCAAGAATTTACAGGTTACGTTTCATTCCTTCTTCCAAAAATATGAAATCATATTCTGTAGGACTCATAATGTTTTGCATTGTGATATTTTCATGACAATTTTAAACATTTTCACCCCAAAATTTCATTACTGTATATTGCATCTAGTGTATTTTCTTTCTTTCATTATTTTTAAGGATGATTCTCATTATAAAGCCATTTTACTGTATTTCAGTACAAATATGGTTTTGTAATATTTAAAAAAAAAAAAAAATTAATAAATTATTTTAAGTAACTAAAGGCAGTACAACAAATGCTATCATGATACATAAATACTTTAAATTGTATACATTTTTTCCATGTTATGGTAATGAGAATGTATTTTGCATTACAGTAATGGGAATCTGAGGTTAAATAAGTTATCTGTCTTAAAAATAATGCCACAATGTTAAACATCTTAAGAGTCCTAATAGTAGACTTTTTAAATAATGTGCACCACGTTACCAGGAACAAGCATTAAGAAAGTGTAAATTGTGATTTCATGTTCATTTCATTAACTCGAATGCTACAAAGTCTAAGCTGTTTGTAATATATTTGTATGGTATAATTTGGACAGACTTAATATTTTAGTTAGGAGGGTATTTACAATGCTCTGAAGGCGAAAGGGTTGGTAATGGTCTTAAAATTTTGCGGAACGTCTCCTAAACTCTATAATAAGAATGCAGACATCCCATGAGCCTTTTATCATTAATCAGGACCCTTGCTCTTCACAATCTTCTACAGAAATTCTCCAGAGACGCTTTCTTTTCAATAACATTCTCTTGCACAGAGTCTAGGTCTAAAGATCACTGTTTAGTACGGCAGCTTATTTCTCAGTATGCTCTGTTTTGAATTACTCCTGTTTTCTTATTCCCTTTTATTCTCTTCAAAACATCAAATCTTACGTCTTACTCTCCTCTGGTTTTGCTCTTTTATTCTGCTGGGTCCTACACGAGTGGTTTTCCACCATTCTATGAGTGGGAGTCTGCACTCAAGCCAAATACAAAAGGTTTTTTTTTCGGGAGATGGAGGGAAAAGCCTCTTGAGGTGCCCACAGATGGGGCCTATAGCTGTGTAGAGGCTGTGTGGGGTTGTGGTGCTATGGTGATAGTAAAAGGGCTGTATTTCAGTATCACCTGCCATATGCTTTTTGGTACAGTGTATAATTGGACTTCTTTGTTAATCATTCCTGTGTACCTATTTGAAACAGCCAATCAGTCCCGTTAAATTTCACATTCAGAATGCTGTTTTTTTGACGCAGCATGAAACACAGAAACGCATATGAACGTTCACATTATGATTGCCTCTGAGACGAAGGAAGCCTTCCTGCCTCCTCTGTCGTTATTGTTTATACAAAATCACCTCCCAAAATTGGCACAGTGTTAAAATACATTTGAACACTTCGCTCTTGACAAAAAGAGAATGCTCATTTCCACACATGCAACATGTATGGTGTGAAACTGTAATGTTTTATGAATAATTCTGGCTGCTTTCCTGCCCCTTGGATGATAATCACTCTAAAAAGGAGGAAAATATGTGATACAAATTTGAGGGAATTAAATAAAAAGAGGTTAATATATTGGATCAACAATATTGGCAGAGCTCAACTCTTTTTAGTGGAACAAGGTGTTGAAATTTGGATCAGGATCAAATGTCCACGTGTACAGTTGTATCGCCAAAAAAAAACCTCAGCCAAAAACCAATTAGAAGTAGCAAAAAGCAAGTAGATTACTGCAGAAATTACTGTATGCTACCGTACGGTGCTTCAGGAACCAAAAACAGCCAAAAGTAATAGTAATAAATGACAATTTTGTATGATAAACAACTATGGGACATTCTCAATGCTCACCAAAGTCTGCATTTATTTGATAAAAAACCTTAATATTATGAAATATTCTTACAATTTCAAATAACTGTTTTCTATTTTAATATATTTAATTTTTTTAATTATTACTGTTCATTTTCAGCAGAAACATTTCTTATCAAACACATTTGAAAATGCCTGGTTCAAGTCCAAAAGAACAGTATTTATTTGAAATGAAAATCTTGTAACATTATAAATGTCTTTACTGTCACGTTTAATGCTTCCCTCTAAATAAAAATATTAACTTCCTTCAAAATAAATCTTACTGACCTCAAACCTTTAAACAGTAGTGTACATATACACTATATTGCCAAAAGTTTAGGGATGCCTGCCTTTACATGCACATTAACTTTAATGACATCCCAATCTTAATCCGCAGGGTTTAATATGGAGTTGGCCCACCCTTTGCAGATATAACAGCTTCAACTCTTCTGGGAAGGCTTTCCACAAGGTTTAGGAGTGTTTATGGGAATTTTTGACCATTCTTCTAGAAGCGCATTTGTGAGGTCAGGCACTGATGTTGGACGAGAAGGCCTGGCTCGCAGTCTCCGCTCTAATTCATCCCAAAGGTGTTCTATTGGGTTGATGTCAGGACTCTGTGCAGACCAGTCAAGTTCCTCCACACCAAACTCACTCATCCATGTCTTTATGGACCTTGCTTTGTGCACTGGTGCACAGTCATGTTGGAACAGGAAGGAGCCATCCCCAAACTGTTCCCACAAAGTTGGGAGCATGAAATTGTCCAAAATGTCTTGGTATACTGAAGCACTAAGAGTTCCTTTCACTGGAACTAAGGGGCCAAGCCCAACCCCTGAAAAACAACCCCACACCATAATCCCCCCTCCACCAAACTTTACACTTGGCACAATGCAGTCAGGCAAGTACCGTTCTCCTGGCAACCGTCAGACCCAGACTCGTCCATCGGATTGCCAGACAGAGAAGTGTGATTCGTCACTCCAGAGAACACGTCTCCACTGCTCTAGAGTCCAGTGGCGGCGTGCTTTACACCACTGCATCCGACGCTTTGCATTGCACTTGGTGATGTAAGGCTTGGATGCAGCTGCTCGGCCATGGAAACCCATTCCATGAAGCTCTCTACACACTGTTCTTGAGCTAATCTGAAGGCCATACGAAGTTTGGAGGTCTGTAGTTATTGACTCTGCAGAAAGTTGGCGACTTTCTGCGTACTGTGTGCCTCAGCATGCGCTGACCCCGCTCTGTGGTTTTACATGGCCTACCACTTCGTGGCTGAGTTGCTGTGGTTCCCAATTGCTTCCACTTTGTTATAATACCACTAACAGTTGACCATGGAATATTTAGTAGTTAGGAAATTTCATGAATGGACTTATTGCACAGATGGCAACCTATCACAGTACCACGCTTGAATTCACTGAGCTCCTGAGAGCGACCCATTCTTTCATAAATGTTTGTAGAAGCAGTCTGCATGCCTAAGTGTTTGATTTTATACACATTTGGCCATGGAAGTGATTGGAACACCTGAATTCAATGACTTGGAGGGGTGTCCCAATACTTTTGGCAATATAGTGTATATACAAATTACCAAATATTCTAACCAAGTTTTACATAACTAAAAAACTGAGCAAGCTGCAGAAATTACTATTACTATACTCTGCTGTATGGTGCTACGGGGCCCTAAAAATGGGCCAGAAGTAATTATAATATGTTGGATTTTAAAGACATTTTTGTATATTTTTGTACACTCGATGATGCCCAAAGTAAAATCTGGGTCCTAAAGAAAAAAGGTGCTATACCTAATGTGCTGCATATCACATTTATCACTTCTCACTCATTTTATGCTCTTAAGTATCAGATTATTAATCATTTCATACTGCAGAAAGACAGTTCAGCACTCAATAAGCCTGACAAATATGACTCATCTTCAGGACACATTATCAGATGGCTGCATTTACCAATCCGCACTATGGAGAGGGCAGGTCACGAATCATTTCAGTCAGGTACACATCACATGATTCTATGCATACGCGTGGCCTTGTCATGCATTAGAGGCGGATATATAGACAGTGTGCGGATGAATCTGATGGATTTGACATGGGGGTTGGGATGGTGGTGTAGGGGGAGGATAAAAGGGACACGGGGGGGGGGGGGGTGGGGGGATGGGATGGAGGCGCATCAGGGGAATCCGTTAGGGCGGAGGTCAGCTGTGTCTGTGCCAATAGTTGTTGGGACAAGGTGTGGAATAATAGATCAGGATCAAGAATCTATTTATCTAGTTGTAACGGCAGAAAATCAAGCAGGCTTATAAATGACCTAATTTTCATTCTGTTCTATAAAATATATAATAATAATAAATATATCATTGTAAATACATATTTTTATTTTTATCTTATACATAAATTAAACTGTTTTGTTGTACAGACAAAAAATACCTTTTGATTTACCTAATATTATGATACAGGTTAAGGAAAAAATGGAGGGGAAAAAAACATTTCCTGTTATGACAGATAGGATCCCACATGGATGTGTTGCATTGCTTGGATGCAATAACTTCAGACTGCATGACTGCCCTTTGTTGAGAGCAATTGAAGGAGCAGTCAAAACAGTAAACTCAACAGGCGCATGTTTCGGTGACACATAAATTGCTTAAGAAAACAAGCCAACACTCCTTTTGACCTGTTTTCAGAGCCTCTAGAAATAACCCGATGCAATGAGGCAATCGTGACATGACAAAAACGTAGGCGAGAAAGTTACTGAACACATATGCATGGATTGTTCTTGTACTGCAATTAACAATCTAATGAAAGAATGACGCATGGAATGCCTTGCTGGATGAATTCCACAGTTTTTGTTTGCATAATTTATGCTCCAAAAACAGTCAAATCAGATGCAATAAGTTTAAAATTTGGGTACTCTTCAGGTACTCTTTTAATAACTATCAAGCGTAGCGTCAGTTCTGGTATGTCACGTTAGTCAAGCTCGCATCAGCTGACTGATGTCTATTACAGCATACATAAATAAGCTCCTTCAGTACTATCAGCAGCTATTGTGTTTCTCCAGAGCTCATTTACCCTCCTCCATCCCCAGCTCCTCCTCTCGTCCAGTCATGATTTTGTATTCTTATTCCCCTCGAATCAGACTAAATTCCCAAATTATTTTGTAGATTAAATATTGACATTAAGGATATCTACAATACATTATGTTGGTTCTATTCAGTTTACCCTAAGGGGGGTTATTGCTGCTCTCCCTGCTCTTATCCATGCTAGGCTGCATGGATGCGCAGGGAGTTCTTGCCCAGAACAGAACCATACCGCCAATCCAAACTGTATGCTAACTGTCAATCATCTTTGACGATAGTGGTCCTGACAGAACTTCAGTTACAGTCACTCTGCATCAATGAAATACATATGAAATACAGTGATTGGTATTCAAACATGCAAAAGGCTAATTGCTATATATACAATAATCTAAAATGAACAGATTTTCATAAATGAGTTACTGTTATTTTCAAAAATATGTATGATTTGTTGGAATCAGACAAAAACATGACAGAGTTACACCAATTTGAAGTCGATAGAGTCAGCAAAGTCAATTTTGAGAAAAAAAAGTTTTCTGGTTCCAAAACAAAATCACCTAGCAACCATACCTTTAAAATCCCTGGTAATAGCACAAAATTTGACACACACCAAATCAAAACCAAATATCTGTAGGAAAAATATATATTCAACTTTTTTTCCATGATACCACAATTGTTTGATTAACATTAATGAGACAGACAGCCTATATATTAAGACCTACTACACGGATCTAATATAATGTTACTCAGATGTTTTTTCCCAACAGTTAACTAAACATTCACTTATGGGATATTTCACCCAAAAATGAAAATCATCCCATAATTTATTCATTTTACGAAGAAAGTGTAACTGCCGGAAGCTAGATATTTTACTTTATTTGTAAAATATCTAGCTTCCAGCAGTTACACTTTCTTCATAAATGGCATAAGTCATAAGTCTGAACCAATGAAATGTGATTTTCAAACTCATGCTGACAGTCCGAAGCGTGTGCACAAAGAGTATTTCAAAATATCTGTCTTGGCGAGTATTCACGCAAACATTATCTGTTATGTCTTAAAGGGTTAGTTCACCCAAAAATGAAAATTAGCCCATGATTTACTCACCCTCAAGCCATCATAGGTGTATATGACATTCTTCTTTCAGACGAATACAATCGGAGTTATATTAAAAAAGTCCTGGCTCTTCCAAGCTTTATAATGGCAGTGACTTGTTGGTTCGTTTTTGAAGTCCATAAAAGTGCATCTATCCATCATATAACTGCTCCACACGGCTCCGGCGGGTTAATAAAGGCCTTCTGAAGCGTAGTTGTGCGTTTGTGTAAGATAAATATCCATATTTAAAACTTTATAGACTAAAATAACTAGCTTCCGGCGGTCAGCAGTACGCAAGTCGACTTACGGCAAAAGATTAACCCTTGACACGATGTATAGGAGCAACGCAAGCTCTCGCGGATAGGGCTGGGCAACAAACTCAAGCCCCTCTTCTCTTACATCGAAATCATCCGCCATTTCTCTTTAAAAATTCTCGTTTTAGACTTCTAATTCATGACCGGTGTTTTGTTTTGCACTATCCTCTGCGCTTTTGCGTTCGTCAGTACGTCATGCATCAAGAGTTCAAGGGTCAAGGGTTACTCTTACGCCGTAAGTCGACTTGCGCAACGCTGACCGCCGGAAGTTAGTTATTTTAGTCTATAAAGTTTTAAATATGGATATTTTTTCTTACACAAACGTGCCACTTCGCTTCAGAAGGCCTTTATTAACCCCCGGGAGCTGTGTGGAGCAGTTATATGATGGATAGATGCACTTTTATGGACTTCAAAAACGAACCAACAAGTCACTGCCATTATAAAGCTTGGAAGAGCCAGGACTTTTTTAATATAACTCCGATTTTATTCGTCTGAAAGAAGAATATCATATACACCTAGGATGACTTGAGGGTGAGTAAATCATGGGCTAATTTTCATTTTTGGGTGAAATTTCCCTTTAAATTCTAATAATATTTCACAATATTATTGTTTTTACTGTATTTTTTTAATCAAAAATACAGCCTTAGTGAACATAAGAGACTTGTTTCAAAAACATTAAAGAATCTTACTGACCCCAAACATTTTCGGTGTATGTAATACATGTTTCTATGTATACAAGAATCGACATTTAACAAATATTGTGTGAAGAACAACTGGAGTGAAGAGTGTGACAACAATCCCGTTTTTCCTATTCACTAACATGAAAAGAATTAGAAAAGGTGTTATCTTTTGAAATCATTGATTATAGCTTTATATAGAGTAATTATTTAAAAAGGAAAGTCACTCAGACAAAGAATTAATGCAGGCGTGTGAGGGCTCATTTTTGTCTGGTCTGTTGACCTTTCGTTATGCACGGCTGCTGTTTTCACACATGTGTCAGTGTGAGAGTAAACGCTACTCACGGCAGTTCTCCTCATCGCTATTGTCAGAGCAGTCATCATCATCATCGCATCTCCATATGGTGGGAATACATCTCTTATTGTTACACTGAAACTGTCCATCCTCGCACTCCGTCTCAGTGCCAGTTTCGGTACCTGAGAACGACAGTGAAGAGAATTACAGTCGTGCATTTGCTCTTCCACTCAATCCAAGATAACCTGCAACCATCACTTGAAAACAGCGCAATATATCTACTACTACACAATAACACATGACTGAACCGAGCAAATCCAAACACAATGTGCTTTGACCAGCAATTCTATTACTACACGCGCACTTCAATGAAGCCATGACAAAGAAAACGAAGAAAACACCCTCAAATCTTTGTTTCAATGCTATTTCGGACAAAAAAAATGTTTCTGTTAGGATGGTAATGGGCATGAAACAATAAATTCATGCTGCCACATCATCAACCTTTAATATTTTACTCGTGTTTGCAAACTAGCTTTTTAATTAAGTGTTATGTGTGGGTTTGCAGGCAGAAATGTGGAAACACAAGGCTAAAATGTGCCCGCGCAGAATCAAGAGTGTTTAGTCTCGCGCATCCACGAAATAACCAACACAGCATCATTCACCCAGTCTGGCTTCTGATAATTCCATGTCCAAAAAAGAGAATGCAACAAACCTTTTGCTGAGTATAATTCCGAAAGTAAAAAATGAAAAAATAATAATTTCCCAATTTCTGTCCACATTTCCGAAACGGGTTGGAGTGTTCATCCACAAACAAAAGCGTGTCCGGATGGCGTCGCTCCTTCACTGGATCTTCAATAGATTCACTGGCAATTTGAATCAATGACGACATCAAACGTAAGCGAGTATGAATAACTGCACTGAAGGGTAGTGTGCTATCATACACTATTTACTAGAAAATGATGCATGATGGAGTGAAAAGAATACTACAATCATGGTATTATTAATATTGTAGAGATTTTTATCATAATTTAAAACCCTTTAATAGTTCCCCAGTTGTATTTATTGAGCCTGCCAGTATATATTTTATACAAAATAAATATTTTCTTTTTATTTGAAATATTATTTATATTTACTTCTTTATTAAATTATATATTTTATATATAAAAAAATGTGCTGTCAATCGATTAAAAAAAATTAACGAATTAATAAAATATAAAATTCTGTAATTAATCGAGAGTTATCGCACATTAAAGTTTTTAATATATTTTTATATTGTAATAATTTCACATTTAATCTTCAAATTAATGTAGAAACAACATAAAGACAGTATATTTTAATATTTAACATAATATAATATTTAATCTAACAGGTAGGAAATATACAGAGATTGAATAAAGTTATGAAACACTTCACAGTCTTCACTGCATAAATTATAAATTAAATATAGATTAATCCTTATTAAAGCTACAAAAGTTCAGTCAAGAGCAGTGGGTGATTTTCTCTTTGTCTTTTCTCTTGTTCTTTGATTTACATTTTAATGAGAGACGTCATAGCAGGTTTATTAGGCTGCTGTCACTTTAAGATCTGAAGCACGTGATGCGGATCTGACACGCATCCAATGTCCTCACAACTCTTTGCGTTCATTTAACACTGTTATCTCATTTAAGACTACTCATTTAAGGATACTCGACAAATCGGACATTTTGGCATACTTTTGTGTGTTTTTGTCCATTGAAGCGTGAAAGAGAACTCAACGCGACCATGCGATAAGACGCAAAAATAATAACTTAAATCTGTACTGGCGCGCTGTCTGTGAATCTCCTCTCTGTGTGACACACCCACGACTCACAGCGCGCCAATACAGATTTAAGTTCTTAAATTTGCGTTGAAGGGTTTAATAGCACTTTAATGAATGATAGCATGATCATTTACTGTAGCGCAACCAAAGGATGACAGGAAAAAAATGATGCTGCGTTAATTGCGTTAAATATTTTCAACGCGAAAAAATTGAAAAAAATAATAAAACTGAAAAAAATAATCGCATGCGTTAACGTGCTAATTCTGACAGCCCTAATAAAAAAAAATATTATTGTTTTATTTTTTTTATTATATTTATTTATTAAAGAGAAACATGTAACTATTAAAATTAGTGGTTGGTCTAGATTTTTGGCAAGACTAATACATTTCATTGTATTTATTTATTTGACTGATGCTAAAGTGATTTAAGCCCAAAGTATGCTTCACTTTTGCGCGTACGCTAGGGTCAGCGTACAGTGCGCGTGACGCAAATTTCATCATCAGTAGAGTACACACATACTGTATGTGCGCGCAGGTCGCACATGCGCATTTAATTTTTTTGCAGTATTCACATTTACATTGTAACTTGCGCTGAGAGATTGCTCAAAACTGCACGTGCGTTCGACTGTGCGAGTACGCAGTACCATATATAGTTTTCCCTGTGACTTTCCAAACAGATACATTAAAAACAGACATTGAGTGCATGGACAATTAAGGGTACGTTTACACGACAATGATAACAACAGGAACATTTTTTCTTTGCGTTTTTCATGTAATGACGAGACAACAGTTTTGTCAAAACAATCTCCGTTCACACGCGTCCACAAAAACGACTAAAAAAGCTGTATTCTGCTGCCAGGCCAGTAGATGGTGATGTCACTTTGTAAAGAAACACTACGCGTCTATATACTGAACATATAATACGTATGTGCATGATGTCACCGTTTTTTACAAATTCACGTTTTTGTAGTTTACACAGAGACAATAATGGTAACATTTTCAAAAACGTGCACTTTGAAACTCGTTTTCAAAAGTTTGCATTTTCAGGCCCCCAAAACGCTGTTGTCGTGTAAATGAACGGCCAAAATGTATAAAAAGTGTTTAGTTGAAAACGGTGTAAACGTCCCCTTAGCCTAAAAATCTCTTGAAACATAGCACCACCCCTCCGGTATGTTCACGTGCATATCCTCAAAAACGAATCACCCTGAAGCAATATACAGAAAGGAAGCAAGGCAGAAAAAGTATGCGAGGATCAGTTTTTAAATTGCATTAATTATAACCCTTATTAGGATAATGGGGTTAGGTGACCTTGTAAAAGAGTTACAGTGATATAGACTGCATCTATGGCACTGTGCCAACATGAACAATTCTGTCAGTCAAAACTAGGCCAGAGCGATCTTGACAGGATAATCAGTCATTTTAATAGCAGTAAGATGGGGCTGAACCCCCTCCCCCGACTGCTTAACTATGAATGTGGCCACAACATAGTATTCAAAGGGAAAATTTACAGGGGCAAAGACCCTATTGTCATGAACTTGGCATGTACCCAGATTACGTAAACTGGCAGCAGGTGGCTGCCAGTCCACTTTAGGAATAGACAAAAAAAAATGCCACTGAAAGAAAATGTATAGAACAAGTTTTAAAAAACGTTTGAGCAGACGCTTTAAAAATATTTTTTACCTAATTTCACCTAGATCAGAATATCCATACACACGTGACGTGTATTCAGATAAATCAATTATACGCTTTCATGTGATATTTTGTTAATTAATGAGGAACAATTAGATGCTGCATTGTGTAAACTAGAGTAAAACCAAAAGACTGGATTCTGTTACCTTTTAAAAGCTCTGTGACATGTAACAGAGTGATTAGATGAAGATGTCATGATTTGACTATTCAGGGTTGCCCCATTGAAAATTGAAAACATGTCTTTCAAATAAACAAACAAACAACAAATAAATAAATAAAATCTCTGGCAAATATGTGTTGTGAAAATTAGACATATAGGACCTAGGGCCAGTTGCGGGTGGGTAAAAAAAATACTATGGAAGTCAATGGGGACCATCAACTGTTTGGTTTCCAGAAATATCTTTTTTTGTGTTCAGCAAGAAAACGAAACTCATACAGGTTTGGAACAACTTGAGGGAGAGTAAATGATGACAGAATTTTCATTTTTGGGTGAACTATCCCTTTAAGAACTAGTTTGACCAACTTCAGTTAACCAAAGGGTAATCAGTCTTACTTTTCCAAGTCAAATTATACCGATCTACCCATTAGGTAACTTACTTTAAAAAGTTCTGAGCAGTCTTGAAGAAAAAAAAAATTATGAATAACTGACTATAAGCAGTTCCCTTTCGAACGGTGAGTCATATTGCGTCTTGCTAGACGCTAGGGAAAACTCCTTTTCTCCAAAATACTGAAGCCTTTTATGAAATAACGCAGTGCTTCCTGCACAGCCATAACAGTGCTGAGGCTTACACACTTATTACTCACTTACTTATTGGCTGGTCAGTGGGAACTGCACGAACCAATGGCAGAGCGGCATAACTGCGTGAACCAATCGGTGCGAAGCCCGCCAAGCTGAGCGAAGAGCCCACCAGAATGGGCGGGGCATCTGCCTATAAAAGACGCTCGAATATCCATGGATTCAGATTAATCTCCTTCAGTGACGATCTACGGACCTTCGCTGATCCTCTATTCGAAGCCTACGCCTACCCCTAGAGCCTGCAGCGGAACAGCGAGCGAGCCAGCAGCCGGCCTGATTAAGCGAACGAGCCAGCGGCCTGCCTGATCAGCGCGCTCAATCGCCAGCGATCCCGCGAGCTGTCGCGCTGTCTCCCCTGCACTCTCCGGCGAAACACCGGCGTATCCTTTTCACTCTCTCTCACAAAAAGAGCAGCGGCATTGCTTCAAATGCCGCGCCACACCTGTGGCACATGCAGAGCCAGTCTGCATGACGAAGACAGTCACGGCGAGTGTGTTGTCTGCCTGGGCATAGCCCACGCTGACGCCGCTCTTACTGAGTCCAGCTACTCTCACTGCGAGAGTATGCCGCTCTCCTCTCTCCGCTCGAGGATAGCGCTCTTTTCAGAGCGCTACTCCACCCCTCGCGCTCTCCCGTTCCCTTTTCCTGTCGAGCCTTAACGGAAAAAACGGCGGAGTCAGAGGGCAGAGTATACGGAGGCCAGTGAGCTCACGCCGGCCCAGTGCCCGTGTGCCTCACTTCCTCCTCAGAGAGATGTGTCGCCCGTGCTGTTTTCCTGCTCAGACCAGCACCCCCCGCTCTACACCGGGGTCTCGTCTCATTCGGTGGGTCTGACGGAGACCCACATGAGGAGCCGCGTGATGACTCGGTGTCATTGGCGGCATCTGACGCTGAGGATTGGTCGAGCTCCATTGAAGACCCCGCCCCTTGCCATCTCAGCACCGCAGCGACTCCAGGGCTGGTGTGGACGCCGAGCTGATCCGCGTTCTCACCAAGGCCGTCAGTGACCTCGGCCTGGACTGGGCCTCGCCTGAGCAGCCTGCACGTAGCCGTTTAGACCCCTTGTCAGAGAGCCGCGCTGTTCTTCCCGGAAGTCCACGAGGAACTGGCGAAATCGCGGCGAGCCCCCTACTCTGCCCGCCTGCGTTTATCTTCCTCGTCTGCTCTCTCGACCATCAACGGCGCCGAGGAAAAAGGTTATGAGAAGCTGCCTCCGTTGGAGGAAGCCGTAGCTGCATACCTCTGCCCACCCTCAACGATCGGATGGAAAGCTAAGGTTTCCCACCTGTCTAAGGCCTGCAGGACGACCTCAGCTTTAGCGGGTAGGGCCTACGCGTCCGCTGGCCAAGCAGGCTCCGCCCTCCACTCAATGGCGGTCCTCCAGGTTTTCCAGGCCAAGCTCCTCTGTGCTATGGACGAGACTGGACCTGACCCGGAAGCTTTCCACAACCTGGCCAGCCTTGTGGTTTTAGAGCGACACCTGTGGCTGAATTTGACGGAGATCAAGGACGCTGACAAGACCGCCTTCCTTGACTCCCCTATCTCCCCCGCCGGTCTCTTCCGCCCTGCGGTGGATGGTTTTGCAGAGCGCTTCACCACGGCACAAAAGGCGCCCCAGGCTATGCAACACTTTTTGCCGAAACGCTCCAGCTCTGTTTCCTCGGGTCGCCAGAAAAGCACGGCGACTTAGCAACAGACAAAGCCAGCACCTGCAGCTACTCAGCCCCGCCCAGCACCTGAGCAGCAGCAGCGCCCCAGTCAGACTAAACGCTTCGCACCCAAGCGTCAGGGACCCCGGCCTAAGATAACGCTGGACCCTGAGCAGAGGAAGCAGTCCTGATCTGCAGAACAGGAAGAGGGGAGGGCTAAGTCTCGCGAGGCCGGACTGCCCTCCAAAATGCTCTGAGTTTCCCCCCAGCGGCCCGATTCAGTTCCGGCCGAGGGAGAGAATGTTATTGTTGTTGTGAGTGTAAGCAGCGAGCCCGTTCAAGCGTGCGCCCCCTTACACTCGACCGCTGTTATAGCGAACCCAATAAAAAACATAAATACTCAACAAAAGAGCACTCTCAAATGCAGAGTTTCAAAACTATGAAACCCCTGGCCAACCGGGCCGAGGCTTGGAAAGCCATCCCTGGTGTGTCACGATGGGTTATAAACACAATAGAGCAAGGCTACTCGCTCCAATTCGCTCGCAACCCACCCCGCTTCGCGGGCATAATACACACTTCAGTAAGGAGCAACGTGTCTCACATCCTCCGCGCCGAAGTGATGAGCTTATTGGAAAAAGGGGCTATAGAGGCGGTGCCGCCAGTCCAGTGCGAGTCTGGCTTCTACAGCCTCTACTTCCTTGTTCCCAGAAAAGATGGTGGCCTCAGGCCCATTCTAGACCTCAGACATCTGAACAAGGCCCTTATCAAACGGCCTTTAAGAATGTTAACTCTGAAGCAAATCCTCGCGCAGGTTCGCCCTATGGATTGGTTCTTCTCAGTGGATCTGAAAGATGCCTACTTTCATATCCAGATAATTCCCCGTCACAGACCGTTCTTGAGATTTTACAAAGTGCATGGATGCAGCACTTTCCCCTTTGAGACAAATGGGAATGCGCATCTTGAACTACCTCAACGACTGGCTCGTTCTGGCCCGGTCAGAGGTGGAACTAAATTTTCACAAATCTGTGCTCCTCAGCCATCTAAAATGCCTGGGTCTTAGAATAAACACAGCCAAGAGCTCGTTGCTTCCCAGGCAGAGGATCCCTTTCCTGGGTGCGATTTTAGACTCGGCCCAAATGAGGGTGTGGCTGTCAGACTAGTTTTGAACGAGCGCGCAAGCTGCCGGATAGTCTGCGAGCTCGTTCAAAACGGGAACCAACAGACCGCTCAGAACCTTTCAGAGGATACTAGGCCTCATGGCCTCAGCTTCATCAGTACTTCCGCTGGGTATGCTGCACATGCGCCCCCTGCAGTACTGGCTGAAACCACAGGTTCCTCCCCAAGCTTGGCGCTCAGGCCGTCTTTTGATCAGAGTAGGCCACGGCTGTGTCAAAGCCCTGGCCCCCTGGTCAAAACCCAGTCTCTTCGAGTCAGGGGTGAGCTTGGGGACAGTCTCGAGACGAATGGTGGTCACCACAGATGCCTCCAACACGGGTTGGGGTGCTCTGTGCGAGGACGAACCGGCCTTTGGCTCATGGTCGAGTACGGAGACACGGATGCACATCAACTGCCTGGAAATGCTGGCAGTAGTGCTAGCCCTACCACGTCTCTCGGGTCACCACGTCCTGGTCCGTACGGACAACACGACAGTGGTTTCCTACATAAACCGCCAAGGCGGGCTCAGGTCGAAACGGCTGTACAAACTAGCCAGAGGTCTCCTCCTATGGGCGAATGGCAACCTGCGCTCGCTAAGGGCAGTGCACGTGCCGGGCAGACTGAACCAGGGAGCAGATATGCTGTCCCGGGGCCAAGTGTCCCCAGGGGAATGGACCCTCCATCTCCAAATGGTTCAAATGATATGGAATGTTTTCGGGAGGGCAGAGGTCGACCTCTTCGCCTCCGAAGACAACTGTCATTGCCCAATATTTTTCTCAAAGAGCAGGGACGCGCTGGCCCACGACTGGCCCAGTCGTCCACTTTACGCTTTTCCTCCGGTCTCGCTCCTTCACCAAGTCATAAAAAGAATCAGGGAGGGCGGACATACAGTCCTACTAGTAGCCCCGCTCTGGCGGACCCAGCCTTGGTTCCCCGAGATGATCCAGCTGCCCTCAGCAGCCCCTTGGCCAATTCCCCTGAGGAAAGACCTCCTTTCCCAGGCGAACAGGACGATTTGGCACCCCCATCCCAAACTATGGGCGCTACGTGTGGCCCCTCGACGGGAGCTCGGGGACCTCCCAGCGAGCGTCCTGAGCACTATCAGCGAGGCTAGAGCTCCGTCTACCAGGCGCCTCTATGCTCTTAAGTGGTCTGTGTTCTTTAGCTGGTGCTCAGCCAGAAACCAGGACCCAGTCTCGTGTGAAGTATCACCGATACTTTCATTTCTACAAGAGCTGTTGGATGCAGGCCGTACTCCATCTACGCTTAAGGTCTATGTGAATTCAAAAATATTGTTTACATGAACCCTAAATAAATCAGTTGTGCACGTTTTATCACAAGCTTCAAATTGCAAAGTAAAGATTTTGATACGGTTGAAAATAAATTAAAAATATAAATAAATAAATCTTTCCCCCTCCCTCCAATAAGGAGGTGAACTTTCAAATTTTAAATGAGATTTATCCTACCAATGATTTTTTAAGATTGAAATTTAATTTTGAAGTGAATAATTGTGTTTTTTGTGAAACAAATATTGAAAATTAAGAGCATGTGTTCTTTTGCTGTGATATGGTGCAACCCTTTTGGAGAGATGCGCAGAACTGGTTGGTTGAACTCCTACCCATCACTGAGAAGTTAATTAGGTTTGGTATTTGTCTGGAAAACAATGAGTTTGATTTTGTTATTAATTTCTTGTTATGTCTTGGAAAGTTTTTCATTCATAAGTGCAGATGGTTTAAATCTAAACCCAACTTAAACCAGTGGATGAACTTGTGCAAATCTTTAAAATTTGTTAAAAACAAGAAGGCCCTCAAGTTTTAGATACTGATAAATTAATTTAAAAGGCCCTTTCGATTTATTTTTTTATTTTATATGTTATTTTTTATTCAGTTACTTGTTTGTTTGTTTATTGTGATCTTTCTGTTTTGTTACTGGTTATGCTCAACCTAAGACTGATCAAGTGTTGTTATATTCAGAGATTTAAGTATGTACCTTGTTTGTCTGTTTGTAAAGTGGAAGGACAAAAAAAAAGAAGAATCTTCAAATCGTAAATTGATATTTTGACATGCACAGTGCGCACATTGGATATACAGAGTTTCCCGCCGCTGGCGCATACTACCATCAAGACGACGAGCACATGAAGCTTTATAAAGCAGTAAAAACCCGCGCCCAAAATACGGTGTCTGTGGATAAGAGTCCGGGACAACATTCTTCACAGACGATAAGTGGAATGAGAATGATACGACAGTCATTTATTACACCATATTCAACAACTACAACTCGTTCCGTGTGGTATGGTCATACCTCATTACGCCATTTCTACGTCATTGCACATGCGCAGAACTTTCCATTTTCGGTTTTTTTAATTCGTTTAAATTTTTACAGCGAATGGAATTAAGAAAGGTTTAAACCACCCCTTACAATCCGAATGAAATTTCAATCGGATTTGGCCAATACATTCCGATTGATGTGGTTATATGTGACTTTTTGTGCTAGGCTACTAGTCCAATTACAAACGGATTAGGGTCCATATTGAATGAATTGTACATCCATCCCTTGTTTAGGCTATCATTGTTTTCTTTCACAGATTAAATTAAATATGGCATCTTGACTAGGGGTCAACAGTTCAATTTAAAAAATTTTAAAAAGCAGCGTCTGATACATGCACTGATCTTTTCTCTTTTTTTAAATACAAAATCTGAATTACAACAAAATGGAATAGAACAGTCAAAATACATAGAAAATACTGGCATGGAAGGCTCAACACACAAAAAAAATAGATAAACATAACATATAATTAAATAATTTCTTCAGAGAGAAAATAAAAATAACAAGGCACATTTTCAAAATTAAATTTTAAATTTAGAAATTTATTAGAAAGATATATGTCATTTAATATCTTAAAGTGCAATTCTTTTGATTATATTTTTAAGAGTCATTTATAGATCAGTGGTCTGATATCGGAATTCTAATTTCAGAACAAAAGTATTTAGTCTAGAAATTTTTTTTTTTAAATGTTAAAGCTTATACTTTCTTCGTTAATGTATTTTAAAACATTAAAAAAAATGTTTTATCATTTTTGGTTTTGCCTACCACTTAGGTCAGATATTTCTAAATATTAGGTTATATATGCCCAATTGTAATCCACATAAATCATATTTTAATTAATTTTTGTTGAATATAAAATGAAAAGCTTTATTTCTGTCAGTTTGTCATAAATGTGCTTCTTGTGGTATAAATTGCAAGTCAAAAGTTATTTCTTTTAATATGAATAGTCACACCCGGCTGTAGGGGAATTCCGCTGTGTCTAGACGTGCCTGAGAAAGTCCATTCTCTGATTCTTTCACGCCACCTGGCATCACGTTAATCGTTTCAGCCAATTTCAAGAGTTTGGAGGACACACCCCTGCAAACGAAATTCATTCAAATGTGACACATTAATTAGACATTTCAAACTATTCTTGATACTGTTATTCGTGTCTTTGGCGATGGACAATATAATAGCAGCGGCACCAAATGATCGAATAACGGCAGAAAAGGCCGCGCGCAGTCCGAAGTGCGCGAGATGTCGTAACCATGGCTTCGTGGTCCAGTTAAAAGGCCATTCGGGAAAATGTCAGTTCAGGCAGTGCTTGTGCTGGAAGTGTTCTCTCATCAACGAGCGGACCAAAATCCTGGCATCTCAACGACGGATCAAATCCGTTCAGGGACCGGCTACCGAGCAGACCGCTCGATCTGACAGAAAAACGGTTTCCGAGGGTAATAATACTTCAACTAACGGAGTGAACGGCGAAACCGGCGTCGGCGCAAGAAAGGAGAATTCTATGAAAGCGCCCGTTAGTCGACACGGCACAGCCGATAAAACGTACATTGACCTCCGCGCGCCTATAGGCACGTGCGGTTCCGTTAGCTCGGGCGCGGTTTATTGCGACCTGAGGACACCGGCGGGACCGAGCGGCGCTCTTGGAGGTTTGTGCATTCTTGTCAGTAACTTAAATACTAAGTTTCAAAACCGTCATTTTTAATTAGTAACGTTAAGTTAATCATTTTATTTCAACTACATCCTTTGTTTAAATAGCCTATTTAACCACTAGGCTAACGTTACACCAATTTATAGAAATTTACCAGTGACTCTTATTACAGCGTGTTTATAAATCTGTTAGTGTTATTTTACTGTTGTTTACACAAAACATTATATAGGTTACACCTAAATAATTAGGCCTATCAGTGTTTAGTTTACTTTCCATTTACAATGAAAATCAACATGCAATAAAAATCAAATGAATCAACAGGTAATGACATTTTCAGGCATTGCAAGTGCACTTTATCGTATTTTTTAAAATAAAAACATAAATAGGATGAAGAAAAATACTTTTTGTAACCTACTCGTGGTTCTCGCGAGTCCTTAAAATGTATTATGAAAACTTAATGAAATTAAGTTTGATCACATTTAGGGTCATACAAGTCTTAAATATCTTAAATGGTATAAGAAAAGTTTTTATTATCATTTTAAAAGTTCTTAAATTTGTGGACGGAAATCGCGACACGGCCTGGTTTGATTGTCGTGTGCAGTGGAAAGGCGTCTTAATATGGCGATGATTTCATTACACAAACGCAGCGCTGCTGTTGCGCGTTCCCGATCTACTCCACCTCCACCAGGCTCGCGCTCGCGGGTTTCAGACAGTGCATTTATTTAATCCGATCTACTTTTGATTAATTATAACAATGTTTACTTTAAGGTGTTTATATTGTAATATGTTGTAGATGGATGTTAGAGTGTGTATTATATCTCCCTCATCTTTGTAAATGAGCAACTTAGTAAAGCATAAACATTTCAAAATACGGGTCTCGGTCATGTATTTCGGACATGTTTATAATTAAAATGTAAATATTTTTTCTGGATAGTATTGGTAAAATAAAACATGTCTTGAGTATTTTAAACTTGCAGTTACCCTTTTTTGTTAATCAGCAGTATTAAGTTCCTGTTAAATGTGTACCTGTTTAATTGAATAAAATAATCTGAGATACATGATTTATTTTGAGACTGTATGGGTTTGTTCTTTATGAACAGATTCATGTGATTCATTCGCGTAAGTCTTAAACAGTCTTACATTTGATTTTAAAAACTCTACCCTGCTAAGGTTAATAGCCTGTTCACACAGCGGGCATATTCATAACTCGGTCCGGACTGTGTTTAACTTACTAAGCAGTCCAGATAGCCATTTTGGAGGTCCATCTTAATAAAAAAATTATGCAGCTAATCCAGCTGGGTCAAGTTAGTATGTATTTACATACATCCCAGAAACAAACAGGTGTTGTCACTATGAAAAAAAGATGATTGGCTGGCTCTTTTAACTGTAAGGTGGGACTTCTGGTCATCTATCAAAAATGTGATTGGCTGTTTAGTCTCACCCATTTAACTTTTTTTATTTGCATAAAAGTAGCTATTTTTTGTTACATGCCAAAACATTTTTTACAATGTAATGAATACATCTTTTAAGCATTGAGTAAGGTGTTAATGTTTAAAAGTTATTTGAAAGCGTAACCGAATATTGTATAATACTGCATATATCTGCAGATTCACCACCTTTTCCTGGAGAGTACATAATTACAGAGGCAATCCCTGGGCAAATGTATCCAGCTGAGATGTTCACAATCCCTCTTCCCTTGCACCCACATTACCTGGACAGATACATGTTCCCGGCGGTTGTGGTGAGCCTGAGACCGCCTGCACCAGGAGCCTTCAGGGACCATGTTGGATTTGTTCCCTTGCCACCAGGAGCGCTGTCTCATCCACTGGAGACTCGGCAAGTATGTTCCACAAGCATGATTGTTCTGCAGTGGCACTCATGAAAATGCCTTCAAACTATCATGTTACAAGGGCAAAGGCAATTGTAAGAATTAATTCACAATGTAAGAATTAGCACAAAATTTGGTATTTGACTTAAGTCTTTTGATACACTACCATTCAAAAGTTTAGGGACAGGAAGATTTTTGAAAGAAAGTAATACTTTTATTCCTTAAGGACGCATTAAATCGATCAGAAGTGATCAGAAAATTGATCATGGCAAAAATATTAAGCAGCCCAACTGTTTTCAACTGATAATAATAATAAATGTTTCTTGAGCAGCAAATCATCATATTAGAATGATTTCTGAAGGATCATGTGACACTGAAGTATGGACTTCTTGTTTCCGCCACAGAATAAAACATTTTAAAAGATAATTGCGACTTTTTATCTCACAATTGTGAGTTTATATCAGATATAAAATCAGGATTGCGAGTTATAAAGTCCAATTCTGAGGGGGGAAAAAGACTGACTTTTTTCTCAGAATTGCCAGTTTATATCTCACAATTCTGACTTCATATCACACAATTCTGACATTATATCTCACAATTTTGACTTTATATCATGCAATTCTGACTTTATATCTCACAATTCTGACTTCATATCACACAATTCTGACTTTATATCTCACAATTCTGACTTTATATCTCACAATTCTGACTTCATATCACGCAATTCTGAAGTCAGAATTGTGAGATAAAAAGTCACAATTACCTTTTTTATTTTTTAAGTCTGTGGCGGAAACAAGCTTCCATACTGAAGACTGAAGAGTAATGATGCTGAAAATTCAGCTTTATCATCACAGGAATAAATTACATTTTAAAATAGATTATAATAGAAAACAGTTATTTTAAATTGTAATTATATTTCACAATATTACTGTTTTTACTGTATTTTTGATCAAATAAATAGCCTTGGTGAGCATAAGAGACTTCTTTCAAGAGCATTACCAACCACAAACATTTGAGTCGTAGTGTAATTATTTATTTGCTTTTTCATTGTTACACTTACAAATAACTTTTTTTTATCTCTTCACCCAAACTTTTGATCAAGGGGCTTCACACTGTCACAGTAAAACTTTGGGCTGCTCTCACTTCTGAGAAAAAGGGAGAAATTATGTCTTATTTCTTATTCCCCATTATCTTCTGCAGTCGACTTACAGTATATGAGAGGTTTAAAAAAAAAAGCTTGAAAACCCAAAGCTAGTTTAACTTCTTTGATGTCCTTTTTTCTATTCACTTCATTTTTCATAATCTGCAGATGGCAGTCCTGCACCATCCGAATAAACCTTTATATTTTTCATTGGTTATGAAAACATTTGGGAAGAGTGTAAATCAAGAGGAAGATCATTTTTATGAGCATTCCATTAAAGTTTAGGTCAATAGTTTTTCTCACCAAAACTGTTTACGCTAAGTCTGTATGTCCTGTTCTTGTGTTTTCTGGAGAACCGTGTTCCGCAGTATAGTCCATACCTCCCATATCCAGGACTGAGAGATGAACGTTCCCAACATTCACAGTGTCACATGAACGGAGAGCAAGGAAGATCTGAGGTTCCTCCTCAAGCTGCAAGTGTCCCAGGTATTAAAGATAGGAACATATTACATTGTTGATTATTCTAGTAATACTAGGGGAAAGGAAAAACACTCCCACTTAAAGGGGCCCATTTCCTTTTAGCGTGTAATGTTTGTGCATGTATACGATCTGAAAAGTTACAAAGCTCATAGTCTCCCACAAAAGGATTTATTCTATCTAACAGAGAACACTGCTCCAGACCTGCCTAAAACACCTCGAAGTCAAGATATTACTTCCTCAGACGTCAACGTCACAATGTGCAATGTTAGCATAACGTATACGCAAAGAGAGAAAACAAAAGGTTTTAGTGAATTGAAGTGTTGTTGTCATGTCGTGGAGACACTGTGTTTGGATGCGAAAGCAAAACCCCTTTTGAAAACAGATGAAAAAAGGTCAAAACTTTCTTCTAGTTTTCCATATTGTTTATACAGTTCTGCTTGCTCAATACAGAAAGCCAAGTTGGTGGTAACCAGGAAACAGATGTTGTACCTGTTTAAAGTCTTTCCTCAAGGAACACACCCTGAAAAGATGAGACCTTCAGCTTCTCTTCGACTGATACCACATCATTTGTATAACACACAATTCAATACATCCTTTTCAAAAACAGGAGTTTTCCCATATTCCTTTCTACTTTGAATAGCAGTTACAGTGCAAGTTCATTACTGCGACTATGTTGTATTCATGATTTTTAGAAGATACAGCTGAAACCAATGCTGTCTTTGTTCCAGTAAAGGCAACAGTTTGACATTTGTTTTTACACTACAATCGATTATGGTATCAGTCTTCTTTTGTTGTTGCAGTTTTTAAATCTGACAGCTCTAATTCCAACTGATTAGACTGGAAAGTTGAATGTTAAAAGCAGTTATGCTTGATATTTTTTATATATTTTGGCCTGTTGTTTAGGCTTTTTGAGGTAGTAGTGATGTGTAGTTTGACTGTAGTAGTGACGAGTATTTAATCAATAAACTGTTCCATTCTGACGATTTATTGTCTTTCTGATTTTGTAAAACACAACCAAAGCAGCTCTTTTTGCCCTATGTAACTCTGGAAAACTGTGTACTCTGGAAAAGAGACATTAAGATTCCCAGGATGCACATCTCACTTCATTTGCTTATCTGAACCCAGATGGCACAGGAACGACACTGTCAGAATACTAGAACCAGTACCAGTGGGCAGATAAACTAATTACAATCTCATGAATATTAATGTCCTCCTCTGGCACAGAGCATTGCTGAATGTGAAACTCCGATCCAGTGTGTGCCAAATTCAAATTTGTGTACACAATTTAAGCTGATAAAGCAGCATGTTTATTCCCATTGCAAATACAAACATCACTGCAAAAAGAGATTTGGTTTGCTGACTGATTTAGTACAGCACTGCGTGCTTGCTGGATCCAGACATCTAGGGAAAACTAGTTTTATGGTCACTGTTTGTTTGTCTCTTTACATTAAAAAACATTACAAGGCAAAATAATGCAAATCTATGGTATAGTTTTCAGAATTATGTTACGGTGATCATAAATGGTTTCCAAATGCAGTGGCACCATCCTGAAGGGTTTTATTTGTGGTGTTATTAGTCTGCTAAATACAAACATTTAAAAAAATCTTCGGATTCCTCTCAAAACAAACAATTCCTCTCAGCCAACATGGAGAAGTCTTTTGAAAAATACAAAGGTGTTTGTCAGGGGGAAAAAGAACAGAGCCCTGACTTCACCCAAGTGATAAGAAAGAGAGGAGATAAAAAAAAGAAAGTCTTTTTAATGGCACAATCCATTTCAGTGAGAGCTACTGATGGAAAGATACAGCTCATTTGCGTGCCTTCATCTTTCTCCTTGTCTCCTTCCCTGGCCGTTTCTATATAAAAAGAAAGATGAAAACGTGGAGTCTTTAAAAATGTTACAACAAAACAATAGTAATAAGGCTGCAGCTACACTAATCTGGATACATTTGAAAACATCTTTTTCCTCTACGTTTTGGTCTTCCATCCATACTGAGATGTGTTTTTGTCCTGTGAAAAAGGAGCTTATTGTGGAAGCTCGTTTCCGCCATAGAATAAAAATAAAAGGTCTCAGAATTGCATGATATATATTGTTGCAATTCTGACTCTCAATTGTGAATTTATAATTACAAAACTGACTTTATAACTCACAATTCTGACTTTTTCTTTTATAAATCACGCAATTCTGACTTTACAACTCGCAATTCTGACTTTACAACTCACAATTCTGACTCTTTTTCCTCAAAATTGTGAATTTATATCATTCAATTCTGACTTTATAACTCACAATTCTGACTTTTTTCTCATTTATAATCACAATTCTGACTTTGTAACTCTCAAAAAAAAAAAAAATCGTTTAAATTCCGTGGCGGAAACAAGCTTCCATAGCTTTCTGAAGACGCTCTCCCAAGTGGATACATTTGAAAATGCAATTGTTTTCACGTTGTAGTGTGGACTGTGAAAACTGAAGCATTTGAAAACGACAATTCATGTTTAGTCATGTTACTTTTTTATATATATATATATATTTATTTTATATCAATGGATATCCATGTTTATACCGGTATGTGCCTGCTATGCGCTATTTACTTGCATAGTGTTGCTAAAAATAATTGTTAATTGGTACAATCTTCATATTACATTCCTGCAAAGATGACTGACAAGTTTACTCGCAATTGCTGTCCTGCAACAAAACATGAGGACAACTGTGTTTTACACCATAACATGGAATAGTGAGGAAATTGGAAAATTGAGAGATATTTTGCTAATAAAATGATCGTACCAAAAGAACAGCATGAGAACTTTATTGTCTGTAGCCAGTTGCATAAACAGCATAGACTAGTCTTAAAAGTTAGTCATTCATTTTCGTCTTCAAGACTGCTCATAACTTTTTAAACTTAGTTACATAAAAAGGTAGATCTAATTTGAATCGGAAAAGAAAGACTGATTACCTTGTTTAACTGCTAGTTGGTCCAACTAGTTCTTAAAGGTGCAGTGTGTAATATTTAGGAGTATCTATTGACAGAAATGCAATATAATATACATAACTACGTTTTCAGTCGTGTATAAAGACCTTTGAACCGTTATGTTTTTATTACTTTACGGGTCCCCTTACAGTGAAGTCGCCATTTTGCGCCGCCATGTTTCTACAGTAGCCCTAAACAGACAAACTGCTCTACAGAGCGCTAGCTACTCTCTTCTGTCTCAGACAACAACATCTGTCCTGTGTCGGCCATCGTATAGCTTCTCTACGTGCTTCGAAAGGGAGGGGTGAGCAGCGGGCGGTCGCAATTCGCAACCTCACGCTAGATGTCACTAAAATTTACACAGTGCACCTTTAAGAGATAGTGGCTAAGTTTATGCAAGTGGCTCTGGTCTCTCTGTATCATCTCAGTGAACTTCTATTATGTTTTAGATAATTTTAACATTTTCCGACATTTCGGTGTGGACGAGAAACTTTTGGGAAATGCTTGAAAACGCTGATGTGGACAATGTCATTTTCAAAAGTATCTGTGTTTACAGACTTAGCATAAAAAAAAAAAAAAACACTTACATTCGTCTTGCCTCCTTTGCCGCTTCTTTTCCCACCTTTCCCATGAGCCATCTTGGCCTTGAATCCTGAAACGTCATCATAGCTGTCTTTGGTGTTCCATTTGGTGCCCTTCTTCTTGCCCCCAAAGCCAAACCTCTGATCCTTGTATTTCTTCTTAGCATTAGGACTAAAGACAGCAGGACAAACATTTATTATCAAATATATAAATATATATATATATATATATATATATAGTTCGCACTGATTGCCACCACCATGTTGCCCAACTGATAAAAGCTGCCATTTCTGTTGCATATGAGAAACATCAAACGTCAGAACTCTGTTATAAACCATATCAGATCAAATATTGCTGGTGTGGAAAGGAAACCAGGAGAAACATTGTGCCATGAACGAACAAGTTATAGAAGGTTTTCCAGTCCACAAATCACCAATATTCACCATGGATTTAATGTAGTAACGCTAACTGTAACCATGGTATTGTGGCAGAAATACTCGAATGTTTTTACATTATTCATTGAGGGAAATTCAAACACTTTTCAAAGACTTAAGTGCTTCACATAACTTGAAGAAAAAAAAAAAAGTTAGTCTGGAGCCCTTCAAGAAGCTGTATTGAATAACAGCAAATATAGTCAATGCGTACCCTTTTGTGTTTATTTGCTTTTTTGCTGCTGTCCCTTTCGGTCTCTGATCTTGATCTCCTTCCAGGAAGTCCAGTTTATCTGTCATTCCTGCAAGACAAACACTGAGTGAAAAGTTGCTCCACGAGTATAGTGAATATAAAACTTTGCTCGGACAACCTTGGTAATATGTGATAAAAGTGAAATGTCGCTCTGACATGTCGCTCTGATGATGTGCCCATATGAAAATGTACCTTTCTGATATTTCTTCACAGCTGACAGCATTGCTTTCTTCTGTTTCTGCCTGTTCTGAATCACCTGTGTTTGAACCTGTAGAGCCAGAGATGTAAAACAAACGTCTGTCCAGCACCCAATAACAAACCCTAAAAACATAATTTGGAGAGAATCTGGGAGTTGTTTCAAAACTGACCTTTTTGCCATATTTCCTCTGTTCTCTGAGCTTCTTGGCTTTTTCTGACTTCTCCATCGCCGCTTGCTTAAGCAGCAGCGTTTTCCTAACCTGTTACAAACGAACAAAACAAGAACCTGGAAAATTTGGATTTTGAATTGACATTGACAATGAATTTGAATTCTTCTGTCTGAAGATTTGCATCCATTGTTTTAATTTTTATCTACCCATGTTTTCTTGTACACTACAATTCAAATGTTGGGGGTCGGTAAGATTTTTAAAATGTTTTTAAATGTTTAATTCCTTAAAAAGTCTCTGATGATTGTGAAATATTACTACCATTTAAAATTACTGTTTTCTATTGTAATACGTTTTAAAATGTAATTTATTGCTGTGATGTCAAAGCTGAATTTTCAGCATCAGTGTCACATGATCCTTGAAGCCAATACGGAAGTGACTTAAACTGCAATTCATCGACTGGCCACTAGAGACAGGCTCCAAAAGGGAGCAGAATCTCATTGAGCCCTATGTTAAAATGCCCAACTTTACAGCAGAAAAAAACAGTTTTACAGCCTGGTACAAATTGTGGTTTTGGTCTATATGGCTAATTTTGCCCATCATGACAACTGTGAGGGGGGTGAATTTTTATTCGATTACATTATATAAAGCCTTAAAGTTCTGCATAATTAAGGGCGTGGTCACTTTGAGTGACAGGTGGATTGTCGTTTGTCTGCTGTCTGTTAGTCATCACGTCACCTCAGCTCCACCAACGTCCCGCCTCTTTGCCCATTTTTAGTTATCCGGGAGTGACGCGCGGTGACGTGCTGCCAAGATGGCGACGGCCGACTTTACGCTTCAAAACTGCTCTTCAGAAACCTACAGGTGACGTCACGGACACTATGTCCATATTTTTTTTTTACAGTCTATGGTTTCAAGGCAACAGAGTTCACTGCGCACTTTAATTCAAAAGACATAGACCTGTACATAGCAAAACTTAATAGATTAAAGA
This sequence comes from Coreius guichenoti, assembly GCA_039654105.1. Lineage (NCBI taxonomy): Eukaryota > Metazoa > Chordata > Actinopteri > Cypriniformes > Gobionidae > Coreius > Coreius guichenoti. The sequence goes on along the minus strand of CM077175.1, from coordinate 27,964,398 downwards.
TAACAGATCCCTATAATGCCCCCGGGGTGCTTTTCACGTGTATCGATAAAGGAGCGGATAGCTTTCCTGACCTGCAGTATCCTGGGGCCGGTTGCACCAGCTGTGCGCAAGCTACAATTAGCCTAGTTTTGACGTAAATGGGCACTAAGTTACAACTTATGCACTACTAAATATTTTTGCGTTGCACCATTAAACTTAGTTGAAGCCTAAATCTACATATAAAAATATTTACGGAAGCCTCCGATCAGGAGTAACGTTAACGGATAGAATAAAATAGCAGAAAGACTGAACTGCATCAATAAACTCTTGTTTTACATGACAGACTTCAATTCTTTACACGGATATGATAATGCTGACATTTACACTTGCTTACATTTTTAGAGCGAAAACATGTGTATAGATTACTATGTTAGCGGCTAACACAAACCCGTCCAAAACAGCGCGCCACTGTGCGCATCTGTCCCATCGGTCCGTGTTGTGCATGTCAAATAAAATCAGTTATAATCAATAAATGTAATTTCTTTTTTTTGTTTCAGTATTTATTTATTGATCCTTAATTTCGTTTCAAATAGCCTACAGTTTCTGAATGTTATTTATAAATAAAAACGCGTTATTCATGATTAAGTATCGTATTTAATGGGAACTTATTTTTATCAGTTATGGGTGGCAAAATTAGTTAGAATGAAGAATAAACTGAAATTCACGGCATTTCAACAACTTACTACGATAAAATGATTTCCCCTTTGCTTTCCCCTGCCTGTTCTGGCATCCTGGCGCACAGCAGCTGTCCACCATGTTGAAATAGTAAGGTTTAAACAGTCTGGTTTTAAATTATTGTTTGACCACTATAGATACCAATGCTACAGCCGCTCTAGCGCTCCCCTGATTGCCAAATTGAGTTTGAGTTTAGATTGCGTGACGTCAACCTCCGGAGCTCTACAGCCCATTTCCGAATAATGTACTGTTCCCATCCCATGTGTTCAAGAGAACAAAATTGTCACTTCCTGGGAAATTAGTGCAAAACATCTGTAATATAAATGGAAATTGCTGCAATCAGGGAAGCCGCTATGGCTCTTTTTTCCTCCATCATAAATAACTTGCGTTTCAGAGCATGCAGACAAAACGCAATAAATGCTGTCATGTTTTCTTGCATTCAGATGCTGGTGTTTGTGAACCCAATCATGTGAGATGCTTCTGAACGGTTATTATACCAAATCATTCTGATGACAGACTTTGGCTCAGGCATTTCAGAACAATCAAACTTTGAGATGCTGTGCAATGAAACTGATCTGCTGGTTAGTCCAGTTATCCAATCACATCCTCTGCTGAGGCAAAGTCACGTGAGATTTGTAAATACGTGTTTTTGTGCATCTTGGCGTTTACATCCAGCATTTTTTTAAGCGACATTCCAAAGTGAGGTGGATGGAAACATGGCTACTGACACATTTTTTTTCAGGATTCTTTGATATTCAGGATTCTTTGATAGATAGCAAGTTCAAAAGAACAGAATTGATTTGAAATAGAAATATTTTGTAACTTTATGTCTTTGCTATCACTTTTGATCAATTTAATGCATCATTGTTGAACAAAAGGATTAATTTCTTAATTTTTTTAAAAAAAAAATCTAACTGACCCCTAAATGGTAGCATATGTTCGTGTATCATTTGTTTTTTAAAGCTTGCCCGTGGGATGGAGACTATTGGCTCTCCTACTCCCATTGTGCACTGAACCAAGAGTTTTCTATAAAGCAGATTCGCCATGTCAAGTCAACAGACCAACAGTTGTGCTCATGTTCTTACCTTCTGCATGTGCTGATCGGTCTTGGCCATCTCTGCAAAGTAATCCTCAGGTCGCTTGGTAGGAATCTTGAACTTGTGCAGCTTTGGCAGCGCCAATAAAACAGTTGCTTGGGCCTGTCGGTAGCTGTAACAACAGTTAACAGTCAAAGGGTTAGTTCACCAAAAATGAAAATTCTGTCATTAATTACTCACCCTCATGTCGTTCCAAACCCGTAAGACCTTCGTTCATCTTCGGAACACAAATGAAGATATTTTTATGACCCCACATAGACAGCTATTTAATTAGCACTTTCATGGTCTAGAAAGGTAGTAAAAACATCGTTAAAATAGTCCACGTGACTCCAGTAGTTCAACCTTAATTTTATGAAGCAACGAGAATATTTTTTGTGCGCAAAAACAAACAAAAATAACGACTTTATTCAACAATTTTGTTCTAGCCTGTGGCAGTGTTCCTACGCAGTTTCCGTAGTAATAGTAATTTAAATAGTGCTGCGCTTTCGAGTTCTATGCCAGCCGATGCTGTTCACGTGAACACCACGACATGCGTGTGATGATGACGCAGGAGTTGCACTGTTTTTACAACGTAAACTGCGTAGGACACTGGCACAGGCTAGAATAAAGTTGTTATTTTTGTTTTTTTTTGTGCACAAAAAGTATTCGCGTCGCTTCTTAAAATTAAGGTTGAAGCAATGTAGCCACATGGACTATTTTAATGATGTCTTTACTACCTTTCTGGGCCTTGAAAGTGGTAATTAAATTGCTATCTATGGAGGGGCCTGAGAGCTCTCAGATTTCATCAAAAATATCTTAATTTGTGTTCTGAAGATGAACGAAGGTCTTACAGGTTTGGAACGACATGAGGGTGAGGAATTAATGGCAAAATGTTCATTTTTGGGTGAACTATCCCTTTAAAGGGATAGTTCATCAAAGTTAAAATTCATTCTGTTCATCATCTAAAGCGATCGTGTCCCTTGAGAAAATTTGGACTAAGCCACTCGATTCATATAGATACGTTTTATGATCTCTTTATGAACGTTTTGAAGTATCAAAGTGGTAGTTGCATAGAGTGTCAATGGAGGGACAGAAATCTCTCAGATTTCATAAAAAATATGTTCATTTGCTTTCCCCAAAAGTCTAACAGGTTTGGAACGACAAGGGTGACCCGAAGGTTGAGGGTTCGATTCTCAATACTGGCAGGAAATGACCGAGGTGCCCTTGAGCAAGGCCCCAAACCCCCAATCGCTCCCCAGGCGCCACAGTGAATGGCTGCCCACTGCTCCGGGTGTGTGTGTCCACGGTTTGCACTGTGTGTGTGTTCTCACTACTCCTAAGGTGAGTGCACTAACTTGGATGGGTTAAATACAGAGGACAAAATCCGAGTATGGGTTACAATACATTACGATATTACTTTCAAAAAGTGATTTTGATCGCTTCCATAGACATCAGTGTTTATATCTGAACCATAAACTTTTATCCCAGTACTTCTGGGGCTAATATGAATATTTGTGTAACAGAAATCATGATACTGTGTGGATGAAAAGACTGTTTGTGAAGCCGTTTCATACTTCTAAAAGGCAATTGCTCTCTCGGAGTGAGCAGCAACGGAGATTTAAATGTTCCAGCGTGATTTTGTCAAAGGTTTAATAGACACAGGAGAATCGTTGCCAATTTAGGAATGAAATCGTGTGGGTGTTTAAATCGAGATCGCAATCTTTTAACAATTAAACAACGTAGCTCTATTTCCAAACATTATAAATAATGTATAACGTATCAGTGTTAATTTAGAAATTGAGTACATGCTGGTTGCCATCATTATGACATGAATATAGCATTATTACAGCTTTCTAGATATCAGTATCTGCCATTAAAGGATTAGTTCACTTCAGAATTAAAATTTCCTGATAATTTACTCACCCCTACATCATCCAAGATATTCATGTCTTTCTTTCTTTCTTCAGTCGAAAAGAAATTAAGAAAAACATTCCAGAATTTTTCTCCATATAGTGGACTTCGAGTACCAACGGGTTGAAGGTCCAAATTGCAGTTTCAATGCAGCTTCAAAGGGCTCTACATGATCGCAGCCGAGGAATAAGGGTCTTATCTAGCAAAACGATTGGTCATTTTCTAAAAATAAAAATTTACACTTTTTAACCACAAATGCTCGTCTTGCACTTGCTCGGCGATGCGCGTCCACGACTTTACATTACATTTCACATTACGTAATCACGTGGGAAAGGTCACGCGTGATGTAGCCGCAGGGCGAAAAACTCCATCTCATTTTCTCCTCCAACTTCAAAATCGTCCGACATCATTGTTTTATCTTTTTTGTAAAGGCCGTTTAAATTAGTCTTTGCACGTTCGCTTTGTAAACACTGGGTCGGTACTTCCACCTACGTCATGCGTGACCTTTCCAATGTGATGACGTAATGCGTGGCGCATCGCAGAGCTAGTGCAAGATGAGCATTTGTGGTTAAAGTATATACATTTTTATTTTTAGAAAATGACCGATCATTTCGTAGAGCCCTTTGAAGCTGCATTGAAAATGCAATTTGTACCTTCAACCCGTTTGTTCCTGTTGAAGATATGGAGAAAAATCCTGGAACATTTTCCTCAAAAACCTTAATTTCTTTTCGACTGAAGAAAGACAGACATAAACATCTTGAATGACAGAGGTGAATAAATTATTAGGAAATTTTAATTCTGAAGTGAACTAATCCTTTAAAAAAAAAAAAAAAAAAGAGAAAAGAAACTGTCTGTCAAGAATTAAAACTGTGGTACTCTCATAAAGGCATGTGATTTCCAAATAGGGAACATCGATAAATAAGATATACCATCATACACAAAATAAGTCAAGCTGCACCCTTGTTCTACATGACCAAGTCACACTTACAAATACATCTCCCTCTGAAAGTCATCCTCTGCATTGATTTCTTCACCGCCTTCTGGTTGTTGTGGTTTGCCCTCTGCTTTTGATATGACGTCAACAGCTGGCTGGTTGGTGAGGTCAAGCCTTTCAGCCCATGGCAGGGTCTTCTTAAACTCAGCAAGGCATTTCTTCAAACCCTCCTGAATGAAAAACATTGATGTTGGATTAGATTGTTCACATATTAAGCCGATAAAGCCTGTATCTGTATGATACTGTATCATATTTGATAGATGAACTTCTAAAACCTTTAAATCATCAAGAAAGATGATCAAAACTTTGCTTTCTGTTGGCTGATTGACAGTTTATACTTTTTATAGCAAGGAAAAGGCCTTTTAGTATCATTCTAAAAACATCCACCTTCAGGTGATCTTTTTTCTGTGACATCTAATGATTTTTATAAACTAAGCAGGAATTGCCTTGTTAGCAATATTTAAGATGATTTACTGGACTAAAGCAACTTAACTGTTAAAATATAACTTTCAAATGAGATACATCAGTCTTTTAAGGAATTTGTATGATTGTATTGCACTTGTGTTTTGACACCCACAATTAAAACTACAGAGCCTTGATCATAATATAATGCTGTATGAATATATAAATATTTGTGTAATATATATATATATAAATAAAACAATACTATATGAATACATAATACCATAAAAGCCTGATGTATCAAATAGGGTACAAAACGTAAAACATATGCAAGCTTTTTCTTATTTATGTTCTGTCTACAGTCTAAATGTTCTGTACACTTTCATTTAAAAATAAAAAAGTTAGTGACTATTATTTAATATGTCAGACCTTACAAGGTTATATCATAAAAATGATGTACGTTATTAAGTGTTGGTCATATGTACTGTATGTTAATGTGTAAAAGCAGCTCTGGTCAACTCACCACATTGTTGATTGCTTTCTTTGGCTTATCCAGAGGAATATTCAATCCTGGTTTAAGCAAACCCTTGGCGAAAGCTTCTTGCAGCTGAACAAAGAACATTAGATGACACAAATGTGTATGAAATTACGCAAATGTATTCTGCATTTTTTATTAACCACTGGTTGTGTTGTTAATTTGTAGCATGGACTTGTGTTCTAATGTAAAATAGCTCTGGCTAAACACAACACGTGAAATGCACTTTATTCTCACCCCGCCGTCTGATAATTCCTCATCGTCTTCGTCAGATTCAAACCCCAACTGGGGATCCTCATCTATTTCTACCATAATTAAATAATATAGAACGGAAATGAGACAAATAAATACAGCAACAGAAGACTTTACAGCATCCCAAAGCTTCACGTGTGGACAGCACTGCTTCTCGTGGTGTGCGGAATATTAAAATCCTAACGGAAACAAAGAACGACAAAGAATGGTTCCGCTGCTGGGGGAATTGCCTTTTTCGGTTTTATGTTGACGGCATAGGTGCGTAATATATAAGTTTATATTAAAATATGTCACCAAATAATAACCGTTTAAGCCCAAGAGTTATTCAGTGTTCAGGCAAAATAAGCCAGGGAACGTCTACAGCAAAACCATCATTATGAATAGCAAAATGCTCCTTTTAATTTAATATAATATTTATCATTTAAAGCATGGCATTATAATAAATGTATAAAATGCGTGTGGGGTGTAAGCATTTTAATTAATCACAATATAAAGCCATCTTGACAGTTGCTTATATGCGCAGTTGCTCCATTCTTTTAATAATAATGTGAATTCAAGTTAAGTGTTGTCCACTTGTTGTTAAACGTGTAATTTTGTAATTAACTTTTATTAACTTTAAGGTCCCGCTTTAATATTTTCATTTAATTCAGTTCATATAATGCGTTATTTGCAATAAACATTTTGGGATGCACTCCAGAAAATTATTTTTTCGTGGGCCATCGATGTTGTATCAAAAAATCTCCTGTATCTTAATTAGAAATTATAAAAACACATGGTTTATTAACACATCAAACAAAAATATTTAACAACATATTTCACTTAATTCTTGTGTAAAATTCAAAACAGCTGATTTTTTTTATTTCTGTTTTCTCTAAATTAACTGTAATTGTGTAAATACTTTACAGCTTTAATGCCAATGTCAGGCCATTTAATTGGCTTAATGCTCTAATAAACTAAAATTCTTTTGATAACTTTTTGTCATGACGGGGTGATGATGTCCAATTTCGTGTGTACTGCTGGTCCTGCTTTGTATGGGCGCCATCACGTGGTCTTAATGGAAAATTGCAGCTGCGTTTTGATCATCTTAAAACATTGCAAACTCATTCCTACTGCAGATATAGTAGATTGCTTAAAAATATTCATTTTTTAAAAATCCCACTACAGATAGCGCATTTTACAGTACCAATATGGCCGTTAAAGTTTTGGGAAACAGTTTGTGGGCGGTGTAATGGGCGTGACAGACCGCTCTCCTCTAGCTTGCTGTTACCCTAGTAACTAATCAACACTGCTGCGTCAAACAAATGCACAGCAAACAAACTAGACAACGCGCTTTAATCTTACTTTTCTACAAACGGTTAGCTATTAATTTTGTCAAATGGCTACAGTAGTGGCACAGTCTCATTATATATTCGGATTGCGGACAGGAGTGAGGAATAATTTGTTGTATTTTGATGAACAAACCATCATATTTCCGTGCGGAAACAACTGTGTGCGCTATAACATCAATCAGAAATGCCAGAAGTTTATTCCAGGTAATTAACGTTAACATACTCTAAAAGTTTATTACACACTTCATATGTATTGTAATAGGCTATATATATATATATATATATAGCCTATTACAATACATATATATATATATATATATATAGTTTCTTTTTTCTTTCTTTTGAGTTTTTAAAAATATTAAAACCCTTTTTTTTGAAGCTGAAATAAAATAGATATTATAAATCATATAAATATTAGATGAAAAAATTTAACTAAATGAAAATTAGAAATGCTAAGTTGAAGCACTAAAATTACTAACTTGAAATAAATAAACCTTAAAACTACAATTGAAATAAAAAAAATCAACGTAAAGAAATAAGAAGTTATATTTTATTATAATGCAAACAAAATAAAATGAAATATGTTAAAATTTGTTAAATATTATTGTTGTTAAATATTAATGTTAATGTATACATTATGGTAAATGTAATCTACTACTTTAAATTATAATAAGAATAAAAATAAAACAAAATGTATAAAATTGTGTTATAGGCTATAATGTTTTTTCTCTGTTTAACTGTCATGAAAATAATGATTGTAAAAAAAATTAGATTAGATTAAATTTGAACTGGACATGTTTTGTGAGAATGATCCCTGTCTTTAACTCGGCACAGGTACAGAGAGAAGTCAGGGCATGAAGGCTTTGGCCATCAGCACAAACAGGCGTTATCTGGCTGTGTCGGAATGTGGAGAGAAAGCCACCATCACTGTGTTTGATCTACAGCACGAGCAGAACAGGAAGAGGAAGGTGTTGACTGGAGGAGAGATCCCAGTGGATGAGTTTGTCTGTGTGACCTTTTCTCCTGACTCAAAGTATCTGATCGGTCAGGCAGGAGGGCCAGACTGGACTCTCTTCCTCTGGATGTGGGAAAAGAATAAGGTGATGGCCACTGTGAAGACGAGCAACAGTGGCCCCATAAACCAGGTAAACACAGCTGACAGATAGGTGACTTCAAACGATCATATTTCACCTCAGAATCAAATGAGAAGCATTCTTTTTCCATAAAGAAGATTAAGTCTATTTTTAGGACCGATTTTTTGACACTGTGGCATTATTTTCATGACAATTAAACATAACCCTCATCCCTAAGCACCAAACAACTAAAAATTCTCATTACCGTAATGCTGGGCATTTTACTTTAAAGGGCATTTGTTTGTGTAATTCATAATTTTCTCATCTGTAATAATATACTGTAATGTAAACATATAATTTGTATATAATTAATATATAATTTTATTAATACTATAACTACTACAACTATTTCTTTTTAAATCACCATAAATTACAGATAGTAGAATGAATAGTTACTATTAGTTATCATTGCTATTTAAAGTATTTAATTTTTTGCATTACAGTAAGGAGAATTGTGAGGAAATTATGGTTAATGTTAATGAAAATGTCACAATAAAAAAAAGATAATATGGTCCTAAATATATTATTGTGTTATGTGTATACAACATGTTCTTTAAGCAAAATATAATTTATTATTCTTTTCTTTTGATTTTTGGGAAGAAATATGACCCACATATGTTCTTGATGGTTTTGAGTTAACTGGACATTGGTCATCAAGATATTATTAAATATTAACATGAATTATGATTTTCAAATCTTATCACAAGGTAAATGAGAAATAGGGTTATCGGCATTAACTAAAAATATTAAAACCCTTTTTTTGAAACTGAAATAATATAGATATTATAAATCATATAAATGTTAGATGAAAAAATGAAACTAAATGAAAATTAGAAATGCTAAGTTAAAGCACTAAAATTACTAACTGGAAATAAATAAACCTTAAAACTAAAACTGAAATGAAAAATAAATAGTATTTTTTAAAGCACATAATAAAATTACTAAAACAGACTAAATTTAAAATAAAAAAATGGAAAAATAAACATAGAAGCGCATTTAAAATATTAATAAAAACTATAGTAGTGTATAAAAAAGTACTAAAATAACACTGATAGGAAATCAAGATTTCGATCAAATGAATGTACATTGCGGTAGTGTGTGTTTTCTTTTTTGTACATCAAAATATAACAAATTATTATAATGTTTAATCACACCACCCTTTGCTAGTATATACAGAAAATAGATCCTATTCTTCTTATTCTCATTACCGTAATGCAGAATTATTTAACTGTAATTTGATCATTAAAAATTAGTCAGAATTACTGCAATGACCAAGCTGTCCTAACACAATCTATCCATTCCCATTCACAGGTCAGCTTCAACCCTCAGGACAACACACAGATCTGTGTGTGCGGCAACGGGGTGTTCAAGATCTTCCGCTACGCTGGAGAAACCCTGAAACAGTCCAGCACATTTAAAACAGACGTCCAGAACTTCCTATGCCACACCTGGATATCCTCGGAGAAGGTGATTGCCGGAACAGAGACAGGTCAGCTGATGATGTTTGAATCAAGTCGCCTACGCTGGGAGATGAATGTGGCGTCTGTGCAGAAGGTTAAGAGGTGAGAACTTCTGATGACATCAGCAGTGTCATAGAGGGAGACGTACTAGGGCACTTCTCTTTTCTTAAAACTGTTTTTACGCTCTTGATAGTTTATCTAATTTGTCTGCTAACAATTACAAGCAACAATTACAGGAGAAATCTGTCATTTAGTTCATGTTTTCTTAAACCTTATAACACATTCAGGGTGATTTTTAACCCGAAATAGTACATTATATACAAATACAAAAAACACATTATTTATTTTTTTTCAGATCTTTTAAAAGTATTTTTACTATTTAAAAATAGTCCACATTTCACTATGCTATTTATTGATGAACTGCAGCATGAAAAATCGATAATTTATTTATCAAAAAAGTAAACGTGTATGCAAATAAAATGAATTTCAGAGTCATAATACTGGAGGTAATTCTCATATTATATGTTCTTATAAATTTTCATATAAAGATTCTTTTAGAAATTTCTCATAATTATTGATAATTTTTTTCTTGTGCCATACTGGTTTTACTGTATAGTTCAGAAGCTTCAAATAATTTATTGTTTAATTACTTAAAAAAAAAATAATAATACAAACATTTGGTGGTGAAAATGACGGTTATGAAAATAGTGTTTCTAACATTTCTTTAATAAAATGACTACTTAGTCTTGCTAAGGCTAATTTCATAGCTAGCATTTTATGTATCAATACATTAAATTAAATATTTTCACAGTTTTTGCATCACTTGACAAATTTACACCTTAATAATGTATAAGAAAATCATTCAGCTCAGTGGTATTTCAGTGGCTATTTTAAACATGCTATAAATAGTATTTTTATGAAATATTTATGTTAAGTTTGAAAACAATAAAATCTATACATAAAAGGCATTAGAACATATGAAATATTTGAAACGTTTCAAAGACATTTTTCTTTTACAAAGAAAGCAGTCAAAATATATAAAATTATATAAAGTTATATAAAAATCACTCCCTGGCACATATAAGTGTCCAAAGTTGAAGAAATGCCCAATAATTGCTTTATTTTGATTATTATCAGTGTTTTAACTTTCTGGTTCATTTAATTATGATCTACAACCACCAGGACATTTTTCTGGCAAAACAATGGCTGTTGTATTTGCGATATTTTAAACTATAATATGCAATGAATGTGGATTACTTTTTGTATGTTGTCTATTCTTGACTTTATCTTGCAGTCAGTCAGAAAAGCAGGACTCAAATGAGCCCTCCTCCACCCTGCCGCGGGTGACGGCCATTGTAGGTTATTCTAGTGGATTTGTTTGTTCCGCTGGTCCTGGAACTGTGTGTTTGTTTGAGAAAATAGAGGAGGAGGACCAGTACAAGAAGACCAAAGACATAAAGGTGCCTTGACATTTTCTCATCCAAACATTCATGGTAGTGTGTCGGTTTTCGCATCAGAAAGTATGGTTGATCCGTGTTGTCATCTCAGATTCCTCCAGAGGCGTTCAGTAATGATCCCAGTTCTGCAGAGCAGCAGGAAATCAGCACTCTGTGCATCAGTCCATCAGAAGAGACCCTGGCCGCCTGTACAGACCGCGGGCAGCTCTACAGCATCCATCTCTCCGTAGTTGAGCTAGAAAAGGTGACGTTTGTCTCACTGTTATTTTAATATTATTTATATACTATCAGGGCCTGTTTTTCGGTGTGGGATTGCAGGTATTGCGCATAATTTACTAATTCCCGCTGGTTTCATGCTTATAATGTAGAAATGTATGCACTATGGCATGTAGGTTGAATCCACACAGATTATCAAATCAAATTAGTAATTTGAAAAAATTCTGTGAGACGTAACTTCACACACAGAGTGAGTGATTCAGCAGTAAAGTGTCTCTCTCTCTCTCTCTCTTTCTTTCTTTCTCTCTCTCTCTCTCTCTCTGTCTCTCTCTTTCTTTCTTTCTTTCTCTCTCTCTCTCTCTTTCAAAATGCGCAAACAGCTTCACATCACCACATCTTATCTGCACTACAAGCAATACAATCTTTTCGCGTCAGTCGCGTTTCAGGACAGTTGACGGAATTGTCACTTGCCCAATTGCATCGTCACTAAAGTTTATCATTTGCACATCATTCTTGCGAATCTTGCCGATTTAAACATTCAAGTGATTTTAAACCATTCAGTACTCTTGCGCTCTCTTAAAGGGATAGTTCACCCAAAAATGAAAATTACCCCATGGCTTACTCACCTTCAAGCCTTCCATATTAAACTTACGAAGAAAGTGTAATGCCTCTCGCAGATCAAAACGCGAGACGTCCTAGTCATACGTCGCGTCAGTTACGCCTTTTTCTGTAAATTGAAGACGGAAGCCGGTCTGTCGGAAGCTAGATATTTTACTTTATAACGTGTTCAATATAGATATTTTTCTTACACAAACGCATCGCTTCACTTCAGAAGGCCTTTACTAACCCCCCGGACCCGTGCGGATTACTTTTATAATGGATGGATGCACTTTTTTGGGCTTAAAATTTTGGGCAGCCATTCACTGCCATTATAAAGCTTGGATTAGCCAGGACATTTTTTAATATAACTCCGATTGTATTCGTTTCAAAGAAAAATGTCATATACACCTAGAATTTCTTGAGGGTGAGTAAATCATGGGGTAATTTTCATTTTTGGGTGAACTATCCCTTTAAAGAGATGATTTTCTGTGCGCACACATAAAGCCATCTCTCTAACAGCTCGCTGAGTTCTTTTTTGTGGCTTATGGCGCTAAAGCTGTCAAATACACACAAAATTTGGTTCGTATTAGCAAGTATCCTCATAAACACAGTTGGTTGTGTCTTAAGTGAACATAAACAGTTGAGAATTTTGGAAACATATTTTGGCAATTCCCCCCTCAAATTAGAGTATAAGAGTCACTTAAGGGGGGAATTCTCCCCCATTTTCCTTAACAAATTGCAGGCTCTGTACTATTATATTTTTATTTATTTCTATAGTTTCAATTTTCATTTAGATTTGTTTTATTTTTTGTAATTTTGTTATGTGATTTTATCATTTTTTAAATATTACTATTTAAGTTGATTTATTTTTATTCCAATTTTAGTTTTGGTTCAGTTTTAGTTTTTTAATGCTTTAAATTAAACGTATTTCAGTTAGTTGTCAAGGTAACATTTCAAATGTTCATTTAGTTTTGAAAAGTAAATATCTGTTTTTCATCTAATATTTATATTTTTTTAATTAACAAACATGTTTTCAATAGTTTTAGTTCACAATAATAACCCTGGTCTGCCTTAACCATCTTTACTGTAGTTTTGTGTTCAACAAAACATCACTACTAAAATTAGCAATCAGTTTCTGCACTTTTTATAACTGTGAGAGCTATTGTGAGAAGCTAGACCAAAATCTCACATTATCCCGTAATAGCAGCAGATCTAGTGTATTAAAAGAGATGGGTAACACTTTATTTTACAGTGTCCTTGTTACGTGTACTTACCATAGTAATAACAGTAAATTATGCATAATTACATGCAACCCTCAACCAAACCCTAATCCTACCCTAACCCTATAGTAAGTAATTAATATTACTCAGTACTTAAATATATAATTACACTGTAACAATGACACCTTAAAATAAAGTGTAACCAAGAGATGTTTTACAGTTCTGTATTTATTCGTTATACTAGTCATGACTAATTTAGCTCTTTTTCCCATTGTTTCATCAGGGTGATCGTGCTCATTTTGAGTACCTGTCTCAATCGTTCCATTCCAGCATCATCACTGGTTTGTCCACTTGCATCCGCAAACCGCTTATTGCCACCTGTTCTCTGGACCGCTCAGTGCGCATCTGGAACTTTGAGACCAAGTATGTTTAGCTTTGTTAAAGAGACAAGGTGTTGTGTCCTTTTGCTTTATTATCTCTCACAGTGAACTTTAAAAGCAGTATTTGTCTCATAGTTTTGTTTAAAGAGACAGTGTTTTCATTTTGGCTCTTTATGCTCTTGTAAGAGTCTTTAAAAAGAGCTGGTGGCAATTTATCAGTTTTATATTTATCATATTAAAATACACTCACCTAAAGGATTATTAGGAACACCTGTTCAATTTCTCATTAATGCAATTATCTAATCAACCAATCACATGGCAGTTGCTTCAATGCATTTAGGGGTGTGGTCCTGGTCAAGACAATCTCCTGAACTCCAAACTGAATGTCAGAATGGGAAAGAAAGGTGATTTAAGCAATTTTGAGCGTGGCATGGTTGTTGGTGCTAGACGGGCCGGTCTGAGTATTTCACAATCTGCTCAGTTACTGGGATTTTCACGCACAACCATTTCTAGAGTTTACAAAGAATGGTGTGAAAAGGGAAAAACATCCAGTATGCGGCAGTCCTGTGGGCGAAAATGCTTTGTTGATGCTAGAGGTCAGAGGAGAATGGGCCGACTGATTCAAGCTGATAGAAGAGCAACTTTGACTGAAATAACCACTCGTTACAACCGAGGTATGCAGCAAAGCATTTGTGAAGCCACAACACGCACAACCTTGAGGCAGATGGGCTACAACAGCAGAAGACCCCAACGGGTACCACTCATCTCCACTACAAATAGGAAAAAGAGGCTACAATTTGCACGAGCTCACCAAAATTGGACAGTTGAAGACTGGAAAAATGTTGCCTGGTCTGATGAGTCTCGATTTCTGTTGAGACATTCAGATGGTAGAGTCAGAATTTGGCGTAAACAGAATGAGAACATGGATCCATCATGCCTTGTTACCACTGTGCAGGCTGGTGGTGGTGGTGTAATGGTGTGGGGGATGTTTTCTTGGCACACTTTAGGCCCCTTAGTGCCAATTGGGCATCGTTTAAATGCCACGGCCTACCTGAGCATTGTTTCTGACCATGTCCATCCCTTTATGACCACCATGTACCCATCCTCTGATGGCTACTTCCAGCAGGATAATGCACCATGTCACAAAGCTCGAATCATTTCAAATTGGTTTCTTGAACATGACAATGAGTTCACTGTACTAAAATGGCCCCCACAGTCACCAGATCTCAACCCAATAGAGCATCTTTTGGATGTGGTGGAACGGGAGCTTCGTGCCCTGGATGTGCATCCCACAAATCTCCATCAACTGCAAGATGCTATCCTATCAATATGGGCCAACATTTCTAAAGAATGCTTTCAGCACCTTGTTGAATCAATGCCACGTAGAATTAAGGCAGTTCTGAAGGCGAAAGGGGGTCAAACACAGTATTAGTATGGTGTTCCTAATAATCCTTTAGGTGAGTGTATAATGATTGATAATGGTCACTTTGCGAAAATAACCACATCTATAATTGTATGAATTGTGTCTTGGTAAATCTTACCACAAATTTCCATAAACATTGCTGACCAAATCTTTTAATCATGCAATTTTAGGGGGTTTTCACAAGTTTGGACCCCCAAATAAGATGCACCCTTGTGAGGACCCCCTTACTAAAATATAAAATCAGCTGTACATTTCTTTAAATTCTATAAAGACTCAATTATACTGTTTGAGAAAAGATATAATAAAGATATTGTATTATAAAGACAACATTACTTATAAATAAATAAATTGGCTTTTATATTGTCTCTAACAAATCATTAAAATATTAGATTTCTAAAAACAGATCAGTTTTTATTTACTAGTTTTTACTTATATTATAAAACATACATAGTAATATATAGATATATAAAATATAGTAAAAAATATTTATAGTAAAAAATATAGTATAGTTATATAAGAAAAATATTTAGTTTTTACTTACTGATAAAATTAAGGGCTATGAATAAAATAAATAAATACACACTACAATGTTTGGGGTAAGATTTCTTTCTTTTTTAAAAGAAATTCTTCATTCAGCAAGGATGCATCTAATTGATCAAAAGTAACAGTAAAGACTTTTACATTGTTACAAAAAAATATATTTCAAAAAAGAAATGCTGTTCTTTTGAACTTTCTATTAGTCAAAGACCATCAAATCTGATTTCTGGAGGATCATATGACACTGAAGACTGGAGTAATGGCTTGCCACCAAACAAATTACACTTTAAAATATTAAAGTGTAGTCCACATACTATTTAAAATATTAAAATAGAAAACAGTCATTTTAAATGTAATAATATTACACAATTGTACTGTTTTTACTGTATTTTTGATCAAATAAATGAAGCCTTGTGTGCATAATAAGCTTCTTTCAAAAACATTAAAAATCTTACTGACCCCTTACTGAAATATTTTTGAATGTTAGTGTATTTATTATTATTTAACTTATCAATGCTTATATTAAGATATCATTATTATTTAACATATTTAATTAATATTTTAAGTTGACTTTGACAGCCTTAAAAAGTACATTTAAAAAAAATAAAAGCTATTAAATTACATCAGGTCTAAGCTGACAGGTCTTTATTAGGGATACTGTTGGATATATCCAATAGAGTGAGTGTGTGTTGTCCAGTGATTTAGAGATTTATAAGGAGTTCCAGGAGGAAGCCTACAGCATAGCTCTTCACCCCACTGGACTCTACATCCTGGTGGGATTCTCAGACAAACTCCGTTTCATGACTCTGCTCATAGATGACATCAGAACTTTGAAGGAGTTCACTGTACGCAGTTGCCGTGAGGTGCGTCTCTGCAAATCCGTTGAAATTTGCTATTATCTATTCATTCATGTATAGAAAGTAAGTTTGTTCTTAGAAAGTCTCATTCATCACACCTTGTTGATTGACTGTGGTGGCTAATTTCCCATACATTTGTTCCCAGTGTGTGTTCAGCAATGGGGGCCACTTGTTTGCTGCTGTCAATGGAAATGTGATCAACATCTACTCCACTACCACATTTGAGGACGTCCTGAATCTGAAGGGACACAATGAAAAAGTTTGTTTTCTGAAATTTAAAAGTAATAGTTCACCTAAAATTGAAAATTCTGTCATCAGTTACTAACCCTCATGCTGTTCCAAACATATGTGTATTTCTTTCTTATGTGGAATATGATATTTGGAAGGAGGAAATCCACAGTTTACTAAAACTTGGCTCTTTAAACAGTGTTACAGTCCATATTATTGTGCCTTAGGTGCGAGCTGTAGCGTTCAGTGCAGATGACAGTTGTCTCGTGTCGTGTGGTATGGACGGGGCCGTGTACGAATGGAATACTCTCAGCGGTACCCGAGAGTCCGACAGTGTGCTCAAGACCTGCAGCTACACAGGGGTCACCATCTCCCCTGACGCAAAGACATTCTTTGCTGTCGGGACAGACTGCACTCTGAAGGAAATACAAGACTGTCAGGTGGGTACATGAATGCAGTCTCAAAAGATCACTTTTATTCACTTTATTACAGAACTTGATTCAGATGAAGATTTACCATAATGCAGTCATTTAAATCCAGGGTTTTCAACCGGAATTTAGTATATATCTGAATTTATTTATGTGAAGGGAACGATATGCTGCGTTAGTTGCTGACGCTATGGGGACCCATCCCGTGAAACCCGGTGTCTGAAGCACGTGTGAAATCATGCCAATCCTATTTGCTGATGGCTGTCCTATATAAAAGGGCGCCTGCATTACACGTTAGGGAACCGGGAACCGGGAACCGGGGTTACATATGTTACATATGTTACATATGTAACCCTAAGATGCTGCATCAGTTGTTGACACTATGTGTATGTTAATACCCACTACACCATGCTGACCATTGCCTGCCTGTAAGCTGTGAAGTCACCAAGCACAATCTTGTCAAACCAAGCTCTGAAGAATTTGACTGGCCTCGACCAAGAGGTAAATATAAGCGTTAGCACCCAATAGCATGCATTCCTGTGACACTGTAGCCTTGCTACCTAGAAAGCTCAGTGTTATAGGCGCTAAGAAAAAAGCCCCAAGCTTCCATACTCAATTGTTTCTGATACGGGAACTTTTGCATTAGACCAGTCTAGGGATGGAACGATTACCGGCTTCACGATAAAATGTACTGACGGTTAGTAATATCGTTTAAAATGTAATTATCATTAAAACCGTGTTTGATTATCACGATTTTGAAAACTCGCAGTAAATCCTGTCCAGCCAGCATCAGTCTGTCACATTGTTTTTTGAATGAGAAGAAATGGCAGAAGGCAGTGACAGCGCCGGGAGATTTTTCAGCCTTCTAAAAGGACTAAATCTGAGGTGTGCTCATATTTTACCTTTTACAAAAGTCCTGAGGGAAATTTAAATCGAGGATGGTCACCTTGTCTGCAGAACATGCAAAACGAAAGTCGCTGCTATAGGGGCAAATACTTCAAATCTGCCGAGTCGTTTTCGTGACCACCCACTGTTGTATAGCAAACGCAAGGCAAGTGGACTTTGACCTCAATACCAAAACTACATCTGGGAAATAATTGGACACAAAGTTTTGAGTTGAAATATTTGATCTCACTCACTTGAACTTAACGTAAACTTTGCAGCAAGTGGCTTTGAGCCACGAACGAACAAATTCAGACAAGACTATTAAGGGTGACATTTAAGGGATAATAATGTATATTCATTGTACACTTATTACACAGATTTTCTTTACCACATAAATAATTACGGGGACATATTGAATTTTACCTGTTTATAAATCCATTTTGTACAGTGTACAAAACAATCGTCCAGACAAGATGATCACAAGAAGTTATAGTAATAATTATAGTAGTATTAATAGTAAAGTCCTCTGATTTAATTTTCAATACAATCAAAAACAGAGACGCAAGTTGCATTTAAATGAAACAAGAGAGCACGTCCGTTGTGATACGTGGATGTGCGCTGTGTTATAATGCGTTGCTATTGACGACGGAAGGAATCCTATTGACGACGGAAGGAAATCCCACAGAATAGAATCTTGCTTAAAAAAGTGCATAGAGCTGCTTGTTTTATTTGTTGTTTGTTGATTTTCAAATATAAAACTTGTTGAAATGTTTTCAGTGTGTGCATCAGTTCTTTTTGAACACTTTCATCTCATTTGAACAAAACCATGATAATATTGATAATCGTGATAATTTGGGTCACTATAATCGTGATATGACATTTTCATACCGTTCCATCCAGTCTGAGCCACCAGTTACAGGACAGTCTAAGAGCAGAGCTATCAGGGAAGAATACAGACATAGCCTTAGCTAAGTCCACAGTATGTGCAGCCGAACTAGGCCACAGATAAAGTATGGAGTCGCTCGCAACAACTCTGGTGGCTGGGTGTGTCCCTCTTGGTGGAAATTAGAAATCACACTCCAGGGCACTGCGGTACAGTCGAAAAGGTCACTTTCACGATTAGAGGAGCAATTTGAACTGTCTTTGAACAACACAGCTTTGGCTTCTGCGTGATGAAACTGAAGAGTACACTATAAAAACAGTCACATACAGTGGGGAGAACAAGTATTTGATACACTGCCGATTTTGCAGGTTTTCCTACTTAAAGCATGTAGAAGTCTGTAATTTTTATTATAGGTACTCTTCAACTGTGAGTGACGATACCATCTTGTCAATGGGTAAACGATGAAACGAAATGGCCAAGCATCCAGTGGAAAACGTGCATACCACGGGGAAAAAACGCTGCATATACTGTCAAATAGATATTTTTAATATTTCTTTTTTTGTCCATCTATTGAAAGTCTAGGCAATCAAATTTCTTCTGAAAGCTTTTAAGCTTTTTTTTTTTCATATATAGGCTAAACGATCAATTATCATTACAATTATCTCACAAATATTTGATAACAATGTATTTTTTACAATGGGGTAATTTTATTGCAATAGCTTAATTTTCCAGGTAGGTCTAACAGTATTCAGGTAAGAAACTGAATTAAAAAAAAAAAAAATTGACAACAAATTTAAAATAACATTGGATAATCTTAAATTAAATACAGATTAATCCATTAAAGTTACACAAGTTAATGAGTCAAGAGCAGTAAGTGATTGTCTTTTTGTAGTTTGAATAACATTAACAATATTCGGCTGCTGTCCCTTTAAGACCTGACGCACGCATGGATCCAAAATACTGTTGCTGTTACACAACATTCTTCCTGAACTGTTTAAGACTGTGTTTACGTTAATACTCACAAAAACCTTGCTGCAGTGTGTGCAAACCTGGTCAAGAACTACAGGAAACGTATGATCTCTGTAATTGCAAACAAAGGTTTCTGTACCAAATATGAAGTTCTGCTTTTCTGATGTATCAAATACTTATGTCATGCAATAAAATGCAAATTAATTACTTAAAAATCATACAATGTGATTTTCTGGATTTTTGTTTTAGATTCCGTCACTCACAGTTGAAGTGTACCTATGATAAAAATCTTCTCCATGCTTTGTAAGTGGGCAAACCTGCAAAATCGGCAGTGTATCAAATACTTGTTCTCCCCACTGTATACTGGTCCATGCCAATTTGGGTCACAGTTTTTATTTTACTCGGGATCGTTCCAAAAGCATCCCTGGCAAACAACCCTGTATCTGTTTTTATTTAGTTTAACTAATAACTTAATCCCTAACTGCCTGATTCTCTAAATTCGTGGTACCCCTATCTGAGATGGAAGAGATGGAGCAGGTTTGCGGTGCGTACTGGACCTTCGATCCAGGGACGTATTCCTGTAGGGGTGGTGCTACACCAATGCCCATCGGGGCCCCTGCTTGAGCACGCTTCGATTGCACTGTCTGCTACCGTTAACCGTAACGGCGCTATCAGTGACTTCTTATACTATTAAACTTTAGTATAATTAATCCTCTCTCATCATCATTGGAGTGAAGCTCACCCACTCTCCTTTTCCAATCTCTTCCATTCAGACAGCCCTAACCAAATTATTAAAATCTTCCTACCTTGTTTGCTGATTTGCCAGGGGTGTCACCTAAGAATGACTGCCCGCACACTCTCCACCAAAACTGTTAGGGGACAACAGTTTAGGACCCAAGACCAGTTGTGAAGAATGAAGACCAAGAGTCAGGAGTGCAATTACTTAATTAAACAACATAGTTCTCAAAAACATACAGATAACATGTTCTTCTCCTCAGAGAAAAGTACAGGCAATAGTACAGGCAATATTCATCTGCATCCTGCGACATAGTCCAAGGTCGAAGGTCAATACCTATAAGATATCCACAAGGGAACAAACCCTAATTTTAACCCCCAATGTAATAAATTGGGGAGGGTGACAGATGAGAGAGTGCTTACCACTTACTGCAGTTTAATCCACACCAGCCTTCATCTATCAAGCTCTACACTCATGAACATTTTGACAAATTAGCATAACCCTGCTTTAATCCCCAATGTGATAATTTAGGGATGGTGACAGATGAGAAAGTGGGCCGCTTCTTTCGACTTGGACCACCTGAGTTCTCATATGCCAAGCTCTACATTGAAAATGAGTATACTGTGACCAACCATTGAGAGGGGAGCATACAGTGGGGAGAACAAGTATTTGATACACTGCCGATTTTGCAGGTTTGCCCACTTACAAAGCATGGAGAAGTCTGTAATTTTTATCATAGGTACACTTCAACTGTGAGTGACGAAATCTAAAACAAAAATCCAGAAAATCACATTGTATGATTTTTAAGTAATTAATTTGCATTTTATTGCATGACATAAGTATTTGATACATAAGAAAAGCAGAACTTAATATTTGGTACAGAAAACTTTGTTTGCAATTACAGAGATCATACGTTTCCTGCAGTTCTTGACCAGGTTTGCACACACTGCAGCAGGGATTTTGGCCCACTCCTCCATACAGACCTTCTCCAGATCCTTCAGGTTTCGGGGCTGTCGCTGGGCAATACGGACTTTCAGCTCCCTCCAAAGATTTTCTATTGGGTTCAGGTCTGGAGACTGGCTAGGCCACTCCAGGACCTTGAGATGCTTCTTACGGAGCCACTCCTTAGTTGCCCTGGCTGTGTGTTTCGGGTCATTGTCATGCTGGAAGACCCAGCCACGACCCATCTTCAATGCTCTTACTGAGGGAAGGAGGTTGTTGGCCAAGATCTCACGATACATGGCCCCATTGATCCTCCCCTCAATACAGTGCAGTCGTCCTGTCCCCTTTGCAGAAAAGCATCCCCAAAGAATGATGTTTCCACCTCCATGCTTCACGGTTGGGATGGTGTTCTTGGAGTTGTACTCATCCTTCTTCTTCCTCCAAACACGGCGAGTGGAGTTTAGACCAAAAAGCTCTATTTTTGTCTCATCAGACCACATGACCTTCTCCCATTCCTCCTCTGGATCATCCAGATGGTCATTGGCAAACTTCAGACGGGCCTGGACATGCGCTGGCTTGAGCAGGGGGACCTTGTGTGCGCTGCAGGATTTTAATCCATGACGCCGTAGTGTGTTACAAATGGTTTTCTTTGAGACTGTGGTCCCAGCTCTCTTCAGGTCATTGACCAGGTTCTGCCATGTAGTTCTGGGCTGATCCCTCACATTCCTCATGATTATTGATGCCCCACGAGGTGAGATCTTGCATGGTGCCCCAGACCGAGGGAGATTGACCGTCATCTTGAACTTCTTCCATTTTCTAATAATTGCGCCAACAGTTGTCACCTTTTCACCAAGCTGCTTGCCTATTGTCCTGTAGCCCACCCCAGCCTTGTGCAGGTCTACAGTTTTATCCCTGATGTCCTTACACAGCTCTCTGGTCTTGGCCATTGTGGAGAGGTTGGAGTCTGTTTGATTGAGTGTGTGGACAGGTGTCTTTTATACAGGTAACGAGTTCAAACAGGTGCAGTTAATACAGGTAATGAGTGGAGAACAGGAGGGCTTCTTAAAGAAAAACTAACAGGTCTGTGAGAGCCGGAATTCTTACTGGTTGGTAGGTGATCAAATACTTATGTCATGCAATAAAATGCAAATTAATTATTTAAAAATCATACAATGTGATTTTCTGGATTTTTGCTTTAGATTCCGTCTCTCACAGTTGAAGTGTACCTATGATAAAAATTACAGACCTCTACATGCTTTGTAAGTAGGAAAACCTGCAAAATCGGCAGTGTATCAAATACTTGTTCTCCCCACTGTATAACCCTGTTCTAAGACCCAATCTGAAAATTTGGGGAGGGTAATAGGGGAGTGAGTGGGCCACTTCTTGCAACATAAATACATCAGCTCCACCTGTCAAGCTCTGTACTCATAGAGATATCTGCCAGGAAGCATATCCCTGCTTTTACCCTCAATCGACGAATTTGGGACGGCAACAGATTCTTAACTGTCAAGCTCAACACCTATACAGATATTCACAAATGAGCATAGCCCTGCTTTAGCTCCAATTCATCCAATTAATTGGGGAGGGCAACAGGTGAATGAGTGGGCCACTTCCTGCACTTGGACCACTTCAATTCTCATCTGCCAAGCTCTATACTCATAAAGATGTCCGCAACACATTCAGAGGGGGGCCTATAACCCTCCTTTAATCCCCAATCTTATAAATTGGGGATGGCAAAACGTGAGTGGATCACTCTTGTTTCTTCGACTCTGCCCAGCTCATCTCATAGGCTCCATACCCTAAATACTCCTAAATAAGAGAGAAAAGGTACTTCCAGGAGGTCTGCCAGGGAAATATCTTCCAGCTCCATACTGGAGCGGGCAAAGGTGGAAACTGGGACGCCCTACGGTGTTTAGACTCCCTTTCGCTCTGACAAACGTCTCATCTCACGGACCATCACGGAAGAGTGTTGACATAATCACATATGCACCATCCAGCATACTTTGTTGGAGGGGCAACCAGCGAGACAGCTTTCTACTCTGCTAGCTGTCCAACTGAAAGACCTTTACCGCTGAATTAGTAGGGGAACACTCTGTAGTGCTTTATGCATACAGAACCAAGCTTAAAATGCAAAAGAGGGTGGCCAACGGGACACTAAATTTTACTCCGCTCTCAACCCTGCCCTATGCGGACCCCCAAGGGGAAGGTGCTGACACTAATCATGTCTAAGCTACTGCCTTCAGTTCAAGCAAACTGGAAAGGGCATCAGAGAGAGTGGGTTGCTCGAAGCGAACATCCACTTCTATCTGCAAAAGGCTGCTTCCAACCCCTGTTCCGGGAAAAGGTTGCAAGAATGACTGCAAATCAGCGAGGAAATGTGCAGATGCTGCACTATCACCTCTCAGATTACTGGAGGGGGCTACAGATGATATGGTGGGATGCCTATAATCCACTTGGCAATTAAAAGGCGCTGTGACCGACACTGACCATACGACTTAAATTTTCTTGGAACATACAATGACGTCATTAAACGGTGATGGCACAACTGTAAGAACATCGTTCACAAGTTTCTGCATGGCCCTAACTACAGCCTAGTGTATTATTCTGTCACATATATTGCTACGTTGATACCAAAAATCATTCAGTTGATCAGTGATATTCTCTCACCAACGATGTCGTTGCACTTTCAATTACATCGATTTCTGATTCTGACTGATCTAACTCCCGTTGTATTAGCAGTTCTTTCTTCTGGATCTTTTTTGATCAGAAACACCATCAGCTTTACTCATGGATATGGAAAATTAAAATATGCTTGACCTTTTTGACATTTTGGTGATATTAACTTATTTATATTAGAATAATTCATCAGTTATATACACTGGCGCGGAGCGAGCGTTTTCAATGAATTCCTATGAAGGCTCAACTTCCATGAATGAATTTAAAATGCTCACTCTGCTCCACTCACTTCGTGCCAGTGTGCACACACCGTCATCATGTAATGCACTTTTTTATGCCGGATCGTTTAAAAACAGTGCTGGAATGCAAAAATCCAAAATCTGACATTTTCCGGAACAGGATCCGGGTCAAATTAAGCACTAGATAAAAGCATAGTCCATCTTTAAATATAGCACCTCACAGCGCGTTGCACCAGGTTTGACATCAGTGGAATCAAATGGTTGTCGCATTTCTTTTGAACAATTGTGGCGCAGCATATTTGAGTCTTTTGGATAAAACGAAAACCATCAATGATCCCTCAATAAAATACTGTGTGTTTATATTTTTGCTGCAGATCCTTAGGGAAGTGCCTTCAGGTGATGTGGTTTACACCACTGTTGCTATGTCTCGTTCAGGACGAGGGCTCTTCATTGGAACCTCCACTGGGGCTGTGAGGGCCATCAAATACCCTCTACCCATCCAGAATGCCTGGCTAGAGTACCAGGCCCATGCTGGTCCTGTCACTAAGGTTTGCACTGGTAAAATTAATTGGAATTAAGTTTCCTTTGAGCTCCTAGTCAGAAGTCAAGCATGTTTTTCATTAATGCTTTTATTTTCTGTCTATAGATGGTTATCACTTTTGATGACCAGTTCCTCCTAACAGTCTCAGAAGACGGTTGTCTTTTCATATGGAAAATCATTGACAAAGAAGGACAAGGGTTGAAAAGAGAGAAGGAATTAATATATGCAGAAGAGATCCTCGTCACCAAATCAGACCTTGAAGAAAAGGTAATCTGAGGAAATCTTTTCCCTTGTGTTGGTCATTTGTATTTTTTGCAAAAAATCTGCAAAATCTGTAATACGTTGTTTATGTAAAGTAGCATTGATTGTTATGCTAAAATAAAAATAACATTAAGCTCAGATTTTTAGGTCTTCAAATCAGTAACTGTGTTCTTGAACCATCTCAATGTTGCATAAAACAGGGCATTTAAGAGAAAGTTTAGGAAATATTTTGTAGTGTCATTTATATGATGAAGCTAAATGGCCAACTGAACAATAAACTGTCCTGCTGTAAACCACAAGAGCAACTACAGCCTCTTCTCATCTGAACCATCTTGCAGAATAAAATGATTTTGGATCTGAACACAACAGTGGATGAGCTCCAGGAGGATATCAAGCACCAGCTCAGCCTCAAGGACATGACCTACAAGGAAAAGATCAATGAACTCACTGAAAAATGTCACCAACAGATCAGTTCACTAAATGCTGAGAAAAAGGTCAGTGTCAGGAGACGCAAAATTCTATTTCTATTTCATAACACAAATGGCATATTAAAGGGACCCCAAAATTGAAATTTTGTCATTACTTACTCACCCTCAAGTTGTTCCAAACTCATACAGGTTTGGAACAACACAAGGGTGAGTAAATGATGACAAGGGTGAACTATCCCTTTAAACTTATAAAGTTAATTTTCCATTACAGGTCCTGAAAACAGAAAAAGAGAAACAGCAAGCAGCCCATGTTAAAGCTCTGTCAGAAATCTTAGAGAAACATGATAAAGAGCTGCAGGACATAGGTAAATAAAACATATTTCATTCATTTTTACAATCCTAATGATAAACGTTTACACTACCAGTTACAGCAGAGGATATCAACATTGTCCAAGGCAATATTCGAAGGCCCCCCATGTAGGCTAAGATATTTATGCTGTAATTTCTTGTTTTCAAACTTTTTTATTTACAGAAACTACTGTAGTAGTATATTAAAATATTTAAATAAAATAATTATAAACAGGGCCTAAAATTAACACTCGCCAAGCGCCTAATGCAAGTAAAAATCGGTGTTGGCAAGTATATGAAACTGTGTCAATTGCCAATTGGCTGGTAACATTTTTATGAATTCTAACAATGCAAAATTGTGAGAACATGAACGTGACCAAACGTGAACGACGCTCGGGACAGTTGACGAGGCAGTGTTGCATCGTCACGAAAGTTCAAGCCTTGCCAATTGAAATATTCAAGCTCAAGAAGATGTGAAAGAGAAATCAATAAACTCTAATCTTTTCTGTGGCAAACATCTGATTCTGAAGCGCGACATATTCAAACAAAATTATGTAAAAATGCCCGTCTTGGCAACTATCCTTGTAAACAGTCATGTCTTAAATTAATGTAAACAGTTGAGAAATAAAATGCATGTGTAACAGTGTAACCTAATATTTCTGCTGCTGTCTGTGTTTTTAATGTTAATCAAACAACAAAAGACAAAGAACAATCACTCATTGCTCTTAACTGAATAACTTTTGTAACTTTAATAAAGATTAATCTATATTTCATGGCTGGTAAAAAATATGTATAGCTGATAAATTTTCTTAAGTCATCAGCCATTGGCAGGTGTGGCAAAAAGTTTTAGGCCCTGATTATAAATAATTAAATTCATAATTCCAATTGCATTTCTGGCTTTACACTTTTTATGACCAATGAATTTACATGACATTTCCAGTCATCCTGATTAATGGATGTTTTTTGTTGTTTTTTTGTTTGTTTGTTTTTTATGTACAAATAGCAATGTTCAGTTTGACCTAACTCATATACAGTCAATAGGTTTCCCAAAGCCATAGCAACAAATTAAAATAAGTTTAATTTAATTTAAAGTTTCTAATTTTTAGTTGTTTTAGCTTATGCTGCCTTCACATGCTATTGGAATTAATGTAAATACGAGTTTCCTAGTTAAAAATTGGACATGAACGCCCTTTCAAGTCGTATTTACCACTGGGAAGCTCAGAGATAATTTTGATACTCAAGTGATGGGCGGGCCATAAACTTTAAACATGGCAGAGAGGAGAACAATTGCTGCTCTTACTGATATTCTTTATTAGATTTTTATACAACAGCTACATTGCCTTGTCTTGTTGTTAAAGTAGTGCATATATATATATATATATATATATATATGAAACGTATGTTTTATACACAGTGAATTTTTATATAGTTGTCAATTAATGGGATGCTAAATATCATTTTGGCTTTAATAACATTTTCCCAATAAATAAGCAAGAAAAAGGCTGGTGTCTTCCATGATTCCTGTTCTTTCCGGCAACAAAGCACTTGAATGTGACGAGCTGGTAATCACGACTTCAGAAGTGGGAAGTAGGAAATTTTCGATAGCATGTGAGGGCAGCATTATTTTAAAATGTGTTTTGTCTTATTTTAAATCATTTAAAACCATCTTGAGGCTGATATAAGACACTTTTCTTTTGTTTAACGTTTTTTTCCGTTTGTGTTATTTCATAATTTGAATGACTTCCCAGTTATTCTAATATGTGAAAAATAGTAATAAAATATCCATGAGTTGCCCAAACTGATAGTGAATGAATAATCAAGGCATATTCTTTGTTCTTCCTTACAGAGCATGTTTTCTTAAGAGTATTCATTTTCTGACTATATGAATTAGGCTTCTACTCTTCTATTAATTGTTTGGTGTATTAATTTCTAGGCTTCGTAAAGTCATTTTTTGTGGTATTTCTGTTGGTATATGTACAGTAGGTCTAAAACTTTTTGTAAGATTCATATGTGTAATGTTTTATCAACAAGCTCATGACAGCTTAAATCAAGCCTGAATTAAAATGATGCTTTTGTTCTTGTACTGTAAACCAGAACCAGCCTGTTCCCCTCTTAAAGTTATCCAGGCTAACTGA
Organism: Coreius guichenoti; assembly: GCA_039654105.1. Lineage (NCBI taxonomy): Eukaryota > Metazoa > Chordata > Actinopteri > Cypriniformes > Gobionidae > Coreius > Coreius guichenoti. Next base: position 27,936,204 of record CM077175.1, on the reverse strand, counting down.
AGTTGCTCTTCACAGAGTCGACCAATAATCAGAAGCTCATGCTGGAATATGAGAAATACCATGAGCTACAACTGAAGCTTCATAACATTCAGCAGGAATGTGAGCAGCAGCTGCACAGCATGGAGGAGAGCAAGACCCAAGCCCTGGAGGAGATGATGCATTCTTATGAGGCCAGGCTGGAGGAGAAGATGAAGCTGTTGAACCAGGTAAAGTGCGAACATAAACAGGTAAAGGCAACTTTCTCTGCTGAAAAATCCAGCATAACCCAGCATGAATTCCATGTTGGTCCAGGCTGGTTTATGCTGGTTAGAGCTATTATAGTGCTGGTCTTGCTGGTGGACCAGCATACTCATTTTGTTCTCAAGCAAAAGTGATCTGGTGTAGCACCAGCACTTCCGTTTTTCCATGCTGGTGACTAGCAAACCATGTGACACACAAAAGGAGTACAGTAGATATAGCCTAGGAAAATCGACATCTTCACCCTTTATTCAAATATTATTATTATTAAAAAAAAAAAAATGTATATGCATATTGTTGTATTTGTGATAACGCAATGAAACATGTCAAATTGTGCAGACATAATTTTTGCCCAGGCTGTAATACAAAGAAATGATGAACACATGCAAAAACAACAGAGAACCAATGATATATTAATAACCGATTATGTTGTAATCAATGTACGCTTTTTCCTGTGAGCTTTTTGTTTTTCTATGCATTTTTTTGCATAGTAAAATAAATCCTGTAGCTAGTTTACCTTTTTTTGCAAAAATAATTTTGTCAGATAAGTACTTTAACCGATTTTAGTGTTTTGTTCTTCACTCATATTTAAAGTCAATAATTGTATCCCTTAAAACTCATCTTTGATCACCAAAATGACATATTTAAATGTTTTTTTTCCTGTGAAAAATAAATCTTCATGCCTTAAAGGATTAGTTCACTTCAAAATGAAAATTTCCTGATATTTTACTCACCCCCATCTCATCCAAGGTGTTCGTGTCTTTCTTTATTCAGTCGAAAAGAAATTAAGTTTGAGGAAAACATTCCAGGATTTTTCTCCACATAATGGACCTTGATGGAAACCAACGGGTTGAAGGTCCAAATCAATGCAGTTTCAAAGGGCTTCAGAGGGCTCTGCACGATCCCAGACAAGGAATAGGGTCTTATCTAGCAAAACGATCTGTCATTTTCCAAAAAATAAAATAAAAATGTATATACTTTTTAACCTAAATTGCTCATCTTGCGCTGCTCTGCAGCACGCCACAGATTACATAATCACGTCGGAAAGGTCACGCTAGACGTAGGCGGAAGTCTTAAAAACAGCACATTCATGACATTTCTAATTAAATAACTATCAATAATGTTAAACAATATAGTCTTGTAATGAGACAGACACATAGAGGGAATGTGTGAATTGGTTATGACTGCTGGAATACATTGAGGGTTAGTTCACCCAAAAATTAGCGTTTTGTCATTTACTTATTTACCCTCATGTCATTCCAAACCCATAAGACTTATGTTTTTCTTCAAAACAGAGATAAAGATTTTTTTTCTATATATATATATATATATAAAAATAATAAAAAACCCTGCGGTTTCTGTCCCTCCATTTAAAGTCACTTAAAGAGATAAGGTGGCTTTATAAGACTTGTATAAAATTCACATGGATTCATATAGATTTATTTTACGTTGCCTTTATGACCTTTTTAAACCTTTAAGTTTTAATAGAGCGACAAAAATGGTTTTATTAAAAATATCTTAAATGTGTTCTGAAAATAAACAAAAGTCTTATAGGTTTGGAATGACATGAGGGTGAGTAAATGATGACAATGTTAGAAAGAGGTTTGAAAGACCTTTTGCTACTAAGTTTCAATGGTTTAAACTCTTTACACACAGGTTATCAAACATAAGGACTATCAATTAATAAAATAATTATGTGGTCATGGTCCTTTGAGAAAATAAGTTACTTACAAAGCATGCTTTGAAGTCTGTGGGGTTGTCACAAAGGACAATCGGGAGCCCTCTGAGCATCAGTGGCCCAAATATCAGTTGGCTCTTGAGTCTGTTGGGTAGTAAAATAAAAAAAAATGTTACATTGATAGAATAACAAGAAAGCAGAACCAACAAAGCACAATTTTGATTGTATTGGACAACCAATATAGTATTAATAGTAATATAGTTTTGTGACATGTTTTTATTACTTAAACTGTAATAATAAAAAAACAATGCAACAAGTGTATAATAGATATGGACCAACCGTGGTTTGTTGTAAAAGCGGTCAACAGCTGTCCAACATTCCCTCTCCTAGATCGAAAGATCTCAATAAGTCAAAGACTGTTGCGATCAATGGAACTCCTGCTTGAGCTTCTTTCACTCAATCCTGAAAGTCCATGAACACCTGTAAAATAGACAAAAATACAGAGCATTACATTTCAAAACTAAATTATAGTGTCAAAAGATTAAAGGGATAACGTTACTTCACTCAAACATGAACATTTGCTCATCGTTTACACACCCTTATGCTGTTCCAGAGTTATATGAATTTGAAAAATTTGAATCCTGTATTACTTGCATTATATGAACTCATATTTAGAGATTAAATATTTTATAAAAAATGTAATAGATAGAAAGTCATATACATCTGGGAGAGCATGAGAGTGTGTAAATGACATTGAACAATGACATCAAATAATAATAGAAAGAAAGATGCGTAATAATACTCTTGAACATACCTGATCTTCTGTTAAAAAAAAAAAAAAAAAAATTTAAAAAAAGAGAATGCCAGTGTTCCACCATCTTAGAAGCAAATTTCTGAACTGTTACCTTAATACAACAAAAAAACATACGCTAGCGTTAGCTACAAGCACAATACATACACGCATGCTGATATAAACAGACAGAAATAACTCATGCCAACGAAATGCAAATGTTGTAGTTAAACTGTGAACATACAGAAACACACTGGCTACCGTTATAAACTGTGACCTGACAGAAACAGCACATTTACATGTTAACGTTAGCTAAACTGAACCGACAGAAGAAAAAAAGACTAACGTCGGACGGCATATTAACACTACGTTAACTTCTTAGCGTTCAACTAACATCGGCCAGGTTTTTGGGTAATCACTTTTGTCATGAAGATAAGATATATACAAACCCGATTCCAAAAAAGTTGGGACACTGTACAAATTGTGAATAAAAACAGAATGCAATGATGTGGAAGTTTCAAATTTCAATATTTTATTCAGAATACAACATAGATGACATATCAAATGTTTAAACTGAGAAAATGTATAATTTTAAGGGAAAAATAAGTTGATTTTAAATGTCATGGCATCAACACATCTCAAAAAAGTTGGGACAAGGCCATGTTTACCACTGTGTGGCATCCCCTCTTCTTTTTATAACAGTCTGCAAACGTCTGGGGACTGAGGAGACAAGTTGCTCAAGTTTAGGAATAGGAATGTTGTCCCATTCTTGTCTAATACAGGCTTCTAGTTGCTCAACGGTCTTAGGTCTTCTTTGTGGCATCTTCCTCTTTATGATGCGCCAAATGTTTTCTATGGGTGAAAGATCTGGACTGCAGGCTGGCCATTTCAGTACCCGGATCCTTCTTCTACGCAGCCATGATGTTGTAATTGATGCAGTCTGTGGTCTGGCATTGTCATGTTGGAAAATGCAAGGTCTTCCCTGAAAGAGACGACGTCTGGATGGGAGCATATGTTGTTCTAGAACTTGGATATACCTTTCAGCATTGATGGTGCCTTTCCAGACGTGTAAGCTGCCCATGCCACACGCACTCATGCAACCCCATACCATCAGAGATGCAGGCTTCTGAACTGAGCGCTGATAACAACTTGGGTTGTCCTTGTCCTCTTTAGTCCGGATGACATGGCGTCCCAGTTTTCCAAAAAGAACTTCAAATTTTGATTCGTCTGACCACAGAACAGTTTTCCACTTTGCCACAGTCCATTTTAAATGAGCCTTGGCCCAGAGAAAACGCCTGCGCTTCTGGATCATGTTTAGATATGGCTTCTTTTTTGACCTATAGAGTTTTAGCCGGCAACGGCGAATGGCACGGTGGATTGTGTTCACCGACAATGTTTTCTGGAAGTATTCCTGAGCCCATGTTGTGATTTCCATTACAGTAGCATTCCTGTATGTGATGCAGTGCCGTCTAAGGGCCCGAAGATCACAGGCATCCAGTATGGTTTTCCGGCCTTGACCCGTACACACAGAGATTGTTCCAGATTCTCTGAATCTTTGGATGATATTATGCACTGTAGATGATGATAACTTCAAACTCTTTGCAATTTTTCTCTGAGAAACTCCTTTCTGATATTGCTCCACTATTTTTCGCCGCAGCATTGGGGGAATTGGTGATCCTCTGCCCATCTTGACTTCTGAGAGACACTGCCACTCTGAGAGGCTCTTTTTATACCCAATCATGTTGCCAATTGACCATATAAGTTGCAAATTGGTCCTCTAGCTGTTCCTTATATGTACATTTAACTTTTCCGGCCTCTTATTGCTACCTGTCCCAACTTTTCTGGAATGTGTAGCTCTCATGAAATCCAAAATGAGCCAATATTTGGCATGACATTTCAAAATGTCTCACTTTCAACATTTGATATGTTATCTATATTCTATTGTGAATAAAATATAAGTTTATGAGATTTGTAAATTATTGCATTCCTTTTTTATTCACAATTTTTACAGTGTCCCAACTTTTTTGGAATCGGGTTTGTACACTCACCGTTTTACGTTGTTTTCAAAAATCCCCGTTTAGCGTGCATCAGCCAGGACGAGCAGACTCTTCAAACAGCGCGCTCTCTGCTCACTGTCACATGTTTTAATAGGCCCCTCCCCTCCCTTACAAAAGCGTAACATACTGAGTTATCACAGCTTAACATGATCATTGCACTCAATATTTCGTCTGATTAGTACAAACAACTAATTTGATTTAGTATTGACAACGTTTTTTAAAAAAACAACAAAGAATAAGTAATGACCACTTAAAATGTTTCATTAACACAAAATCCGGGTTTAGAGTGCATAGACATAGAAACAACATTAAAAACTTGATTTTCACTACAGGGGGTCTTTAAAATATTTTAAAAATATAAAATATTTTCCTCATATTTTGATGGTTTAATAAAATTTTGTAGGGTCATTAAAAACAAATCTGACCTCCGGAACATCACTTTTGACCACTACTGTATGTTTAATAATTTACTGGTCATTCTTTTCATATGAAAATGTTTGGGGCCTTTGACTGTTAACCTCCAAAACAACAAAAAAGTACCATATGACACATATGTATGATTGTCGTTATATAAGTCTTGTGAAGTCCTATGATTGCGCTGTGTGAAGAGCATATAGAAAATTGCGAACAAAATAATATCTTGCCCTTTTCTTTTCCACCTTGCAGTTTCAGGATGAATCCCAGCAGCAGGTTCGGGAATTTGAGGAATACATAAAGCAAGAAGAGGTGGACACAGATATCGAAATCCATGACATCCGCATGAAATACGAGCAAAATCTCAGGGAAGAAAAAAAGGCCAGTGCTATGCTCAAAGTGGAATTAGATACTACAACGAAGTCGGTGAGTGACTATAATTTGGCTTTCAGTTCATCACTGCAACTGTACACTGTATAAAAGACAACATACTGTATGCAGTGAGCTGAATCTTATGTAGGTTGGGTTGTGTTGTATAGTTTCATGGCCTGCAGAAGGAAATTGATAACAGGAACTTGGAGATCGAGAAGCTGAAGCAAGAAGTGCAGAAGCTGCAGTCGGTGATCAAATCACTGGAGAACGACATCACTGGGCTAAAGGCCACAATTCGGAATAAAGATGGAAATATACAGGATAGGGTGAGCACACATGAACGCTGTTCATAATGACATGTGGAAAAGCAAGTCAAGTCAGTTTTATTTACAGTATATAGCTCTTTTCATTACATATTGTAATAAGCAACTTGTCTGTCTATGCTGAAGTTGAACATCCTGAATGACAAGACAATCACAAATCATACGTCTACAATCAGTCTCTTCCATCCATATTTGATGATTAATATTCAAGAGGAGCAGCCCTTTGTTCCAGTGAGATTTCAGTATGGGCGGAGCTTTCAGGCGCAGTCCTGTAGTTATCAAGTGACTCACAGTCGTGTCTGGTTAGAACTAAAATTCATATTAATTCTCCCGTCGCTTTTGAGTCTTTTTTATTTTTCTTTGTATTCCTGTTCCTTTCACAACATTTGGCTTTATAAGCAGTTACAGACGGATTACAAATTGCGAATTTCGCACCCTCCAAAGTCATAGAAACCACTCCAAGTAGTACGTCTATCATGCTCGTTCGGGTTTAACAAGAAGTGTGCTGAAGGTATTATGTAATTATGTAAGTTAGCATCACCCTAGATTCCTCAACAAAAAGCCGATAGGATATTCTCATTGGCGTTTGAATTATTGCAGAAAATCAGTTCTGTGACCGACAAAAGTTTATGATACTTACGTGATTAGTTCATCAAGATAATCTTCACAAATGAACTCCGCTTTTATTAATTGAAATATGAAGCCTAAATATAATCAGCATATGTAAAAAGCTAAAGTTAGGCTATAAATGAACTATATCACTGTCTTGAAGTAAACATGGTTGATGAATGAATGTATTATGGTTTATGAAAATCAATCACAGAGCCTCAAGTAGTTTATATTGTTTTCATGCCATCTGACAGAGTCCAGTTACCTCACAGTCTGTATATTTAAGTTTCAGCTGCTAAGGAACTGTACATGAGAGGAAAATCTGCTTTGTCTCAACAGGAAAAGAGCATCTATGATCTGAATAAGAAGAATAGCACACTTAACAAAGCACTCGAAGTGATGAAACACAGGGCTGAATTTATGGAGGAGGAGATTGCACCAAAAGATAATCAAATTAAAGAGCTGAAGGAGCAGATGCAAGAGGTGTTTTACTGCCTCATCCCTTCAACCTGTAATGTTTTATTCAGCTCTTTTTGCCTGAGCCATATCATTTTCTGCACTATTGCTGCATTGTCAAGCCTGAAGATTAACATTCATTTATAACGAAAACATATTGTATACATTCATAATAAATGATTGTTGTATGAAGTGTCACAGAATACGGTTACACTTTATTTCAATGGTCCACTTTTGGACATTCTACTAACTATAAGTAACTGTGCAACTACATGTCAACTAACTCTCATTAATTTGCAACTACATGTCAACTAACTATCACTAGAGTATTAGTAGATTGTTAGAGTTAGGGTTAGTAGAAAAAGTTGACGTGTACTTGCAAAGTTACTTATAGTTAGTAGAATCTCCAAAGTGGAAAATCGAAATAAAGTGGTACCCAGAATACATTGTCAGATGTCATTTTACATAAATCAGGTAAGTGTTATGAACACAGTGTGATAAAAGATGTGTGTTTCAGATGGAGGTAGAGTTGAAGGACTTCCATAAGACGAACACACAACTGGAACTGAAAATTGATGAACTGAACTTAAAATTGAAAACCAAAGACAAAGAAATACACAAAGAATTGAAGAAGGTTAGTATTGTGTTTGTACTGTGAACTAACTGTTCCTTAAATTTCTGCTTCCATTGCTTCCTTTAATAAGTCATAAATTATAAAAGAATTATAAAGTAAGTTGGTCATTGAGAATTTTTACAGACTTAATACATTAAGTATGCAATAATTTATTAAGAACATAATTAGGGATTATCAATTATGTAAAATACTTCATTTTAATTTTACTTGATTACTTAAGTATTATTTTGGGGGATTTGTACTTACTTAAATACATTTACTTAAATACCAAAGAAAAAAAAGGTACTTTTTACTCCTTACTCCTTACAATTTTATTTCGACTTGAAAATACATTTTTGCAATGGTGTTTCGAGATTTGACTTATTTTTATAACATCAAAATTGATTGGTCAGTGGTAACTGTCTACCTTGAAAACTATTAGCATTTAAACGTTCTGACGTTCTTACCAGGGAGTGGATAAAGTATTGTAATTATATTAAAGTAAATAAATATGATTCGAAATGCTTAAACAAGAGACTCTTCTCTCGTTATTTTTTGCTATAGTTCTATTTTTTTAATACTCTACAATTTAAAATGTTACATTTTACTTTCACTCAAGTATGTTTTTGACTAGATACTTTTAATTAAAGGTGTAGTAAGCGATTTCTGAGAAACGCTGTTGATATATGAAATCAACCCAAACAAATACACCCTCTCTTCATTGCTCCGCCCCCAAAATGCACAAACACGCAATGCAAGAGTGGATGTCTCTTTATCATAGCTGAAGCAAAGCAAAGTAACGCTTCACTGAAAATAAAGCAAAGATGATGAACGACAAGAAAGAACATAAATGCTCTGTTTTCAGGCCTTCCCGCTTCGGTCTCTCCAGCACTGGAAAGCTTTTCTAATATTAACTCGGGTCCTAAAGCTCTTGCCTTATCATAACCCTTCTTTTTCCAGTGATATTCCTCTGACCTTTACTCTTTTGTAATGTCTCTCAGTCATCTCTCTTTCTACAGTCTCTTGCTCACTCTCTCTCCTCCCCCATTATGATTGGACACGCCCCCTACTGCTGATTGGCTACAAGTTTGTTATGGTGCTCGGTCCGATCCACATTCAACAGCATATCTCAGAAATCGATTACTGCACCTTCAAGTAAAATTTTCACTCAGTATCTATACTTTTAGTTTAGTTTTCAAGTACTTTTTACACCCCTGCCAGAAATTATTTTCATGCTATTGCCAATAACCGATAAATGGCTGATTTGTATATTTTATACAAATTTGTCTAAAAAAAATACTATAAACTCAAATTAGTACCATTGCAAACATGCAAAATTTACCTACTTGTTTCTCAGAAAAACAATCCTACAGCCAGTTATTCTACTTTGAAATGTGCATTCCGTGTCGGAATGTCTGTTTTTGTTTTGGTCTGTGCGAAACTGCACGTTGTTTAAACGCAGTTTACCCAATAGTATTTCGACACCCCAGGTTGCCAGTTGGCGGAAAACACAGCATATTGCTGCCATGGAAGCCAGATTCTACCCGACCTAAAAAGCCTCAGCATCCATCTAAAAATCTCTATGAACGAGAGCATATTAAAACGTGGATAAATCAACTGATCAACTTACAGTGTGGCTTTCATTGTCAATTGCGTTCGCTCAGATCTGTTGTGTCCACAAGCTGGCAACGCGCGTGAGCGTCGAGTCTGAGGAGGAGGGGGCGGGGGAGAAAACGCTCTCCAATATTTTGAATTTGGACTGCAGTAATCAGCCGTACCTTTAAATACATGTGGAGTAATCAGGGAGAACAGAAACAGGTGTGATGAACAACATGCGATATATGTTTTTAAAAATAGAAACCATTATTTTATTATTTCAGCATAAACATACAACGTTAGACAGGTAATGAACACAATCAAAAACTAAGCAGAAACAGAGTATACATGTGACATTTTGAGGTTTGCTAAAGATTACATTTAACAGTAGTATTTATTAATTTTTGAAAATGACCTTCATGGAAGCATTAGTTGAAAATTAAATATATAAATATACCAATGTCCTAGTTTCACTATAAATTTTAAATGAGTAACTTTCCTGCTGTCTTCTCCAGGTGAAGGACTTTGGGGTTCTGGTACAGAGATTTAAAGCTGACCTTCACATGTGTGTGGAATGCATTCAGGACCCCAAAAAATTAAAGGAAAACATTCGAAAGCTCTATAAATGTTACGTTCAGCCATCAGATGTGGTAAGATCAAGACATCTGGTTATTATTCATATTCTGACTGTTTTGACTGCCAGTGAAGCGAGCGTGTGTGGTGTTTGACTGTAGGTAGAGAAAGAGGCGGTGCACACAGATATCCAGAGGGAAAACAGCAAACAGAGGGAGCACTATGAGAAGATTATCACTACTCTGAAGAACCAGCTTAGCAGAGATGCAAACGTCTTTCAGGCCAACAATACGAAGCTCATGAAGGTGAGAGAAACAAAAACGACAGTGTGCAATTAATGTGGAAATGAGTATCTTCAGTCTAAATCAGTAAAACTGACTTGACAAACGGACACATGCAAGTAGAAATCATGCGTAGCATTATTTCTGGCAGGTCAAGTCAGTCATGCTCGCATCAGCTGACTCTCCACGTCTACCTATAGGAATACGATGCCTATCACAGCACCCCTAAGGTCCATTCAGTATTATCAGCAGCTTTATCACATTACTCAGGAGCTAATTACCCTCCTCCATCCCCAGCTCCTCCTCTCGTCCAGTCAGGAACTTCAGATATTCCTCTTCAAATCAGACATTTATGTTGTCACATTAAATTATTGTCATTAAGATACATTTATACATTAATACATTTATGTTGGTTCTGTTCTGTTTACCCTAGGGGGTTATCGCTGCGCTCCCTGCTCTTATCCATGCTAGGCTGCATGGATGGGCAGGGAATGTCCAGAACAGAACCATACCGCCAATCCGAACTGTATGCTTATTGTCAATCATCTTTGACGATAGTGGTCCTGACAGAAATATGGTACTTATACTGTAGCGCAGTGGTTCTCAACTCTGGCCCTCGAGGTCCACTTTCCTGCAGAGTTTTGCTCCAAACCTAATCAAACACGCCTGAACAAGCCAATCAAGGGCTGTGTCCGAAATCGCCCCCTGTACCCTTAAATAGGGCACTATTTGAGGGGATAGCCATTTGTAGTGGTATCCGAAACCATAGTGGACGTTATTGAGTGTACTCATTCAATCCCACAATGCACCACAATAACGAGTGTACAACTGAGAATACCCATAATGCACTGTGAGAGTCGCACGCTGAATGAATTCCCGCGTCTCGCCAGAAGATGGCACCCGCAGCTGAATCAGTCATACATCCATTTTCCAAACCGTGCTGATCCAGCGTAATATCATACAGGTATAAATTCCTTTTTAATTGCTTATTAAATTGTTTAATTACAGTTTATTCATGCTGGTTTCCATGGCAGAGTTCAAGATAAATATTTTACTACTGGAGCTGCCAGTTTGCTACGTTTCATTAAACTATGAAAAAAGCGGCAGCCCTTCCGGCGTACTCAGTGTCCGAATTTACTCATTCGTTTTCATTGACTCCTTCAAGTGGACTATATTAGTGGAGTAATGTAGGGAATAGTGAATAGTGTATAGGGGGCAATTTCGAACACAGCAAAGGTCTTCAGGATTATGTGGACCTCGAGTGGACCTCGAGTGGACCTCGAGGGCCGGAGTTGAGAACGTTCCCCTGCTGTAGCATATAACTTTCTTCTGGTTTGGTAGTTATAATTTAACAGTAAATTAGACAGTAATTGCTCAAATGAACCAATAATATCCAGCTGCAGAACTGCAGTGCCAGCAGTTTCAGACCAGCAGCCTATACAGTCTTAATAAAGTTGCACTACCTAAACATGTAATTTTCTTACAATAAATATGAGCTATTTTCTATGGAGGCTTGTTTCCACCACAGAATAAAAAATAAATAAAAAGGGAATTGCGAGTTTACATCTTGCAATTCTGGCTTTTTTCTTAGAATTCTGATATAAATTCGCAATTGAGAGTTATAAATTCAGAATTGCAATTGCGATACATGTGACAGAAGTCGCAATTCTGAGAAAAAAGTCAGTAACTTTAATGGTAACACTTTGCATTAAGGTTCCCTTTGTAAAGGGTTTATAAAAGGTGTTTGTTAATGACTATAAGCCATTTACAAATGCATTAGAAAATCGTTGATAAGCAGTTATAACTGCATGAATAAAAAGGGTGACTTTATTTACAGGTTATTAATGTTTATAACTCATGAATAAATTGTTCACAGGTGTCCACTTTACATTAAGGTTCACTTTCACAGGTTATTAATGTTTGTAACTCATGAATAAATTGTTTACAGGTGTCCACCCTACATTAAGGTTTACAGGTAGCTAACTAATACTGGAATAAACATTTTCATTATTAATATCTCATCAAGTTATGGTCTCTCTTTTTTCCAAAAAAAGTTTGATAATTTCATTTTTATAAACAAGAAATCAGTTTTTATACATTGCTGTGGATAGGCATCATGACCTTTTTCAGAGTATCATGGGTAAGAGTAACTTCTGGTAAGCAACATAGTAAGAAAAGTGACAAGTCATGAGATACTAATGAGAAAACCACAAATACAACACACACACTTACCTTCAGTCTCACTATTTTTGCTGCATCATGAAATTAATCAGGAATCTGATTTTAAAAAATACATTTATTTAGCATTTATAGCATGCAAGTTAAAAATGTCTCACTATTTGACAGGTATTGCGTTAAAGTCACCCTTTTTATTTATCAACACCTTTATAAACCCTTCACAAAGGGAACCTTAATGTAAAGTGTTACCACTTTAATTCGCAATTACGAGTTTATATGTCACAATTCTGAGAAAAAAATCAAAATTGTGAGATAAAAAGTTGCAATTACCTTTTTTAATTTTTTTTATTATGTGGCAGACATGCATAAACAGCTGGAGTAATTCTGCTTAAAATTCAGCTTTGCCATCACAGGAATGAATAAAACCTTAAAATATTTAAAAAAAAGAAAGTAATTTTCTATCATAATAATATTTCACAATATTACTGTTTTACTGTATTTTTGATCAAATAAATACAGCCTTTCTTTTTTCCTTCAGTCACTGTTTCTGTTTGTGTGAAAGTTCTCACATCTGCCATCTGTGTCCAGGACAACGTATTTCTCATGAAAGAGATCAATGATCTGCGTCAGGAGCTGCGCACAGTCCGTATTCAGCTGCACAACTACGAAAGCAACTTCAACAAGAACATCAAGGGCTCTGCTAACACAAGAGGTGACCATGTTGACTTGAAATTGATGGTTTTTGGTGCGTTTATACCACACTTACCTTTAAAAATGTTAACCTTTCAGGATTGAAACAATGCCCTGGATTATCATGGATTATCATGTTCAGCTGCCTTTTTTCTGTCATGTTTCAGGTGCAGCTTCAGCAGGGAGGACTGGCTTGATGACGCAGCAGAATTCTGAAGAAGCAGAGAAGATCATCCAGTTACAGCGACTGGAGATCCACAGACTCAAGCAGGAGATTCTCAGCCAGACACCCTCATCCAGAACAAAACTACCACCACTTGCCAACTGAATGTATTTCTTGTTCTTCATGCCTGAATAAAGTGTATCAAATGTCATATTGGGTGTTACTTTATGAAACGATGGTGAACATGACAAAACTATGACCGGATTAAAATAAACGTTCCAGATATTTTACAATTTAGGGTTTGTTAATTTTACTCTACTCTACCTGTACTAACCTGTTTGAATGAGGTTTATGAAGAATAATTTGACAAAATACACAGAACGCAGAGCAATATCTAAATGATCAGCCATCAATAGAAAAGCTTCACATGTAATTTAAAAATGCATATAATGCATGTTATTACTAATTAAAATGGTTTTCAAATGTTTTTTTAGTGAGCTCAGTAATTGATGCTCTGCTGCCCTCTTGTGTTTGGATCCAAACATTCATCCTGAATATTTGTATATTATTAGCTTGAAAAGTAATGGCTTACGTGGAAATTTTCCACATAAAATTCCGACGATTCGAAAAGAATCGACGATTCAAGAAATTTCGAAAAGATTCGTCGATTCTGTTTTACCTGGTGTGATGCAAGAAAATCTTTTGATTTTCTGCTTTTTCTGTTTAACTAGTGTTGTTAAAGGGATCACATGACATGCGTTTGTGTCAACACACGTGATTGAGAAATGTTTGTAGGCTATTTAAATAGGTTATTTTGTATTAGAGAAGTATATTAAACATTTATATTGAGCTATAAAGTCAGCAAGTCTTCATATGTCTAAGTTTTGACTATTTACTATTTGTGTTATTTCCATCCTAAAAACTGAATGCATACTTTGCAGGTATTTTGCTTTGAGCCCCTTGCTTGGTTTCTACAACAGTGTAACATTCTAATGACATCATCGTGGACACGTTGAGCTGCAGGTTGGCCTATATTCCAATAGCCGTTGGTATATTCATTTTTATAAAACGGTTAGTCAACATTATCTGCCTGCAATATAACGGATGCTGCACTTTTAGGACCGCCGCAGTTTCATGACTGCATTTCTAGGACCCTAGTTTTTATTGACAGCGCCATCTAGCCAACTGTACTCCAACAGAGGAGACCTGATTCTAACTTTTTCAAAACGGCCATTTTAAACTTAATTACTTAAATTAGTTTAAATATTTAAACAGAGTTACCAATGGGTAGGTTTAGGGCTAGGGGTTGGTTAGGACAATATATCAATTAAACTTAATCAATTAAACAACTTTAAGGTCCTAGAAATGCGGCCCTGAAAATGCAGCCTCCAGGTTCTGATTGGTCAATAGCTGTGTTTTATTCACGATAAAACGCGGCTATGACCGCTTCACCCAACGGTTCTCTGTATCACTGCACAACACCCTTAGAAACCACTCTTAACAACGTAAACATGTTTGTTCTCATTGAAGCTTGTATTATTGTGTGAAAGAGAGATTGAGTGACCGAGTGCCTGCATTCAGATTTAACATATTAGCTTATTGGGGTTTATTGCTTTAATTTGTACCTGAAGATTCTACTACTGTTATAACGTCATAAAACTAGAACACGATATATGTCTTCCCATGAAGGTAAATCTCTATATAGAAATACATCAAATAGTCAGTAGGCCTAATTTATGTTGAAATTAATATAAAAAACCACTGATCTCAGTGTAAAAAACATGTTTCTGAAACATCTCTAATCATGCTTTTCTCTGTTCCTTGCTGTGCATGTATTTTTCCATCTACACAATCGTCTGAGTCACCGCAAATCTGACAGAGCAATAACGGTAAATTTAGTAACCTAAATTTGTATTCCATAATCTTAATGTTACATATAAATACATGCGAAATTGTATTATAAGTTGTATTAACGTGTGGTAAAGTGCTGCATGAATCTTTTTTCTGAAAAAAAAATCACTGTTCTGATACGTGTCTACTGTCTGTTTCTTGCATGACTTTCTCCAGTTACCTACATGCTACTTTTTGAGTCGCCACAAGATTGTGACAACATTTGTTGTCGTGACAACACGGTAATTTCAGCAACCCAAATTTGTATTACAAAAACAAATACAAAACATATTTCTGAAACATATCTAATAATGCTTTTCTCTGTTCCTTGCTGTGCATGACTCTTTTCATCTACACAATACTTTGTCTGAGTCATTGAACAGCAATACATGAACACAGTAAGTTTAGTAACCCAATTTTTTCTGAATGTTATAAATACATATGGGAAATTGTATAAATGTGTGTTAAAGTGAGGCATGAATCTTTTGTCTGAAAAATCACTGCATCACTGATACTGCTGTTTATTTCTGTGCTTGACTCTCTCCTTCTACATGCCACTGTTTGAGCCACCACAATGGTAACAACATTAACACAGTAAGTTTAGTAACCCAAATTTGTATTACAATAAAATCAGAACGTGTTTCTCAGACTGAACTCTTTGTCATTGTCCTTCAGGACTGCAAATGAATCCTTCGGTACACTTCTACAGATCTAAAGTACTGTATGTTTCCCCACATCATCTACAGTCAGTGAATGAGCACTGCCTGGTGGTTCCATCACAACAAAGTACAAAATCACCTTTCACAACCTTCATTCACTACCTACTACCCTCAAGAAACAGCAGAAGACACCTCTTCCCCAAGTACTTCACTTAAACCACAGCCATAATTAAATGCGCTTTGTTCTTTTATTCTTTGTCCAATTATTCTTTTTCTGTTCTACAAATGTCTGGACGTCGGAGACCATAAGTAAGTCGTCATTTCTTGGAGCAGAAATCAAAGGAAGAAAGGAGTGAATAGTGGACATTTCCATAGAAGTCACAAAATTATGGAAGAATAAATTGAATTTTCCAGTTCAATTTATTCTTCCATAATTTTGTGTCTTCTATGGAAATCTCCACTATTCGCTCCTTTCTTCCTTTGATTTCTGCTCCAAGAAACTGGTACCGTCCAATAATATGCATTTGGAGTGGCATCTTCTAGTGAAGATTCTTCTAAAGGCACACTTCCTCTTCTTCTTTGTGATTGCTGAAATCTCACTAGATTATTGGTCCAGATAGCCTTGTTCTTCTGTAAGGTAGTATCACTTATCTTGTGCTACATTATATATAGCTGCTGGAACAAATATCAAAAAGTATCAAGTTGAGTTGTTTGCTCATAAAGCTCCCTCTCTCTCTCTCTCTCTCTCTCTCTCTCTCTCTCTCTCTCTCTCTGTCCCTCTCTCCTATATATATGTATACCAAGATTTGGATTGTTTTAGAAAGTTCGAGTAAGTTCTCAACAGTCCTAGAAAGTTCCAGTAAGTTCGCCACAGTCCTAGAAAGTTCCAGAAAGTTCTAAACAGTTTTAGAAAGTTTTAGGAAGTGCTACCTATTTATAAGCAGTAACGTTTGTTATATGGTTGTTCCAATTTTTTATCTGGGGTGACCTTTTTTTAAACTTAGGAATTAAGGAGGAATTAAGGCCTTTTTCATTGTTTTTAAGCGAAAGTTCATTGATTTAAAAATAGTCAAAAAGTTATAATAATAATAATGTATACATGATAAGCGGGGCAGTCCTCCCCAGTTCTACTCAGTATGAATTTCCTATATGATCCTGTACGAATGAGGTTTATGAAGAATAACATGCCACACATGCTGTTCTGGACAATCAGCACATATAAACACTGAGAAGAGTGGCTCTATTGTTGTTGAGGCGAAGTAAACTTATGTCATGTGAATGACACCATCCTTACAGTCACAAAACGTCCATTATTCTGCACGCGTGACATCAGAGATTCACTTTGTGGGATGTCCCTCCAGTTGGCCTATTGTCTTTCCCACAATGCCTTGAAAGACATCTTTGCTTTTCCCTGTCA
Organism: Coreius guichenoti; assembly: GCA_039654105.1. Lineage (NCBI taxonomy): Eukaryota > Metazoa > Chordata > Actinopteri > Cypriniformes > Gobionidae > Coreius > Coreius guichenoti. Next base: position 27,919,208 of record CM077175.1, on the reverse strand, counting down.
GTCAGTCTGCCTGCTAGGCGCACACATGTGTGAGTGTGAGCGTTTGTGTGTGTTCTCCATTTGCGAACATGCTGTTTAGTGTGTCACAAAGAAGACAATGAGAAACCTCTTATTGTCCTGGTGGAATGTGGCTGAAGACAACGGGGGAAGTATGTCATCGCCCCAAGTGCTTGGCACCAATGTCCAGTCAGCTTGCACCGTGACACACCACAGAATGAGAGAGACAGGTAAACAAAAAGACAAAGAAGGAGAGATGTGACAGTAAACAGTCCTGCACTACAGCCAAAGCAAATGAGGATGGTGTGTGTGTGTTTGTCAGAATCAAGCGTACTAAAATTTCACTTTCTAAAGCAGGACCATGAACGAAAGTCTGCTGTTTAGGATACATGATGATCACGTTTGTGGAAATTTCATGATGTTGATTCAAAAGTTTGGAATTGGAAGCATGCACTGATGAAAGGTGAGGAAAATCTCCATTGGTTATAATTATCTCTGTGGTTAATATAATAATGGCTTGCTGTAGAGCTTTGATTGGATTTCATAATTTCTCCCATCGTGTCGAAAAACTATTTCAATAGTATAAACTTAATTTAGGTAATGGAGGCATAGGTGAAGTTGTTTAAAAAACAGGCTGGGTTACACATTCTGAAGCATTAATTTTGCATTTAACTCAACATTTAACATAACTTTTTGCTTAAGTAAAAAAAAGTAGACTGAGATGTTATAGATACGTTGTGAATTGGCAGTGTCTCTTCACAAGTTTGTGACATTTGAGTGCTTTTTAAGGTTGTGTATGAATAGCACCTTTATAATTTCGGATTGCAAATGTTCCTATAATTAATCATATATAATCACAAACTCATGAGCTTTGAATGAATTAACTGAATCAGAGTGATTACTGGATCTAACCGCAAGTTATTATTGCTTTCAATGATATCTGTCTTAAAAAGTTTTGTGTACTTAAGGCTTGGAAAACTTTTATTACTGACTGGTTGTTGATAATGTGTAGTGAAAAATACACATTTGCATTTAGAGTTTTTGTGTTTGAAAAAAAAAAAAATATATCAACCACAATTTTAACATTTCTTTCTTTTAATTTTACAATTTTAATTGTTTCTTCAAAGATAATTTTTTAAAAATAACAGTTTTGCTTTTTCAAAGTGATAACTGGAATAGCTTGAAATGTTCTTTTCAAGAGTGATCAGTCACATGGCATTTATGGCTCAAATGAGTGCTCATGAAGCAAAGATGGCAGCATGAAGTGTGTGAACTTCTTAATGAGTGCATGCGGCAGTTGCCTTTAACAATAATCGTTCAGCATGCGGCAGTTGCCTACGGGGAATAATCGTTCCATATGCTGAAAAAAAATGGTGTAGAATTTACTTTGAAATAATATTCACTCAGAAATTACTAGTAAATTTCACAAATAATTACAAAGAAACAGCAAATAATTAGTGTTGTCAAATTGATTAATCGTGATTAATCACATCTAACATAGAAGTTTGTGTGTATATATATATAGTGTGTGTGTATGTATGTACAGTGGGGAGAACAAGTATTTGATACACTGCCGATTTTGCAGGTTTGCCCTTTGTTTGCAATTATAGAGATCATACGTTTCCTGTAGTTCTTGACCAGGTTTGCACACACTGCAGCAGGGATTTTGGCCCACTCCTCCATACAGACCTTCTCAAGATCCTTAAGGTTTCGGGGCTGTCGCTGGGCAATACAGACTTTCAGCTCCCTCCAAAGATTTTCTATTGGGTTCAGGTCTGGAGACTGGCTAGGCCACTCCAGGACCTTGAGATGCTTCTTACGGAGACACTCCTTAGTTGCCCTGGCTGTGTGTTCCGGGTCGTTGTCATGCTGGAAGACCCAGCCACGACCCATCTTCAATGCTCTTACTGAGGGAAGGAGGTTGTTGGCCAAGGTCTCGCGATACATGGTCCCATCCATCCTCCCCTCAATATGGTGCAGTCGTCCTGTCCCCTTTGCAGAAAAGCATCCCCAAAGAATGATGTTTCCACCTCCATGCTTCACGGTTGGGATGGTGTTCTTGGGGTTGTACTCATCCTTCTTCTTCTTCCAAACACGGTGAGTGGAGTTTAGACCAAAAAGCTCTATTTTTGTCTCATCAGACCACATGACCTTCTCCCATTCCTCCTCTGGATCATCCAGATGGTCATTGGAAAACTTCAGACGGGCCTGGACATGCGCTGGCTTGAGCAGGGGGACCTTGCATGCGCTGTAGGATTTTAATCCATGACGCCGTAGTGTGTTACTAATGGTTTTCTTTGAGACTGTGGTCCTAGCTCTCTTCAGGTCATTGACCAGGTCCTGCCGTGTAGTTCTGGGCTGATCCCTCACCTTCCTCATGATCATTGATGCCCCACGAGGTGAGATCTTGCATGGTGCCCCAGACCGAGGGAGATTGACCGTCATCTTGAACTTCTTCCATTTTCTAATAATTGCGGCAACAGTTGTTGCCTTCTCACCAAGCTGTTTGCCTATTGTCCTGTAGCCTATCCCAGCCTTGTGCAGGTCTACAATTTTATCCCTGATGTCCTTACACAGCTCTCTGGTCTTGGCCATTGTGGAGAGGTTGGAGTCTGTTTGATTGAGTGTGTGGACAGGTGTCTTTTATACAGGTAACGAGTTCAAACAGGTGCAGTTAATACAGGTAATGAGTGGAGAACAGGAGGGCTTCTTAAAGAAAAACTAACAGGTCTGTGAGAGCCGGAATTCTTACTGGTTGGTAGGTGATCAAATACTTATGTCATGCAATAAAATGCAAATTAATTATTTAAAAATCATACAATGTGATTTTCTGGATTTTTGTTTTAGATTCTGTCTCTCACAGTTGAAGAGTACCTATGATAAAAATTACAGACCTCTACATGTTTTGTAAGTAGGAAAACCTGCAAAATCGGCGGTGTATTAAATACTTGTTCTCCCCACTGTATATATTTTTACAAACTTTTATGTTAGATGCGATTATTATGATTAATCACTTTGACAGCACTACAAATAATACATTGTATTAAACATAAAATTCTGAAGTAGAAAAACTAAAGTGCAATTTTCTTGTAAAACGCACTTGAATAATCTTTATTTTCAACTAATATAACTAATATACACTGGCCGGCCGAAAAAAAAAAAGTCACTGTTTGGATTTAAATAGGCAAATGCTTAAAGGGTACATAACACACACAGTTTCTGCCAGTCTCATGTTAATCTGGTGTACCTACAGAGTAGTATTGCATCCTTCATATCTCCGAAGAGTCTTTAGTTTTATCATATTTATAAAGATACGCTGTACCGATTCTTTCTGAAAACAGCCGAGTTTGTGCAGGCGTGCAGTGGGCGGAGCTAAAGAGTCACGAGCACACACATGCACACACACAATACATCATGGCATTATCCCTGGATAACTTTTGATTCACTATACGTTTGTGTTGTTTACATTGTATGCACTTATGCGCCGATTGCCAACAAAACACAGACATTTGATACAGTTTCACTCGCCGCCTGCGGTTTCGACTCATGACCGGGAACAAGCAAACACACTTGCAGAACTCTGTTGCTGCTCCGGAAAAACAAACTGCATCCACTGTTTCCTTAACACTGGGTTATTTGGGAAGCTGAACAGGGTTATCTTTCTCTCGCAACCAAAAACACACTTCTTTAGTGACATTGTTGATTTTGTGGTCTAGAAACAAAATGACATCGCTGCAGACGGCTTCTGTAACCCGAACGAAGCTCGTTAATGGGCGTGCTTTTGCTCTTTTTGCTCTCGCTCTGGTTGATGTGCGCATTCGCTCATCCGGGAGAAGTGCCCATACAAGCAATTCCGCCCTTTATGAAGTCATACAGGGCCATATGAAGGAGTGAAGGAGTGTATTTGGCACAGAAATACTCCGTCATACGTCCAAATTTAATTTTGGCCATGTTTAGCATGAGAATCCAACTTTTTACCATTTTAAGAGTGTATGATTGGATCATTGCAGTGATTATTATGTTTCTAGCATGTTGTTTGGGAACAGTTCTTCTAACCCTAATTGATGGAGTGTGTAGCTTTTCATTTCTTAAACAATTTTTGCACCTCTTGATGGAAATAACATCACAACATTCAATGAATTTAAAGTCTGGACTCATGCTCCCTCCCAACCATTCTTTCACAATTTGAGCCACATTTCACAATTTAACATGCTAGAAACATAATAATCACTGCAATAATGATCCAATCATACACTCTTAAGCATTTGCCTATTTAAATCCAAACAGCGACCATTTGTTTGGCTGGGCAGTGTATAATACTATAATGAATATACTTATAAATTAACTTATAAAATATATATACTTATAAAAAAACATAAATGCTGTAAACTTAACTCACGTTAATGCATTGAACCTTATTGTAAAGTGTTAATAACTGTAAATATTGTTATGTCTGACCATACAGTGTGGAGACAGCATACCGCCAGACGACCCTTGAGATGGAGCTTCTCCCTCTAAATGTGATGAGTCCTGGAGCTCACCTTCATCTGCAAGCGGACCCTTTGTGGCTCCAGCGCCAAGCCGTGGAGGAGCAGGTGGAGCTGTGGTGGTTCAACAAGCCACACGTCTCTCTTCTGTGCTACTGCTTTTCAGTGGCCATGGTTCTGAGCCTGGGCTCGGCTGGCGTGGGGCTTCTCTCGACAGCCTCTTCCGCCGTGGGGCCCTCAGTACTGTGGCGTTTGGCCATTGGATCTACTCTCTGTCTCCTGGCACTGGTGGTCCTCATGAAGCAGCTGCTCAGCTCTGCCGTGCAAGACATGGGCTGCATACACAGCCGCAGACGCATCGAGCAGCTGCGGAGTGGAGGAACGGCAGATCCCGTACTGTTGCTGTTCACTGGCCTGGCGCTGGTGGTCTGTGGGACTACGCTTCTCAGTCTCACTGAGTCAGACATGCTGCTTTCTGGTGTGACCCTCCTGGCCAGTGGGGGCGCTGTGGTGCTAGGTGTGATAGTATATGGAGTGATGGTTTATGTGCAGGGGAGGAGGAACACGAGAAGGCGAAGACGACGAAGGGTGAGGGTGTATACAGTGGCGGGACAAAGGAACAGTCCATGGAGGGATTCAACATCTAGTCATTCGAATTTGTTATGAGAGAAGAATCGAGAATTCCATCTGCCCCTGGTTTCTACATGATAATAAGACTTATTTGCACATACTGGTGTGTAAACCTGGCTTGTTCTGTGTTAATTTTACACCTGTAAAACAAATGGCATCATGTATTCCCTGCAGTTTGACTAGAAGACCTCTTTGACAATCAAACACCTCCAACGCAAATGATAGCATTGCCATTTCTTGTTTTACATTTTATCTTCTGAGCGCCAGGCAATGGAACGCCCTTATAGTTGGAAGTCAAAGATATCAAGGAATATCCCATATCCATATGGAAAAATTCTGAATGAAAAGCAGTATGTACAGTAGATTACAATAAAACACACTCCTTTGAATATTATATCCCAGAATGCAATGCATTCAACTTCACAGTCCATCTGATGAATTCTGGCATAGGCCTATTTCTCGCACTATTTCTGTGGCAAAAAAGTTGACATAAAGTTTTTCGTTCCACACAGCTGTCTTCAGATGGCAAGTTATTTCTATACACGTTCCAGAGTAAATCAACCAGCTCATATTTGTTGAATGGCCAAAACAATAATAAGTATGCACACTTTGTGTATACAGCTGTATAAAATATAAGTGGTAGCCTATAGTATACATGTAATGTAGTTCAGCTATAAAGTAAATTGTTATGTGCTCTTCATAATTATGTTAATCACATAGGGAGACCGGAGAGTGTTCAGTAGTAACACTATCAGTTTGACAAGTCAGAAAAGAGTTGTGGTGATGTTATCAATATCATACACTCGCATCACATTTTTGAGCTCACAGGAGAAGTGGCATGTGACTGTGAGCAACATTGTACATTTTATGACCAAAAACAAATTTTCAAGAAGGAAAGTAAAATGTTTTTATCAAGATTATTTTTTGCCTAGCAATCATTGTATTGTAGATACAGATATTTGACTTGCATAATCTAAAGTAGCGATTTCTCTAGTTTAATTTGCATTCATGCTAACTTCAAACCCACCTGCTAAAACAGTTAGCTAAGTTATGGCTTTCAGGGGTGGGGGTAGTTGTTACAGTTCATTAAAATGTTATAACCAACCCCTTATGATGATTCCAGTTATCAGTCACATCCCCTGTTAAGACAAAAATTGAGCGTTCAGGGAATTATGTGGTAAATACGTTTCCATCATAGTTTATGTGCATGTCTTCTTGTCGGATAAAAACATTATCCACCTCAATTGAGCACATACGATTTTTTGTGCACATTTTTAGAATTTCACATCTCAGCGTTTCCAAAATTCACATAAAATAGGTGGATGGCAACATAGCTAGTGACTGAACTGTTATGTGACAGGAATACAGTACAGACACACAAACACAGCAATTGTTTTTGTGCTGAATTTAAAGTCCTTAAATAAATACAATACAATATTTTTTACTTTAAATTGTTCACTTTATTCAAAACAGATTATTCTTTGTTCTTCAATATCATTCTTGCATAAATTTATATTGTGTGGATCTTATTTAAGCAAATTAGCTCTCACTGTTACAGCTATCCCCACCCATACAACTCACACGAGTAATGGGGTAGGTTGTAACAACAGAACTCTTTGTGTTTGACATTAACTCACATAATCTGTGATTGTTGTACATGTCCACGTGAGTTATATTTGTAGCAGACAAATGTGGCTACCATGTATCAGAGAGATATAGCACAAACAACCAGTTACCGATGCTCAAACTAAAGGTGTTACTTTCATTCCCGGTCTCCCCTAAACTAAATACATTTTATGATACGCAGTTATTGTGAAATATGTACATAAGCATCTTTGTTCTATTAAGTGTGGAAACAACAGTTTTTATTTTTTTTTTTACAAGAATTTTAGGCAGATATTCAAAAGAAAAGCCACAATGGCAAATAAAGATTGTATGGTAAACAGTTATTATGGATCAATTACATACATTTGAGGTGTTGTGCTGTTGTGTGAACTGTGATCAAAAGAAAACAAATCTAAATGCTGCAAAAAACAAAACAAAAAAAAAAAGACATTCGACTGAATGGAAGGCAGGAATGGAATAACTGGATAACATTTGACAAAACGTGCTGAACACACTCAGTGGAATACTACATCCCAGAATGCAGTGACTTCCATTTCCAATCTGACGAATGGACCAGAACTGCTAGCATACTACTCATACTCTTTCTGTGGCAAAATGCCCATGCTGTTCTGAATTCAGCCTCTGTCTTGACTTGAAGTGATGCTGTTATGTCTACTGTGCATCTGCGTCTGTCATTTCACACAGATGGCGCTAAAAGTCAAAACTTATTTCTATATTTCTATTTCTGTTCCAGACTAGCTATTCATTGAACCAACTCACATTTGTTGAATGACCATTGTTTTAAGTATGCACACTGTTATGAGCTCTTCATGATTGTTTTAATTCACCTAAACTAAATCAATTTTACACCAATGTTATGCTAAGCAGTTATAGTAATTTAGAAATGCTTTTATTGTGAAATCTAATGTACATAAACATCTTGGTTCCATTAAGTGTGGAAATGACAGTCTTTTTTCATTTGCTGAACTGAATGCACTACAAGTTACCTTTTTCCCCTCTTTTTTTTTTTTTTTTTTACAAGACTAATAGGCAGATATTTAAAGAAAAAGCCACACTTGAAAATAAGACAAATAGTGAAGAATGAGCTAAATAACTTAAAATTTGTATGGTAAACAATTGTTATGGGTGGATTAATTACATAAATTTGAGGTGTTAAGCTGTTGTGTGAACTGTGTGTGAATCTTTGGAAGTGCTGCAAAAATGCATTCGCAAACTTCTCCTGAATATGAATATTCAGAATTTAATACAAGTTAAGATTATTCAACAGCATTTCTGGCATAACTTTATGTTAATTACCACTAAACATACATTTATTTTCTTTTTTTTTCTTTTTTAAATGAGGCACTTAGACTGGAATTGGGTGTAGCCTTATAATTTTATAAAAGCACTATAGTACGAATATAGAAGTATTCATTCTTCTATTAAAACCTGTGTATCATATGAGCTGTAAAGCTGTTTAAACCATCATGTTTACAGTCATTTTAGGGTCTTGAGGTGATGATACACGGGGCAACCTTTTGGAGCAATGTTGCCGGGCGATGTTGCTTGGGCACTTTCCCATTGAGAATGGGCAACACATTTCTATCTGGATACTTTGGATTGGTCGCAGGCCCTGTGTCTCACCTGGTTCCCCGGTGACGGCAACATTACCCAGCAACATTGCTCAAAAAGTTGCCCGTCTATCATCACCTTTAGGGTTTCAGGCATTATGTTTTGTGATGCTGACAACCCGATCTCATGACTTAACCCTCTATGGGACTAATTATGAAATCACAGCTAGAAAAAATAAATGACTTTATATTTAACATATATTTAAGGCTAAAATCATTTTCCAATATTTCCACAATATTTTGTATTGGACTACATTAGAAGTGAATGGGCAGTAGCAGAAGCCTACATTAAAGTGCCATGAAACGGAAGTTACAATAGTCTTTTCCTCCGTGTTTTGACGTATATTCGAGTGAAACAGCTTATCAAACAAGAAAAATGTAGGGCGGGACTTGACTTTGTCCATTGAGAATTGATTGGATACTGGTTTTCGATTGCTGTGATGTCATGTGAGTGACAGGTTGTCCCGCCCTCACGCCAGTAAACACATCGTTTACACAATGAAACACTTTCACATCAGAAGAGATGAGCTGTGAGAGGGAGGGGAAGTTATTTTGCTTAAAGATTACGAGGGCAAATTAATTTTAAAAAATTAATTGTATAAGCTATATTCCATAAAAAAATAGGAATTTTCAATTTTGATTTCATGGTGACTTTAAGTGGCATGGCATCTTATGTACAGAAAGAATCCATCAGCACATGCCGCTATATTTAGTGGCACATCTGAAGCAATAGTAGACCCGATTCACCGAAGCAATAACCTGTACAAGGGGCCCATAATCCCTAGCGACACCCCTGTACGTGGTAAAATGTTGTTATTATTATTATACATTTCTTTTGTGTGCTTTTTACTGCCAGATTTTTGCTTCTTTTAAACAAAAGGAGGTATGAAAATTATGCCATACAATTTATTTAAAATATAAATGTCTTTACTGTCATCAATTTACTGCATTCTGGGTTTAAAAATTTAAAAAAATGTCATAGTAACTCCAATCTTTATAGGCTATGGGAACAGTACACGGACAAAACCAGGTTATATAATTTCTGGAATGACCAGGTTATCATCACTGTCTTCAGCATCTTCCTGCTGGTTCTCCTCTTCCTCTTCTTCCTCTTTCACACTTGCCTGGATGTAGTTGTCTTCGATGAAGCCATCATCATCATCTGAACTTTCTCCACTATGTATCATTCTACCCCTCATGCCACGCACTGGGATTTCTCCTTCCAGTGCTCCGGCTTGGCTGAACTGGCTGGCTGTTTCTCCCTCCAGTAATAAAGCGTGACTGTTTCTGGCCAGGCACCATCGGAAGAAACGGTATCTCACAGCCAGTGCTATGAGGAGTCCGATGGAAAAAACGACTGTCAAGGCACCGAGCACTGCAGGCCAAAAGGAGTGACCTTCAGCGATTCCTGTTGATTCTGTGGCTGACACAGTGGCTTGTGTCTCTATGAATTTACAAAACCATAGAATTAAACATATTGGAATAGAGAAATTGGCCACTTATTATTTCAGAGCTTGGTTCAGGTCAAGTTTCAGTATATTTCAATTAATGTTCTAGATTCAACACAGCTCATAACAAAACTCACAGCTCATAACAAAACTCACAGCTCATAACAAAAAAAAAAGCTCTAAGGACAGAATCCTTACAACACACACAGGTTGAGTTTCCATGTTTTATGAGGACTTTCTATAGACATAATGATTTTTAGACTGCACAAACTGTATATTCATATACAGTGGGGAGAACAAGTATTTGATACACTGCAGATTTTGCAGGTTTTCCTACTTACAAAGCATGTAGAGGTCTGTAATTTTGATCATAGGTACACTTCAACTGTGAGTGACGGAATCTAAAACAAAAATCCAGAAAATCACATTGTATGATTTTTAAATAATTAATTTGCATTTTATTGCATGACATAAGTATTTGATCACCTACCAACCAGTAAGAATTCCGGCTCTCACAGACCTGTTAGTTTTTCTTTAAGAAGCCCTCCTGTTCTCCACTCATTACCTGTATTAACTGCACCTGTTTGAACTCGTTACCTGTATAAAAGACACCTGTCCACACACTCAATCAAACAGACTCCAACCTCTCCACAATGGCCAAGACCAGAGAGCTGTGTAAGGACATCAGGGATAAAATTGTAGACCTGCACAAGGCTGGGATGGGCTACAGGACAATAGGCAAGCAGCTTGGTGAGAAGGCAACAACTGTTGGCGCAATTATTAGAAAATGGAAGAAGTTCAAGATGACGGTCAATCTCCTTCGGCCTGGGGCACCATGCAAGATCTCACCTCGTGGCGCATCAATGATCATGAGGAAGGTGAGGGATCAGCCCAGAACTACACGGCAGGACCTGGTCAATGACCTGAAGAGAGCTGGGACCACAGTCTCAAAGAAAACCATTAGTACACACTACGCCGTCATGGATTAAAATCCTGCAGCGCACGCAAGGTTCCCCTGCTCAAGCCAGCGCATGTCCAGGCCCGTCTGAAGTTTGCCAATGACCATCTGGATGATCCAGAGGAGGAATGGGAGAAGGTCATGTGGTCTGATGAGACAAAAATAGAGCTTTTTGGTCTAAACTCCACTCGCCGTGTTTGGAGGAAGAAGAAGGATGAGTACAACCCCAAGAACACCATCCCAACCGTGAAGCATGGAGGTGGAAACATCATTCTTTGGGGATGCTTTTCTGCAAAGGGGACAGGACGACTCCACCGTATTGAGGGGAGGATGGATGGGGCCATGTATCGCGAGATCTTGGCCAACAACCTCCTTCCCTCAGTAAGAGCATTGAAGATGGGTCGTGGCTGGGTCTTCCAGCATGACAACGACCCGAAACACACAGCCAGGGCAACTAAGGAGTGGCTCCGTAAGAAGCATCTCAAGGTCCTGGAGTGGCCTAGCCAGTCTCCAGACCTGAACCCAATAGAAAATCTTTGAAGGGAGCTGAAAGTCTGTATTGCCCAGCGACAGCCCCGAAACCTGAAGGATCTTGAGAAGGTCTGTATGGAGGAGTGGGCCAGAATCCCTGCTGCAGTGTGTGCAAACCTGGTCAAGAACTACAGGAAACGTATGATCTCTGTAATTGCAAACAAAGGTTTCTGTACCAAATATTAAGTTCTGCTTTTCTGATGTATCAAATACTTATGTCATGCAATAAAATGCAAATGAATTACTTAAAAATCATACAATGTGATTTTCTGGATTTTTGTTTTAGATTCCGTCACTCACAGTTGAAGAGTACCTATGATAAAAATGACAGACTTCTACATGCTTTGTAAGTGGGCAAACCTGCAAAATCGGCAGTGTATCAAATACTTGTTCTCCCCACTGTATATAGTAATGCACATTCAATGGAAGTTTAAGGTCCAATGCATTGCATGAGGTTAAACAATATAGCCACAAGCCCTAATGTGATACTTTCGCTTACTAGCATTGTCTTTTCAGTTCCTGTCATCAAAGCCATTAACAGTGCGTTCAACATGAGTTACTGGTAATGTGTAACCAAAGAATTAAGCTGCAGTATTACATAGTATGTATGGAGCCAATTATAATATAATATAATATAATAAATGTATTGTCTGTATAAAGCAACAAAATATCACAGGTGTCTGATATAGAGCTGAAGATGTTTTTTCTTTGTACCCAGATCATTATTGTTTAACCCTTCTAAGCTATTCGGGGTCTTTTTGACCCAAATGATGTTGGCTGAGCCTGAAATTCACTTTGTCACAAAATCACTTTGTCTAAATGGCATGAGACTTGATGTGGTGGTTGACACTTGCTAGGTCTACAAACATAAATTGGAATGATATCTGGTTGTAAGTTAGCATGAAAAAAAAGTCACACTCAAGATGTTCGAAGTCCCCGGACAATAAAATTGTAACATAATAATGTAATTTTTTTTTTTAAACAAATGTAATATCACTCCCTTTAACAATGTTTTTACTCTACATCTTTGCAGTTATGGGGGGATTTAAGGATTTTTTTTTTTTATGTATATAAATAAATTTAAAAAAATTCACAGACATCAATGGGAAACCATAAAAATTGCTTTTTGTTACATAATTTGTAAAAAAAAAAAAAAAAAAAAAATCAGTTACAATGCAGAAAACACGCTAAATTTATGGGCCGATACCACAACACATCCCTGATGGAGTAAACACACACAACACCCCCAACCCACAAAATCACTGCAAAACTGAAAAATGGGCTGCCATAAGTTGCTCTCTGTTACATAATTTGTCAAAAATAAATGAGCTACAATGCAGAACACACACAGAAATTATGGAGTGACACCACAACACATCCACGATGGAGAACAAATGCAAACACACACAACAAACACACATGTAACACACACATAACACATATATACAGTGGGGAGAACAAGTATTTGATACACTGCCGATTTTGCAGGTTTGCCCACTTACAAAGCATGTAGAAGTCTGTCATTTTTATCATAGGTACTCTTCAACTGTGAGTGACGGAATCTAAAACAAAAATCCAGAAAATCACATTGTATGATTTTTAAGTAATTAATTTGCATTTTATTGCATGACATAAGTATTTGATACATCAGAAAAGCAGAACTTAATATTTGGTACAGAAACCTTTGTTTGCAATTACAGAGATCTTACGTTTCCTGTAGTTCTTGACCAGGTTTGCACACACTGCAGCAGGGATTTTGGCCCACTCCTCCATACAGACCTTCTCCAGATCCTTCAGGTTTCGGGGCTGTCGCTGGGCAATACGGACTTTCAGCTCCCTCCAAAGATTTTCTATTGGGTTCAGTTTTATCCATGATGTCCTTACACAGCTCTCTGGTCTTGGGCATTATGGAGAGGTTGGAGTCTGTTTGATTGAGTGTGTGGACAGGTGTCTTTTATACAGGTAACAAGTTCAAACAGGTGCAGTTAATACAGGTAATGAGTGGAGAACAGGAGGGCTTCTTAAAGAAAAACTAACAGGTCTGTGAGAGCCGGAATTCTTACTTGTTGGTAGGTGATCAAATACTTATGTCATGCAATAAAATGCTAATTAATTATTTAAAAATCATACAATGTGATTTTCTGGATTTTTGTTTTAGATTCCGTCTCTCACAGTTGAAGTGTACCTATGATAAAAATTACAGACTTCTACATGCTTTGTAAGTGGGCAAACCTGGAAAATCGGCAGTGTATCAAATACTTGTTCTCCCCACTGTAATATGTTCAGGTTTGACTGCAATAATGTGTCATAATTGCAAAAAGTACAAGTACAAAAATGCTAAACTTTGAAAAAGAGTTTTTATTGTTATAATAATTATTTTTGAAAATAATTACTAATAATGTCTAAACATAAACCTGAATTTTAAAAAACTTGGCAAATGAGCCATTGAGTAATGCTTTGAAGCCATCTACTGTTTGTAGTTGAAATTGCATGTTATTTTAATTTTAAAAGTGTTTGTTCTCCAGATGATGGCAGCAATCTTCCATTAAACCATGGCACATTGTTATCTCCATAAATGAACATGAGAAATGTGGATTTTTTTTTAATAAAATATATTTTTTATTTATTTATATAAATTTAAAAAAATACCTTAAATCCCTCAAATACTGCACACATGTAGAGTACAAACATTAATAAAGTGAGTGATATTATGTTATGTTACAAAATCACATTCTATTGTCTGGGGTACTGGTGACCTCAACATCCTGAGTGTACATCCCAAACCATTAGCTTAGAAGGGTTAATTATTTCTATGCTGATTTTAAGAGGTACACTGGTGTAAAGTGTATGTGTTATAAAAAAATATATAAAAATGCTATTTTTTGGTACTGTCATCAGCTTAAATCAGAGATTTTTTCTGAGATTTCACACAGTTTTTGGCATGAATATGGGATGCATGTTGTATGTTTGATAGGACTAAACAGAGATTAAGGCATTAATTAGATAATGTTCGTTACAGTTTTCGCTTCACTATTGAAAAAAATATGCTAATGAACACATTGAGGACATTAAATGAGGACATTAAGTGATTGCACTAACCATTTGGGATAGGTATGTCAGTTTTGTCCTTATGCTGGGCATCTGAAGAACTTTCCATGGGTTGAAGTTCTGATGAAAAAGGTGCTTGTTTTTCTTGAGAAGTCTGACATTCATGTGCAGACATTGCCATAATCAAATATGTAATTAGAACCACATTAACTCTGTGGTGCATGATATTCCCCATGATGCCCTATCTAGAAGAAATAAAATAATTTTGATATCATGATCATTTTTGTTGTTTCCATAAATCACCCTTAGTCTGTCATATCACAGATCTGTCATAGTGATCTCACATGGTGAAACAGTATATTTTGTTTAACTTAGTCAGTTTGGTAGAAGTACAAGTACAATAACAACTCATTTTGTTGTCCTGTTACTGTAGCATTAATGCTTAAATACAAGGATGTGTAAGTCAAGTACAATGCAATGTAATGCAATAGTCATATGACCGTCATGTGATCAACTTAAGCTAGAAATACATTACAGTCAAAAACCCTTTGAAATAACAGTAAAATAAATCATAATGTTTTTATACATACCTGATACTTGGTTCAATCCAATAATTCAGCGTTACTGATTATTTTTGTATCATGTTGGAAAAGTGCGGAGTGCGCATCACAGCGGAAGCATCTTGAGCAAAGGTTGAAAGAGGTGTAGCCTAACCGTTGAGCTAGGTTAATAGGTAATTTTTATTGTCTGTTAACTCATTTCTAGTTCCTTGTGTATTTGCAGCTATCATCTGATCTGCACTTGACATTTAAATTATAGTCTGTTATAGACTGTAAATTGTTTTTTTCACCCTGTGCCTTGTTTTCCCTTGTGAAAAAGGAGTACAATTTAGCATGCTTTTACAAAGAGTAGTAGGCCTACTTAGTACTCGTCCGCGAGTGAAATCATAAACACACTGGAAAGCTGCTTTATGAAGTTGTACTTCTGATGAAACGAGACACTGACATTGTTTTTCATGTTTAATATGGTAAAGCTGCTTCATTTAAAGCAATATATTGTATAAAGTGCTATATAAATAAACGTGACATGACTTTTAGAGTGCCGAATTGCAGAGCTTGTGCAAACTAACATATACACGTTGCTATGATCAGATGCTTTTCTTATGCTTTATTAAAATGCTTGCTGTTTTATAATTTTTGTTGTGTTTATTTTGTTATTGAGAGAAAAGCGCAGTACATACATATCCATCTAAACACCTCTCTCATGCAGTGTGGGCAGCGTCAGATATTCGCTAACATTATGTCGCTGCTCACGTATTTATTTTTACCCCTAAACGAAGAACTTTGCCATGAGTGTTTTTCTCAACATGGGGACAGGAGAGCCGTCAGACAATAAATGAGAAAACAATGCAACTTATAACTCAGATATTTTGTTGTAAATTTAAAAGTAATGCGCTACTTTATGAGTTACTTGAAAAAAGTAATCTGATTATGGAACTTGTGTTACTTCTAATGCATTGTACTGGGTATTTCACATCCAGCTGCACTGCAAATGGTTGATACAGCATAAGTGTCACACAAGGCATTTTTAATGAATGAAATCGTCTGGTCCACATGGTTTCCTTAATCCCAGTTAAACTCAGTCAAATCCTGATATGGAGAGAGACAAACTTCTGACCCAAGAAAAATTAAATTATTTAAGACTAGTGTTGTCATAGTTCATGGTCTGTGGTTCCCACCTGCCTTAAGTCAGCCATAATTGTCCCAATTCCCAAGAAAGTAGCAGTGAACTGTCTGAATGACTATTGTCCAGTAACCCCCATCATTATGAAATGTTTTGAGAGGCTGATTCTCACTCATATCAAGGCTGTCATCTCTGCTGACCTGGATCAACATCAGTTTGCATATCGGATAAACAGATCAACAGACGACGCAGTCATAACAGCTCTTCACACAGCCCTCAAACATCTGGACCATGGTCAAACACATATGTGAGGATATATGTGTTGTTTGTTGACTTCAGCTCAGCCTTTAATACCATCATTCCTCACAAACTAGTCCAAAAATGTATGCACCTGGGCTTGGACAGTTCACTGAGCTCATGGATACTGGACTTCTTAAACTTCATCAAGGGAGGCCGCACTTTGTCAACTTTGATCCTAAATACGGGAGCACCGCAGGGGTGTGTCCTCAGCTCTCTCCTCTACATACTCTTCAAATATGATTGCTCCCCTATTCACCCCTCCAACACCATCGTTAAATTTGCAGACGATACTACCATAGTTGGATTGATAACACATACCAACGAATCAGCCTACAGGGAGGAGGTTCAACATCTGGTGGAGTGGTATGCACATAACAATCTAGACCTTAACATCACAAAAAGACTTCAGATTTAGACTTTGGAAGTTTCAGACGCACTGAGGACCCTGCTCTCAGCGTATTAGGAGAGGAGGTGGAGAGAGTGGAGAGCTTCAAGTTCCTGGGAGTTACTGGGTAAAGAGGGCCCAGTAGAGACTTTACTTCCTCAGGAAGTTAAAGCAGTCCCACCTTACACAACAACAACTGCTGATCTATTTCTTCCTGAAATTCTGCGTCACTGCAGAAAACAGGAGGGACCTACAAAGGGTGGTGAAGACAGCAGAGTCTTCAGAATAGAATAGGTAAGAGAATAACTGGCACCACACTCACATCATTGACAGACATATACACTGGACGACATAAGAAGAAAGCCAGTTGTATCAACAAAAGACCCAACTCACCCTGGATACTGCCTGTGACTTTCAAATGAAAGATTGGTTTTCAAAGAGCACACCCATGTTCCTAACTGACAATGAAGACTTGACAGAGCATCCATCAAGTGTTAGACAGCATTCCAGGATTATTATGTGCAGAGGTTTTTGGTTCAATAATTAAAACCTCTGTTTTTTTCAGAATTAAGTAGTAGGAAATTACTAGTCATCCAATTTTTTATATCAACTATTCATTTAGTTAATTTTGTAATTGGTATGTTTCATCAAGGCACAAAGAAATATAGAGCTGAGTATCATCAGTGTAAAAGTGAAAACTAGCACTATGTTTCCTAATGATATCTCCCAAGGGTAGCATGTACAGGGCAAAAAGCAACGGTCCTAGTACTGAGCCTTGCGGTACTCCATACTGAACTTGTGACCTCTTCATTTACTGCTGCAAATTAATACCGGTCATATAAGTATGATTTGAACCATGCTAATGCAATTCCACTAATGCCAACTTAATATTCGAGTCTATTCAAAAGAATGTTGTGGTCGAAAGTATCAAATGCAGCACTAAGATCCAGTAGCACTAGTTGAGAGAGATTGTGAATGTAATATGTAGTTTTATTGTTTAATTCTTTTAATGAAGTGATATCAAGTCTATTGACTTAATAACATTAATAACAATAGTAACAGGTAAACCATAGTATTAATGCATACAGTGGGGAGAACAAGTATTTGATACACTGCCGATTTTCCAGGTTTGCCCACTTACAAAGCATGTAGAAGTCTGTCATTTTTATCATAGGTACACTTCAACTGTGAGTGACGGAATCTAAAACAAAAATCCAGAAAATCACATTGTATGGTTTTTAAGTAATTCATTTGCATTTTATTGCATGACATAAGTATTTGATACATCAGAAAAGCAGAACTTAATATTTGATACAGAAACCTTTGTTTGCAATTACAGAGATCATACGTTTCCTGTAGTTCTTGACCAGGTTTGCACACACTGCAGCAGGGATTTTGGCCCACTCCTCCATACAGACCTTCTCCAGATCCTTCAGGTTTCGGGGCTGTCGCTGGGCAATACGGACTTTCAGCTCCCTCCAAAGATTTTCTATTGGGTTTAGGTCTGGAGACTGGCTAGGCCACTCCAGGACCTTGAGATGCTTCTTACGGAGCCACTCCTTAGTTGCCCTGGCTGTGTGTTTCGGGTCATTGTCATGCTGGAAGACCCAGCCACGACTCATCTTCAATGCTCTTACTGAGGGAAGGAGGTTGTTGGCCAAGATCTCGCGATACATGGCCCCATCCATCCTCCCCTCAATACGGTGCAGACGTCCTGTCCCCTTTGCAGAAAAGCATCCCCAAAGAATGATGTTTCCACCTCCATGCTTCACGGTTGGGATGGTGTTCTTGGGGTTGTACTCATCCTTCTTCTTCCTCCAAACACAGCGAGTGGAGTTTAGACCAAAAAGCTCTATTTTTGTCTCATCAGACCACATGACCTTCTCCCATTCCTCCTCTGGATCATCCAGATGGTCATTGGCAAACTTCAGACGGGCCTGGACATGCGCTGGCTTGAGCAGGGGGACCTTGCATGCGCTGTAGGATTTTAATCCATGACGCCGTAGTGTGTACTAATGGTTTTCTTTGAGACTGTGGTCCCAGCTCTCTTCAGGTCATTGACCAGGTCCTGCCGTGTAGTTCTGGGCTGATCCCTCACCTTCCTCATGATCATTGATGCCCCACGAGGTGAGATCTTGCATGGTTCCCCAGGCCGAGGGAGATTGACCGTCATCTTGAACTTCTTCCATTTTCTAATAATTGCGCCAATAGTTGTTGCCTTCTCACCAAGCTGCTTGCCTATTGTCCTGTAGCCCATCCCAGCCTTGTGCAGGTCTACAATTTTATCCCTGATGTCCTTACACAGCTCTCTGGTCTTGGCCATTGTGGAGAGGTTGGAGTCTGTTTGATTGAGTGTGTGGACAGGTGTCTTTTATACAGGTAACGAGTTCAAACAGGTGCAGTTAATACAGGTAATGAGTGGAGAACAGGAGGGCTTCTTAAAGAAAAACTAACAGGTCTGTGAGAGCCGGAATTCTTACTGGTTGGTAGGTGATCAAATACTTATGTCATGCAATAAAATGCAAATTAATTATTTAAAAATCATACAATGTGATTTTCTGGATTTTTGTTTTAGATTCCGTCACTCACAGTTGAAGTGTACCTATGATAAAAATTACAGACCTCTACATGCTTTGTAAGTAGGAAAACCTGCAAAATCGGCAGTGTATCAAATACTTGTTCTCCCCACTGTATAAATATGTCTTAAATCCTTATCACAAGATTAAGCTGAAGAAAACCCTATAAAGCGTTAACACAATCACAAATCAGCAGATCTCAGCATAGATTAATGGAAACATAATTAAGTATTCAGGTCACAGATACTTGACTCTATCATTGTAAAATAATGGAGGGCCTTATGCAGGGCAATTTGATTTCACTTAAAGGTAAATGAGATAGGAGAGGGTAAGACCTTCTAATTTAGCAAATAAAGACAGTACATGGAAGAGAAAGCATAGCATTAATGAGTCTCTGAGTCACATATACACTATATTGCCAAAAGTTTTGGGACGCCTGCCTTTACATGCACATGAACTTTAATGACATCCCAATCTTAAAATATGGAGTTGGCCCACCCTTTGCAGCTATAACAGCTTCAACTCTTCTGGGAAGTCTTTCCACAAGGTTTAGGAGTGTGTTTATGTGAATTTTTGACCATTCTTCTAGAAGCACATTTGTGAGGTCAGGCACTGATGTTGGACGAGAAGGCCTGGCTCGCAGTCTCCACTCTAATTCATCCCAAAGGTGTTCTATCGGATTGAGGTCAGGACTCTGTGCAGACCAGTCAAGTTCCTCCACACCAAACTCGCTCATCCATGACTTTATGGACCTTGCTTTGTGCACTGGTGCGCAATCATGTTGGAACAGGAAGGGGCCATCCCCAAACTGTTCCCACAAAGTTGGGAGCATGAAATTGTCCAAAATGTCCTGGTATGCTGAAGCATTAAGAGTTCCTTTCACTGGAACTAAGGGGCCAAGCCCAACCCCTGAAAAACAAACCCACACCATATTCCCCCCTCCACCAAACTTTACACTTGGCACAATGCAGTCAGGCAAGTACCGTTTTCCTGGCGACCGCCAAACCCAGACTCGTCCATCGGATTGCCAGACAGAGAAGCGTGATTCGTCACTTCAGAGAACACGTCTCCACTGCTCTAGAGTCCAGTGGCGGCGTGCTTTACACCACTGAATCCGTTGCTTTGCATTGCACTTGGTGATGTAAGGCTTGGAAGCAGCTGCTCGGCCATGCAAACCCATTCCATGAAGCTCTCTACACACTGTTCTTGAGCTAATCTGAAGGCCATACGAAGTTTGGAGGTCTGTAGCTATTGACGCAGAAAGTTGGCGACTTCTGCACACTGTGCGCCTCAGCATGAGTTGACCCCGCTCTGTGATTTTACGTGGCCTACCACTTCGTGGCTGAGTTGCTGTTGTTCCCAATTGCTTCCACTTTGTTATAATACCACTAACAGTTGACCGTGGAATATTTAGTAGTGAGGAAATTTCACAAATGGACTTATTGCACAGATGGCAACCTATCACGTTACGTCGCTTGAATTCACTGAGCTCCTGAGAGCGACCCATTCTTTCACAAATGTTTGTAGAAGCAGTCTGCATGCCTAGGTGCTTGATTTTATACACCTATGGCCATGGAAGTGATTGGAACACCTGAATTCAATGATTTGGAGGGGTGTCCCAATACTATTGCCAATATAGTGTATGTTTTGTTTGTAGTTTCTTTGTTTTAGTTCTGTTCCTGTTTGCCTGTGTGCCCTGTAATTTGACCCAGTATGTTTGATTAATGATTCTGTTTAATTACCTCATTTAGTCTGTGTATATACACTCACCTAAAGGATTATTAGGAACACCATACTAATACTGTGTTTGACCCCCTTTCGCCTTCAGAACTGCCTTAATTCTGCGTGGCATTGATTCAACAAGGTGCTGAAAGCATTCTTTAGAAATGTTGGCCCATATTGATAGGATAGCATCTTGCAGTTGATGGAGATTTGTGGGATGCACATCCAGGGCATGAAGCTCCCGTTCCACCACATCCCAAAGATGCTCTATTGGGTTGAGATCTGGTGACTGTGGGGGCCATTTTAGTACAGTGAACTCATTGTCATGTTCAAAAAAAAAATCTGAAATGATTCGAGCTTTGTGACATGGTGCATTATCCTGCTGGAAGTAGCCATCAGAGGATGGGTACATGGTGGTCATAAAGGGATGGACATGGTCAGAAACAATGCTCAGGTAGGCCGTGGCATTTAAACGATGCCCAATTGGCACTAAGGGGCCTAAAGTGTGCCAAGAAAACATCCCCCACACCATTACACCACCACCACCAGCCTGCACAGTGGTAACAAAGCATGATGGATCCATGTTCTCATTCTGTTTACGCCAAATTCTGACTCTACCATCTGAATGTCTCA
The DNA here is from genome assembly GCA_039654105.1 of Coreius guichenoti. Taxonomy (NCBI): domain Eukaryota; kingdom Metazoa; phylum Chordata; class Actinopteri; order Cypriniformes; family Gobionidae; genus Coreius; species Coreius guichenoti. The sequence continues at coordinate 27,897,574 of CM077175.1, read as the reverse complement.
ACAGAAATCGAGACTCATCAGACCAGGCAACATTTTTCCAGTCTTCAACTGTCCAATTTTGGTGAGCTCGTGCAAATTGTAGCCTCTTTTTCCTATTTGTAGTGGAGATGAGTGGTACCCGGTGGGGTCTTCTGCTGTTGTAGCCCATCCGCCTCAAGGTTGTGCGTGTTGTGGCTTCACAAATGCTTTGCTGCATACCTCGGTTGTAACGAGTGGTTATTTCAGTCAAAGTTGCTCTTCTATCAGCTTGAATCCGTCGGCCCATTCTCCTCTGACCTCTAGCATCAACAAGGCATTTTCGCCCACAGGACTGCCGCATACTGGATGTTTTTCCCTTTTCACACCATTCTTTGTAAACTTTAGTAATGGTTGTGCGTGAAAATCCCAGTAACTGAGCAGATTGTAAAATACTCAGACCGGCCCGTCTGGCACCAACAACCATGCCACGCTCAAAATTGCTTAAATCACCTTTCTTTCCCATTCTGACATTCAGTTTGGAGTTCAGGAGATTGTCTTGACCAGGACCACACCCCTAAATGCATTGAAGCAACTGCCATGTGATTGGTTGATTAGATAATTGCATTAATGAGAAATTGAACAGGTGTTCCTGATAATCCTTTAGGTGAGTGTATACTCCCTGCTTTGTTCAGTTCTTTGTCCGGTCTTGTCTTTGTGAAGTGGATGTGCTACCTCATGTTTCTGCCCTGCATCCTATGAATTACTGAATTAAAATACTATTTCCTTGCAGTCTTCTTGCGCTCCATATACAGCCACCCCTGACACTCTGCTGAACCACTAGAAATCTCAAGAGATCATTCATTGAAAAATTCAAGAGAAGTACTAGTTCCTGACTAAATTAGTGATATCAAATAGAAAAAGAACAGCATTTGACTAGATAGGCTGAGCATTAGACTGTATATTCTCCATAGCCATCTGTTGTCATAAGAGTAATCTTGGTAATCTTGCCTTTTTATGAACATATAATACCTAAGGTAATTTTCATTAGATTATCATTACTGTAATTCTATTTTTTTTTTAAACTATACAATATTAAAAATTCTGTGGTACAATGATTAATTTAAAACTGCAAAAATTAAAGGTAGTAAAACAAATATTACCACTGTAAAACAAAAACTGCCAACGTTTTCTGCAGTCATTATGTTTCCTTTAACAGTAAAAAAAATATATTAAAATACGAATAAAACGCCTGTAAAAATGAAATACAGAAAAAATCCATATATTAGCACAGTAGATTGGACCCTTTTTTAGGAATCTAAGTCCGTAAGAATTTATATAGGCTTACCTTACAACTATTAATTTGAGACATTTATTAACAACCCTTCCATACATTTCCCCAGAATCAAGATAAGGTGGTGAGATTGGCATAATAAATCATCCCAGCGTGTCATGATTGGCTCAGCCTGTGTTTCCTTCCTAAATTGCAGACTGAGATAATGGAGTATATTGTTGGCCATCATCCACTGGAGGGTGCAAAAGCACACTGACAAACACATACCTGCAAACACTGGTAGAGCCCACATTGGCCAACTCTGTCTAAACCCCCTGCTGTTTAACCTCTACATTGAGTCATGTCACTTGCTTTATCTTTATGTTTTTGCCCTGTTTAATTTTTTCTTCTTTCACACATACATGAAGCAATCCCCTTTCCAATTGTTCAGAGATCTTTAATCCATCTTCAGTTCGGCTTAATGCAGTGCGGCTCTAATAGGATCGCTGGTATTAACCTCTGGGACAATACCGCCAGCTGTCCCAGAGCCCCCTATTGGCCATGCTGAAGTACAGGGTAAGGGGTGTGGTGGGGCAGAACGAAGAGAGACTGAGAGAGAAAGAGAGAAAGAAAGAAAGAAGGATAGTGTGTTAGTGACTGGAAAGGGTGATGGGCTTTAGTAGTGACCAACGGTGGATTGACAAGTGCTTTTTCTTGGAGGGACCTTCATTATCACACTTTCTACAACCTCCTACTGCTGTTTTCTCTGCATGTCTGTTTATTTTTACCCCCTTGGAAGGTTTGTGAATTCGGGTGTAAAAGGGTGTTTGTATGACTGATTGAGCGGGCAGTGGACGTGTCACCATGGCATTGGGTGCGGTGTGGAGACGTGTTAAAAATGTGTGCAAACAGAACGGCCTCCTCATCTTGTCAGTCTTGGCCGTGGTTATCGGATGCCTGCTGGGATTCTTCCTGCGCTCCAAACACCTCTCTGAGCAGGTTAGTTTTGGTTTCCCCCACCTGGTGTAACCCCTACCAATAACAGTTTCCCTGTCTTCCCCTGCAATGACCCAACTTTCCTGCCATCTGACACACACTCTAAAAAAATTAAGATACTTTATTAGCAACAATGGTAAAGAACCTTTAACATCCACGGGACCTTTCCATTGCACAAAAGGTTCTTTATAGTAGAAAAGGTTCTTTCGATTTTTAAAACTTAGATAGAAATGGTTATTTTAAGAACTGATCGCTGAAAGGTTATTTGGGGAACCAAAAATGGTCCCTCTATGGTGTCTCTAAGAAAAAAAGAAAAGAAAAAAAAAACCTTTTGGGACGTTTATTTTCAAGAGTACACTTAATCCTCATTATATGGCAAAGATTAATTGTATAGCTGAAGTGTGACAGCAGATGAACATGACCCATTGACCGGATTGGGTCCGTTCCGGATTTATTAAATTAAGATGCAAATAATACAATTATCAGAATATTTTTTTTAATTAGCATGTTGATAATTTCTGAATTAGAAAAAGAAATATATATTTTACCAAAATTGCTTTACTGCTTATTAAAATTAAAAAATGTTCCCCCACCAAATCAAAGTCATATGGTACAACCAACATAAAAAAACAGGAAATAATATCATGACTGTGTTTCAAGGCTGATACGTCTCTTAAAATATCATATCATTTTACCTTTTAATGACAAGGCAAGGTTAGTTCAGGTTGTAAAATGTCATGTTTAGCAACGTCCCAAAAACTTGGTATTTGTGAAATAATAATACCTTGGAAAAAAAGAAAAAAAAAAATTATATATATATATATATAAGTAATAATATATATATATTCCAAGGTATTATTAAATCAATTAATGAAATAAATTAAGATGTTTTCAAGGTGCATATGGTTTTTTTTTTTTACTTTATGGTTACACCACATAACATTTAAATGGAAACTTTATTTGAAAATGCTATACTTTTTTCGAAACCACCATGAATACAAAGAGTGCATTACTAAGAACTTAAGAAATGTGTTTTAAACTAGATTTTTAAAAGATTTTCCTTTGCTTTATCATTGACACTCACTGTTAAGTGAGATGTGCATTCCATCAAAGCTCTCTGTCCTTATGACACAAGTAAACCAGACATCTAGTTGCCCTGAGGGATTATCAGTCAATCAACTGAAATGTTGAAGCACTATTGCATTGAGGATCTGAAGTTGAAAATCTCATCATGTCTTCTCATCTATGTCGAGTTGAACATTTCTCGCTAGTCCTATCATGAGGTTAATGAACTAAGGTTACCTCATGATCTATAGGATATACAGTCTTGTTGAAAAAGGTGAAGCTGGAGTTTTAGTTACTGTTACTTTTAATGAATGAATATAAACAGATTTCAGATCTTTTCTTTCTTGAGAACACGTCCAATATGTTTAATTAAGTCACATTTACAGTACATTCAAGCTACTGCTACTGGACCCTCTCTTGCATGTGAATATGATGTGTTCTCTTTGTTGAAACATATAAAGAATGAGGGATATACACCGATCAGGCATAACATTATGACAGGTGAAGTGAATAACACTGATTATCTGATTATTATGTGTTAGAAGCAGGAAAAATGGGCAAGCATAACAATTTGAGTGAGTTTGACAAGGGCCAAATTGTGATGGCTAGATGACTGGGTCAGAGCATCTCCAAAACTGCAGCTCTTGTGGGGTGTTCCCGGTCTGCAGTGGTCAGTATCTATCAAAAGTGGTCCAGGAACAGTGGTGAACCGGCAACAGGGTCATGGGCGGCCAGGGCTCATTGATGTACGTGGGGAGCGAAGGCTGACCTGTGTGGTCCGATCAAACAGACGAGCTACTGTAGCTCAAATTGCTCAAGAAGTTAATGCTGGTTCTGACAGAAAGGTGTCAGAATACACAGTGCGTTTAGTTGCGTATGGGGCTGCATAGCTGCAGACCAGTCAGGGTGCCCATGCTGACCTCTGTCCACTCCCGAAAGCACCAACAGTGGGCACGTGAGCATCAGAACTGGATACAAGATAATGCGCCCTGCCACAAAGCAAAAATGGTTCAGGAATGGTTTGAGGAGCACAACGAGTTTGAGGTGTTGACTTGGCCTCCAAATTCCCCAGATCTCAATCCAATCGAGCATCTGTGGGATGTGCTTAACAAACAAGTCCGATCCATGGAGGCCCCACCTCACAACTTACAGGACTTAAAGGATCTACTGCTAACATCTTGGCCAGATACCACAGCACACCTTCAGGGGTCTAGTGGAGCCCTGCCTCGACGGGTCAGGGCTGTTTTGGCAGCAAAAGGGGGACCAACACAATATTAGGAAGGTGGTTATAATGTTATGCATGATCGGTGTATGTGGAAAATAACCTAAATACACTCTACATCTTTATATGATGTTGGACCAAAAACAAAAACATTAAAAAATCTTAATGATTCCAAACCTGTGGTTCCAAACTGTTGTTCAATGTCTGCACTTCCATTGGTAAATACTTGCCTATATATATATATATATATCAAGTATTTACCAAAGCAAGTACAGACGTTGAAACAGTACAGCTACAGTACAAACAGTACAGCTAGCTTTATCATCAATGAGCCCTGGCATACCTGTCTGTTTAGATTACGCCACATGGCAGCTTTACAGACTTTACATGGCCCAAGTCAGGAATGCCAGAGGCAGATAGCAGCTCCATGGCTGCTGTTTTATGTTAGCATTAGCAAGTAGCACAGGAATGCCAGAGTTGCACAGCCATTTGTCAGCATTGATCCTGATGCTGCTTGGACAACGGCCCTGATCTAAGCTTCACATGTCCCTGCCCCCTCCTTAATGCAGGCCTTTAAGCGCTTTAACACCAGCATCATGTCTCTCAGCTCCCTTCAACACAATATGGTCTTCAATAAGTCTTTCTCTTGCTTAAGGGCTCTTCTTAACTATCTTTACTTCCTTGGGCAGCCATTTTTAAAATAGTGCTGTCTCTAATACATAACTATTATTGGACAATAAACACATTTAAATTATAGGAGTAATGTTTTTTCATGAACTAAACGATGAAATTAAAGAGACTATAACATCTAAAGAGTTGCAGCACTTTTGCTCAAGGCATTTCAGTGCAAAACCCTGCACCTTATGGACATATTTAAATATTTAAAAAGTTTTGTGAGCCAAAGCAAAGCTTCTTGGGGGAACGCAAAAAAAGCATTCCACGAAAGCATTTAAATATAATTTTTATCATTTGACATGTCAAGATGTGTGGTGTACATTAAGTATGCTTTCAAAAGTTTAAAAAGCAGAAATGCTGTACAGTCCCAGGGTAGATCGTGGTAGTCATGCTGCTCCACGCAAATTGCATTCAGCACTTATTTTTGGGCATATTTGCACAATTGCATAAATCCTTCAATGGATTAGGTGCTAAAACAATGTAAAAAAAAAAACAAAAAAACAATAAACAACACAATCAGTTTTTCTTTGTAAATCCCACACCTCAGAAAAAATTTATTATATATATATTTGCAGAATTGTTTGAGGTAACACTTTATTTTAAGGTGAAGTAGTTACATAGTTACATGTACTACATGTAAGTAACTAACCCTAAACCAACACCTAACCATAAACTCTATAGTAAGTACATGTAGTTAATTAATATTACTCAGTACTTGAGTAGTACAATGTCACCTTAAAGGCACAATATGTAACATTAAATACCCCAAAACCACTAGAACAATGTTATATATTTTGTTGACTTGTGTTACATAATCCCAAATGTTTCCAACAATGTTTAAATCCAGAGAAATAAGCAATTTTAATCAGGACATGGACTGTGTCCGTGCGTCGCAATGACATCATACCCGCGTTACCCTCGAATTCCTTTTTTATTTTGTAGAAACCATGGAAACACCAAAGACACTTTAATATGTTTTATTAGACAGGTGAGCAACTGTTTGGATACACTCATCGACAGAAAACTAATCATTGTTATATAGCTCAACACAGTTAGTCTTATTGTTTAAATCTCGTTTTCTTGATTTACCGTGAGTAACGCACAGAGTAGTTGACTAGTTGCGAAAAATTACATATTGTGCCTTTAAAATAAAGTGTAAACTTGTTTGATTTTGAAAAGGAGTATATTAAAGATTGGATATTTAATTCAATTTCCATAAAACTGTTTAAAGTCAAGGATTAGAGAATATTTCTTTCTCCACTGTTGTTCTGTTTTTCCTGAAGGAGGTGAAGTACTTCCAGTTCCCAGGGGAGTTGCTGATGCGGATGTTGAAGATGCTCATCCTGCCTCTAGTGGTCTCCAGGTAAGAATTCCTTTGTGCAAGATTTTAACATGAATAACTTAGCTGTAAGTCACTGCGAATCTGGTACAATCAAGTGAGATAAGCATCTGTATATATTCTGTTTCTGAAGTGAGATAGCATGAAGTTTGTGTTAAGAATTAGAGTTTATAATGGTATACTTCTGTCATTGTTACACACTTATGCCAAACCCATAACCATGTCACGTGTCCACAAATTTACCAAGTATCGAAAGCCAATAGTGCCAATAATGATACCAATACTGATACTTCTATTAAATAGAACATTTCTAAGGATAAAATGGGAAATATAGCCAATTAAAATCATAGTTGAAAGCCATAATTTTTTAACATTTAATATGCTTAAACAGGCTTTAACAAATATTATTTTCAATAGACTTACAAATCCATTACAATGAATGTCCCATTCGCTTTTGTCATTGTTTGCACATGTCTGATGCATATTAATTTGGATGCTAAAAAATAATAAAACCACTAGTGATTTTCACCAACACTTAGGATCTATTTGAGGATAAATATACATTAGTATAAAAAACTATCAAATCAGAATCAATCTTCCCATTGTATTTACACATGACAGTTGCTTATACAAAATAACTTACAGTACATTGCATTCAAGGTATACATTTTGTAAGTTCAAATCAAACCCATGACCTTGGCATTGCAAGTGCCATGCTCTACTGTTTAAGCTGCAGGAATTTTGTCCACACTTAGTGTCAACCATATTATTTTCTCATGCGGAGCACAAAAAATATTATATTTTTGCAGAATGTCTGATTTGTTCCATACAGTGAAAATGCATGGTGAATTATATCTCCAAAAATGACAACAAAAAACACCATAAAGTGACTTGTTCTCTACAGTATATTCCAATTCCTCTGAAGCCATACAATATTGGTGCAAATAACAGAGCAAAATTTAAATGACTACGCACATGTGCCCTTTCAGATATGCACCTCTTCCAAAAGGGGGTTTCCGATGCAATGCCACAGAAGAACCATTTTGTGAACCTTCAGTGAACAGTTCTTAAAATAACTATTTTTTTTCTTTGTGTGAAGAACTTTTTCCTAATCCAACGAACCTTTTTTCCCACTGTAAAGAACCTTTTGTGCAATGGATGTTTGAGGTCCTTAATGGAACCATCGATGCCAATAAAGAACCTTTATATTCAAGAGTGTGGCACCTCCAGACGCATAATGCCAAGTTTGATGTCAGTGACTTCATTGTTGCTTAAGTATCTTGTGATGATATGTTTTGCATTTATAACAGACCACAATTTCATGTCATCTAATGTGAAGATACGGTAGCCAAAACACACATAACTCATAAAGAGAGTTGTTTATGTCAGTAGTTGTCTATGTTCAATATAGACAATATTACACAATTTTGATTATGTAAACCAACAACATTACAATTTAGCTTTCTGTACTTCATGATGGAATTTCTAAACAAGCATACATTCATAACTGGAAAAGGACTTAAGGTAATATATTGACTTCAGTTAATCAATTCTGCTGTGTTATAAGTTAAAGGTAACTAAAGACATCAAGGAGGCAGTTTAACAGACTTAACTTGTGTGCAATCGTCCACATCTTTCATACATCAGCATCTGAGTACATATACATAATGTGTGGAGAGGCTGGGTTTTAATATTAAAATGCGCTTATTTCAGTGTTTTTAATTTTGTGGCTGTTTCAGCTAACAGTTAGCGTTGTACATTCAGTTTGACAGCATTACATTAAAGAAGGTCAACTTTATAATGCAACTGAACTGTGCACTTTTGTTTTAAATGCTTACCTTATGTTCTTATGCTGCCTTCACATGCTATCGGAAATTTCCTACTTCCCACTTCAAGTTGTGATTACAAGCTCATCGCATTCAAATTTTGACTTAAGAGGGCGTTCATGTCCAATTTTTTAACTAGAAAACTAGTATTTACGATACTTCCGATAGCACGTGAAGGCAGCATTACTCCATCCATGCATTAAATGCACATGCTTGAAAGAGAGCAGTTTTCTAGCATATTTGCTTTAACTTCTCGGGTAATGTCAATGGCATGTGACCCAGTTCAGATGCGGCCAAAATTGTAATTGTAAAATGCAACAATGGTTACATAAAAATATATTTTAATTGTTTGATCAAAAGAATCCTATAGGGACAATTCAGTTGTCACTGGATATTTGTAGGGACATGTTCCCATCATCCCTACGAAATTCAATGCCCTTGCTTAGAATTGAGTCATATGGACCAAACTTGTACTTCAGGTACTAATATGTACTTTTAAAGTGCTAATATGCACCTTTAAGGTACTATTATGTACCATTTAGGGCTAAATAAGGTACAAAGATGTACCTTTTCGCTTTTGCAATTTAGGGTACTGCCCCAGTGACTGCTTTGTACCTTTTTTTCTCAGAGTATGGTAGTTTAACTCTTTTTGACAGTATAAATCACTTTCATTGTATGGAAAAACTTTTTCTAAAAAAGCAGCTCAGACATTCTGCAAAAAAATCTGCTGTGTTCCACAGAAGAAAGAAGTTCATAGAGTTTTAGAACAACATGAGAGTGAGTGAATATTCATTTTTGGCTGAACTGCCCCTCTAAAACATTAAATAGGTGAATGGTCAGTATAGATAATGATTTAACTGCCACTGTCCACATGCTGCCTGTGAAAGATTTATGACATGCAACCTCAAAGATGGAATAAAACTATCCAAACCAAATGATCACATGCAGGATGTGCAACTTGCATTTTCTGGTGCAGCAAAGTCTTGAGAGGAAGTTGATTATCACTCTACACACACATACTTCTGTCTGGGTCAGTGTTCCAGATGCCTAGTGTACACACACACACACACACACACACACACACACTCCAGGGAGTCATTATGTGAGGGTCAGAGTTGTTAATTACCTCTAATCTGAGGAAGCTAAGGACCAACTGCACATGCACAGCAGCCAAGACCTCATCTATCAGGCACTTCCTAATGCAAAATGGTCAATGACTATATATAAACAAGTTAGTGTTGACCTTAATGCTAGAGCTTGAACTGTAGTAAGCGGCAAACCGAATTAAGAATGAAAAGCAGAATGACATTTGCTCTCTTATGAGAACCTCCATCACATACAGTATTGCAGATGCCATGGCTGGTTTAAAATGAATAAAACTGACATATTAATCAAATGGTATGCTATAGGGCTTAGGGCCCAAAGCAGGGTCTGCGTACTGTCCTCGTTTCAACGCCATCTGCCTACCGGCAAGAGCAGAAACCAGATTATCTGATGAGCACACTAGTCACAATCAAAGGCAACCGTGCGCTTTCTTATTATCCCTGTGTGCATTTCAGTACGACGCTGATCTTTAACCAATGGCCATGCCGGCACGCAACCATGGGGATGCAAAACAGTTTCAAAAGGTCGCCATGGGAATATGGCATGTGCATTGTTCTGAATGTAGTTTGGGATGTGACATCTGATGTTGGTCTACTATAGGTAATTACAGGATAGATGCTTTAAATGTAAAGTCCCAATCAAGTCCAAATCTCAGTTTCCTGTCATTCTGTGTTTACATTTAAATACATAGGCTAGATGCAGGGCAGATAATCCTCTCAAAAAAGTCTACTTTAAGGCATCTTTTCAATTTTCATCTATATGGAGAAAATCAGTTGACCTTTTGCGAGATTAAGGCATGTCTTTTTTTCAACTCAACTTCATCTCATATGGTGCCAGATTGATGAGATCTTTGAGATTATGCTCCTTAAAGGAACACTCCGCTTTTTTTGAAAAAAAGGCTGACTTTTCCATTTGTTGACATAGTTAGATTCAAATTGTAAATATCATATATTAAGTTGGGGTGTCCACCTTATAGATAATCACCATATTTATAATGACACCATCATATTAAAAAAAAGTTATTAATCATATCATATATAATAAAATATAATAAATAGTGCTGGGCAATCGCATCCAAAATAAAAGTTTGTGTTTACATAATATATGTGTGTGTACTGTGTATAATTATTATGTATATATAAATACACACTCCTTCATGTATTTATTTAAGAAATATTTGCATGTATATACTGTGTATATATTTATATAATTTATCTTATATATAAATAAAAATATATTTATATATAAAATAAAATAAAAATTCTTAAATATATACATGCATGTGTGTGTATTTATATACACACAAACTTTTATTTTGGATGCGATTAATCGCGATTAATTGATTGCCCAGCACCAATAATTTATTGTTACTACTGTAAATCTATATTAAATTATTATGGGATCTCCTTCAATGCTTTCAGAATCTTTACTTTTTAAAATTATTTGTTTCTATATTTTTTAAATATATTTCTATATTAACATATTTTAATGACAGCATATTTATTGAACAAAAATTAATTATTTTATTTATCAAAATTAACAGAAAATAGTTCAAACTTTGCTAAAGTGATTGTTTTGAACAAGTATTAACTTAGACATTATTCAAAATATATTATTTTAAAGGGCACCTATTATGCCCCTTTTTACAAGATGTAATATAAGTCTCAGGTGTCCCCAGAGTGTGTCTGTGAAGTTTCAGATCCAAATTCCTAACAGATCATTTAATATACCATTTTTGGGTTTGAGAAAAAATGAGCTGTTTTATGTGTGTCTCCTTTAAATGCAAATGAGCTGCTGTTCCCACCACAGAGTGCGGAGCCTTCATAGTGAACACACCAATGAAAACTGAAACATGATACATCTGTTTGGCTTTGATTATCATCTCTATCGCGGACACGCTCACGTGACATTGCAGTTCTTCTTCATCATCATGAAATATTATCATCTGCATGCGTTTTAAAGCCATATCACTCTCAACCTTACAGTCTATGCTCTCAATTTGAGCACACACACCCGACGCATGCGCAAAGAGAGCTGGATGTCGGTGCGTCCGTGAGTAGGCTATTAAACTTTCTCTTTCATGTGTTATTGCGATTAAACTGTCAAATGCACACAAGGTTATGTCATAAACACACAAAGTTCACATGAAAACAGTTGGTTATGTCTGTGCACGTATGCAGAAAGTACAGACTCTGTCTCTGTCTCTGTATGCAGCCGAGAGAATTCTGGCTTTTATGTCTTATACTTTTAGTTTACAGAATGCAATGGCTTTCCAAATCCCCAAAAGAATAGAATACAATGGAGAATTGTTTATTTAAATATAATGAATTCAGGTCATGGGATGTTGACAGGTTAACTGCTCTTCCTTCAATGGATAAAATAATGGAGGATCATAGAATGAAGGAATCATTGGATCATCAATAGAAATATTATGATTGAGTACTGAATTAACTAATGTAAACTAGACTTTTGTCTTGTTTAGATTAGCCTCTCAAAGTCAAATTTGTTTTACTTTGATCAGGAACTGTGTGTCAGTGATGAAGCACTTCTGAATCATTGTCTGACACTTGAGAAGGAGGCTACAGCTTTTAGTGGCTCTGAACATGCACTTAGTTTCAGTAGGAACCAGTTCAAGGGACGAGGAAGTCTGCATCGTTTGGAATGATGTTTGAATGTTATGTCGACATCACAAGAAAACAACTTTTGTTATATTGACGCCACAAGAAAACAACTTTTGTTATGCCAACATCACAAGAAAACAACTTTTGTTATATCGACATCACAAGAAAACAACTTTTGTTACTGTATGTCTACATCACAAGAAAACAACTTTTGTTATGCCGACATCACAAGACAACAACTTTTGTTATGTCTACATCACAAGAAAACAACTTTTGTTATGTCTACATCACAAGAAAACAACTTTTGTTATATCAACATCACAAGAAAACAACTTTTGTTATGTCTACATCACAAGAAAACAACTTTTGTTATATCGACATCACAAGAAAACAACTTTTGTTATATCGACATCACAAGAAAACAACTTTTGTTATGCCGATATCACAAGAAAACAACTTTTGTTATATCGACATCACAAGAAAACAACTTTTGTTATATCGACATCACAAGAAAACAACTTTTGTTATGCCGATATCACAAGAAAACAACTTTTGTTATATCGACATCACAAGAAAACAACTTTTGTTGTCTACATCACAAAAATGGCCTCTTAGGGCTTCCATACTTTTCTTGTCATATTTCTCTCTTTAACACCGCCATCCAGTTGTGTGGTGTGTTTGTGGTGATGATTAGGACCCCAGTTCTCTGTATGAGTAATATGCATGACCAGCATAGAGGCAGATTCCCTGTGAACAAATGGATATAATGATGAATATAGGAACTAATTGAAGTGGCTATAGTAGACTCTCTAAAGCTAAACTTACATTGTAAAGCCTAATTTCTCTCTGTTCTGTTCTGAATTACCATCATGTGACTGGTATGGAATAGATCAAATGTATTAAAGACACATCCGAGGACATCACGCAGATCAAACATCTGTATCCTAGACTTATGAAACTCTCACAGCTGAAGGAAAGATTGTTTATGGTGGCTGGCAACAAAAACCTGTTCTTTTCTAGTTCCTGAGGAGAGTGCAATCACACCTCTAGTTAATAGAAAAATCCTAAATGAATGGCAGATTCAGTGATGGCACCATCAAGCCATATCAAAGTCTGTGGCTTGTTTTTACGCTTTGCCTGATTTTTTTTCCAGCTATCTCTGGAGGTACATGAGACAGTATATTATGTCTTTTTTTGTGTCTTCTTTTCACTTCATGTTTGAGCAAAGACCGAGCCCTGGTTAAGCCCATCAGAATGAGCTGGGCTGTTTTCTGAACTTTCTGAAGACTAAGATCTAAGATGTCATTAAGAGACGGTGATGTTGGTGTAACAAACAAAAAATGAATAACGAAAAAATAAATAATGTAAATAAATAAATAACAAAAATTTTCAATAAATATTTAAACAATGCTTTCTTTGCATGTCTTTTTGGTTGCACCTCTTTCTTCATGTTAATTATCTGACATCTGATGCTTCTTTGTGTTTATAAATGTACACTATATTGCCAAAAGTTTTGGGACGTCTGCCTTTACATGCACATGAACTTTAATGACATCCCATTCTTAATCTGTAGGGTTTAATATGGAGTTGGCCCACCCTTTGCAGCTATAACAGCTTCAACTCTTCTGGGAAGGCTTTCCACAAGGTTTAGGAGTGTTTATGGGAATTTTTGACCATTCTTCTAGAAGCGCATTTGTGAGGTCAGGCACTGATGTTGGACGAGAAGGCCTGGCTCACAGTCGCCGCTCTAATTCATCCCAAAGGTGTTCTATTGGGTTGATGTCAGGACTCTGTGCAGGCCAGTCAAGTTCCTCCACACCAAACTCGCTCATCCATGACTTTATGGACCTTGCTTTGTGCACTGGTGCACAGTCATGTTGGAACAGGAAGGGGCCATCCCCAAACTGTTCCCACAAAGTTAAGAGCATGAAATTGTCCAAAATGTATTGGTATGCTGAAGCATTAGGGTTCCTTTCACTGGAACCAAGGGGCCAAGCCCAACCCCTGAAAAACAACCCCACACCATAACCCCCCCTCCACCAAACTTTACACTTGGCACATTGCAGTCAGGCAAGTACCGTTCTCCTGGCAACCACCAAACCCAGACTCGTCCATCAGATTGCCAGACAGAGAAGCGTGATTCGTCACTTCAGAGAACACGTCTCCACTGCTCTAGAGTCCAGTGGCGGAATATTTAGTAGTGAGGAAATTTCACGAATGGACTTATTGCACAGGTGGCAACCTATCACAGTACCATGCTTGAATTCACTGAGCTCCTGAGAGTGACCCATTCTTTCACAAATGTTTATAGAAGCAGTCTGCATGCCTAGGTGCTTGATTTTATACACCTGTGGCCATGGAAGTGATTGGAACACCTGAATTCTATGATTTGGAGGGGTGTCCCAATACTTTTGGCAATATAGTATATTTCAGATATTTCAGATCCTTTATCATGCATCAATGATATTATCAAAGTCTTGCGCAATTTTTGGACTTTCTTTGGCTATAAATTGAATATTTCTAAAAGTGAATGCATGCCTGTTAACACACTTGGCATATGTCTTTGTGTACTCATTTAGCTAGGCAATATAATAATAAATAATAAATATAAAAGGGTATAATAATATTACGCAACTTTAAAGGACTACATGAAAATAATTTTACTCCTCTTTTGATTAAACTCAAATCTGATCTTCAAAAATGGAGGATTCTCCATTTTCCATACTCTGGTTGGCAGGGTGAATTGTGTTAAAATGACAGTTCTTCCGAGATTCTTATATTTATTTCAGTGCCTTCCCATCTTCTTATCCAAAGCCTTTTTAACACATTAGACTGTCTGTTTGAAGCTCCCCTCCATCTACAAGACTTTATTTCAAGAATATATACAATTCTCATGTCTTTAAAAAAAAGTGTAGGAATAGACAAGATTAAAAGAGGATGGGAGAAAGAGCTTGGAATAGTACTTTCAGAGAAATTTTGGAGCAGTGCTTTATATGTAAAGTGAATGGTAGTGCCTCTTGTGCCCAAATACAGTTCAAGGTTTTGCACCGTGTGCACCTAAGCAGAACAAGGATTGCTTCTTTTAATCCTACAAGACCTGTATAAGATGTCACAAAGGTGAAGCAGATCTGACTCACATGTTTTGGACGTGCCCCACACTTACTGTTTACTGGTCAACCATATTTGATACACTTTCTTGCCATGTGCTGAATTTGCTATATTTGGTGTTCAATGAATCGAGTCTGACTCAAAGACAACTAAACATTGTTGCCTTTGCATCCTTATTGGCTCACAGGCGGGTTTTATTACATTGGAAATCTACAAACCCGCCTAAAGCATTGCACTGGCTTCAGGATTTAATGTTATACCTACACTTGGAAAAGATTAAGGGCCAGATTTACTAACAGCTTGCGCCAGCACAAACCTTCTTTTGGCGTTAAAAAACTACTGTCAGCATTTATTAACGACACACAGTAAAAAATTAGCGCTGAAAAGGCGTGGACAGGGTTATTGTTGAGGCTGACCTTATTGCATATGCATTGCAAAATTTATGGGAGGAGAGTATTTTAATGAATCATGCAAGGCGATTTACTAAGGTTTGCGCTCGTCAATTTACTGGTATTTGCGACCGTTATTTACAGACCAAAAAAAAGCATGTCTTAAAGCAGACTCTAATTTGCGCTGCTCTTGGTAGATTGTGCTGGTCATTATGGAAATGATCTGCTGCATCTCTGTTCTTTAATTTGCGCATTGGAATAAAAATAAAGAGAACAAATATATATATTTCAGCATGGTGTATTTAAAAATTAAATCAGTTATCCACTGCAATATTTTGGGTGTGAGCATATTAAATGTACAGCATTTGCAAGAATTTGCAAATAGTTGTTTTTATCTTCTCTGCATTTAACTGAGAGTCATTTTATGTATTCCTTAAAAATTATGGGTTTTTTTTTTTTTGTTTTTCTCTCCTCAGTTTGATGTCTGGTTTGGCAGCACTGGATGCTAAGTGCTCCAGTCGACTGGGCATCATGACAATTTCTTATTATCTGTGGACGACCTTTGTGGCTGTGGTGGTGGGCATCGTCATGGTCATCATCATCCACCCGGGTGGAGCTGCCCAGAAGGAGGACTCTGAGGACAGCGGGAAGCACATCATGAGCTCAGCTGATGCTCTACTGGACCTTATCCGGTAAGTCTGTGCTATTGTGTATCTATTATCAACGTAAAAAACAAATGAAAATGATGGTATTTTCCTTAAATCTGTTATCCATTAAGTAGTTTGGTTTATTTTTCCTAGCTTTCATATGAGTCACGTTACCTTTACATAATCAGGTATTAGAAACATCCATACATCACATCAGCCTCATGTGCAGAGAAATGTGCTGTTATTTCTCTCATGTTTTCAGTGATAGAATATAAAGAGTTCCAGACGCATTCGCACCTGTTAATGAGTAAAGCTCATGGTAAGCCAGTTTGTGTTTGCTTGAGTAAATGAGGACGGAGTTTACCCCAGTGACATTTGTGTCACTGTTCCAGTTGGTCAGTGGAACAGTTAGTCAGGAACTTTTCACAAACTGGTAATGTGTCAAAAGGACTACAGAAAACCTATGTATAGACACAGATTAACATTCCTTCACCAAGCTTGACTACTGAGGTTATATAGTCCTCATAGGTCATCATTAGTTAGTTAGTTTGTTTATATGGAGTCCTCAAAAGGGGAAAGACAGACCCAAATCTTGACATTCCTTCCACTAGATAGGTTGGTCGGTTAGTTAGTTCTTAGTTCATATGGAGTCCTCAAGAGGGGAAAGTCAGATCTAGATCCTTTTTTTCCTTCCACTAGATAGGTTGGATGGGTTAGTTATTTGTTTGGTGGGTTATTCAGTCAGTCAGTTATTTAGTTAGTAATTTGTATAGTGGGTTAGTCAGTCACAGTCAGTCAGTCAGTCAGTCAGTCAGTTAATTCATATGGAGTCCACAAGAGGGGAAAGAGCCTCATTTCTTGACATTCCTTCCACCATGCTAGAAGTTAGTTAGTTAGCTGGATGGTTGGTTGGTTAGTTAGTTAGTTGTTAGCTCATATGGAGTCCTCAAGAGGAGAAAGTCAGATCCAGATCCTGACATTCCTTCCACTAGATATAGGTAATCTGGTTGGTTGTTATTTAGTTAGTTGTTTGGTGGGTTAGTCAGTCAGTTATTTAGTTAGTTGGTGGGTTAGTCAATCAGTCAGTCAATTCATATGGAGTCCTCAAGAGGGCAAATAATTTCTCATGTCATTTCTTGACATTCCTTCTACCAGATAGCTTGACATTCTTTCCATCGTGCTTGATGTTAGTTAGTTAGTTAGTTAGTTAGTTCATATGGAGTCCTCAAGAAGGGAAAGACAACCCCCAGAGTTTGACATTCCTTCCACATGCTTGACTTTTAAAGTTTAGTTATTTAGTCATTTAGTTAGTTAGTGTCACAGAGTTTCCAATCTGACTGACAGTTGCCTATGATGTACATTTACCTCAGGTGGACTCTAACCACCTAGGGGACGGAAGACAATATAACTGCCATACCACTTCCAAAATGTGTGCTAGATTCTTTATTGCTTCCCTTCCTTAGCTGCACAGTTTCAAGACACTGCTCCCAAGTTACTTTTTGCAGTAATAAGGTTTATTATCAACCAACAGGGAAAAAAACATACACACATTTATACCTTGATAATCATGTTTTAAAAGTTTTAAAAGTCACACTCATACTGGCCTGACTTGCAAGTAGTATTTTAGTGTTAATCACTTAAGTCTAGTCTTTAATCATGTGAGATGTATACAGAAAGTTCATGACCTTGGCCTCTTAAATTCTTTGTTCAATATTTGTTCAATTTCTTTCTGGGAGCTATTGTTTGAATGCACTCTTTTTACCTTCCAGCAAGCACAGGACATATTAACATTTCAGATTAAAAATAAACATAAAATGCATTACCACATATTTCGTTCTCCAAAATTTCACCTTATTCGTTAGTTAGTTAGTGTGTTAGTTGATGTGTAGTCCTCATAGGTCAGGAGGGGAAAGACAGCCCCATATTTTAACATTCCTACCACCATGCTTGACTGTTAAGTAGTTAAATCTCACTATACATACAGTAAAGGAAATTGCACCTTCACGTGTTCTATGTATAATGAATGTATTTCAGCCTGAATGTCTGTGGAGATGTTAGTGGCGTTGAGGGATCAGGAGAGCTTAGACATGGCTCAGTTTAGGGTTGGCTGAGGAATAAGGAACAGGGAATTTGTGCCCCACCTGTCACCTGTGCTGCGTGACAGAGCATGACCCCGTGTCATTGGAGTGTGTGGTGAAGACTGGAGCCTAAACTGATTACTGATCTGAGCCTGAGACCATATGGCCTCTATTGAGGTGATAAAAAGAGGAGGAAACTACATACAGCCACAAGTTTAGCTCAATTTATTAACGGCACATTTCATGATGAAGTCAGAGACAGGTAGACTAAGAGAGGTACCAAATTATCATGTGATGTTTGTAACCTCCACTGAAAGGCTGTTTGGTTCGCCGTTTTCTGGGTCCCTCTGTGGTAACTAGACAGTGTGTTGATAAGCAAACTAAAACTTGGATTAGGATTAGTTGACTGTGTGTGTCACAATGTACACTCTTTTGAAATGCACTTAATGGTGATGGGAAGATGGGAAGAACATACTTTTAAGCCATTATGCCAACATAAAATTGCATTTTGACATCACAGATCCCTTTGTCATGTATGTGCTTCTAATTGTACTTCTTTGCATTTACCTTAAATGCTGTTATTATTATTTAATTTTTAGGTTTATACATTTTAATTGCAATGACAATGTTGGACTTTGTCCAACTGAAAAGTCTCATTTACTCTTCTTTCACAGAAAAAAACAAAAACAAAAAACATGACTGGTCAACTGCAAATGTTATGTTTTGGATGTTGGTCGAATGACTAACTCAATTAGCTTAATCAGCAAAACTTCCACTTCATCCAGCTTAGATTCAGTACATAATCATTATGTGTAATAAACATTAATATTCATTATAATGTTCATAAAATCTTTCTTTCCTCCATCAGCAACATGTTCCCAGCCAACTTGGTCCAAGCAACTTTTCAACAAGTGAGTTTTTATGTTTTTCCTTTAGTTTCATGCTCTGTGCCTGCAACGCTTGATCTGTATTTTTACCTCCAAAATTGTTCTATTATACGTAGCCATTTTAGGTAACCATTTTAGGTACACATTTTATGCATTGGTTATTGGCTGATATTACATTTTTTAAGAGTGTTCATATCAGTCAGTATTGTGCAGCTCATTTCCCCACATACTGCTCAATTAAAGTTAATCTTTAAACACTAATAATTTAAGAACACTGTTAAATATAATCTTTATTGTTCTTAAAATGAATTTACATTTTTCATACTGTAAATTATAATGTTGTGATGACTGAATTTACTTTTGAAACTAAGGGCCAGATTTACTAACAGCTTGCGTCAGCACAAACCCTCTTTTGGTGGTAAAAAACTACTGTCAGGATTTACTAGTAAAGACGCGGTGAAATATTAGCACTGAAAAGGCTAATAACTGAAAAGTTATTTTTGAGGCTGACCTAATTGCATATGCATTTGTAGAAGTTTCCCTTTCAGACGCAAAATCTGAGAGTGTTTAAATAAATCATGCAAGGTGATTTACTAAGGTTTGCGCTAGTCAATTTACTGGTATTTGCGCCATTATTTACCGGCTGTCGTCAGTAGATCATGCTCTGAACTTTACACTCCCATCATTTTTTGGAATTGCGCGCTCACGCTAATTTGCCGTTTGGTAAATCTGGCCCTACGTTTTTTATTTAATTTATTTAGACAAAATGGTTAAGAATTGTAATATCAGCTATTTGTCGTTCGGCCATATAACATGGAAATAATTATCAGCGTATCATATTTTAATATAGGTGCATGCGTAATATTGAAAATAACCCTGCATGTGTACTGTACCTTTGGTATTGCATATATTTGCATTGCTGTGAATTTGTTTTATATGCCATCTTAATTATGAATTATAATTGAATTGTAGTATCGCACAAAAAGCATCCCTATCATGAAGCCTAGACCCACCATCAGTCAGGACATACAAGAGACCACCACCAGACGGAACTTCATTTATGGAATCCAGGATGACAATGGCACAGATATCCAGAACTTCTCCCTTGACCTGACGCCACCTCCCGATGTGGTCTTCCGAACGCTTCCTGGCACCAGTGAAGGCATGAATGTCCTCGGTATCGTGATCTTCTCCGCTACTATGGGTGAGTGGGAGCATCAACATCTGGAATTCCACAGCTTAATCCAGTTTACTTAATAAATACTCAAGTATTCTCGTCATTTAGGTATCATGCTTGGAAGAATGGGACCAAATGGCAGCGCTCTCGTCAACTTCTGCCAGAGTCTGAATGAAGCTGTGCTGAAAATTGTGGCCATTGTTATATGGTAAAGACAAGCGTGATCACAAAACTTATGACAATAGACCAGGGCCAGCCCAAGCCTTTATGGGGCCCTAATCAGAATTTTATGTGGGGGCCCCTCGGTGCCACCAATACGATTGACCATTGTCAATTCTTGATCATTCGCACACCCGTTATCAATTTTATTAGTTGTAGTTGTGTTGCTTACATCATGTCTGCCTGTCATGTTTTTACCCTTATACGGTTTTTAATTGTAACAGTAGCAAACCCACAAGAGTGGTCAGGTGTTAATTTGCACTTTAATATTCAAAGTCTTACAGTACTACAGTTCAGACTGGGATACAGTGGGGAGAACAAGTATTTGATACACTGCCGATTTTGCAGGTTTGCCCACTTACAAAGCATGTAGAAGTCTGTAATTTTTATCATAGGTACTCTTGAACTGTGAGTGACGGAATCTAAAACAAAAATCCAGAAAATCACATTGTATGATTTTTAAATAATTAATTTGCATTTTATTGCATGACAAGTATTTGATACATCAGAAAAGCAGAACTTAATATTTGGTACAGAAACCTTTGTTTGCAATTACAGAGATCATACGTTTCCTGTAGTTCTTGACCAGGTTTGCACACACTGCAGCAGGGATTTTGGCCCACTCCTCCATACAGACCTTCTCCAGATCCTTCAGGTTTCGGGGCTGTCGCTGGGCAATACGGACTTTCAGCTCCCTCCAAAGATTTTCTATTGGGTTCAGGTCTGGAGACTGGCTAGGCCACTCCAGGACCTTGAGATGCTTCTTACGGAGCCACTCCTTAGTTGTCCTGGCTGTGTGTTTCGGGTCGTTGTCATGCTGGAAGACCCAGCCACGACCCATCTTCAACTGAGGGAAGGAGGTTGTTGGCCAAGATCTCGCGATACATGGCCCCATCCATCCTCCCCTCAATATGGTGCAGTCATCCTGTCCCCTTTGCAGAAAAGCATCCCCAAAGAATGATGTTTCCACCTCCATGCTTCACGGTTGGGATGGTGTTCTTGGGGTTGTACTCATCCTTCTTCTTCCTCCAAACACGGCAAGTGGAGTTTAGACCAAAAAGCTCTATTTTTGTCTCCTCAGACCACATGACCTTC
Source organism: Coreius guichenoti (assembly GCA_039654105.1). NCBI lineage: Eukaryota > Metazoa > Chordata > Actinopteri > Cypriniformes > Gobionidae > Coreius > Coreius guichenoti. The sequence goes on along the minus strand of CM077175.1, from coordinate 27,875,898 downwards.
TCCCATTCCTCCTCTGGATCATCCAGATGGTCATTGGCAAACTTCAGACGGGCCTGGACATGCGCTGGCTTGAGCAGGGGGACCTTGCGTGCGCTGCAGGATTTTAATCCATGACGGCGTAAAGTGCAGATTCACTATGAATGAAAATTGTGCCTAATTGCGCTTTTTCTCATGCATTAACTGCACTGGTTTGGCGCCCAATTCACTACAGGAATAATATAGATCAGGCAACGGCACAAACACACCTATAAAATTAGGTAAATGACGTTGATGCAAATGTACATATAAATGGAATAATTTCACATAGTCACATTTAAATGAAACTATGAAATTCTTTTTCAAAATATCCTTTCTTTCAAACACGGCTGTTGCCATGATCACTAGACCGACTTAAACATCTCTTATAACCTTGACATTCATTTGGCGGTAAAAGCGTGATACAAAATGCACCAGGCAATTTTTGTGAATGAAGCTCAGTCTATGATGAGCTAATTTACATGTTTGTGCGAAAGGAATACCAATGACTTCATTTAAAGAGGCCATATTATGCTCTTTTACAAAGTCTTGATTTTGTTTTTTAAGGTTTTCATGCTTGAATGTTCAAAAACCTTTGTTTTTCACATATTTGATATTGTTGCACCTCTCTGTCTGTCAAAACCAGTCTGTCAGTAACGGTCTGTTTAGTTCCTGTCTCTATGAAGCCCCTCCTTCAAAAAAGCACAATGTGCACCGATTGGTCGGCTGGACCAGTGTATTGTGATTGGTCAACCAATTTGGGCATGTTTCGGAAATGTCACAACCCTTATTATTGATCCAGGGTGGAAAAAACAGCGTCTCTTGGATATGGCAACAAACATACTACAAACTCAACTCAACCAGGCCTCACCCCCTTTTTTGCGTATGCCTTGGCTGGGAATTATTTAAATGAGGAATACTGTGATGTGCACATTCCCGGAAAGAAACTCGAGACTAAAATGGAGGCGTTTCAGGGAGTTCAGAAACAGTTACTGATACAGAGAATAACTCCTTTTGGAGTGACTTTGATCTTTGTATCTTTGTGGACAGCAACATTACACACTAAAGAAAGTTAAAAAAGCAGAATAGGTCCTCTTTAAATACTGAATGTGCAGTACAGTATTTGCACCTACACAGTAGTACATACTCTATGCAAAAATGGTGAATTTAGTGAATTCCCCCCTAAGTATGCTGTTTCTGATGCAACACTGCAGGTACTTCCCGTTTGGGATTGTGTTTCTGGTGGCTGGAAAGATCTTGGAAATGGACGACCCCTCAGCTATGGGGAAGAAACTGGGTTTCTATGCCATCACTGTGGTCATGGGGCTTGTGCTTCATGGCCTGTTCATCCTGCCTTCCATGTATTTCTTCATTACGAAAAAGAGCCCCATTGTCTACATCCGAGGGATTTTACAGGCCCTTCTCATCTCATTAGCTACTTCATCCAGGTAAGATTACATTTATACATATTCATATTTTGAGCTAGGCCCTGCTAAATTTTTACAAACTAAACACTATGTGACTGCATATCTGATTTTAAAACGCTAGGCATCATACACTTGTCGGCTTTGTTAAAGAATTAGTTCACTTTAAAATGAAAATTACCTCATGATTTACTCACTCTCAAGCCAATCTAGGTGTATATGACTTTCTTCTTTCTGATGAACACAATCAGAGTTATATTAATAAATATCCTGATGTTTCCAAGCTTTATAAATGGCAGTGAATGGGGCTCATGAGTTTGAAGCTCACAAAAGTGCATCCATCCATCCATCCATCATAAACGTACTCCACACGGCTCCGGGTGGTTAATAAAGGCCTTCTGAAGCGAATCGATGGGGTTTTGTAGGAAAAATATCCATATTTAACATGTTATAAAGTAAAATATCTGGCTTCCACCAGACCACCTTCCGTATTCAACCTGCGAAAAAAACGCAACTGGCATGACGATGACTCCGGACATAGCGTAAGTGTTTTGAACTGCGAGAGGCGTTACACTTTCTGCGTAAGTTGAATACGCAAGGCGGTCTTGGTGGAAGCTAGATATTTTACTTCATAAAGTTTTAAATATGGATATTTTTCTTACACAAGCGTTTCGCTTCGCTTCAGAAGGCCTTTATTAACTCCCCGGAGCCGTGTGGAGTACGTTTATGAGGAATGGATGCACTTTTTTGAGCTTCAAACTCATGAGCCCTGTTCACTGCCATTATAAAGCTTGGAAACATCAGGATATTTATTAATATAAATACGATTGTGTTCATCAGAAAGAAGTCATATACACCTAGAATGGCTTGAGGGTGAGTAAATCATGGAGTAATTTTCATTTTAAAGTGAACTAATCCTTTAATAGATATAGTGAAAAACTAGGCATCATCAGACTTTCAAGTGCCAACAGCAAAATCGTGCAGAAACATGCGCCACATGGCAAATGAAAACAATATGTGTTCTAAAATCGGCTCAAAATATCAAACATGTTTGAAATTCTCAGACTAGACAGAATCGTAGTCTGAAAATAAAAAAACACTCTGTGCCCATCATACACTACGCAATTTTCTGTCGACTCAAACTGCCCAAAATCTGAAATCTTCTAAACTATAGATCTGCGCAAAAGGTTTGAGTGTATTCCAGCCTTGAACTGAAAATATCACAAATGTAAACCTCAAACTTTGATGCTCTTGCGTTCTACTACAGCTCTGCCACACTGCCTATCACCTTTAAGTGCCTCCTGGAGAATAACCACATCGACCGACGCATCATTCGCTTTGTACTTCCTGTGGGTGCTACTATCAACATGGACGGCACTGCCCTATATGAGGCTGTGGCAGCCATCTTTATCGCTCAAGTCAACAACTATGAACTGGACTTTGGGCAAATCATCACCATAAGGTAGGGTAAGGTGGGCTAGATGCCCCTCCACTCCCTTAATTTTCCTTTTGACCATATATGTCACTAAATCTAATCTCAACACATTTATTGAATGGTTATGCTCCGATTAATCTTGACTTTTCATCTGAATATCTACATTTGTAAGAGTTATTCCATCTGAACAGTTTTCATTATAATAAATTATTTAAACATGAATAATTCCATTAATTATATGTACATTTTAAACATCATAATCTATAAGGCCAATTGAGTGGAATCACTTAATTTATTCATATGTATATTATTTTATTTATTCATATATTAAATATATTATTTAATATACACTACCAGCCAGAAGTTTTGACTGATTATAATTGTTTATTGTGTTGAAAGAAGTCTTTTATGCTCACCAAAGATGCATTTATTTGATACAAAATACAGTAAAAATAAAATGAAATATTACATAACGGTTTTCTATTTAAAATTTAAAAAAAAAAAAAAGTAATTTATTCCTGTGATGTCAAACTACTCCTTACTCCAGTCTTCAGTGTCACATGATCCCTCAGAAATAATTCTAATATGATGATTTGATGTTCAGGAAACATTTCTTCTTATCAATGTTGAAAACAGTTGTGCTTTTTAATATTTTTAAGGAAATGGTGATACACTACCAGTCAAAAGTTTGGGGAAAGTAGGATATTATATATATATATATATATATATATATATATATATTAAGAAATTACGACTTTTATTCAGCAAAAACGCATAAAAAAGTGACCGTAAGGACATTTACGTATAATGATTTCTATTTCAAATAAAAACTGTTCTTTTGAACTTTCTATTCATCGAAGAATCCCAGGAAAAAAAATCACAACTTCCACAACTTTGAGTACCAATGATAATAGACCACAAATTCATCATATTAGAATGATATCTGAAGGATCATGTGACGCTGAAGACTGGAGTAATGATGCTGAAAATTCAGCCTTGGTGAGCATAAGATACTTCCAAAGTAACTATATTATATTAAAAATATTCATGTAATTAATAATGCAGATGCATCTTGGTATCTTTGATTATTTGATTTATCTGTCATTATTCAACTTAAATACCATTTAACATCAATGGCAAATCATTTTGATAAATCCTGCAAAAATCAGATGACGGATGTTATATTACCCCAGTAGTGAAATTACCTTTGATACCAAGTTAATTTATAAATCAGATATCAGTAAGTTCTTACTCAAGGATGATATTTTTTTGCTTCTTACTTCAGCATCACTGCTACAGCAGCCAGTATCGGTGCTGCCGGCATTCCACAGGCCGGCCTGGTAACCATGGTGATAGTGTTAACTTCAGTGGGACTTCCTACAGATGACATCACTCTAATTATCGCTGTGGATTGGGCCCTGTAAGAAATCAGACATATCGGAATCTCTCTTTCATTCATTTGCGTTATAAATGCAGTTTTCATCACTTGTGTATCTGTTAGGGATCGGTTCAGGACGATGGTGAACGTGATGGGTGATGCTCTGGCCACAGGAATCATGGCACACATATGCAGAAAAGACTTTGTGAAGGAGGGCGAGGAGGTGAGAATAGGTTTATAGAGGTTCTTATAAATAATAAAGGCCCTGTTATACTCACGGCAAAGTCCTTCTTCGTTCTTCACTTAGTTCTTCACTTATACTACAAAATACCTTTGCAGTATGGCAAGCCGTTTTGACTTTTATTCATTCACAGGATATGAATTCTTGATATCAACAATTCAATTTTCACTAGTTAAAATGCTAATTCTTGATATCAACAATTGAATTTCAACTAGTAAAAACTCTAATTCTTGATATCAGTAATGATATTTTCACTAGTGAAATGTCACCATAGGCTGCCATTCAAATTCAACTGTTGATATCAACAATTGAATTCTTGATATCAACAGTTAGCATTTCTGATATCTAGAATTTAATTGTTGATATCAAGAATTCAATTCCTGATATCAATATAATTTCAGATATCTAAAATGGCTTTCTTACTAGTAACGATCACATTCATGATATCAGAAATTAACATTGTCACTAGTGGCAATTGAATTGTTGATATCAAAAATGAACATTTTTACTAGTAGCAATTCAATTGTTGATATTAAGAATTGAATTTGAATGGCAGCCTATGGTGACATTTCACTAGTGAAAATTCAATTGTTGATATCAAGAATTCAAATCCTGTGAATGAATAAGAGTCAAAACGGCTTGCCATATTGCAGTGATATAGCGAATATCCCAACACTGCCCACAATGCTGAGACGCTGTTTAGATGAATATGTAAATATGTGCTGCACGCTTTCCTCTCAATAACAAAATAAACACAACAACAACTCTGAAATTCAATGACGTCAAGGCTGTAATGTGATTGGTTATCAAGGCACACGTGATTCAAGTTAGCCATTACGCTTTCTCCAATGGTAGAGCCACTAATCCTCATATCTTCTAATAATAAGACCCTTTCTGTTTCCACATCAAAGAAGGCGGAGCCTCAGAGCCAAACCTATCTATTACATAATCGTCACGGACCAATGAGTTTGATGGTGTTAACCAGCTGGAGCAAACTTTGTTTCTAATTCCCAAAACAAACTCCAAACAAACTTTGTTTTGGCCTGATTTTCTTCAAAATGACATCACAGCAGTTCGTATATGATTTTGCTTGAAGTATATTGGGGCCTTAAAGGGTTAGTTCACCCAAAAATAAAAATTCTGTCATTAATTACTCACCCTCATGTCGTTCCAAACCCGTAAGACTTTCGTTCATCTTCGGAACACAAATGGATTCCATCATCATTTTGATTATATCTGAGAGATTTCTGTCCCTCCGTTCACTCTCCGCAACTGAAACTTTGACGCTTTAAAAAGTTCATAAAGAGATCGTAAAACTAATCCATATGAACTAAGCGGTTCAGTCAAAACTGAACTCTTTTCTGAAGAGACTGGATCAATTTATATGATGGACAGATTTAATTTAGGCTTTTATTCACAAACATTTATCAACTCACACAGCTGTGGTAAACAGAAGCTCAAGCATGTTTGCTTGACGTGCGAGAACCGATGAGGTTTATTCTCGTGTTATGCAGCACGTTTGAGCTTCCGCAAGAACCAATGAGGTTCATTCTCGTGTTACGCAGCACGTCTGAGCTTCCGCAAGAATCAATGACGTTCATTCTCGTGTTACGCAGCACGTCTGAGCTTCCGCAAGAACCAATGAGGTTCATTCTCGTGTTACGCAGTACATTTGAGCTTCCGCAAGAACCAGTGAGGTTCATTCTCGTGTTACGCAGCATGTTTGAGCTTCCTCAAGAACCAATGAGGTTCATTCTCGTGTTACGCAGCACGTTTGAGCTTCCGCAAGAACCAATGACGTACATTCTCATGTTACGCAGTACGTCTGAGCTTCCGCAAGAACCAATGAGGTTCATTCTCGTGTTACGCAGTAATTTTAATCTTCCGCAAGAACCAGTGAGGTTCATTCTCGTGTTACGCAGCATGTTTGAGCTTCCTCAAGAACCAATGAGGTTCATTCTCGTGTTATACAGCACGTTTGATCTTCCTCAAGAACCAATGACGTTCATTCTCGTGTTACGCAGCACGTCTGAGCTTCCGCAAGAACCAATGACGTTCATTCTCGTGTTACGCAGCATGTTTGAGCTTCCTCAAGAACCAATGAGGTTCATTCTCGTGTTACGCAGCACGTTTGAGCTTCCGCAAGAACCAATGACGTACATTCTCATGTTACGCAGTACGTCTGAGCTTCCGCAAGAACCAATGAGGTTCATTCTCGTGTTACGCAGTACATTTGAGCTTCCGCAAGAACCAGTGAGGTTCATTCTCGTGTTACGCAGCATGTTTGAGCTTCCTCAAGAACCAATGAGGTTCATTCTCGTGTTATACAGCACGTTTGATCTTCCTCAAGAACCAATGACGTTCATTCTCGTGTTACGCAGCACGTTTGATCTTCCTCAAGAACCAATGACGTTCATTCTCGTGTTACGCAGCACGTTTGAGCTTCCGCAAGAACCAATGACGTTCATTCTCGTGTTACGCAGCACGTTTGAGCTTCCGCAAGAACCAATGACGTTCATTCTTGTGTTACGCAGCACGTCTGAGCTTCCGCAAGAACCAATGAGGTTCATTCTCGTGTTACGCAGTACATTTGAGCTTCCGCAAGAACCAGTGAGGTTCATTCTCGTGTTACGCAGCATGTTTGAGCTTCCTCAAGAACCAATGAGGTTCATTCTCGTGTTATACAGCACGTTTGATCTTCCTCAAGAACCAATGACGTTCATTCTCGTGTTACACAGCACGTTTGATCTTCCTCAAGAACCAATGACGTTCATTCTCGTGTTACGCAGCACGTTTGAGCTTCCGCAAGAACCAATGACGTTCATTCTCATGTTACGCAGCACGTCTGAGCTTCCGCAAGAACCAATGAGGTTCATTCTCGTGTTACGCAGTACATTTGAGCTTCCGCAAGAACCAGTGAGGTTCATTCTCATGTTATGCAGCAGGTTTGCGCTTCCTCAAGAACCAGTGAGATTCATTCTCGTGTTACGCAGCACATTTGAGCTTCCGCAAGAACCAATGAGGTTCATTCTCGTGTTACGCAGCACGTTTGATCTTCCGCAAGAACCAATGAGGTTCATTCTCGTGTTACACAGCACGTTTGATCTTCCACAAGAACCAATGAGGTTCATTCTCGTGTTACACAGCACGTTTGATCTTCCGCAAGAACCAATGAGGTTCATTCTCGTTTTACGCAGCACGTCTAAGCTTCCGCAAGAACCAATGAGGTTCATTCTCGTTACGCAGCACATTTGAGCTTCCGCAAGAGCCAATGAGGTTCATTCTCATGTTACGCAGCACGTTTGATCTTCCGCAAGACCCAGTGAGGTTCATTCTCATGTTATGCAGCAGGTTTGCGCTTCCTCAAGAACCAGTGAGGTTCATTCTCGTGTTACGCAGCACATTTGAGCTTCCGCAAGAACCAATGAGGTTCATTCTGGTGTTACGCAGCACATTTGAGCTTCCGCAAGAGGTTTGTTCTTGCATGTCAAGCAGGTTCAGTTGAGCTTCTGTTTATGTTCGCTGATCAATGTTTATATGTGAATAAAAGCCTAAATTAAATCTGTTCCTCATATAAAGCAATCGAGTCTTCTCAGAACATTTGGACTCAACTGCTCAGTTCATATGGATTAGTTTTACGATCTAATATGAACTTTTTGAAGCGTCAAATTAGTAGTTGCGTAGCTTTCTATGGAGAGTACAGAAAACAAAAGTCTTATGGGTTTGGAATGACATGAGGGTGAGTAATTAATGACAGAATTTTCATTTTTGGGTGAACTATCCCTTTAACACACATGCATCTGATGCCCATTTCACTCAGCAATAGCTATAAAATGATGATTTTGTCTTCTCTTTACAGATTCCTCTCATCTGTGAGACCAAGCCTATGATAAGCATCCAGCAGATGATGTCCTATCAGAAGAACGGCTGCTTCCAGCCCTCTCCGCAAGGCCCCATGAGGAAACCCGAGCTCCTGTCGCCTGATGTGGCCCGTCTAATGCAGCTGGAAGAGGGCATCAGGCCAGCCGACAAGAAATCCCCTCACCTGTCTCCACACCATTATAAAAGAGACCATAAAGACAAAGAGCATTGTACCATTGATATGAACGGTCTGGAGACCAATGTCTAGACTGCTTCAGAGACCAGAGCTGCAAGACATCAGCCGTTCTCTCTCTCTACCTTTGGATTTTGAGTACGTGTGAATGTCTTTGTAGGGAAGCTGATGCGATCAGGGCCGTGAATCTTTGGACCTTCTAAGGGGATTTTCTGAACCCTGTTGACCCCCAGATGAGTTCCTCATTGAAGCATGTGGATCGGTGAACATATGAGTTCTGTTGTTATTGTGTCCTTTCCATGTGATCTACAGGAGAGATGACATCAATCTTCATGGACAGCTTGTCTGAGGAATGTGGATATGTGTCATTTTATTCCGGTACATTATACGTCATATGCTGCCGAGATCGTTTTTCATCTTTTTTATTTATTTTTCAAAGCTTTCTCTGGTTAAATCCTCACCTTCACTAACATGTCCCCTGAAGAAGATTTAAACACCAGTGATCACATCCAAGAAGTTTTTGGACACTTGTATTTGCTAAAAGTATTTGATACACTTAAAAATATCAGAATGTCAATGCATTAGATCAGAGGTTTTCAGCCACTACCTCCAGCCCTTTATAGGACTTAACCTTTATTAAATGTATTCAGAAATACATATACATGTATATCTAAAAATCGTCAAAACACCAGTTAGTTAAAAGTTAGTTCTGAGAAGAGATGTTTATAAGCTAGTAAGAAAGGCTCATCATCATTTTGTTTGATATTTTGTTATCTAATGCATTTATTGATTATCTTTACAAATTAGATGTGACTTAAGTGTCCAAATATTTTTGGGGATACTGTAAATGAGCAAGGTTTGCAACATATATATATATATATTAATCAAGGATGCATTTAAAATGATACATTAAAGTGGCAGTGCATTTATAATTTTATAAAATATTTATATTTCAAATAAATGCCGTTTCTTCATCAAAGAAACCTGAAAAATATGTATAACCTACCATTTCCTCAAAAATATTAAGCAGCACAACTGTTTTTTTTTTTTATAAGAAATGTTAAAAAAATGTTTCTTGAGCATCAGATCATCATATTAGAATGATTTCTGAAGGATCATGTGGCACTGAAGACTGGAGTAATGATGCTGAAAATACAGCTTTGCATCACAGGATTAAATATATATATCTATGGATGGACCTGTAAGTAACACTTTATTTTAGGGTTCAATTCTCGCTATTAATGAGTTGCTTATTAGCATGGATATTACTAGTATATTGGCTGTTTATTAGTACTTATAAAATCACATATTAATGCCTTATTCTGCATGATCTTACTCTACATCCTAAATCCTACCCAACAGCAATACCTAAACTTAAATGCTGCAAAAACTAACTTACTAACTATTAATAAGCAGTAAATTAGAAGTTTGAGGCAAAAGTTGTAGTTAATAGTGAATATGTGTTCCCCATACTAAAGTGTTACCGACCTGTATTTTATTTTATTACATTATTTTATATTAAAAACACTGAAGGAAAATGACAGCATGTTTTGAAGTAAATTGAATATTTATTAGAAATGTCTTTTTTACAAACTTGATCGATATACAATTATACAAAATGCTTTAAAAATGATAATATACCCAATATACCTTTGAAGATTCAATGGGAATTTCAGTATCAAGGTCACTTGATTTGTAGTGACACTACAAAGTAGATATGAAGGTCCCAAATAAGTCTTTGCACAATTCCAATGATTAAACTAATATTAGTCAATTATATGCACATTATAAAGCCAGTGACGATATAAAATTCAGGAGGTCAGTCTCACTGTTCAAATGGTGATTAACTTATCACAACTGAACAATGCAGATTTGAGCAAGGTCACTTTACTGTGCCTTTTTTTGTGATATCTTTCCTGAGGAAACATGACATAGTTCTTGTTAGTTCAACCTGATTTGTAGTTTTAGCTTTCTTGTGGCTGCCAAAGATTATTATTATTATGATCTACAACAGCAACATTATCAGTCTTCATCCAAATAAGCTTTACTTATTGTACAGGATCATTTTTGACATGCTTTGCTTGTGTCTTTCAAGTATGTTAATAACGTACAGTATGCTTTATGCAGTTACATTTATGCAATGACCAACAGACTCATTGTTATATGACACAAATACAGTTTTAGCCAACAATTTCAGAAATTAACTAATCTAGCATCTCTCCACACAACACATTTGGATGAATTTGTGCCACTTTCCTGCTCGTCAAGAGTCGTGATTTCACAGTTTGGCTTTTCCAGTTGTCAGCTGAAGGTTTTGAAGTTTCATGGCCATTCCCATATTCCCAGTTATCTTTAGTTTTCCTTGGAAAAATGCCTTTAAATAAGAGTACAAGATTAACAAATTAGGGCTTTACAAATAAGGGCTATTATACTTAACTAAAACAACCTAAACATTTTCGCTAATTGAAATAATTTATATACACTGTATATAAATATAAAATATTTTATTTTAATGCATTATTTAAAAGGATTCTCATTATAATAAAAATAAAGGATAAAAAGCTCTTTGGTGTAAAAGTATTTTATCACTGCTCCCCCAACCTTTCATGTGACTTTTTCTACATTTGACCATTTTTACATGTTATGATGAGCATAATGGATTTGAGCTCTAAATGGTTCAGCTTTTCTCTTTCGGATTAAACTGAAAATTATTCCCTTTATGGAGGATTACTTTAAAACGAGTGGCTAATTTTTAGATGAAGCTTCTGTCAAACCGTCTGACGCCTGATGCAGCGATCCACAGATGTCAATACAGATGGGTGTGAATCACAGGGGGCAAACATTTCAAAAAGGCTTATTTTTCATGCTCTGATGTCAGCAGAGGAAACATTAGAAGCCATTAGCCTAATTTGGAATTGCGTAAAATATTTCCAGTGTCACCCTGATGTCAACATTCTGTGTCAGGAGGCTCTGTGTATTTTAATGTGTATGATTAAGTCAAAAGAAATTCTTGGACACGCAGCAGGAATTTTTTTTCCTAAAAAGATAGATCTGAAGCATAATACTGTATGCATGTCATGATAGCTAACGCCAGGTCAAGGCAATGTCAAAGTGACTCCATGTTAATCTTTTTCCCATAGAGATAAGTTAACTTTTATTGACTGCACATTACAGGTTAAAGGTCATCCCTGACATCAGATTAATCAGACAGGCTACCATCGCAATAGCAGCCAGCTACATTATGGTGCAAAGACGCAACTTTTGATTAAAAATGAACACTGGACATTTTACCTATGACTGGATAAAAAATATTTTCTCTTTGCACATGATCATTTAAAAAATATCTGGATATCAATGAAATTTCACTGTATATGCCAGTGTTTCTTGCACCACTTGTCAGCAGTGAATGCTGAATTTACAACCACACAGCCAAATTTTAATTCATATTTTAAGTTTGCAGGTCAAATTGAACATAAGCTGGAAAAAAAAAAAAAAAAAAAAAAACAGCACACCACAAAAATATTGGCAAAAAGATACCTTGTTGGCTGCACACAAGAACACAGTGCAATCCGATTCATGAACAAATGACTCTTATGAACCGGTTCTTTTTAACAGATCAAAAACAAAGTGTGATTGGTGTCTGATTTCCAATCAAGTGACTCATATGAATCAATCAGTTATTTTGAACAAATCAAAAACATACAGCGCAATCAGTGTAGTCTGATTCATGAACAAATGACTCTTATGAACCGGTTCTTTTAATGAATCAAAAACATTCAGCGCAATCAGTCAGTCAGTGTAGTCCGATTCATGAACTATAAATGAATATTTTTCTTTTTATGAAAAGAGAATGCAGAGAATGTCTTTCAAATTGAAGCAAAAGGTACATTATAACCAAATAATGTACATGATTCATTAATCTGAATCAAATAGAATCGAGTGGTTGTGAATCGGAATCTAATTGAATAAGGAAATCTAAATTAATACCCAGTCTTAGTTGCTAATTACAAAGTAGTTGCTAATACATTATATTAAAAAAATTATATATAAATAAATAAAATATAATAAATAAAAAAAAACACCCCCAAGATATGACATTCTCATCTCTAGATATGGTCCTTCAATGTAGGTCTATGGGATTTATTCAGCTCTTTTATCATACACTAGGCAAAAAACCTAAGTCAGATCATTTAGACATAAATTGAGGGATAAAATACATAGTTTAAAATGGAGTCAATATTGATGTAACAGTCTACAAATGTTGTGATGGCCGTAATTTGTAAGATACTTGCATTGAAGAGGCTAAATTAGCAGGCCAGACAAATGGTCAGTGTGTCTGTGGGTCATGGGACAAGGTTTAAGAGGGACTAATCCTGGAAATACTGGCTCTGTCCCAAGACATTCACAAACCTTATTTAGCCCTCAACTACACTGACCAACTGACCACGCACCAACTTATCAGGACAGCTTCAATGTTCGTTTTCTTAATGAAAAAAAAAAAAGCACAAGATATCAACAGACCTCTAAGAATAAACCATCATCAAAACATACCGTTTGTGGATTCATTTGCCCCGTCATCAAATCAAGAAGATCTGAGTCGGCCATAGAGATTGTGCAGTCTGCCTTTTTATCTGTGTGGGAAGTAAACAGAGAATTGTCAGACTCTTTGTAAAATAGTGCTCTTGGAGACACTGAATTTAGAGTTCAATCTATCAAATGACTGTTTGGTGTGTAATGCAAAAGACTAAATAATAAAATAAAATCTTACTGACCCCAAACTTTTAAACATATATATATGCATTTTTTTGATAGTATACCAATACACAATGAGGTGGACAAAACAATCTGAACACACCTGCATCATTGGTCACTGAGCCTTTGTTATTTTTTACGTCCACAACCCATAATGCTTCACTTCCACCTGGACCATCCTTCACTTTGAAGGCGAAAACACCTCCAATTTTCTTTACAAACGCCTCGCCCTCCTGTTAGAAATAATTACATAATTTAATAATTCTGAATCAAATTGGATTTTTTTAAATGTGCTTTAATAGACAGAAATTGGCTGTTAACAAACAATTCATGAATCAAGCTAAATAGCAACGTAACAACAATTATTAAAATTACACTTTATAAACATTAATATAAATTTTACAGATTATAAATAATTCTTGACAGAATACTTCACTTAAAGTATGTTACTTAAAGTATGAAACTGAAAAAAAGTAGTGAAGATTTACAACCACGCTCTGATGTGATTTAGACATTCAGGAATATTATTCTTTCCAGGAAATGACCCACAAGGCATTGTTAATTTTTGTCTATCTGCGTCTAATTTTGGGGTGTAATAAAGTCACAAAGACATTAAAGGGTTAGTTTACCCAAAAATTAAGATATGAAGATTTTTAATTCATTATTTTTAATGAAATCTGAGAGATTTCTGTCCCTCCAGTGGCAGCTACGCAACTGACGCTTTGGTGCTTCCAAAAGTTAACAGACACGATCGCTTTATATGATGAACAGATTGAATTTAGGCTTTTATTCACATATAAACATTCATCAAATCACACATCAGTTGTGATAAACCAACAGTTTGTTACGCAGCACGCTTGAGCTTCCGCAAGAACCAATGAGGTTCATTCTCGTGTTACGCAGCACGTTTGAGCTTCGCACGTTCGCTGATCACTGTTTATATGTGAATAAAACACATTTAATCTATTTAATCATATAAAGTGATCGTGTGTCCAGAAAATTTGGACTAAACCGTTTGATTCATGTGGATTAGTTTTAAGATCTCTTTATGAACTTTTTGAAGCATCAAAGTGGCAGTTGCATAGCCTGTCAAAGGAGGGAAATAGCTCAGATTTCATTCAAAATATCTTCAGTTGTGTTCCAAAGAGCTTCCGCAAGAACCAGTGAGGTTCATTCTCGTTACGCAGCACATTTGAGCTTCCGCAAGAACCAATGACATTCATTCTCGTGTTACGCAGCACATTTGAGCTTCCGCAAGAACTAATGACGTTCATTCTCGTGTTACGCAGCACGTTTGAGCTTCCGCAAGAACCAATGACGTTCATTCTCGTGTTACGCAGCACGTTTGAGCTTCCGCAAGAACCAATGACGTTCATTCTCGTGTTACGCAGCACGTTTGAGCTCCAGCAAGAACCAATGACGTTCATTCTCGTGTTACGCAGCATGTTTGAGCTTCCTCAAGAGCCAAATAGCTTTATTCTTGTGCATTATGCAGTACGTTTGAGCTTCTGCAAGAGGTTTGTTCTTATGCATCAAGAAGGTTCAGTTGAGCTTCTGTTTATGTTCGCTGATCAATGTTTATATGTGAATAAAACACATTTAATCTATTTAATCTGTTCATCATATAAAGTGATCGTGTCTCCAGAAAATTTGGACTAAACCGTTTGATTCATGTGGATTAGTTTTAAGATCTCTTTATGAACTTTTTGAAGCATCAAAGTGGCAGTTGCATAGCCTGTCAAAGGAGGGAAATAGCTCAGATTTCATTCAAAATATCTTCAGTTGTGTTCCAAAGATGAACAAAGGTCTTACGGGTTTAGAACAACATGAGGGTGAGTAATTGATGACAATTTTAATTTTTGGTTGAACTACCCCTTTAACAAATCCCACTGTCAATGTACAGAGGCAGAGTCTTATTTGCATGGTATAATTGGTGAGAGCTTCATTTCTGATGAATTACCTCCTGTAGCTTCTTCTCTATCTCCTTAAAGACAGCGTGAGCTTTGAAGTCTTTGAGGTCACTGGATGCGCTGGTGGGCACTGCGGCAATCCTAGAGCTGAGAAAGTTTAGTTTGCAAGTTCACCACTTCTAGTGCATATATGGTGCATATATAGTCCAAAAGTCTTAATGTATGTAAAAGCTCCAGCATTTAACGAAGTGTAATACATGGTGTAAAAATCATTTATTGAATATTCTAATACTTCTCATATAGATTCATGTTCTCATATAGATTCATGTACTTATGTAGGATGAAATATAATCTTTTGTACCTTGGATTTTGTACCCACCTTCTGTATGCTTAAACAAACATGTAACAGAGCTGAATCATTCAAGCCTAGAACTTCAAAAGCTAATTGAACTGTTGAATTTTTTTGCTGTAAAAAGGCCATGAATACATGATAATGGATACAACTTCAACAAACATTGATATTATGTAAGCAAACCAAAGGTATGTATAAACCAACGATATAAATCTGAGAGAGAGAGAGAGAGAGAGAGAGAGAGAGAGAGAGAGAGAGAGAGAGAGAGAGAGAGAGAGAGAGAGAGATAATGAAATCCTAAATAAAATGTACACTACCATGTGTTAGTGAGATTGTATTTAATATTTTTAAGAAATTAATACTTTTATTCAACAAGGATGCATTAAATTGATCAAAAGTGTCTGTTTCAAATAAATGCTGTTCTTTTGAACTTTCTATTCATCAAAGAATCCTGAAAACAATATATCATGCTTGAACAGTTTTTAACATTAATAAAAAGAAATGTTACTTGAACACTAAATAAACATACTGAAGTGAAGACACTGAAGACTGGAGAGACGGCTGCTGAAAATTCAAGCTTTTTTTTTTATCACAGAAATAAATTCCATTTTAAAATGAAATAAAATACAACAGTTATTTTCACAATATTATAGTTTTACTGTATTTTGATCAAATAAATGCAGCCTTGAGACTTCTTTCAAAAACATTTTAAAATCTTACCGACCCCAAACTTTTGAACAAGTCTATAAATATACAAATATTATTTGGGATTTTGGAATGTAATTAGAAAAGCTGAATTTTGAAAATATAGATCATCAAAAAAAACTGTAAAAGAGGTGAGCTGGCTATATCTGGGCCAGATACTCAATGCTTGTTAAAAAACGTATTAGCTTTCAACATACCTTGTTTCTTGAGGGAAGCCCATCCTGTACAGAGTGACCACCACCGCTCCACCAAGACCGATGTTGTGCTGCAGGGCGACTTTTGCCCCAGGGACCTGCCGAGGCCCCGCCTCCCCCCTCAGCTGCCAGCACAGCTCTGCACACTGAGCCAGACCTAAGCCATGAAAACGGGCCAGAGTTCATCTACCGCACACTCGCTCTGAATGTCACAGCCATCTGCCTTCACTGCTTCTTTATTCTGTGACCTCTAGCAACTAGTAAAAAAAAACAACTGCAGAAATGGCATAAAGTGGACCAGGTACTTTCCTGAAGTTCTTTGTCCAAAATGACACTGAATAAAATCTAATAAATAAAAATGTAATAAATAAGTTTAATTGAAAACTCTCTGAAGATTTGTCGTCTTATAGAAACATGCAGCAAATTGTACATGTAACTATAATGTTAATATTCTTTACATGCAATGACCTTAAATCAGGGATTAGAAAAGGTTAAGCAATGAAAACAAAAACTGTAAAATAAATATTTTTGCAGAATGCAATATATAAAAAAAGGTTATAAAAAAAGGTTCACACCGATCTTGGTTAGGGTGACGCCATACTGAATTTTACACAGCTGAGGGACAGACGTTTTTTTTATGGAGTGGTCTACTGAAAGTACTTTGGAAAGATGCCTCATCTGCTAAACAATTGGCATTTTGTAACAAACTGTACAATCAATTGAAAACACTGTATTTCTATCCCTCACAGCCTCATTTTCATTCCTGACACAAATGAAATATGCTGCAACATTGAATAGGGTCTATTGTTGCAGATTGAAAATGCTTTTTTAACCAGTTAATAATGATATTGTATTGCTCTGAAAAATTTTCTAAACTAAAATGCTTTTTTCAATATTACCTTTCATGTGTGTAATAGAGCTGTTTGTGAATGTAAAGTTATTGTCTCCTAAAAGAAAGAATCGATTCTGAACTGCCTGAAACGAGTCGTCAGCAATTCCAGTGTTCCAGTGCATTCCAGTCTATGGTCTTGATTGGCTGCCCGCGAACAACGTCTACTTTGACACGCGGTCAAACACTAGTTGTAGCTGAGGCCTGGAAGAGTTTGGTTGGTGTTGTTGACATGTTGAGAAGATCCTGTTTTCTGTGCTGCGAAAGCAAATCAACTTTGCATGCACTTCCAAAGGATGAGGGCTTGGGCGGTAAAACCAACGCCATCGTTACTGTTCATATCACTGTATCAAGTGTTGAGGAAGCTCCAGAGATAAAATTCAGATATGGTAATGTCTGTTTAATTTCAGACACACACTGTAAGCGGTCAACCAATCACAACATACGGAGAACTGTAAAGCTGCTTTGAAACAATCTGTATTGCATAAAGCGCTATATAAATAAAGGTGACTTGACTTAATAACAGACTGGGCCGTCTGACCAATCGGGGCAGAGTAAGCTCTCTGTAAGGAGGGGTTTAGGGAGACTGAATCTTTGAATGGACCATTTTAAGACTCTTTGAGAAATGAGGTGATGTGCAATGTATATTATGAGTAAATTAAAGTGTTTTTGACCTTGGACACATGTAAACCCGTTATAGGAGACTTCAAAACAAAATTAGGAACATAATGGGGGCACTTTAACTAAGAATAATGTCTTTCTCTGTGGGATGCAGTGTAGTTCTTTTGGCAGTAAATAACATTTAATAATAATAATGATGAAGGATGATGATGGACACCTTCTAAACTCTATGATTTCACACTGACCAGTTAGGTCAAGACCCCCTGCAGCAAATTGATGTGCTCCCACAGTGCTGGGCGGCCGATGACTTGACATCACACCTTAATCCCTTGGTCCTGACTCATGTGTTAACGCTCAGGCTGAACATTTTATCCTGTTGGGCTAAACTGTTTGCACTTTTGTTCATTGTCCCCAACAGGATAAGGGACTTCGAATAAGACATTTTCAGTCAGCCAGTGCAAACCTGTGACTCCCAACTCCTCGTAGAAGAGGTGAGGGTCAAGACTGGGTCAGCGATGGATCTAGAAATTGTTATAAAATTAGGTAGCACTTTATTTAACAGTGTCCTTGTTACACATGTTACTATAGTAATTACTATTACTAATTAGTTATTGTGCATAATTACATGCAACTAACCTAAACCAGACCCTAATCTTGACCCTAACCCTATAGTAAGCACATGTGGTTAATTATTATTTCTCAGTACCTTAATATACACTGATCAGGCATAACATTATGACAGGTGAAGTGAATAACACTGATTATCTCTTCATCACGGCACCTGTTAGTGGGTGGGATATATCAGGCAGTAAGTGAACATTTTGTTCTCAAAGTTGATGTGTTAGAAGCAGGAAAAAATGGGCAAGCGTAAGGATTTGAGCAAGTTTGACAAGGGCCAAATTGTGATGGCTAGATGACTGGGTCAGAGCATCTCCAAAACTGCAGCTCTTGTGGGGTGTTCCTGGTCTGCAGTGGTCAGTATCTATCAAAAGTGGTCCAAAGGAAGGAACAGTGGTGAAACCGGCAACAGGGTCATGGGCGGCCAAGGCTCATTCATGCACATGGGGAGCGAAGGCTGACCTGTGTGGTCCGATCAAACAGACGAGCTACTGTAGCTCAAATTGCTCAAGAAGTAAATGCTGGTTCTGATAGAAAGGTGTCAGAATACACTGTACATCGCAGTTTGTTGCGTATGGGGCTGCATAGCCCCAGACCAGTCAGGGTGCCCATGCTGACCCCTGTCTACCGCCGAAATCGCCAACAGTGGGCACGTGAGCATCAGAACTGGACCACAGAGCAATGGAAGAAGGTGGCCTGGTCTGATGAATCACGTTTTCTTTTACATCACGTGGATGGCCGGGTGCATGTGCAGCGCTTACCTGGGGCACACATCGCACCAGGATGCACTATGGGAAGAAGGCAAGCCGGCGGAGCAAGTGTGATGCTTTGTGCAATGTTCTGCTGGGAAACCTAGGGTCCTGCTATCCATGTGGATGTTACTTTGACACGTACCACCTACCTAAGCATTGCTGCAGACCATGTACACCCTTTCATGGAAAAGGTATTCCCTGGTGGCTGTGGCCTCTTTCAGCAGGATAACGCACTCTGCCACAAAGCAAAAATGGTTCAGGAATGGTTTGAGGAGCACAACAACGAGTTTGAGGTGTTGATTTGGGCTCCAAATTCCCCAGATCTCAATTCAATCGAGCATCTGTGGGATGTGCTGAACAAACAAGTCCGATCCATGGAGACCCCACCTCACAACTTACAGGACTGCTGCTGCTAACATCTTGTGCCAGATACCACAGCACACCTTCAGGGGTCTAGAGGAGTGCCTCGACCGGTCAGGGCTGTTTTGGCAGCAACACAATATTAGGAAGGTGGTCATAATGTTATGCCAGATCGGTGTACAATTACACTGTTTTTATGGCCTGACATGCATGGATTTATGGCCTGACATTCACATTTGTTTCCACGAATATGCAAAAGAGTTGCATTAAAATTACATTAAAAGTAATCATCTACTGATCGGTATTTTCTTATTGATTTCAGTTTATTTTTTCATCGGATGGCAAAAAGATTGAGCACGCAATCCCAGATATATCCTATCAAGATGGGATTACATTTCTCAGAGTACCTCTGAATTAGCCAAAGAGCAGTAATTTTCTGATTTACAAACAAATGGAAAAACAGTCAATTTGTTCGTGAACTGGGCTACACTGGTTGTGCTGTGTGTTTTTGAGTCACCCAGAACTAGTTCATAAGAGTCATTTGTTAAATCAAGCTGATTACACTAGGTGTGCTGTATCCGAGTGCAGCACGCAAGGAAAACCTATAGAAAGGCGTGTTTTCTTGGAATTATTTTGCTTTTTTAAATGTTATCACATTGAAGCGCCAATACTGAAAAGCAGTACAAGAAACACTGCTTACATTTATATTTAGAGCTGGGATAATTCTGGGGTGGCAGTTATTTTTCTTAGGGTGGCAGTTGTCTGCATCTTGATTGGAGATTTAGAGGATGCATATGTAGGACCAAAGATGAAATCAAGTAAGTTTAACCTTTTCCACCGGCACTATCTATCTGCTGTTCAGTGTGGATGGATGGATGAATGGAGAGGTTTAAAGGATGATGTAAAGAACACAAGGACTAGGAGTAACTCAAGCCAGCAGCAGCATTGATGTACTGCTTGAATCTAGTACTGATTCACTAGTTAAGAGACGTGACTCCCTCTGCTGGTGGAGTGCCACATGCAGACACTAACACATTACAAATGAATATTCGTTTTCGGTCGAAAATTTTCTGTTGCCGAAATTTCAGTGCATCAGGAAAGATCAAGAAGCACCACAACAGCATCGTAAAAAAAAAAAAAAATTCTCTAAAGATTTCTGAAAGTAAAGGCTTCAATTTTGGCGCATACTGTATAGCTTCTGAAAACGTACAATGTTTATATTTCTATATATACATACTGTGTGTGTATGTATGTATGTGTGTATATATATATATATATATATATATATATATACACTCACCTAAAGGATTATTAGGAACACCTGTTCAATTTCTCATTAATGCAATTATCTAATCAACCAATCACATAGCAGTTGCTTCAATGCATTTAGGGGTGTGGTCCTGGTCAAGACAATCTCCTGAACTCCAAACTGAATGTCAGAATGGGAAAGAAAGGTGATTTAAGCAATTTTGAGCATGGCATGGTTGTTGGTGCCAGACGGGCCGGTCTGAGTATTTCACAATCTGCTCAGTTACTGGGATTTTCACGCACAACCATTTCTAGAGTTTACAAAGAATGGTGTGAAAAGGGAAAAACATCCAGTATGCGGCAGTCCTGTGGGCGAAAATGCCTTGTTGATGCTAGAGGTCAGAGGAGAATGGGCCGACTGATTCAAGCTGATAGAAGAGCAACTTTGACTGAAATAACCACTCGTTACAACCGAGGTATGCAGCAAAGCATTTGTGAAGCCACAACACGCACAACCTTGAGGCGGATGGGCTACAACAGCAGAAGACCCCACCGGGTACCACTCATCTCCACTACAAATAGGAAAAAGAGGCTACAATTTGCACGAGCTCACCAAAATTGGACAGCTGAAGACTGGAAAAATGTTGCCTGGTCTGAGGAGTCTCGATTACTGTTGAGACATTCAGATGGTAGAGTCAGAATTTGGCGTAAACAGAATGAGAACATGGATCCATCATGCCTTGTTACCACTGTGCAGGCTGGTGGTGGTGGTGTAATGGTGTGGGGGATGTTTTCTTGGCACACTTTAGGCCCCTTAGTGCCAATTGGGCATCGTTTAAATGCCACGGCCTACCTGAGCATTGTTTCTGACCATGTCCATCCCTTTATGACCACCATGTACCCATCCTCTGATGGCTACTTCCAGCAGGATAATGCACCATGTCACAAAGCTCGAATCATTTCAAATTGGTTTCTTGAACATGACAATGAGTTCACTGTACTAAAATGGCCCCCACAGTCACCAGATCTCAACCCAATAGAGCATCTTTGGGATGTGGTGGAACGGGAGCTTCGTGCCCTGGATGTGCATCCCACAAATCTCCATCAACTGCAAGATGCTATCCTATCAATATGGGCCAACATTTCTAAAGAATGCTTTCAGCACCTTGTTGAATCAATGCCACGTAGAATTAAGGCAGTTCTGAAGGCGAAAGGGGGTCAAACACAGTATTAGTATGGTGTTCCTAATAATCCTTTACGTGAGTGTATACACACTAATTAGTGTAAATATGTGTGTGTGTGTGTGTGTGTGCTGTATACATGTATATACTGTATATACACGCGCACACACACACATACATACATATATATATATTACGTTATATGCGATAAATCACGATTAATCGATTTGACAGCACTTATACTAATATATTTCAAGTCAAATGGACAATTTTTATAGTAATTTTTCATTTTAATGTACAGCCACTGGTCACTCTCTGCTTCTGGAAAACAGTAGCATGAACACTATGCTAAACTTTTTCACAGCAGAATCAAAGTCAAACAGATCTGGAGTGACATGATGGTGAGTAAATGATGTTAAATTGTACATTTTTGGGTGAACTATTCCTTTAATGCACCCAGATCTGGCATCAGGTGTGTTTGGTAAACCGTACCTGTAGCTCCAAGCGGGTGTCCTTTTGAGATGAGTCCTCCACTGGGGTTTATCACCCATTTGCCACCATATGTATTATCACCCCGATCAATAAGCTCACCAGCTTTACCTACAAATCAAAAAACAGATCATACCATCAACATATTGATAATATAAACTTCTGTTTTGAAAAATAGATTTAAGAAAAGTGTGCTTGTAAAGCCGTTCATCTCACCCTCTGGACACAGTCCCAAAGCTTCATAGGTGATGAGCTCATTGGCAGAGAAGCAGTCATGCAGCTCGATGACGTCAACATCTGACGCCTTCAGACCGGAAGTCTCAAAGCACTTCTTAGCTGCAAGGCGGGTCATGTCATAGCCAACCTATAGTGGACAGGGTAAAAAAAACACATTACATTAGAGATAAGACAATTCATAGTTTTCACATGACGTCACTCCCTTATAGGAACGCCCACCTGAAGGGCAAAATAAGGCTTTTTCTTCTTTGCCCACCAGTTATTTTTACCAGGTTTGTAGTAAGTACTAATGTAGTAAGATCAAATTAACAGACCAAATTCAATATACACCTTATTAATGATGCACACTATGTACAGGCAACTAGATGAACAAAAACATAAACGCAACAAACAGTTTCTTGTTAAGCGTTTTTCCACAGAAATTCATCATAACGCTTAACCATTTAGCGCACTGAGTTCATATTTTGGGCTCATCTGCTCACCTGTATATAGTATGCACCATCAATAAGGTGTATACTGAATCTGATCTTTTCACATTACTGTTTTAGTACATTAAGGTACTTTGAAGGGATAGTTCACACAAAAATTTAAATTCTGTCATCATTTACTCACCCTCAAGTTGTTCCAAACCTGTATGAATTTCTTTCTTCTGAGAAACACAAAAGAAGATATTTTGAAGAATGTTGGTAACCAAAGTTTCACTTCCCATTGACTTATGTAGCACTGGTCTAAAGAACTGGCAATAATTTAATAAATTAATTGCTGTTATAACAGATAGAATTGAATTTATCAGAAGATTTTAGAGATCGTGACGGAGGTGGCGGGTTGTGGTGAGAAACAACAGACAGGCACAAAGTTAGATTTGAAATTGAAATGTAATTTGTTTCGTTTTGATGTAAAATGCAAATAATGAACAAAATAAAAGATAGTAAATTACAATGTCATATGAACAACATACAGTAAAGATCAACTATGAAAATTTCCCTTGAGTGCACTCTTTGTTTACCCCAAATATATACACGGACCGGTCATTTCAATACCAGAAAGAGATAAAATAAAAAAGAAAGAGAAAGGTATAAAAAAGATAATGTTTCTCTCAAAATATCTCAGATGTTCCAATAAGGACTTCGATGTCAATCAAATTGGGTTATAGGTAACCATATAACATTAATAGTTCAATGTTCTGTAAAGTACTGATCAGTTTCTTCTCTTCTGTTTCTGTTCTGTTTTTCTTTTTTAATTCCCTCTAGAAAGGGAACCTAATAGTTCTTTAGGTTGGAATTGTCTTGCTTTCACAAAGCAAGACTGAAAAATTCAAAGAAAGGGTATTGTCCTCTTCTTTATGATGTGTCGTCCTTTTTCCTCTGTAGCAGATTTGGTTGGCTCGCCATCAAATGTGAAGTTTCACAGGATATCACAGAAGATCACAGGAGTATCACGAATCAAGAAAGAAGAAAGGAAAAAAAAGGAGGAGAAAAAAAATAGGAAAACCAGAAGGAAGGGAAAAAAAGGAGGAGAAAAAAAATAGGAAAACCAGAAGGAAGGGGAAAAAAAACACCTCTGAATCAATTGTTTTTTTTCTTACACAGACGCGGGATAGTTCACACAAAACTATCTCTTTACACAGGCGCGTGACCAACAATGGCGCGTGGCCAACAATGGCATCAGTGAACTCTATGTTCGTTTTTTTTGCTCTCACACAGGCGCATCTCTATCACAGGCGCGTGTGACCAGCACTGGCGTCGGTGAACTCTATGTTTGTTTTTTTTGCTCTCACACAGGCGCATCTCTATCACAGGCGCGTGTGACCAGCAATGGCGTCGGTGAACTCTATGTTCGTTTTTTTTGCTCTCACACAGGCGCATCTCTATCACAGGCGCGTGTGACCAGCAATGGCGTCGGTGAACGAGTAAAACGTGTCTCAACAATATTCAATCGGCTTCTTCAGATACTGGATGGCTCGAATTAAATGAATTTAAAACTTTCGTACACTTTTCGGAGGGTTTTTAATCTACATTTCATCAAATTGGATAACGAAGATCAGATCACGTCTATTCTTCTCTGTCAAGCTCGTCGACACGCAGGGCGCGAAATGACAGAGCTCTCATTGGTCAATCACTAATCTTCTAAACAGGATAAATTCACTAATTTTTAAACGTCCTTAATAACTTAAACACTTCTTTTCAACTTTTATTAGAGAAATATGATGTTACTAAACTGTGAATAAATTAAATAATTCCCTTCAATTAACCCAGGTTACACTTACATTGTATTTTTGTCCATATAATGCAATATAAGTCAATGGGATGCGAAACTTTGGTTACAAACATTCTTCAGAATATCTTCTTTTGTGTTCCTCGGAAGAAAGAAAGTCATACAGGTTTGAAGTGGCATATGGGTGAATAAATGATGACCAAGTTTTTCATTGTGGGGTAGACTATCCCTTTAAGGAAAAACTTAAAAGTCATAACTTTTGAAGTTTTATTAGTGAAGCTTTAGTTCTATGTTATGGAGCTTGAGTGCTGCCCAACAAGATGTCAGTGTCAGCAACTCTTACCATTTTCATACAGCTGTTTTCCTCAAAGGTAGTGGTGAGGTCTGTGACCATTTCCTGAGCAATGATCTCTACAGCCTTTTTCTCCAATCCGTTACTCCTCACAAACTTCTCACTGACCAGCACTGCAGCTCCTGCTCCATCTGACGTCGGGCTACAGCAAAATAAGAGACAATATAAACCTCTGCTTCTGTTGAACAGGATGATGGACCCACCATATGTAACAAGCTACTGTATATAGACAAATACAATAAAAATAATTTCTTTGACATGTAAAATAATAACATTTACGAGCTTGTCAAAAACCCAGAACATTCGTTTAAAGGAATATTTAACTGGGTTCAGTACACATATTAACCTTAACCAACAGCATTTGTGGCATAATATGGATTACCACAAAGAAAAGGCAAAATTTTATGGAGGAGTGACACTTGAATAAAATGAAAAGGAATTTTCAATAATAATAATAATAATAATAATAATAATAATAATATTATATATATATATATATATATAAATTTAATAATTATTAATAACTTTTAAATGGACAGATAGACATATTTAAAACTTTTTTAAAAAAAAAAGATAAATAAAATGATAAAATAATCAATTAAATCATTATAAACTAAAAAAATTGAAATATTTAGGTAAATTATAGTAATTTTAAAATGTAGAAATAATAATAAATTAAATAATATAGTACATTAATATAATTTTAAAAACACATTTTAAATTTTACTTTAAAAAAAGCATTTGCCTGTTGCTTTACTTTATCAAAATGCCAAATGCGAAACCAATCAATCGGAAAATCAAATCAAATTTCAACTTTCACCAAATCTCCCGTGTGCCACTCAAAGACAGACTCTCATTGAACTGTAAGAAAGACCAAACTAATTAAATCGAAAACTTTATACCTTCAATAACCATCAATAAACACACATACTGTATATGTCTTGTGGCTATACTGTTGAAACAGTATGTATTTTAACGCTTAAGGATTCACTTTCATTGAAGTGCTTCACTGCTACCCAGATTTGTGCTTTTTTCAAAGAAAAAAAAAAAGGAACAGTGCAAAAAATGTTTTGTGGTAAATACTAATACTGTGGTAGATCTATTGAGCTTAACTTTGAATACTGATTATCGCCATGCTTCAGTGGATATTCAAACTATGGCAACAACCTCATTCACCACAGCTCTCAACTTACCAACACTGCAAGAGTGTGAGGAACTCAAAGACCTTCCTGGAGTTAATGACCTGCTCCAGACTATATTCATCCCGAAACTGAGAGTATCTGAGTAAGTGAATGTGGAGGAGAAGAGAGAGAAATCAAACACTGAATATGACTTCTGTTACCTGGGATAAGGTAAGGAATTATTTTGCACAGAAATAAACATAGCCATTTCCTTTATAACAAGCTGTCATTAAAACTTACGGATTATTGGTTGAATGCTTGTGGTTCTTCCAAGCAATTTTGGCGAAATGCTCCGGTTTTGTGCCTAGAGATGATAGACAGCTTCTGTTACAAAAGGAACCAGACTGCAGTTGCTGGAATCAATCTAAAGGCCACATATCACCCACATCTTACCGTACTTCTCCATGTGTTCTCTACCAGCGTTGCCGAACATCTGAGGTGCAGCTGGTGCTGCCGCCATCCCATAACGGTTGATCATCACCTCCATGTGCTTGTCCATAGGGTTGGTTCTGTCCATGTACTGCAAACCCATGAGGTGATATGAGATACAGGCAGATTTGCTTCATCACTGGTATTCTAAAAGAGCTGTGAGCTGTACTCGTACCTTTGATGATAGTGAACCTCTTTCCATCTTCTCAAAGCCCAAGGCAAGAACACAATCGGCCAAACCTGAGCGCAAGAGTTTTTTGTATTATATATATACTGTATATGCACTAATGTGCAGAAGTCTGGTGTATTTAATACTTTTATTCAGCAAGGATACATTAAATTGATCAAAAAGACATTTATAATGTTACAGAAGATTTCTATTTCAAATAAATTTGGATTTTTCGATTTTTCGATTCATCAAAGATGTATCACGGTTTCCAGAAAAATAGTAATCTGATTGGCTCGGTTGTCTTTCACAGGCATACATGATAGGAAACGTGTTCGGAGTTGTATTCACTATAATGCACAGACAATACAACATTAGCCTACATCCCGCAAGGGCATGAGAAATTAATTATGTTTATTCGTTGTTGGCAACGTACACAAACCCTGTACTCAAGTTAAAGCAGAGAAACACCAATAAAATATTACTCCAGTAAAAAGAGGTTTCTAATGAGACAAGTAAGATAGGTTAGGGCTCAGTCTGACATTATTATGAATTATTAGGAGCACACCTGAGAATGTCATGTACTCCTGGATCTTGGCTCATTTGAGCAGGACAAGACCAATTCAGGTATTTATTGTTCACTTGACTCGCTTTTAACTGCTACAAGTTTAATCTTCTGGATTTAGTCGAATTCACAAATGAACCACTCAATGTTATTTGTGAACCAGTTGATCGAAAAGATATGTCTTGAAAGATTGGCTTACGAAGCGAAACAGCATGTTTTCCTGAAATGAAGTGGAGGAAAAAAATAAATAAAAATAATAATAAAAAAGAATTATATATATATATATAGACCGTCCTACACAGACTACAAACACATTTCCTATCATGTATGCCTATGAAAGACGATCAAGCCAATCAGAGTAGGCATGGGGCGGAGCGACAGGTGTACTTGTAAACATCTCACCTCCCTGAACGAGCTGACGGGCCATAAACAGCGCTGTGGAGCCGGTTGAGCAGTTATTGTTGACATTAATTATTGGGATCCCTGACAGACCCAGACTGTGATAAATAGCCCTTTGGCCACATGTTGAGTCACCTGGAGAAATACAGAAAACCCACATAAATCCAACACTGATATCAGACAACATACAAGTCAATGTGTAAGGCATTAAAACCATGTTGACATGTTATTAAATATACTATATCCATAACTGACAACAATGACGTACCGTACACGTAGCCTACACATGCTTGCTGGATGGCAGTGTACTTGATTCCAGCATCCGTCAGCGCTCTCTCCCCTGTGCAACAACAGAAATGATTCAAGAACAAAACATTCATATTTCTACAGTACAACGAGGCTCAGCAACTGCACCTGCTTCCTTGGCCATGTCTGGGTAATCGATGTCTCTCGCACCCGGCTTTTCAAACTGAAAAACAGGACAAAAGTATCATTGAAATATGACACTTTAGAACTGTGTAGTTTAAAAAGTTGCCTGGAATTTTAATAGTGCATATTCTGGACATTAGGTTTATATTTATTGGGACATGGGCAGTTGACAAATAAGCAGTAAAAACTGCTTTTTTTGTAAAACACCACTTTTGAAGAAAAATTGCATATTATTATGTAGTGTGAAGTCTGATGTTTGAGAAAATATATGGGGTCACTAACTTTGTCACATTTTTACTGAAATGTGTCCTATGGTGTGACAGAAAGAATTAAGAATTTAGGGGTGTCGCACCAAAGGACAACAGAAATTAACACTTTTATAGTGGTTCCAAAAAAGTTAAATATTTGAACAATTCTGAGATGTCATGGGCTTCACAGTAATATGACCTTGAAAGGGGTCCTTCAACTAATTAAACTTGTCAGTGGAATTGCCTGATTTAAAACCAGGATATGATCTCACACCGGAAGACATGGTTTTCAGTGACAAAATGTATCAAGTTCTTACGCTTTTAGAAATATACAGACAAAAAAAATGATTGTCATTTACTAAAATAGACGCTTGTAAAATTATGCCTGAGGTATTTATTAACATTTGTATGCTTTTCTTTTTAATGTATAAAAGTTGTAATTTATTCATGCTTGAGACCGTCACACCATAGGACAATTTTGAGATTTAGCTCAAAAATGTAAAAAATCTAAAGACAAAGCAGTTTTTATATCAACAGGTTCATGTACGACAAAGAAATGTTTAACCATTTACTGCATTTTAAATGATGACAATACTAATTATATAAATTTTTATCTTGTGTGACAGTGAAAATGCCATGTCACGTCAACAACCCACATGTAAAATAAAATAAATATTTTTATTTATATATTATTATTATATTAAACATATTTATGAAGGGATGTAATGTTATCATAAAAATAATTGCGATTGATTTCATTTAAAAAGTTGCTCAAAAAAGTACCACTTCTAATTCATATTATAATAATCATATTTATTCGTTCAGTGTTACCTTGAAACTACACCCGTGATGTAACGTTGAGCTGAGCTTTCCAGATTGCGTAAATCACGTTCACTGTCATTGTGCACAGTAACCCATGACACATTTAATTCAGGGTCATATTTACAGAATTATCCTTATATCTTTGCGTTTCTGTGAAAGTCTAACGGACTTTAGCACTGTGCAGTGCTACAGTTATTCAACAAAGATCAGAGTCACACATCTCTGACAAGAAACTCATTTTTAATGGAGATAAAACACTTATTCGGAATTTCAGAGCACTAAACCTCCACACCATGTAATCTGCCTTTAGCAATAAGGCTAGTTACACTACAGCTAATAATCAAACACCATGCTAACTGTAATAGTTTAATAAAACACAATGATATTCGGCGAAAACATAAGACACCGAATATCTTTATACTTTATTTATAACTCCTACAAGATTTGCCCGTAACTTTACCACAGTTTGATCACCAGTACGAGCACGCTAGGCTGCATTACAGTTGCATTTACAACAGCAAACCAGACAATAACAGATCGCTAATATAAGGCCAATCAGATGTGTTTACCTTTGTCATTCCCACCCCAATAACAAAAACCCTGTTTCTTGCTGCAGCCATCTTCAGGTTTGCGTTGTGACAGATCAACCGGACTTCACTACAGCGGCAGCTGGTTATAAACACGCCAACCACTGGGTGCAATGCAGCCAATGTCATAAAGATGGCGCGCTATCCTCAGTGAACTCGACATTTAACCCGTTATGGTACAGCGTTGCCATATGGCAACCATTAATTTCTACTCATTTCCTTGTTATTCAGAAAAAAAATACAATAAATTGCACTAATGGGAATTAAAAGGGCAGGCCTTAAGGTAGCCAATGATATACTGTTTTTAAGTCAAATGACATTTGAATGTCCCTCCAAAACTCTCTTTCCCCCTGTCACCCTGACACCTTTGAAGTGCTCCAGAAATTGCTCTATTAAAGGTACAATATGTACGTTTTCACCACTAGAGGGCGCATTTTCAAAACAATAACAAAGGCGAAGTTTGACTATGAAGGAGAGTGGGACGATGTGAGATGTCGTTCTCACCATCCACAGATATATGGAATTCACAAATCATGTTCACAGAATGAATTAGTTTTTGTATTACCTGTACATGTGATCACACTATTTTATGTCATCGTAATGAATTAGCTGTTAAGGAATGTGAAATGTAATGCTATATTAGCCTGTTAATAATATGTCAAATGATTTGGTGGATTAATGCTGCGCAGTTTCACGTGTTTAAAACAATCGTACTAAAAGTAAATTTGAACGAACCCACAGTATTTGCAAGTAATGGCTAAATATTTTTGTGCACCACTGTATTTAATTTCATTGCTATAGACTTAGTCACCAGACTTGATAAAAAGCGTAACTGAAGTACAAACAAAGTGCAATATAACTCTGTAGTTTCATCAGCATAATCCACACAGAATTATGTAAACTACAATAAATATTTGCTTTCCTGTCTATTAAAAAACATGCGAGAGTCTGTCAAGTCCAAGTTTGTCGTGAAGCTCTCTCCATCTCGAAAACGCCACACCGATATTGATCCACTAGATAGTGCGCACAGAGGAATATACTTTGAAAGGCTCTCAAAGCGCATCTATGGAACGTGGAAAGTGAAGTATGCCCGGGGCTTCAGTTTATCTACGTTTACGTTTTTTGGGATTTTCTGTACTCGCCAATGAATAATCCTGTCCCGACTGAAAGACACAACAGCGGCGTGCTTCCGCATTTGTTCACGTGTGTTGCCATGGTTTCTACAAGCGGAAACCGAGGATAGCGCAGACATTACGTCATTTATAGGTGACAAGGACAAGGGACAAGCCATAATTTAAAATTGGAATTTCTCTGGATTTACAAAACCTTGGGAACATTTGGGATAATGTAAGTACACAACTGCATGAAATATATCACACTGTGCAAGTGGTTTTTGGATATTTTATTACAAAAAAAAACTTACATATTGTAGCTTTAACCTAATTTCTAAACATTTCTTCTCAAGGGTGATATTTCTTTTTGGTAAATTAGATCTTTTTATTCACAAATCAATTTTGTCTAACATACAGTGGGGAGAACAAGTATTTGATACACTGCCGATTTTGCAGGTTTTCCTACTTACAAAGCATGTAGAGGTCTGTAATTTTTATCACAGGTACACTTCAACTGTGAGAGACGGAATCTAAAACAAAAGTCCAGAAAATCACATTGTATGATTTTTAAATAATTAATTTGCATTTTATTGCATGACATAAGTATTTGATCACCTACCAACCAGTAAGAATTCCGGCTCTCACAGACCTGTTAGTTTTTCTTTAAGAAGCCCTCCTGTTCTCCACTCATTACCTGTATTAACTGCACCTGTTTGAACTCGTTACCTGTATAAAAGACACCTGTCCACACACTCAATCGAACAGACTCCAACCTCTCCACAATGGCCAAGACCAGAGAGCTGTGTAAGGACATCAGGGATAAAATTGTAGACCTGCACAAGGCTGGGATGGGCTACAGGACAATAGGCAAGCAGCTTGGTGAGAAGGCAACAACTGTTGGCACAATTATTAGAAAATGGAAGAAGTTCAAGATGATGGT
Source organism: Coreius guichenoti (assembly GCA_039654105.1). Taxonomy (NCBI): domain Eukaryota; kingdom Metazoa; phylum Chordata; class Actinopteri; order Cypriniformes; family Gobionidae; genus Coreius; species Coreius guichenoti. Next base: position 27,843,599 of record CM077175.1, on the reverse strand, counting down.
CAATCTCCCTCGGTCTGGGGCACCATGCAAGATCTCACCTCGTGGGGCATCAATGATCATGAGGAAGGTGAGGGATCAGCCCAGAACTACACGGCAGGACCTGGTCAATGACCTGAAGAGAGCTGGGACCACAGTCTCAAAGAAAACCATTAGTAACACACTACGCCATCATGGATTAAAATCCTGCAGCGCACGCAAGGTACCCCTGCTCAAGCCAGAGCATGTCCAGGCCCGTCTGAAGTTTGCCAATGACCATCTGGATGATCCAGAGGAGGAATGGGAGAAGGTCATGTGGTCTGATGAGACAAAAATAGAGCTTTTTGGTCTAAACTCCACTCGCCGTGTTTGGAGGAAGAAGGAGGATGAGTACAACCCCAAGAACACCATCCCAACCGTGAAGCATGGAGGTGGAAACATCATTCTTTGGGGATGCTTTTCTGCAAAGGGGACAGGACGACTGCACCATATTGAGGGGAGGATGGATGGGGCCATGTATCGCGAGATCTTGGCCAACAACCTCCTTCCCTCAATAAGAGCACTGAAGATGGGTCGTGGCTGGGTCTTCCAGCATGACAACATCTAAACCCAGCCTAATATGGTTGACTGGTCTTAGCTGGTTTAAGAGTTTTGGCCACTTCTTTAGATGGTCCAGCTGAACACCAGCTTGGCCAGGCTGGGAGACCAGCTTGAACAGCTTAAACCAACTACATCCAGCATAAAACTGGCTGGTTTTAGGCTGGTTTTAGCTGTTTTTTCCAGCAGTTCCTTCCTTAAATTACTCCTTAAAAGTTAATTTTATTCCTAGTAGATAACTATTTTTATGTTACTAGTAGCCTACCTATTTTTAGTTAATAATAATGGTATATTTCTAATTATTTACTATTCATATTAATGAATAGTAATATTCATATTAATAATTCAGATATTTGTTATTTCAATAGTTATAAGTAATTATTATATCATTAGGCCTACTATTATTATTGCATTGCTACTGGTATTAAATTGCATGTTTTGCTATTGAGGAGGAGTTTATAAGCATCTGTGGTTGTGATATAGACTGTTCACTTCCAACTCGGATGTGTTCTGATAGTGACTAGGACTTTTTCATTAGCTATTAGTACCTATTTATTGTTACTAGTAAGATTTTACAGTGACATTTCAGTGCAATTTGTAATTAAACAGTAGCCATTCTCACTAGCTGTGTTATAAAAGCAATTGAAACTAACAATATATTCCAGTTGTTATGTTGTTATATGTCCTGTTTATAAACAATATAAATCAGTAACAAAGACAGTGTCTAATGATTATTTACTGATTCAAAACTGACATTTGCCACTTTTGGAATATTATATATTCCATAGTAACTACAAAAAGTACTAACAATATAAAAAGAGATACTAGTAACTTTTGAGGAATAAATGTTAAAACAGATAACAATAAGTTATAATTATGATGAAGATCTAATGTCTGACTTAAGTATACATCTTGTGGCTTGTTCTGGAGAGCAAATCAGGGGTCTGTAGATAGTGAAACAATGCATTATAAACAATAATTTCTTATTTTATATATATATATATATTAAAAAAAAAACACTATTTATATAGTAGCTTTGTGTATTTATATAGTAGCTTTGTGTTTTGACTATACTGCCCGTACTATCAAATTTCACACTATATCCCAAAATATTTCATGTGTATATACTGCCATTTGGCTTTACATTTGATCATTAAAATCTCTGCAGACAAACAACAAAATATAATACCATACTTTATTATTGTTAAACCAACAATATACTGCCCATCTCACACATAAAAAAAAAAAAAAAAAAAAAGTGTTATTTTACCAACTATCAAACTCCAATCAGCGCTGACTAACAAGAGTGTGGTGTAGTCAATTTAAAACGGATCTTCAATTAGTAACAAGTCAGTTTGTTTTTCAGCACTTGATGAATTGATGTGTGACCTCGTAGATCCCCACAGACTCACTGGCTTTCTCGTCGTAGTCTGTCCAGTCCTGAAACATGTAAAAGAGAGGGCTGGGACCTCCTGAATGAACTGAATGAAGGTGTGATGTGACTGAGAGAATTCTTACTTTTTCTTGCAGGTTGATTTCAGGGAACTGGGTGGAGGTCTCTGCTCCGCTAGCAGCAAAACCAGCCTATAGAGCAACAAGATGAATGTTTGAGTTTTATTCAGGTTAGGGTGAGGCTTCAGCAGATCATTTGACAATTATATATAGTATCATTTAAAAGTTTAAGGTCTGTAAGATTTTTAAATGTTTTTGAAAGAAGTCTCTTCTGCTCACCAAGGCTGCATTTATTTGATCAAAAATACAGTAAAAACAGCAATATTGTGAAATATTATTACAATTTAAAATAACTGTTTTCTATTTGAATATATTTTAAAATGTAATTATTCCTGTGATGCAAAGCTGAATTTTCAGCATCATTCCTCCAGTCTTCAGTGTCACATGATCCTTCAGAAATCATTCTAATATGATGATTTGCTGCTCAAGAAACATTCATTATCAATGCTGAAAACAGTGATACATTTTTATCAGGATTCTTTGATGAATAAATGGATCTATTTTTAAAAAAGATTTTGTAAATATCTTTACTGTCACTTTTGATCAATTTAATGCATCCTTGCTGAATTAAAATGTTCATTTCTTTTCTTTTTTAAATGACCCCAACCTTTTGAACGGCTATATATATATATATATATATATATATAGACACACACACACACACACACACACACTACTTTAATATGTGAAATATCTCACCTGAGGTTGAAAATCGACTGGTTCCAGGCCTCGACACTCAAACTGCACCATTGTCTTAAACCTTTCACTGTCTTCTGCCTTCAGGAGAGAAAATACATACTGTCATGACAGAGCAAAAAATACATCAGTATATGCAACTGTAAATATTCATATGCAACTGCATCCTTTACTCAGTACAATGTGGCTTTTGAAGTAACAAACAATCCTCAAAATGAATGCATTCTGCCTTACTTACATTGTAAGGTGTAATTGTGTCCCTCAGGATATCTGGAAACAGAAAGACATCCAGTTAAGTCCAATAAGAGCCATGACCCATGGCACAACCAAACATTTAGAAACATATATTATACAGGTATTATGGTGCAACTTATCTGGAGATTTGGCCCATATGTAAGCATATTTTCAGCACATTTACTAGCTTGTTAGTTACCTATTGAGTTTTCCCGAGAACACAGTTTGCACTTCTGCACCATGCTAGCACTCCCTCGTCCTCCTTTCAGTGGCATGCTGTCCTGAAGGGAGGAAAGGCCCAGCAATCACTATACACACCTTGATTTCTATGCACTAATCACTAATCATCAACTTTTCACACAAAGTCACACAAGTGCAAAAGTGCACTTGTATCAATGAAGGTGAGATTTTGAATGAATAACGTCATACAGGTTTGAAACAACATGAGGATGAGTAAATAATGACAAAAGTATTTTATTTATTTATTATTATTTTAAATGCCACTTTTCTATTACTTTTTATGCATTTTTGTAAAATAAATCAATAAATGTCAACAGTGTAACTTTCATGATTCAATGCAGTATTCAACAAAATACTGAAAAGGAACATGCAGTTTTCATTATTATTTCTCATAAAAGTTACATAAAATGCAGTTTACGTTTTTTCCCCAAAGGCAATTTCGTTTTTTTTTTTTTAAACTGCTAATATCACTGGCTCCTTTATGTTTTTTGGACAAAAGCATGTCAGCATCTGGCAACAATAGGCTACTGAAAGTTGATGCAAATCAGTTATTGGTTATATTTCCCACACTTTGCAACCTACCAGTAAGGTGATGTACTGCCATTTATCCGACACCTCACCACAATTCCCACACTTCAGCTGCAAAGACAATCATTAAAAAAATAGTTCAACCAAAAATGAAAATTGTCATCATTTTCTCACCCTCAAGTTGTTCCAAACCTGTATGAGTTTCTTTCTTCTGTTGAACACAAATTAAGATATTTTGAAGAATGTCGGTAACCAAACAGTTGATGGGCCCCAGTGACTTCCATAATAATTTTTTCCACTCTATGGAAGTCAATGGGGCCCATCAAAATATCTTTTTTTTTTTCTTTTTTTTTTGTATTTAGCAGAAGAATGAAATTTATACAGGTTTGGAACAACTTGAGGTTGAGTAAATGATGACCCAATTTTCATTTTTGGGTGAACTGTCCATTTAAATTAGGCTACACGTCATTAAATCACATGGTCACTGACAACTTCAACAGTATTCAGAATTATCAGTATTCATCACATTTACGAATTATTCTAATTATGTAATATAATTATAGATGCTGAAAAGTTAGTATTTTCTTAATTTCCATAAAAACGGTGAGCAACTAAATCTACTTTTTGACTGACAGCCTGTCACACTGCTGCATACTAGCAGCGAGCCGAACACACTTTACCTTTAAATACCAGCGGAAATCATCCCCCTCCGGTCTCACGTTTGTTACATTCTCCAAAGTCGCTTTAAACTGCAACCCAAATTTCTACATAGACAAAAAGAAATAGTTATAGGAGCAACAATACACTGGTTTTCCATCAAAGTATGCACTGCTTTCACACATACCCCCATATTGAGCCACGCCTCTGCTGCTCTACGTCATCAAACTGCGTATAAAGACTGCGACAGATGCCACGACAGCTGCTCCGCCTAGCGGACATGTGTGGTATTACATGTATGAAACGAAGAAAGAGAGGGGTACAAGAACCAGAGTTTATAGTTTATTATTTTATTCCACCACAACGTAATGGATTATTCGTCGACAAACCAGATATAATTAATCTGGTGAAAAAATCCTAGAAAAAAATTCGTGGCACACAGGCATGAAGGGGAAAGAAAACACAGGCTCATTGAAGTAGTGTGCACAGGGTTACTAAAATAAAATTCAAGTGATCAATTTCTTGGTGTCTGAGGTATAGACCAACATATCTGACTGTAATCCCTGATTTTATCTGGTTTTACATCGAATCAGGTATTATTACTGGTATAATTGGCATAAAACTATGCACACTATAGATACTGTGGGCAAAAACGATTTCTGGTAACACTGTAAATATAGTTGACAAAGTATGACAAATTGTGTCACGTTATATGTACAAAAGACTACAATTACAAGAACATTGAGATTCAACTATAAAGCTTTAAAAAAAAAAAACCTTAAATGACAATATAAAATGCTAGTGTACCATACTGCCATCTTTCATGAAAATCACACATATCTTCACTCACACACATAAAAGGGCCTCAAATACGAGGTATTAGGGTTTTTTTTCTTTGTGGATGGAACAACCCACCCAACCTGAGCTCTGACTTCAAGTATGTGTGCTAATAGCACTGTGATCAATGTTGTCTCTACGAAACATTCCATACTATTCATTTATTTTCTGAGTAGCTGAGAAAGCAGATAGACACTGACAGGGCAGGTTGAGTGTGTAATGAAATCTTCCAAAAAACATACAGCACCTTCAAAACCCATCTGAAAAACTGTAAAAGCAAACAATCATCCACAACAACATTTCAAATGCAAATAATAGTAACAATAACAAAGGCATTTCAGCTCCTGCATCCCCTTATTCTCAACGGGATGCCACTGTTATTATTCAGTTCCGCCCTCTCCTCAATGGAGGGAAGGGTCACAGTGAGGTCAGTGAGGTCTACTCGACTCAGACGTCCGTCTTTGTCTGGGTGTCCCGTGGCCGTTCTGTAAACCGTTCTGTCGTTTGAATCCTCCGTTCAAGAAATCCTGAATATGGTGCACGATCAGATTAATAGCCACTAGAGAGAAATGGAAATACAAGTACATCAAGTTAAATCTCTATACATAGTGTGCATTGAAAAAGACAAACTTGCTCTCATTATCCTACCTAGATTGTCTGCTCCTCGGGGGATGATGACGTCCGCATACTTTTTGGTCTGCAAAAATAAATTAATGTTTAAGATAATTTAGGGCATAAAGAATAGAGTAATAGTGAGAAAGCAGGTGGAAGGTATCAAGTTAGTATACATGGTACCTGTCCTGACAATACAGTGCAATCAGAATTGGATTTTTACTCATTTACTCACAGGAAGACAGAACTCCTCAAAGGCTGGCTTTACAAATGTGATGTACTGGTTCAGAACCTGCTCCAACTCTCTGCCTCTCTCACTGATGTCCCGTAACACTGAGTGAAACAAGAAAATACACATGATTAGTCTATGGTAGTCTACATAACTAATGCTAAGGGACAGCGATGGGCGATATGACTAAACATTCACGGTCATTATAGCTGGAAGTTCAGCCTAAAAATTATTTAATTACATAATAATGGCCACTTTGTTAATAAGCAAATCACATTCTTTACAAATCAAAGGTACTTTATCTCATTGAATATATAAATTGCATCAAAAATAAGTTTGTTTACACAATGTGTGTACACTGATATATATATATATATATATATATATACACATACATACATATATACACATACATACATATATACATACACATACACACACACACACACACACACACTATAGAAGAACAAATGATAGAAAAATAATGTTCTTCCCAGTGGAAATCACTCCTGCTATAATCAACACAACTGCTATATGTCACACAACGCATCTACCTCTTCGCGAGAGGCGCGTGTCTGGGTCCGTGTCCACAAACAGCTTCATTTGGAACAGATCTCGAATCTCTTGCGAGTAGAACATGAGAATCCCCTCAAAGAGAACCACATCTGCTGGATACACTGTCAAAAACTCATCCTTCCTGTAAGAGGTTTGGAGAACACATGATTCAGCAGTGATTCCCCCAATCAGAACTTTCAGAAAGGACGGGGAGAGCAGCGCTGACCTGGAATGGGTAACAAAGTCATAAACGGGGATGTGCACAGTGTTCCCCTGAATGATGTCGCGCAGAGTCTTCATGATGAGCTCACTGTCGAAAGCATCTGAGAATTATAGGAAACAGTGATGAACAGATTATTCTCTATTCAGTAAAGCAGCTAGTCAAAGAGAACACAATTTTGATCCATAAAAGTAGTAGTCCATATGACATTTTCTGAAACCTTTGATTCGAACAAAAATTAAAGAGGCCTGCACCCCTTTTCCACCAGAATGGTTCACATTCTCGGCCAGGCGAGAGGAACTAACAGTGACGTAACTCTGCTGTGTGTTGTTTACCTGACTATAACCAGTCTAAAAATCAAACAGTGCGTGTCCTGGTGTTTATGCAGGCACTTCTGTTTTTCACACAAATTTGGGATAGTTGCAAAAATGATAAGATTATCATTGAATGACCAAAGCGAAGTTTCTGGAAAAGGCAAGCACCTTCAAACCGTGGCAATTATGTAATAGGTAGGTGTGGCTCTGAGACTCCACCTTTTTTGACGTGGAAATCTCCGGTTCATTTTTTCCATCAAGGTCGGATATCCGTGAGTAAAACTAACTCACTTCGTTTGAATAGGGCTTGTATTGCGCATCATTTTCGTAATTCCCACAGGTTTCACACCAAAAATCACACGCTCCACTGATCTATATAAGTGCCGCTCTTATAAAGCCGCCTCTCAAACAGCTCACGAGTACCAAATTGACTACTTTTTTGTGGCTTATTGCACTTAAACGACCAAATACATACAAAATTATGTTAAAATGCCCGCCTTGCAGAGTATTCATGTAAATACAGTCCGTTTTGGAACGTAAATAGATGAGAGAAAACACATTGTGTAGCAGTATATTGGATCCGTGCACAAACTCTTAAATTGACAGCAGTCTAATATTCCTGCAACTGTCTGTCAGGTTAACCAAAGAACAAAAGACAGAGAAAATCACTTACTGCTCTTGACTGAATAACTTTTGTAACTTTAAAGGAACGCTCCATTTTTTTTGAAAATAGGCTCAATTTCCAACTCCCCTAGAGTTAAACAGTTGAGTTTTACCATTTTCGAATCCATTTAGCCGATCTCCGGGTCTGGCGGTAGAACTTTTAGCATAGCTTAGTATAGATCATTGAATCTGATTAGACCGTTAGCATCTTGCTCAAAAATGACCTTAAGACCGACGGAAAATGAAAAGTTGTGATTTTCTAGACCGATATGGCTAGGAACTATACTCTCATTCCTGCGTAATAATCAAGGAACTTTGCTGCCGTACCATGGGTGCAGCAGGCGCAATGATATTACGCAGTGCCTGAAAATAGGCTAACTTCCTTCAACATAACCAACATGACAACCTGCTTGCACAGGGAGCGTGCCTTGTAACCATGGAGACATTTGTAAGAGACGATTCAGAAGATATTTACTTTGGTGCAGATCCTGAATACACTGAAGATGAACTTTTGGAACGTGAAAGGCAAGAAAGTGTGGCTGAACAGACTGGGGCAGAAAGGAGGAAGAGAGCAGATTCGAATTGGTGGTGCAAATGTGGGGCTTGCCAACCTATGCCGACTGAAAGTGAGTGCCTGTGTTGTAGCGAGTGGGACCAGGTCTTACCATCGATGGCAAGGGTCGATCTACCTGATGAGGAAGTGGCATGTGTCGCAACATCCAAGGACTTCTTAGTGATGCTGCATCCTGCAGTGGTTGAATTTTTTTTTTTTCGGTTTGACAAAATAAACTGGAAAAAACGTCCTATGCCGAGTGGACCTGACGGCCAGCTATCGGTAGAGTAAGTGATTCCTGCAATCATTACAATGCATGACTCAAAGATTTAGAATGCATACTGTCAGCATGCATTTTCAAGCTTATATTTATGAGCAGCCAACCACTGATTCTTTCGTTCCTTGTTTTTCGTTGGTATTCTGTGAAACATGATGGTAGAGTACACCTCCGACTTACTATCACAGCCCTTTACAACACACAGAACCATGGCTAATCGCACAGGTAAATCCACTACCTAATTTGCCGGCTGCAACCCTGCAACTACACAAACTTAGTGCCGCTCACGTTGGAAGTTACCTAGCTGGGGACTATTTTCAGGCGCTGCGTAGTATCATTGCGCCTGCTGCACCCATGGTACGGCAGCAAAGTTCCTTGATTATTACGCAGGAATGAGAGTATAGTTCCTAGCCATATCGGTCTAGAAAATCGCAACTTTTCATTTTCCGTCGGTCTTAGTACACGATGTAACTACAGAAGAGTCAAGTTTTAAATAGGAAAAATATAGAAAGTCTTTTTTGAGCGAAATGCTAACGGTCTAATCAGATTCAATGATCTATGCTAAGCTATGCTAAAAGTTCTACCGCCAGATCCGGAGATCGGCTGAATGGATTCGAAAACGGTAAAACTCAACTGTTTAACAGTTTTTTTTTAATTGTAAGCATTAATCTGTATTTAAAGGTGCACTGTGTAAATTTTAGCGGCATCTAGCGGTGAGGCTGCGAATTGCAACCGCCCACCACTCACCCCTCCCTTTCGAAGAACAGAGACGCTACGGTGGCCGACACAGGACAAAGATGTCGTCGTCTGAGACAGCTGAGAGTAGCTAGCGCTCTGTAGAGCAGTTTGTCCGTTTAGGGCTACTGTAGAAACATGGCGGCACAAAATGGCGACTTCACTGTAAGGGGACCTGCGGTGTATGTATATAGAAATGCCTCATTCTAAGGTAATAAAAACATAACGGTTCATTATGTAAGGTCTTTATACACCACTGAAAACATAGTTATGTATATTATATTGCATTTCTGTCAATAGATCCTCATAAATACTACACACTGCACCTTTAATTTTTGCAATGTTATCCAGTGTTATTTAACATTTGATTTCTTTAATTTCTGTAGTATTTACCTTAATAGCTACTGTTAGACCCACCTAAAAAAAAAAAAAAAAAAAAAAAAAAAAAAAAAAACTTTAAGCACTGTTTATTTCATATCTCTCTTTATTCTATTGTATTTATTTGTGCTATCATTTTGTTTATGTTCTTATTTTATTATTGACTGTTTACTTGTCTTTTTTTTGTAAATGTAGTTCAGCGATTCAAATACAGTCTTCCAGTGCTGTGTGTAAGCTATTGCAATCAAATTACCCAAATTATCAAAAAATGATGAGAACAAATTATCTGTATGGTTGTATAAATGGCAGTCCTCCCCATAGTATTGAATATCAATATTTTTCGAGGTATCAAAGTTGGAAATTCTAGTATATAGTGTAGGCTATACTAGTATACTGTTTTCAAACCGCTGTCATTTGTCGCAACTATTTTGTTATTAAAAGGAAAGCACATACTATTATATTCATTTTAATGCCACTTTTTTAGCAGTGTGGGCGGCATCAGGATGTTCACTAACATATTTTGAAATTCACCGCATGTATATCAGGGCCTTTATGGTATTTTTATGTTCCACAGGAAATAAAGGGTTCCTTGAACAACCCTCAAGACCTTATAGTACCTGGGTGATCGAAGTTAAACTGGCCCTTGAGTGCTTTGGCCTTCTGTTCAGGCGTGAGCTCCCTGTAAAAGCTGTCTTGACTGAGGATGACCACTTGCCGCTGATGACGGTCAATTTTATTCTGGCCCAACAGCTCCATGATCTTCTCACATACTGAAGACTGAAGACAGGACACAGGACTTAGTTAGTGTTAAACTCTTTAAGCTACCCAGTTCAGATCCACACATCCAAAAGCCAGTGTTTGTGTTATTAACCCTATAAAGCAACTGTAACATATTTGATGAGCAAAATCTAAGGCCTCTAAATTATCAATATCAAAACTTTACCAAAGAACCTGTTGTACACAGTCATCTGATTGATAGTTTATCATTTTTTACGCATTTTAGTATTCTAAAAATGTCCACCTTCAAGTTAAGGTGACTTTTATAAAGTTAACATAAAAATACATCTGATATTGTTAGTAATATTTCAAGATAAACACTTGATTGGAGCAAGAATCATGTTAAACTATCAAATTATACAACAGTCTTTTGATGAATCTCTAAATCATTACTGAATTGCATTGCATTATATGTTTTGCCCCCACAATAAAAACTACAGCTTTTGTCATAAAACCAAGCATTTAAATATCATCTTACCAAGACATTATTGGGAAATATAGAATGACTGACAACTGATATTTATATGCATTTTATGCAAGTAGTATTCTATACTGTAATAAAGATCTCATTGATTTTATTACAAGCTATTTCATCTTATCTTTTGGCCATATAAATATCAGCAACTGCATCAAATTACATGTTTTTGCTCAGTTTCGGCCTCCAAGTATGAGCCGCCCATATGTATCAAATATGATAAACTAACGAAATAGTGTATAAAGGTTCAATAAACTCTTCCATTCAAAAAAAAAAAAAAAATCTATACATTTCAAATGTCAGGCTTTAATGTTAAAGGGATAGTTCACCTAAAAATGAAAATTGTGGAAGCCTCATGTCGTCGGTCAGTGAACACCAAAAGTGTTTGGTTACCAACATTCTTTAAAATACTTCTTTTAATGTTCTGCACGACATGATGAAGTGAGTAAATAGTGACACCATTTCCATTTTTGGGTGAACCTTTAACTTGAACTGTAGCTAAAGAAGACTTTTCCCATTAGTGTGTCTGCAGACATGTGCTTTGAACTGTGATGTGGTATAATGCCATGGGGGTGGGTCAGATCTCCCATGTAAGGTAATTCAGCAGGGAAGCATGGCCTGGCTTTATCCATCGGCCAACTGTCCAGTTCAAATTTGGGTCAGTTATTATTTGTATGGATGATAGTCAGGTGAGAAAACGTGTATTGCCTTACACAATAGTGAACATATGGCAGTAAAAAGTGTGGACAAACCACATTCTGACCGCAAGTAACATGGTTTAATCTGCCGAGTGAGTTGAAGAGACATTTCAGAAGTTTAATTTCCTGCACATGAAGGTCAGCGGAAGATTAATGACGGCGTGTTACTAAAACGGGTCACTGGAACAATGTAAACATCCTCCGCTATTATGACGTCACGTTCCCGCAACTTTCGGTCGCCTACATGAAGGAAGTGACTTTTTTTTTTTAATTTTTAACAGCGACTAAAAAAAAAAGAAAAGAGTTTTAAAGCCGTCTGGCAGGTAATAAATGTCAAAATTCGATTTAGACATTCAAGTTCGCTCACAGACAAATAAACGACAACATAAAACGTGATCATTCAAAATGCTGCGCCACGTGGAGCTAAAACATGACATTTTCGACATTTATTACGATAGTAAACACGAAATCTGGACACATCTTAACGCGACACTGTAACGTATGGGCTGTCGTTTAGTTTAAAATTCTTTTCGCGTTTTAGAAATGTACTCACTGTTTCCACTAATGAATGACAAAAGACTTCCCGAATGACAAAAGATGGTGTTTAGGTTTTGTCCTATAAGATACATTGGCACGGGAATACGTTTTAAAATCCCCTATGCCGTATTTTCGATGTGTTTTATTGTATATTTCATTATGAGTTGAGTAAAGCCACGCGGTCTCTGGAGGCACCGGCGTCATAAACCCCCGTTAACCTACATGAGTCTGTACGGTTACTGATAAACACATAAAGCTCAAACCTTTCCACTGGCGGTGCCTCCAGACACACCTATGAGGAAAGGCTGTCGGATGGTGTGTCCGTTCTCCTCTCTGTCCTGAGGATGTGTTTCAGTGTCGCCGGCCATGCTATCAGTGAGTGGAGCACATGCGTGTGTGTCGCTATTCTAATAATACACACACAGAGAGAGAGAGAGACATAGCTCCTCCTCTTTTACTGTCCCACTCACTGCTCTCACAAAGAAAATAATGCTAAACTTACACTGCAAGCTGTTCCTTCTTCCGTTTAGTACTGTTTAGACATGTAATTTCAATTAGGCCTACCCTTATTTTTCATAAGAATACAATTTAGATTAAAAACCGGATTTGTTCACGGTTTCAAAAGTCACTCTGTCTGTCTATCTGTCTATCTATCTATCTATCTATCTATCTATCTATCTATCTATCTATCTATCTATCTATCTATCTATCTATCTATCGTCTGTCTGTCTGTCTGTGTCTACAAGCTCATATATATTCAAATAAACATACTTTTTTATGCGCTTTTTTTTCACAAGGTGTACATTTTCAAAACTCTTAGTACAAAAATCCAAACTGATCACACTTGTAACACATCTAGTCATTCCTTCAAAACCCGATCTCATGCTTTCATTATAGTTACACACATTTTCAGTCCACATAATCATTGTTTCAAAACACAAGATTATTGTAATATGTAATGAGAACATTTGGTTTAATCACCCAAACACAACAGTATGGTCTTTATAGTACTTTTAACAATCAGTTCATTCAACAGCAAACAATGCAAGATACATGTTTCAAATGACCCTTGTTGCTGAATTAATTACAGTAATACAGGCTACAAATGCCCCATTAGAAAATACACTTACATTATACCTAACTTATGTAATTGAATCCATAATGTTTGTAATAGTATATATCTAGTGTTATCAAAAGGTGTGATGAAGTTATGACACAGTCATGAGGATTTGATGCCTGTCTCCCTTCTACTGATGCATCTCTGGCTAATCTGATGTTACTGTACACAGTCATTGACTGTTTACCCTTGTACTTTATTCTGCTCCATGTTCACAAATAGCAAATTTGTCTGTCTGTCTCTCAAATTCAAATGACCTTTATTGGCATGCCAAATTGTACAGTGTATTGCAAAAGCATTTATATGAGCATTAAAAAATAAAATAGTAAAACAACAACGGTTATGTATTGAACATGTATGAAAAACGGGGGAGAAAAAAAAACTTTCAGTGGTGTGTGTGTTTGAATATGTGTGTGTTGTGTGTGTCTGTCTGTCTCTCTCTCTCACACACACACACACGCACGCACGCTCAAGCTCAAACTTTGATGGTTATCATCTAAGAGACTGTAAATCATTTATGTAATAATGTCTATATGACTATATAAAATGATTCTATGTCTATAGAATCTGTATCTTTAGAAATCTATTGGTGTACCAAATGATTAATTGATTAACCATTGAGATCAGTTGGATTAAATAATAGACAAAGGTATTAAACTGAACGAGATGAGATGCAAATCAAAAATTTGATAGTAAGAGCTTACTGTGAATGAAACATTTATATAGATGAAACAGTTATTTTGTGTAGTGAAAAGGATACTTTGTGATTTTGTGTTTTGTACTAACACAATTGAAAATATGCTGAAATGTTTGGAAAAAAGTGCACTTTTGATGATCTGTTGTGATATTAGTACTAAGAGTTAAAATGTAGGCTACACCTTACTTGTGCAAATAGTAATTATTGTAATAGTAAATAGAGTTATTGAAAGAGAATTTCTGTTATCCCTGTATAAAACATTTATCATATAAAATAAAATAAAAATGACTATATGTTCCAATGAGTTATTTATGTATTACCTTTTTTCAGATTAAAGGATTGGTTGATTTTAGATTCATTTCACAATGATATAAATTCACAAAATGAGTAGGTGCTGTCAACATCCAAATATTTGGAGACAATATATTTTATGCAATATTTTAACATTTCATTTAGTTTTATCTCCGAAAACGTCACATGACATCATAGAAAACAAACCAATGGAAGCCGTTCTCGCGCATAAGCCCCGCCCTAAAAATGATCGAACATGGCTGGACCATAGAGGGTTGGACCATAGAGGGCTGGACCATAGAGGGCTGAACTGATCCGAAATTTTCAGATCTGTTGCAGAAGGTAAGTGAACGTCTGTCACTGCTAAATCTTTGCTTACTAGTGTTCATGTTTTAATGCCTTAACATAACGCTTGCTCTGTGGTAGGCTGCATTTAAACGGAGAGCTGATGTTGTTGCCTTCGACTTTTATTGCGATACAATAGTAATAAACTTGTATATACAAATCATTTTGATATTTATGACTAGTTCTAGATCTCTTCTGATTTATGTTTGAATGTTGGATTTTATTGTTGTAACGCTATGTTTTAGTGCAATATCTGAAAAGTCGTTTGTTGACACTCGTCCGTCCAGGGGGTCAAAGTTCAGTGTTAGGGAGATGAATATGGCCCTGCTGAGCTCTCTCGTGACCCCGGGTCTCCGTGGAGCCCTTTATTACACAGGGACCAGGAGCTCATCCTCAGGAACCCTTCATATCAAAGATCCACTCAACTTCTGGTGTGGTGGCCGAGTCAACCTCAAAGATGTGAAATCCAAATCCGCACCAGTATATGAGCCTGCAACGGGTAATGCATTTGCAAAACTTACTTTCTTCATTTCACCTCACTCTAGGAATTGACCAATCAGACTTTGCCCCATCACATGATCACAGTCACATCTGGCTATGTCTGTAAATTGATTTTTTTTTAACACAGCATGTTCTATGAATAAAAAGATTACCATCCTTTCGCGTCTTGAATGTATCACAGGTCGTGTCCTTTGCCAGCTGCAAGCTTGTGGGGCCACAGAGGTTGATGCAGCTGTTAGGAGCGCCAGTGCTGCTTTTACAGCGTGGAGTAAACTGGCAGGCATGGAAAGAGCCAGAGTCATGCTGGAGGCGGCTAGACTCATTGAGGTAGACCGGAATGCATTGATCCGACATCCTAAGACATTACATAACAAGGCTGCATTGATTCAAGGAGTGTTGAGTCTGATCTTTTCAGTATTTTCTGTTGTTGAGAATAGAAGAGAAGAGAGGAGATTGCTGAGATAGAGGTAGTCAACAATGGCAAGTCCATCACAGAAGCCCGTTTAGATGTGGACTCGGCCAGACTGTGCATTGAGTATTTTGCAGGACAAGCGACCACCCTTTCAGGTTAGTAGTTTTGCTATTGATCATTCTCATTTGAATGATTTCTGATGGATCATGTGACACTGAAGACTGGAGTAATGATGCTGAAAATTCAGCTTTGCATCACAGGAATAAACTACATTTTAAAATATATTCAAATAGAAAACGGTTATTTAAAATTGAAATAGTATGTATTTTTGTAAACAATCTTAGTTATTCCAAACTTTAAAATTAAAATGAGTTATGTTAACCTAATTGAGAGATTCATACAGATGGGTTATCGGCTATTCTTTCTCAGGTCAGCATGTTCAGCTAGCAGGAGGTTCATTTGCCTACACGCGTCGGGAGCCACTGGGTGTGTGTGTGGGAATAGGAGCCTGGAACTATCCCTTCCAGATCGCAGCCTGGAAATCTGCCCCTGCCATCGCTTGTGGTATGTGTTATATGATATATGTGTGGCTTAGCAAAGTTTCTTACTGATTCCCTGGAATCACACATAATGAATGTAGGAATCCACCGATAAGCCAATAATTTGTTGTGAATGTTATTTTGGCCAATAGCTGGTAAATGGAAATTAAAATTTCATCCCCCAGTTTCACAGACAAGGCTTAAGATAGTCCCAGACTAAAATGCATGTTTGAGCTGTTTTAACTGAAAGCAACTTGCACTGACATACCTTAAAATATTGTTTTGTCTCAAGATGCACACCAGCAGTGTTTTTTTTCTCTCTAAGGCACGTTTATAAAAGCTACTTAAATGCCCTAATTGAACTAAGGCCTAATCCTGGCTTAATCTGAGCCCTGTCTGTGAAACCAGGCCTTTATGATTTTTTCTAAATAAATTACATAAAACAATAACAAAATAAATAATAAAATAAATACATTTTAAAGGCATCACCACATTTGCTAAAGATTACATTTAACAGGTTTTCTTTTTTAAGATTATGTATTTATTTTAAAGGGTTAGTTCACCCAAAAAAGAAATTTCTGTCAATAATTCCTCACCCTCATGTCGTTCCAAACCCATAAGACCTTTGTTCATCTTCGGAACACAAATTAAGATATTTTTGATGCCATAGAAAGGCCCAGAAAGGCATGCATTACGAGAGACATCTGTCGTTTCACTGGAAAATCTAGGTATGACGTAGGGCTGGGCGATTAATCGAAAAGTAATTAATCGAAACCGAAATTCAGAACCTCTAACCGACGTAATTTTCCCATGTCGATTATTTTGGTTTTAGTCACGTGACTCCGCCCCGTCCAGTCACATCAAAAGCAGTTTGCAGGCACACGGAAAGATCGAGGAGCAGTTATCTTTGTTTATACAATCTGGATGCTCAGTATTACTATGGTAATTGTATGTTTACAGTTTACAGTTTTACAGGTAAGTTAATCGCCGTTCTTATGCGCTGCTACACGCACACACAGACAGAGCGCAGAAGGCCCGAAGCGAGATCACTTTCGCTTGTGTCTTCACAAAGTTTGTCAATTGTATGTGTTTAAAGGCTTGCCAGTTTGGACTTTCAAGCGATTTACACCATTCAATTAATAGAGAAACGATATGACTAATTCACACATGCAGTCTCTCTCTCATTAATGCATTCAAATAAATGTAATGGTACTGTGCTAATTTATCTGTATCTTATGTAGCCTACAACAAACAGAAATCTGTAAGAAATGTTAGGACCCATAGACAATAACTGCTGAAAGTGAGCTGTTTCTTTCAATTATTTTAAAATCACAAAGAAATGCACCTTTTCATTAGAAAAAAAATATCCCACCTTTAATAGTTGAGCATTTACAGTAGGCCATGTCAGTGAACTATGAGGGCAAAAAAAAAACCAAAGCAAAATAATCGTTCATTAATCGTAATGTTCAATTAATCGAGATTTTGATTTTTAGGTCAAATCGTCCAGCCCTAGTATGACGTTTTGATTAATAATTAGTAAAAAAAAAAATACATGCATGAATTGTTCAAAATAATTAAGATGCATTTAGAAAATAGATAGAATGAAATGGACATTCACCCTGACTTCGTCAGTTTTGTTCTCACTTAGGGGTTAGAGATTTGAGCAAACCCCTAAACTTGACTGTTAAACTGTGGCACATAACACGTCCTGCCATGGATATGAGTGATATACTATATTGCCAAAAGTTTAGGGATGCCTGCCTTTACATCCACATGAACTTTAATGACATCCCATTCTTAATCCGTAGGGTTTAATATGGAGTTGTCCCACCCTTTGCAGCTATAACAGCTTCAACTCTTCTGGGAAGGCTTTCCACAAGGTTTAGGAGTGTGTTTATGGGAATTTTTGACCATTCTTCTAGAAGCGCATTTGTGAGGTCAGGCACTGATGTTGGACGAGAAGGCCTGGCTCGCAGTCTCCACTCTAATTCATCCCAAAGGTGTTCTACCGGGTTGAGGTCAGGACTCTGTGCAGGCCAGTCAAGTTCCTCCACACCAAACTCGCTCATCCATGTCTTTATGGACCTTGCTTTGTGCACTGGTGCGCAGTCATGTTGGAACAGGAAGGGGCCATCCCCACAAAGTTGGGAGCATGAAATTGTCCAAAATGTCTTGGTATGCTGAAGCATTAAGAGTTCCTTTCACTGGAACTAAGGGGCCGAGCCCAACCCCTGAAAAACAACCCCACACCATAATCCCCCCTCCACCAAACTTTACACTTGGCACAATGCAGTCAGGCAAGTACCGTTCTCCTAGCAACCGCCAAATCCAGACTCATCCTTCGGATTGCCAGACAGAGAAGCGGGATTCATTACTCCAGAGAACACGTCTCCACTGCTCTAGAGTCCAGTGGCGGCGTGCTTTACACCACTGCATCCAACGGTTTGCATTGCACTTGGTGATGTAAGGCTCGGATGCAGCTTCTCGGCCATGGAAACCCATTCCATGAAGCTCTCTACACACTGTTCTTGAGCTAATCTGAAGGCCACATGAAGTTTGGAGGTCTGTAGCTATTGACTCTGCAGAAAGTTGGCAACTTCTGCGCACTGTGCGCCTCAGCATGCGCTGACCCCGCTCTGTGATTTTACGTGGCCTACCACTTCGTGGATGAGTTGCTGTGGTTCCCAATTGCTTCCACTTTGTTATAATACCACTAACAGTTGACCGTGGAATATTTAGTAGTGAGGAAATTTCGCTAATGGACTTAACCTGAATTCAATGATTTGGAGGGGTGTCCCAATACTTTTGGCAATATAGTGCACCTCAAAGCTGTTAAAGTGAACAACCTTACAATTTTTACCTGGTGGATTTTAAAACCTAATCTTTGACCCTAATCTGTCAAGTCTCCATATACTTACCTCATTGTTCACTGTTATTTTATGTCCTATTATATGACATAGCATGAAGGCCAAGTATTGTAACCCATACTCTGGATTTGTCCTCTGCATTTAACCCATCCAAGTTAGTGCACACACATTAGGAGTAGTGAGTAGTGATTGGGTTGGGTGCCCTGCTCAAGGGCACCTCAGTCATTTCCTGCCACAACCTTCGGGTTACTCTCTAACCATTAGGCCACAACTCACACTATTCACACTTGACATAAAAATTTGAATCTCTCCATCATGTTGAAGGCTACTGAACTGTATTTGTTTAATATTCTCTTCGTTCCCTCTTGATCTGTGCCTGAAATGATTATCTTAACATTCTCCATTTACAGTCTGCTATTATGCTTCAATTGTAGGCAACTCCATGGTGTTCAAGCCATCTCCGGTGACCCCCATGTCTGCAGTGCTGCTGGCTGAGATTTATTCACAGGCTGGAGCTCCTGAGGGCCTGTTCAATGTGGTGCAGGGCGGAGAAGAGACGGGTTCTCTTCTGTGTCATCACCCATCTGTAGCTAAGATCTCCTTCACAGGAAGTGTGTCCACAGGAAAGAAAGTAAGAGGACTCCAGCAGTAGCTGTCACAGATGGTTAGTTCACTCATAAACCACAATTCTGTCATCACTTACTCACCCTCAAGTCATTTTAAACCCATAAGACTCTGGTTAATCTTCAAAACACAAATTAAGATATTTCTGTCTCTCATTTGATAGTTCAGGTAAGCAAACATGCAAGATACAAGAAGGTCATTATGGCGTTGTGAAAGTAATCCATATGAACTCTTGTGAAGAGATACGATCACATTATATATTAAACAGATTAGATTTAGGCTTTTATTCATATATAAATAGAGCGGATCACAAATGGCAAACACTGTCTGTGACACGTGTCTGTGTCATGCGCTAGAACAAACCTCATTGGTTCTCGTGCATCACGCACATTTAAACTTCTGTGTTTATATGTGATGTGCTGTATGTGTATTGATCATTGTTTAGATGAATACAAGCCTAAATTAAATAGGCTTAAGGTCTGTTCACAGTCACAGTAAGATCAATAACTATGAAGATAACTATATTAGCGTCCACACCAGCGAATCATATCGTTCTGTTTATTAAGTGCACACTGCAGTTCCGTTGTCTGCTGCTTTAAATGCTCATGCTCTTTATAGTTGGGTGGATTCTGATTGGCTGTCAGTGTTTTTAATCATTTATTCTGCTGGGGAAAAAATCACTCTGATTCCAACGATATTGTTTGTCTTTGTCCTATGTGTGAACAGGCCTTTACTAATAAACCGGAAAAAACCCTTTTATAGTCAAGCTATATCTTTTACAGTGCATCCGGAAAGTATACACAGCGCTTCACTTTTTCCACATTTTGTTATGTTACAGCCTTATTCCAAAATGGATTAAATTCATTATTTTGTTCCTCAATTCTACAAACAATACCCCATAATGACAATGTGAAAGAAGTTTGTTTGAAATCTTTGCAAATTTATTAAAAATAAAAAACGAAAAAAAAATCACATGTACATAAGTACACAGCCTTTGTCATGACACTCAAAATTGAGCTCAGGTGCATCCTGTTTCCACTGATCATCCTTGAGATGTTTCTACAACTTGATTGGAGTCCACCTGTGGTAAATTCAGTTGATTGGACGTGATTTGGAAAGGCACACACCTGTCTATATAAGGTCCCACAGTTAACAGTGCATATCAGAGCACAAACCAAGCCATGAAGTTCAAGGAATTGACTGTAGACCTCCGAGACAGGATTGTATCGAGGCACAGATCTGGGGAAGGGTACAGAAAAATGTCTGCAGCATTGAAGGTCCCAATGAGCACAGTGGCCGCCATCATCCGTAAATGGAAGAAGTTTGGAACCACCAGGACTCTTCCTAGAGCTGGCCGCCGGGCCAAACTGAGCAATCGGGGGAAAAGGGCCGTAGTCAGGGAGGTGACCAAGAACCCAATGGTCACTCTGACAGAGCTCCAGCGTTTCTCTGTGGAAAGAGGAGAACCTTCCAGAAGAACAGCCATCTCTGCAGCATTTCACCAGTCAGGCCTGTATGGTAGAGTGGCCAGACGGCACATGACAGCCCGCCTGGAGTTTGCCAAAAGGCACCTGATGGACTCTCAGACTGTGAGAAACAAAATTCTCTGGTCTGATGAAACAAAGATTTAACTCTTTAGCCTGAATGGCAAGCATCATGTTTGGAGGAAACCAGGCACTGCTCATCACCTGGCCAATACCATCTCTACAGTGAAGCATGGTGGTGGCAGCATCATGCTGTGGGGATGTTTTTCAGCGATAGGAACTGGGAGACTAGTCAGGATCGAGGAAAAGATGAATGCAGCAATGTACAGAGACATCCTTGATGAAAACCTGCTCCAGAGCGCTCTGGACCTCAGACTGGGGCGAAGGTTCCTCTTCCAACAGGACAATGACCCTAAGCACACAGCCAAGATAACAAAGGAGTGGCTACGGGACAACTCTGTGAATGTCCTTGAGTGGCCCAGCCAGAGCCCACACTTGAACCCGATTGAACATCTCTGGAGAGATCTGAAAATGGCTGTGCACCGACGCTCCCCATCCAACCTGATGGAGCTTGAGAGGTCCTACAAAGAAGAATGGGAGAAACTGCCCAAAAAATAGGTGTGCCAAGCTTGTAGCATCATACTCAAAAAGACTTGAGGCTGTAATTGGTGCCAAAGGTGCTTCAACAAAGTATTGAGCAAAGGCTGTGAATACTTATGTACATGTGAAATTTTTTTTTATTTATAAATTTGCAAAGATTTCAAACAAACTTCTTTCATGTTGTCATTATGGGGTATTGTTTGTAGAATTAAGAAAAATGAATTTAATTTAATAATGAATTTAATCCACTTTGGAATAAGGCTGTAACATAACAAAATGTGGAAAAAGTGAAGCGCTGTGAACACTTTCCGGATGCACTGTATATCATACTTAAAAAAAAAAAAAACACAATGGATTAGTCATTTCTTGTATATGTAACTGATCATTTGACCCTTGCTGCTCCTTTCCCTCACCCATGATTTATTAATAAACAAAGAGCACAAGAAAAACAGTATCACTCTTTTTGAAAAGCATCAATAAAAACAGTTAAATTAAATTAAATCTGTTCATCAAATAAAGAGATTGCATTTCTTCACAAGACTTTGATTAAACCGCTTGATTCATATGGATTCTTTTTATGATACCTTTATGACTTCTTGGATCTTTTAGGTTTTGTTTACCTGGACTGTCAATGAAGAGACAGAAACCTCTCAGATTTCTTTAAAATATCGGTAACTCTTTAAAATAAGGTTTCATTAGTTAACATTAGTTATCATGAACTAATAATGAACTGCACTTCTACAGTTTTATTATTAATAATTTATTTATTTAATATTAATAATTTATTAATATTAGTTCACGTTAATTTCAACATTTACTAATACATTATTAAAATCAAATGTTGGATTTGTTAACATTAGTTCATGCACTGTGAACTAACATGAACAAACAATAAACGGCTGTATTTTTGTTAAATAACATTAATACAGATTAATAAATGCTGTAAAAATGGTCTTATTGTTAGTTCATGTTAGTTAATACATTAACTAATGTTAACAAATGAGACCCCTTATTGTAAAGTGTTACCAAAATATATTAACTTGTGTTTAAGTCTTCTGGGTTTGGAACGACATGAGGGTGAGTAAATGATGACAGAATTTTAGTTTTTGGGTGATCTAACCCTTTAAGCAATTGGTTAAATCTAAGTTGTGTGTATTTATACATGATGTTATACAGTCTATTGAGAAGTTTACTAGCAGTAGTAGTAATGGATGCTATCCTGGAATGCACTTAAACCTGTCTTTAAATGCATGTTTTGTCCCAACAGATAATGGAAATGGCCTCCCGAGGGGTCAAACCAGTGACACTGGAGCTTGGAGGTAAATCTCCACTGATCATTTTTGAGGACACTGACCTAGAAAACGCTGTTAGAGGAGCACTCATGGCCAACTTCCTGTCTCAAGGCCAGGTACTGTATTGAAAGGTCAAGTTAAAGTATGAACATACATCGTTTTCCTTCTGATTCATATAAAATATATTTTCTGAGAGTTAGCCATGTCTAGGCACTAACAAGCTCCTTCTCATCTACCTGGCCGTACACACAATGTCACAGGTGATCACAGCCAAGCTGATATACACAACTGCAGTTATAACGTATGTTTATTACAATAATATTGGTTTATACAGCATTTTTTTTTACACAGTATTTTAAGCTACAATGTCTGATTAAAAATGTGTTATATAAAAATATATAAAATAAATCAAATGCATTTCAGAGATGAAAAACAGAAAATACTCTACTGTTAAAAAGTTTGGGGTCTGTAAGATCTTTTTTTATGTTTTTGAAAGAAGTCTCTTATGCTCACCAAGGCTACATTTACTTGATCAAAAATATAGTAAAAACAGTAATATTGTGAAATATTATTAAAATTTTAAAGAACTGCTTTCTATTTGAATATATTTTAAAATGTAATTTATTCCTGTGGTGCAAAGCTGAATTTTCAGCATCATCCTTCAGAAATCATTCTAATATGCTGATTTGCTGCTCAAGAAACATTTATTATTATTACCCATGTTGAAAACAGTTGTGCTGCTTCATATTTTTGTGTAAACCAATGATGCATTTTTTTCTTCAGGATTCTTTGATGAATAGAAATTTTAAAACCTTAGCATTGATTTGAAATAGAAACCTTTTGTTACATTATAAATGTCTTTATTGTCATTTTTGATGTATCCTTGCTGAATAAAAGTATTAATTAATTGATTTAAAAATGGCAGCATTACCTTTTTTCACATATTTTATTTTCAGTAATTCAACAGTTTGACTGCAGTTATTCCCTAATAATATCAGATTGGACACTAATAATAAAAAACCCTCTTACATGGGCCCATATACTGTTTATGGTCAAATATGCATCTAATAATATACTCTTCAAGATCTTCATATTCATACAAACATGTTTTACTCCATTCCTTAATATTTATTTTTTTATATATTCCCCACGTGTAGGTATGCAGTAATGGAACTAGAGTTTTTGTGCAAAGCTCAATTGTTTCTCAGTTCTTGAAAGAGGTGGTCAGGAGAACTAAAGCCATCCTGATAGGCGACCCTCTGTTGGAGGAGACTCGTATGGGAGCTCTGGTCAGCAAACCACACCTGGAGAAGGTGCTGGGATATGTGAACCAAGCTAAGAAAGAGGTATAGCTGTGTGTTTAGTAGAAAAGATTCATTGAGTAGCATGATTATGTCGTGAAAATGATTCTTCATGCTCCCTCCCAACTATTCTTTCACAATTTGAGCGTGATGAATATTGACATTATCATCCTGGAATATGGCCATGATGTGTCTTCCTACATGGTTGTTTAAGAAATGAAAAGCTACACACTCCAATCAGGGTTAGAAGAATTGTTGCCAAACATATAACATGCTAGAAACATAATAATCACTGCAATAATAATCCAATATACTCTTAAGCATTTGCCTATTTAAATCCAAACAGCGACTTTTATATGGCTTGGTAAAGTAGTTTCTTTTTCTTGACAGGGAGCCAGAGTGCTCTGTGGAGGGGAGCCCTTTACCCCAACAGATCCTAAACTAAAAGATGGGTACTACATGACACCATGTGTGCTCGGTGAGTTAGAAAAACTGTTGGCAGCTGATGTTTTGAGGTCATGTGTTTTGGAAACATTCAATGGTGTATTTTTCATTCTGTTAATTTCCTTAAATCAGTCCGTTCAGTGTGTTCATTCACGTCTTGTTTTCAGATGGCTGCACAGATGACATGACGTGTGTCAAAGAGGAAATCTTTGGGCCTGTGATGTCAGTATTGTCCTTCGACACTGAGGACGAGGTTCTTCGAAGAGCCAATGACAGCTCTCTGGGTCTGGCTGCAGGGGTCTTTACTAAGTAAAGTGAAAGTTTTATACAAATAGTTTTAAGTTTCATACACTACCGTTCAAACATTTGGGGTCGGTAAGATTTTTAAAAAGTTTTTATGAGAAGTTATATTCATCCATCTATGGAAGCTTGTTTCCGCCACAGAATATAAAATAAAAAAGGTAATTGAGACTTTTTATCTTACAATTCGGACTTTTTTGGTATAAAGTCGCAATTGCGAGTTATAAAGTCAGAATTGCGCGATGCGCGATATAAAGTCAGAATTGCGCGATATAAAGTAAAAATAAAATGAAATATTACGTAACTGTTTTCTATGGCAGAAGTGAGAGACTGTACATTTTGAATGCTTATATCTTCTAAATGTGAATTTTGTCATTGTTTTGTAGCACACTAACTTATAGATAACAGTAACATGCTAACATATTCATACTAAAAGCAAAAAAAAAACAATTTTGATTTCATGAGGACTGTATTTAAAAAAAAAAAGTAATTTATTCCTGTGATGGCAAAGCTAAATTTTCAGCATCATTACTCCAGTCTTCAATGTACATGATCCTTCAGAAAACATTCTAATATGATGATTTGCTCATCAATAAACATTTCTTATTATCATTATCAATGTGAAAACAGTTGTACTGCTTAATATTTTTGTGGAAACCGTGATGCATTAATTTCAGGATTCTTTTATGAATAGAAAGTTCAAATGAAAAGCATTTATTTGAAATATAAATCTTTTGTAACATTATAAATGTCTTTACTCTCTGTGTCTAATTTAATGTGTCCTTGGTGAGTAAATTTCTTTCTAAAAATATTTTTGTATGAGCTTTTGAACAGTGGTACGTGTGATTGGTTGATGTTTCCGTAAGTTAACAAAGCTAGACTGGGGCTTTCCCGTTTACTCATATTTTCTTTTCCTGTCTGTTTCTGACTCGCTAGAGATATTAAGAGAGCACATCGAGTTATAGAAAACCTGCAGGCTGGATCTTGCTTCATCAATAACTACAATATCACCCCTGTGGAGGTGCCATTTGGAGGATACAAGGCCTCAGGTGGAGTGACAACTAACATGTTGTGTGTGTGTTGGCTCTATAGCACTAAACACTCACTGTCCTCAAATTAAACTCAACCTTCTATCTCTGATTTCAGGTATTGGAAGAGAAAATGGCCAGGTGACCATTGAATTTTATTCTCAGTTGAAGACTGTGGTGGTGGAGATGGGTGATGTGGATAGTCTCTTTTAAACACGAGCCAGACATATTCTGGTCTCAGATTAATGATTGGATCCTACTGGAAGATCTCAATGAGGGATTGCCCACGTAGCCTAAAGACTGACACGCACAGTTACTGAAATGTGTTAATGTTCATTACTATTGGATCATTAATATTAGCCTGCTAACATAATTTCTGTCATGTAATGGCAGCTGTCTGTAAATATTTCACAATCAAGTGCCTGTACTGTAGGATTGGACAATTCTTAATGAGTTCTTAATGTGGGGGGGGGGGGGGTTAATGACAACATAATGTACTTGTGTATCAGATCTCGCTGGTGCTGTGATTATATGCTTTACCTATTCATTCGCTTGAGGAAACACTATGCATGGTAATATTTTTTTAAATAAATGACAAAAGGCGATACATAATTGTAATAAAGAAGTTTGTGTATAAAGAAGGTAGTCTGAAGTATTGTTTATTTTATGTACATACTCTTGTACAGCTGATGTGTCATGCATTTAACATTGTTTTCTACATTCAGCGAATAAATATCTCATTCCTTCTTCATCAACTCCAAACAGGAAGTCACCTCATTATAAATAAATTATAAATGGTCCTAGAACATGAGAATGAATTCTCTAGAACTAATTACCTAGTCAAAAACTTTTGAAAATTCTACCTGGTAAAAATCCAACTTTACTATACTTTGAATCAAAAATATTGTCAAAAAACAAAAACATGTTTGTCTGATGTGAACATGTTATGGGTTTTAAAAGCATTTCTTCTTTTTCCTCCTAGGAAGTTTGCTTCTCACACATTTCCTCTGTGCAAATGTATAATGAAAAAGCATCAAAATGTGTTTTTAATATATATTTTAAAAAAAAACATTTTATCGCCATACAAATCATACATTTCTTACCTTTGCTATAGCTTTTTTGGGCTGTTTAAACTGTGCAAGAGATTCTGCAAAAGGTCAAGACATTCAGCAAACACTCCAAAGCAGGCCAGACCTTCTGAACAAAAACCTGTTTTAGATACTTACCATCTTCAGATGGCAGGTCCTGGTCACAGCCTCTGGTCACCTGTCACAAGAGAAATGTTTCAGAATCCAGTCTGGTGAACACATATCAAAGCTTTCATTAAGATCTGCTTTGCACCATTTCTACTGCTCTGATTTGAGAGAGAGAGGGTGTCTCCATCTCTGTGTCGTTCTCGCTCAACTGGCCCCCCTCCTCTAGCTTCCCAAGACGGTTCTGTGCTGCTGTCACACGCAACTTCATGGCGTGGAAGCGAGACTGCAGATCGCCCACTCTGAAGTGCACTGCAGTTCCCTCGAACCACAGACTGTCATTTATACCTGCCTTGAATCCTGGTGGCTCGTATTCAGGTGGAGTGACTCAAGTTGCAAGGAGACAAAAGCACATTTATAGATCATTTTATATCCCAAAAAAACATACTATTTGTAGTTACAACACTTCAATGCACTGTCATGAATCAACAGTTCTTATCCACTTCTCTCCTCATACTGCAGAAGGATATATTGTACCATCATCATAGTAGTAGAGTTTCATCGTGAGGTAAACGGCAGTGGGCAGAGCTTCTAGATTCTGCATGAGGAGGAACAGCTTTCTGATCAGGAGCGTTGAAGCTTTCTTAGTGTCCTCTAAGGTCACTCTCATCTTCCCAGTCACATTACTGAAATGAAGAAAAGAGGTGAGGACTAGTCTGTGTGAAGTCAATGTAGAATGTGAAATTTCAAGCTTTTTTTTTTTTTTGTTACATTAATGTACACTAAATTGGCAGCATACTGTCCAAAACTATATCCACTACCATTCAAAAGTTTGGGGTCAGTAAGATTTTTAATGTTTTTGAAGTTTCTTATGCTCACTAAGGCTGCATTTATCTGAAATACAGTTTCAGAAATACAACAGTAAAATGTAATTTATTCCTGTGGTGATAAATCTGAAATTTCAGGAGCCATTATTCCAGACTTGATCCTTCAGAAATCATTCTAATATGCTGATTTGGTGCTCAAGAAACATGTATTATTAATATCAATGTTGAAAACAGTTGTGCAGCTTAATATTTTCATGGAAACTGATGCTTTTTTCCCCCAGGATTCCGTGAACAGAAAGTTCAAAAGAACAGCATTTATTTGAAATATAAATCTTTTGTGAAATCATAAATGTATTTACTGTCACTTTTGATCATTTTAATGCATAAATAAAAGTATACATTTATTTAAAAGAAAATCGTTCTAACCCCAAACTTTTGAACGGTAGTGTACAGAATGATTCTTATGTAGTAACCAACTGAGGACATACAGGAAATGCAAACTACAGAAAATCTAGTTTTACAGTTACACTTGAGCAATGTACAATACTGCACCTCAGGATGTCCATCTGTGGTCCACACTCTGAGTATCTGAACTTAAACTGATAGGACTCAATCACATGCTGAGACAACAGACACATGCAAGAGACAAAACAGCAGGTTTGGAAAAGTCATATCATTGGTGTCCACATTTTTATTTCTATTGTTTCAAAAGGTATAGCACTGGGAAAAATGTACAAATTATATGTAATGCAATAATTGACACATTTGCTAAATTTTATATTTTATTCCACTTAAGGTGGAAATTATAAGATTAAATGCAATCATATTATTCCACTGACAGTCCTAAGAAACATAACAAATCTGCATATAATATTTTATAGTATTCATCTCTTTTTCCTTGTGACATACATACAAAAATGAAAAATCTTCTTTCTTTCACTGCAAAAAATGCTTTTCTTATTTAGTATTTTTGTCTTGTTTCTAGTCTAAACATCTAAAAATTCTTAAATCAAGATGCTTTTACTAGATAAGTAAAATGACAAGATATTTTTTTGTGTTTTCTGGAAAATAAAATCAAAATGAAGTGAGTTTTTGCTTAAAACAAGCTAAATTATCTGCCATTGGGGGTAAGAAAAATAATCTTGTTTCTGTTTGAAATCTTGTTTCTTGTTTCTGTCCCAAACAGAAAGAAGATTATTTTTCTTACCCCATTGGCAGATAATTTAGCTTGTTTTAAGCAAAAAATCAGAAAAAGCAGAAAACAAGAAAAAATATCTTATGTCATTTTACTTATCTAGTAAAATCATCTTGATTTAGGAATGTTTAGATATTTGGACTGGAAACAAGACAAAGACTAAGTAAGTAAAGCATTTTTTCAGTGTTCTCACCACTGTCACCTTTCTTTTGCTTTAGAATTGTCACGGGTATTCAGTGTTTTTGTGTTCAATTGTGTCTGAGGGGCCGTTTACACGACACCATTTTCAACTAAAAACCGAAAAATTTTAATGTGTTTTGGCCGTTCATTTACGGCATTTTGAGGGCTTTAAAACACGAACTTTTGAAAACGATACCGTTATCGTAACGTGAATTTGTGAAAACGGTGACGTCATGCGCATGAGTATTACGTGTTCAGTCTATAGGTGCGTAGTGTTTCTTTACAACTACTAGCCTGGCAGCAGAATACAGCGTTTTTAGTCATTTTCGCAGATCCCTGTGAACTGGGATAATTTTGACAACGTTGTTGCCTGTACACAAAACTTTTCCGTTTTTAGTACATCGTTGTCATGTAAACGTACCCTAAGGACTCTATCTTTCTACTAGTTACCATGGTTTCTGATTATGTTCACCTGTGTCTTGTTTAGTTGTGCATTATTCTCTTGTGTTTATATTCCTGTGCTTGGTTTATCTTTAAATAAATATACAGCTTGCGTTTAGATCCACGCCTCAACTTATACTCCTGTGCTCCACAAAACTGAACATATTTCTCCCCAGCTTTATGCATTTAACATTATTCTAATGCAAGTCAAAAAAGGGTAAACTTAAAGGTCAATTTCAATAGAAAATAATTTTTAGAAAATAGAAAATAATTTTTTATTATAAATAATTATAATAATTATTTATTATAAAATAAATATTTTTTTTATTAAAATTATTAATAAAATAATTTTATTGTCTTTAGTATAATAAAAATTATTTGCCAATTATTTGATTTTGGAATTCCGCTTACACAGTACCTCGCACCGTATAAATAGTCTTGAACATGAAAGTATATTTGGAGGTCCTTGGCATGAAATTTAAAAAAACCCTGAACATGGAAGACTGAAACTTACATTACTGTCATCTGGGCTTGTGTGTACCTGTGAATAAAAAAACAGCAAATATATATGTGTATTTCTTTAAAAATTATTATATAAATAAAAACACACATTTATTTATGCATACTGACCCCAATGACCACCATTTGAAGCTGTAAAAAATAAAGTAGATTAATGCAGTGACAAAAATAATAATAATAATAGAAAGATAGATTTATATCGACTGTAAATATGGTGCTTTTGACTTACATATCTCTTCTCCAAAGCATCAAAACATCCCATCAGCCTTGCAGGACAGAATTATGGTTATAATTACTTTTTATAGCATCTTAGCATTTTTTACACTTCAGTGAATCATACATTCAAATAAACAAATATTGCAATTTACTGTACAAATACAACATATGCAACATATTACCATTTGATGAGTTTGCCGGCTCCAGGGCAAGAACAGTCCTGTTTGAGGACTTTGATACACAAATCTGAAGAACAACATTCATCGATGAACAAACGTGTATGAGATATTTCAAACAGACTGATGTTCAGCCAGTAATAAACAAGTGTATATATTTATACCTTCCAGGTATCTGGATCTGTAGGAGTCCTCAGGAAAAATCCCACGCAGATAGGTGATGGAGGAGACAGCTATAACCACCATGCGCTTGACAAACACCAGTGACTGAGCCTCAGTATCCAGCGCCTGTTGAAATACACTGGTTCAGTTCAATTCACAACACAGCTTTACAAAGAACAGTGCCTTGAAATCCACATACTGTACATACACAAACATTCACAAAAGACACAGAACGACAAATGCTTTGTCATCCCATAGAATTATAGCTTTGGGACCTTTTTAAGCATAGACGTGCTGTAAGATTTGCTGTACATTTTTTATTTTATACAAAATATATACACTCACCTAAAGGATTATTAGGAACACCTGTTCAATTTCTCATTAATGCAATTATCTAATCAACCAATCACATGGCAGTTGCTTCAATGCATTTAGGGGTGTGGTCCTGGTCAAGACAATCTCCTGAACTCCAAACTGAATGTCAGAATGGGAAAGAAAGGTGATTTAAGCAATTTTGAGCGTGGCATGGTTGTTGGTGCCAGACGGGCCGGTCTGAGTATTTCACAATCTGCTCAGTTACTGGGATTTTCACGCACAACCATTTCTAGAGTTTACAAAGAATGGTGTGAAAAGGGAAAAACATCCAGTATGCGGCAGTCCTGTGGGCGAAAATGCCTTGTTGATGCTAGAGGTCAGAGGAGAATGGGCCGACTGATTCAAGCTGATAGAAGAGCAACTTTGACTGAAATAACCACTCGTTACAACCGAGGTATGCAGCAAAGCATTTGTGAAGCCACAACACGCACAACCTTGAGGCGGATGGGCTACAACAGCAGAAGACCCCACCGGGTACCACTCATCTCCACTACAAATAGGAAAAAGAGGCTACAATTTGCACAAGCTCACCAAAATTGGACAGCTGAAGACTGGAAAAATGTTGCCTGGTCTGATGAGTCTCGATTTCTGTTGAGACATTCAGATGGTAGAGTCAGAATTTGGCGTAAACAGAATGAGAACATGGATCCATCATGCCTTGTTACCACTGTGCAGGCTGGTGGTGGTGGTGTAATGGTGTGGGGGATGTTTTCTTGGCACACTTTAGGCCCCTTAGTGCCAATTGGGCATCGTTTAAATGCCACGGCCTACCTGAGCATTGTTTCTGACCATGTCCATCCCTTTATGACCACCATGTACCCATCCTCTGATGGCTACTTCCAGCAGGATAATGCACCATGTCACAAAGCTCAAATCATTTCAAATTGGTTTCTTGAACATGACAATGAGTTCACTGTACTAAAATGGCCCCCACAGTCACCAGATCTCAACCCAATAGAGCATCTTTGGGATGTGGTGGAACGGGAGCTTCGTGCCCTGGATGTGCATCCCACAAATCTCCATCAACTGCAAGATGCTATCCTATCAATATGGGCCAACATTTCTAAAGAATGCTTTCAGCACCTTGTTGAATCAATGCCACGTAGAATTAAGGCAGTTCTGAAGGCGAAAGGGGGTCAAACACAGTATTAGTATGGTGTTCCTAATAATCCTTTAGGTGAGTGTATTTTACTAAATCATTTCTAATTTGACTATAAAATTAATTTGAAAATTTGAAATTAATATCACAAAAAGGTTCCTTTGAGATATTGTTTAGGCGCTATACTAAAAACAGCCACGGGGTGACACCCACATTCCATTGAAATTATTTTGATGCATTCTCCTGTCACAGATTAATACATTACTGTCACAAAACAATAAATATGGAACCTTGAGGGACCCAGACCTTTCCAACGATATTGTTTTGTCAAGCTTAGAAAAAGATTTGATTATAAAATGCAGTAAATTTTGTCAAATTTAAAACGACATTTTCATGGAAACACAATATCTAATTTCAAAACGTTTTTCACAGGATGAATTTTGAGTGTTTAAGCTTTCAAATAATACTGCCAGGGCTTGACATTAAATTGGATTTCAGCAGTGGCGTGTAACGCAGTCACTCCTACTAGCCACTTTGACGGGTTGAATTTTATATATATATATATATATATATACATTTTTCAACTGTAGTCTTTTAAAAAGGCATCTGAAATAATAAACTAAGTGCAATGTAGCGCTGTCAAAAATAATATTTTTGACAACAATATTTTTCGATACATATCGATACTGAAATGCTTCCAATACTAATTTTCTGCAAAATAGACAGACGAAAGCTGTTATGTTTTAAGTTTAAGTAACAGAGTTGAGAAAGAAAATGCATGTGTAACAGTATAATGGATCCGTGCGTCAGGTCTTAAAGTGACAGCAGCCTAATATACTTGCTCCCAAATTAAGATAATATTAAAAATATCTATATGGCAGTTTTTCCCCATGGTTTCGATGTGATTGTGGCCAGTGAAAATACCGTGTGGCTAGCCACAGTAGCTGGTGAGCAAAAAAGTTTAAGTCAAGTCCTGAGTACTACCTAATGATTTTTAGGATGATTACTAAAATATGTGATGAGAGGGAAAGGCGATAAAAAAGCATGCAACGTGTTCTGTTAGCGGGACACTGACAGACAGTTAACAGGTTAATAATGGGCCTGTGGGATAATGGATCTGGTTAGATCTCTGGCTGCTGCATTCAGAACAAACTGCACCTTATTTATGGAGATATTGGGAATACTGGGCCATCTAACCAGTGGTGAATTACAATAATTCAGTCAAGTTATGAATGCATGAACTTTTCAGCATCTTTAATAGAATATTCTGTAACCTAGTAAGATTTCTGAAGGAAAAGAATGTTGTTTTCATTAGAAGTGTGACTTTCAAATGACAATTCACTGTCAAACATGACTATGATACCTAAACTGTGAGAATTGAGAACATAAGTCAAATATACTGAACATCAATTCGTCTTTATGTAACGTTACAGAAATATGAATTACCATCTCAGTTTACTAACTTTACTGCTTTACTTTGGCAAACTGTGAAACAGCGAAAAGGACTGAAATTAAAAGCACTAATAATGGGTCTTAAATCATTACAACTGAAATATTACAATATTTTGTTACTAGCTTAGCAATATTTGATATATACCATGGTATTGACCTATTTATTAAAGAAAATGACCGTTTTGTCTTGACCAAAATTTCAGTTAACGTTACCTCAGGAATTGTTTATAGTAAAACGGTGTTAACAGCATTAGCGACAACTGACATTAATAATAATGTTGATAAAAGAAAGTATGATTCTGACAGCTTCTTATAATGACTGAAGCAGAACTCAAATTAATGTACTATAATTTTACAGTAGTAAAACGACGGAAGCTACTTAAAAGTTTAAATTGAGCCCCTTTGGAAGCATGGTAACGTATATTTTGTAAGGGTGTGTTTTATTTACGTTCACACTGTAAATGTCATTGATTTAGTATCTCACCTCGGCAATCACCTGTTTGTCGTGAGTTAGTTTCTTCTGTCTGGTTGTCATGTTTCAGCTAACTTTAATGTTAGCTTCCTCACACTGAAATTACCTCCTCAAAACTACTATGGCATTAATAAATATATCAACAAGTTAATAGTTCAATTAATCTATCGATGTTTATGTAAGACAAAGTGTTATTTGATAAATATTATCATTTATTGTTAAAACCTGTACAAAGAATTTTTAAGATAAACCGATGACCGCGACAAATCGGTGAACGCGCGCGAGAGACACTTGTCACGGCTCACGCGCATTTGGCGGTAAAAACAAAGCCCTGAGGGGGGCGACACATCCAACGATAACAGACAATGATTGATTAATATATTTACTAATATGTATGTAGTAGTACATATTTAGTCTACTAAGTTCATTAAACCACAATAAACAATAAAATAATCTTCATTTAAATAAAAAAATGATTAGAGTTAAAAATGGTTTATTGTTTAAAATGCAAAACTTTTGCAGACAATTCAATCAGCACATCCCTTTTCACAACAAAAAGGACAGTAAGACATGTTATACATACTAGCTCAAATGTTACATACACGCTTTGGTCCTACAACTTCTCACAATATCACTATAAATAATAATTACCACTCTTACATGGATATCTAGTTAGGCTAACCAGTAGCAGTATTTCATGCTACTACTGTCCTGTTATTAGTCCCTGTACAGGGACCATTACACTATGCTGCACAGTCTAGTGTGTTTTTTAGTGCTGTTTGGAGAAGTAGTCTTTGCTCTGCTGGACGTCGGGCTTAATTGTGTCTTTTCCGGGCTTCCATCCGGCTGGGCAAACTAGGTAAAAAAGTAAAGCGACAACAAAAAGTCAAATTTATATTAAATATTACAGATACTGCCAGTCAAAAGAAAAGAAAATATGCTGTACCTTCTCCATGTTTGTCGGTGAACTGAAAGGCCTGCACCAAGCGCAGGGTTTCATCAATGGAGCGGCCCACTGGCAGGTCATTGATGGTTATCTGCCTCAGAATGCCTTTGTCATCAATGATGAAAAGACCTCTAAGTTAGAAAAAGGTGAAAGATGTTAATAGCAATATACAGAGAGAGATCTGAATTGTTTTATTCTAATCTTGTGTGCCAAAAACCATCACTACGAAGTAGTAAAAAGATACACTTCCGTTCAAGAGTCTAAGATTTGTTTAAATAATTTTGAAAGAAGTCTCTAATGCTCACCAAGACTGCATTTATTTGAAACAGCAATTCTGTGAATTTTTATTCACTGTTTGCTATTTGAATATAGTTTTAAATGTAATTTATTCCTGTGATGCAAAGCTGAATTTTCAGCATCATTATTCCAGTCTTCAGTGTCACATGATCCTTCAGAAATTATTCTAATATGCTGATTTGCTGCTCAAGAAACATTTATTATTATTATTATTATATATCTTGAAAACAGTTGTGCTGCTTAATATTGTAATGCATTTATCATAAGAAACTGATGAATAGAAAGAACAGCATTTATTTAAAATAGAAATCTTTTGTAACATTATAAAAATGTCTTTTCTGACATTTTTGCTGAATTAAAGTATTAATTTCTTTCAAAAATATTGAATGGTAGTGTATATGGTACTTTAGGATTTGGATTTAGGTAATCCCTCCATACCTGTATGCAATACCCTCATCTTCCTTCAGTACACCATAGTCTTGAGATATGGAGCGGAGGGAATCTGCCACCAGAGGGACCTTCATATGCCCTAAACCACCTTGTTTCCGAGGTGTGTTTATCCTGTTATGATCACACAGGTAAAAGTTCATGAATATTGGATAACTCTGTCTGTACAGTAGAATAGCACTTTAAAAATGTCTAAAGACAAGGTTTTTAGGCAAAGAATAACTTTCACTATAAAGAGTAAAGTGTAACATTTTTATTTGATAACAGACCTGCAAGCCATTGTGAGACAGGGTTATTATTGAACTAAAACTGAAGCCATCATTTATTTTATTACTTGAAATAAAATAAGCATTGAAGTTGGCATGAAACAGAAGTTGCAATAGTCTTTTCTTTCCTATTGTGAATGAAACGGCTTCTCGAACAAGAGAAAAAAAAAAAAAAAAATGTAGGGCGGGACTTGATTTTGTCCATGGGGAATTGATTGGATGGTTGTGGTTTTCTATTGTTGTGATGTCATTTGAGTGACAGGTTGTCCTGCCCTCGCGCAAGTAAACACAAGAAAATATCAAACCTTTTGAGTTCTTTGAGAGCGCAAAGTTTCTTGGGGGAATGCAAAAGTTTTGTGAGAGCACGCAAAAGCATTTAAATTAGCGCTGTCAAATCGATTACCCGTGATTAATCATATCTTAACATAAAAGTTTGTAAATATATGGCAACAAAAAAAAAAAAAATTGATTGGATCATTTTTACAGTGATTATTATGTTTCTAGCATGTTATATGTTTGGCAACAGTTCTTCTAACCCTGATTGATGGAATGTGTAGCTTTTCATTTCTTAAACAACCATGTAAGAAGACACATCATGGCCATATTCCAGGATGACAATGTCAATATTCATCATGCTCAAATTGTGAAAGAATGGTTGGGAGGGAGCATGAAGAATCATTTTCACACATGAATTGCCACCTCTGAGTCCAGACCTTAAATTCATTGAAAGTCTTTGGGATGTGCTGGAGGAGACTTTACAGAGTGCTGGACTCTTGCATTGTCTATGCAAGATCTTGACCAAAAATTGATGCACCTCTTGATGGAAATAAATGTTGTGATGTTATTTATCCCAAAGACTATCAATGAATTTAAGGTCTGGACTCAGAGGTGCCAATTCATGTGTGAAAATGATCCTTCATGCTCCCTCCCAAACATTCTTTCACAATTTGAGCCTGACGAATCGTGACATTGTCATCCTGGAATATGGACGTGTCTTCCTACATGGTCACATGCTATGGGGGCGTTTCTCAATAGCATATAAAAAAAAAAAAAACTATTTTAAAAGTATGATATGGCCCCATTCAATTTTGATATTTTTTCTCTTTATCTTTATCGCTCACCAGGCAAGATGACAGAAGTGGGAATCAACAGAGGCACCAATGACCTCACAGTCGATTTTCCTGAACTCCTCGGCCGCATCACTGAAGGCGATGATCTCAGTGGGGCAAACGAAGGTGAAATCCAATGGATAGAAGAATAATACAACGTACTTCCCTAGAAACAAGAGCAATAAAGCATTTGTCACAAGTGCACAAGGACACTTACACAATGTGTGCTTTATCTAATAAAATATTTGATTGATCCAAAGTCACACCCTTGAGCTTCCTGGTAATGCTTCCTTGCTTGAGTTTACAGTTAAATATTCTTTATGTATCACATATTACAGGACATTCTGCTTGTATCTTGACTGCTCTTCTTCACTGCACTAATGTTAAGGTCATACCTTTGTATTCAGACAAACTGAGATCTTTAAACTGTCCATCTGGCATCACAGCTTTGGCTGTGAAGTCTGGAGCAGGCTTGCCAATATGTGCTTTTCCGGCTGCCATTTTCTGCTAGGTTCAAGAGAAGAAAATGTGTTTCATGAAAAACAATAAAATAAAAAATAAACACATGCAATATGTTACACTAAAGTGATAGTTTGCTCAAATGAAAATACTGTCATCATTTACTCACCCTCAAGTTTGGTGTCCCATTGACTTCTATAGTATTTTTTTTCTCCATACTATGGAATTCAATGGGGCCATAGTGGTTTGGTTGCCTATATTCTTCAAAATACCTTCTTTTGTGTTCAGCAGAAGAAAGAAATTCATACAGGTTTGGAAGAACACGAGGGTGAGAAATGATGACAGAATTTTCATTTTTGGGTGAACTATCCCTTTAATGCCACATTTCAGAAAGAAAAAAACCTGAACTGTATAAAGAGCATACACATCAAAGAGCATATGCAAATACTATATGATCAATTGTTTGTTAGGAATAGAATAGAATAGAATAGAATAGAATAGAATAGAATAGAATAGAATAGAATAGAATAGAAAATGTAAGTTGGTCCTCAGGAAGTCATTTTCTTTCTTTCGTTATTTCAATATTTCCTCAATTTGCAACACATGTACAAATAGTTACTGACTTTCGTAATAGTATAAGTTATTATAAAGTTAATTGACGTAACCTATTTACATGTATATACAAATTCAGCATTATAATAATTTTATAATACGTAGTTTTCCAACACTTAGATATGGTTTTATTGCATATTAAACTTGAAAGCACTTTCCATTGATCGAACTGCAACAGGTAGGCGCCTTACAAACATGTTCACATGGGAACAATTTCACAATGCATTATTAATTACAAAGACATCATAAATATAACTCAATTACAGAAAACGAAACTCTCCCACCAAAAGCAGTAACAAAATTACGTGGAAATTTCCGTGGTGAAACAAGAGCATAGAATCATGTGTACGATTACTTTTTGTAAAACGCATTTTCACTGGAAAGAAAAGAAAGTTTTAACGGAATATTTCATACCTTCAGCTGTCTCCACAATCCTAGCGTCTCTGTTAATGAATGAGTGTGAACTCGCGGCAGTGGTTGGTCTTTAAATAGGTCATGCACAAGTATCGCGATACTCCGTGAGATCCACTGCCTCGGGTCAGAGAAGCAAATGCTCCGTGGAGTGAACGCTTGAGATCTGTTTATGCCAGCATGACTTTGCACATTTTCTGTGCTGAACACATGCGATGTGCTGTTTCTAAATTCACTGTTTTTTTTTTTTGTTTTTTTTTTACAAATTAGCCAAATACTAATATAGTGCTAACTTACTTAATAGCTAATTCATTTTAGTAAGCAAATTGTTGTCACACACCAGACAAATTTTGAACTGCCCCTATAAGATATTCATGCATTTGTTTTAAAACTACTACTTTTTTTTTTTTAAATGGTGTAAACATTTGTGTTACACTCACTCCGGCAAACCACTTGATTTCTGCCTGAAGAAAAACTTCTTGAACAGAACTTTGTTCCTCATACAACTAATCAACGTAAGTTTCATGTCATGGGGCTTTTGCAATGTGACTTTCTGTCAGAGGTTTTATCACTCTTAATTCAGTTAGATTTTCCTCAATTTCATGATACATTAGGTAACTGCTGCAGACCCTTACTGACCTCAGATTATAATAATCTTTCTACCTGCTTTACACGTTTACTGAATTGCTGTGTCATAACATAAAAGCAGTTTGTTTCCTTATGGAGGAGGAAACATAGTTTGTGGGATTTTCCGTGCTACCTTGTGTCAGGCTGATGCTTTAACATTCCTCTGGGGTTGCCAGAGGGTCTGCCAGTGTTTACTCATATTTCATATTAATTTCCTCTTCCCTGTTATCTGCAGCGGTTACCAGGGAGTAAATCTTTGCACTCATCCAAACATACATAAATCTTTGTACACTAAACACAATAGCTTGGCATTCCAAATGCTTCCTCTATGTTTAAGATAGCATTCTTTGTTTTTAGACAGTGTATAAAAGTAGCTGTCATTTGCAGACTTCATGTTTTTACCTCTACCTCCCCTTCTCTTTCAGCGTCCCATCTCTCAACCTAGTTGCCATGGCCACCAAATGAAGGGCCTGATAAGAGGCGGCTGGACACAAAGAGATCAGATTAAAAACGCAGCTGTGGGCTTCAGATCAAATGATGCCTCAAACGTGTGTTTTAAAAAGGAACTGCTTTCAACCAACAAACATTGGCATAATCAGCATATCTCTCATTAGTAATTACCGTCTCTACTGCTTTGTGTCACGGTTACAGGTGAACATGTATCACCCATAACCCAGGTTTTGCTTACTTGAAAGTAGGTTCAGTATGCTAAATCGTAAAAGGAATGCTTTAGCAGGATTACATATCTAAACAGACCTACAGCGTGAGTCAATATGAAATGTTTGATAAGTTTATAGTGCTGATAAGAGCAAAGTAACATCAAGATATAGTCATAAATCATGTTATTTGATCCTTGCGGTTGTTAAAAACGGATGCAATACACTTTAAGTTATGCAAAACTGTCATTTTAATTTTTGTTTCACTTTTTTGCACATTAAGTCATAAATCATGCCATTTTTATTCATACACACATGCTCAGCAAACTCAGCATGGAGTAAAATGCGACATACAATAGGTTGTTATTTCGGCTGCTGAGTCAGCCTTGTTCAACAAGGAAAGAAAGAAGGTGGAAAATGTGCAATGAAACAGGTTTAATAGAAGTGTGCACAGTATTAATCCCAAATTTATTTATGAATTTGTAAGATTACTCATGACCATTAACAAATAAACTTGATTGAACGTCATTATTAATTTATTGAGGCTATTGTTGTATTTTGTATATAGCCCAGCAGCTGACAAAATGGAGGAAAGCATTATTTCTTGTCCTTTATTGAGAGAACTTATTTTAATTGATCTCTAGATCTATATGTGCATGTGGACAGTAAAGCTTGTTTAGGAGATAAATAACAACTTAAGATTTTAAATAGGCCTAACTGCATAGGATGAATCAAAATCGCCACCGCTGCAGCTGTCAAGCACTTATGGTAAACTACAATTCGATGTCAATTCAATTGAAAATTTTATGTCGTGTTTTTAAATACATTTGTAATTACATATTTGTAATGATAAAGCTGAAAATGTAGTGCTTTTGAAATATATTTACTTTAAATGTTATAACAGTTCAAATTAAAATCACTTGTACTTTACATGTGCTTTAAAATGTTAATCAAAACACATCAAAATAATTGTGCTTCTTCAAGGCACAAACAATGATTTAAAAATGTACTTTAACCTTTAAACGCATACCTTGGGTCTTTAGTGACCCGGGACATCATTCACTATCCTCCTCATTCATTTTTTAAAGTTTGACATCAACCTTCTTAGTATTCATCAATCAATTCATCATAAACAATATAACAAGAAAAAAATTATAAAATCATAAAAGAGTGCCAATTCATTTTTTGTAAAAACTGTATAGGGTCGCTAACGACCCGAGGTGTGTAACAGTGTAATTATATTTTTTTTTTCTGCACAACAATAATTGAATCTTTGATGACTGAATAAGTGCAATTCACCTTTATTCCACAAGGTGGCAATGTCTGATACACAATGATGAAGTGACGTTTCACTCATAGTTACCGCAGGCAGAAAACAAAAGAATAGGAAGAATCATCAGCAAAACTTGTAATGGCTCAGCGATTTACTGCAGAGCAAGTACTGAACGCAATCAAATATTAGTGTCACTGTCACTTCATGGTGGATCTGGTTAAGAATCTGTCAGCAATCAAAATATTGATTTTAAAGATGTTGAAAATGATAGTTTTGAGAATATGTTTGAGATGGCGAATATGTGCCAGATGCTGAATATACTGGGAAATGAGCTTTGATGAGGACAGTGATGATGGTATAAAATATCTGTTCAA
Organism: Coreius guichenoti; assembly: GCA_039654105.1. Taxonomy (NCBI): domain Eukaryota; kingdom Metazoa; phylum Chordata; class Actinopteri; order Cypriniformes; family Gobionidae; genus Coreius; species Coreius guichenoti. The sequence goes on along the minus strand of CM077175.1, from coordinate 27,801,673 downwards.
ACTGAACAAGCTCCAAAAGGTAACAAAATATGCTTTATTTTATTCTTCTGTAACTGTTACTCTAATATCAGGAGAGTTTTATATTATCGCGACAGGTAGAGATCCATCTGTGTTAGATATAGATCCAGGTCGCTAAAGACCCGAATATGTAATAATGGTTGGCGGAACATTCATGCATTTAAGGGTTAAAGTAAAACTTTAAATTTGACATTATTACAAAGTGCACTTTTACTTGTGTGTTAAAAAAAAAAAAGTAATGAAAGTCTTCTCTCTTTAAGTACACTTTTTAGTAGTTATTTAAAAATATGATTTTAAGACTTGAAAGTGCATTTCTTTTTCACAAGGCCTGGTCAGTATTGGTTTTCAAAGTGGGGAAAACCAGACTTGATGCTGATGATTGACATTTGGGGATAAAACTGAAAAGTTCAATCTAATTAACTGAAATAAGTTAATTTCACACAAATATTACTGAAAGTCTATTGTACTTCATTGAAAAGAGTTACATGAAATCAAAATCTGATTGTATTAAGCGAAACTTAAACTCACTGAGATTTCTAGTTCCCAGCATGCTTTGTGTCAGACTGTATAAGGAGAATAAATGTTGAAATTAAGTGTTATTTTGTGTGTTTTTGCATAAGATTAATATAGGTAGAGATGTGTTAGTGTGTAATGTTCTGTTATGTTGGGATTTATGTTATAGCCTGTGTCAGGGATCTGTGAAAGAGGACTCAAATGCAGAATAATCTTTACAGGTTTATTGATAAGACAGCAGACTAGACAAGAGATGGTAGGTGAGGGGTCCAAACTGTGGCAGGGAACAATGCACAATAACAGGCAAGCAGGAAGAGCGGCCGCTGTTACTAGCCCAAGATGACGATAGGCTGGTGAGCAGTGAAGGCAAGGACAGCATGAGACCGGAGGATTGCAGCGGTGTCTCAGGCACTGAACCGGTCTTGCTGCTGCTAGACAAGGAGAGTAAGCGGCCAGGGAAGCTCAGCTTGCAGGACAGGACTAGAACAAACAAGAGACACAACAATCACGAGACAAGACACAAGAAGACAGAGACTAAAGCTAAGCAGAAGCTAGAAAGGAACTACAACTAAAGAAGACAGCTAATAAAGAGAGAAGAACTAATATAAATAAAGGTTAAAGACAGACTACTAAGAGGAAAAAACGAATACTAAAGTAAACTGAGAGCTATAGAATAAGCAGAGAAAACTAAGGGGAAAAATACAAAACAATAGCAAGGATACTCTGGAACAGAAGGCAGATCAAGACACCGCCACCGACGACGACACCACCACCGACAACGACACCACCAATACCACCACCGACGACACCACCACCCCCGATAACAGCTACACCACCACCACCGACGATACCACCACCACCAACGACGACACCACCATATAGTTACCATATTAGCAAATGCTAGTGTGCTGATGCTAACTAGCGCTTAACCATAAAGTTTGAGTTAATATGATATTAATGCAAACAAACTGTGTGAGTTAGTTTACTCAGTATTACAATTAAAGGGATAGTTCACCCAAAAATGAAAATTCTGTCAAACCTGTATGAGTTTCTTTCTTCTGTAGAACACAAAAGCAAATATTTTGAAGAATGTTGGTAATCAAACAGTTGACGATAGACATAGTATTTTTTTCCTACTATAGAAGTCAATGGGTGCCGTCAACTGTTTGATTACCAACATTCTTCAAAATATCTGCTTTTGTGAAGAAAGAAACTAATACAGGTTTGGAACAACATGAGGGTGAGTAAATGATGACAATTTAAATTTTTGGGTTAACTATCCCTTTAAATTGTAATTAAAATGTTTGTGTAGTACAAAATTATAAAAAAAAATGATAAGTTCAACTAACTTAATCTTTGAATTTGTTAATTTTTAAAAAAATTAGTTAGTTTCCACAAATGTTTTAGAGGGTATGCACGTGGCATCACCGTCGGCCAGAGTGACTGCGGTTACGCCCACTGAGTGGCAAAAAGACTGAGAGGCAGCATTGGTTCATAACGTGAATGCCGCAAAAAACACACAAAACACATCTAAAACGAGAGCTTTGAGACTGACTGTACAAATAGATTTGACATGAAATCTGAGGTATATTTTTACAGGCTGCCGAAAGCTACAGAAAAGAGAAGCAAATGGATCGCTGCAATTCACAGAAACAACTGAACTCCAGGCAGGTGGATTTGCAGTTATCATTTTGTGTCAATATGCTGAATTTTGGGGTAAAATCATACCTTATATATTGTATTGTTATATATTGTATTGACAACTCATCAGTTTAATATTTACCATCTTATATTCTGCATGATTGGATGTTTTTAAATAAGCACTGACAGAAACTATACAAGTTTAAGGGCTGGACGAAATGGCTATATATATATATATATATATATATATATATATATAATATTGTTATAAGTGATCACCCAGATTTAGACCTACCTATACTGTATTTATATAAAGCAAAATTTGCTTTATATATTTTCCCCTGCGTTGAAATCAGGCTCATATAAATGTCAGGAAACATGATTCCTGGCTGCATGTCAATATTCATGGATCACTGGATCTTTGGCAAGATGTAAGGAACACTATATTGAGTACAACCTTTAGTTTAAACTGATAATCGTTTGTTTTACTCGCGTTTTCGCAGTTTCCCCTATTAAATCCAGTCACGCAGCAGCTGTTTTGCCATTCAGTCCAGCTGGGGGGATGTGTTCCGGGGGGATGTGTTCCGGCGGGAAAGTGACGTCAATGCATACCCTCTATTCTGAAACTATTGGGTTTTACAGTGTATAAATGCAATTTCAAATGCCTTAATTGTGAGTATTAAAGTATTTTTTGCATTAACTAATTAAAAACATCCATTTATTTGCTAATTATAACTTATAAAATGCTACGTTTTATTTTGAAATTAAATATTCTTTTGGATGCAAATGTTACAGATAAACTATGGGTATGCATTTTTGTAAATTAAAATACAGGAATACATTGATATTTTGTATATATTTCGAATGGAATTTAGCCAACAAAATGGCTCCATGACCAGAGTTTAAAAAATCCTCATGCACCTCTTCACATCAAAACAACTATGACTGACACTAAAGCAGCAGAAGTAAGGTGTTCACTAGGGGTTATTCTACAGCAACAGGCTCTGTTACTGCTTACCTTGAGGAGCCCTGCTGTCAGTGCCTGCTGTGATGGGAAACTCCTGTTTTTCCCTCATGCCATCTCGTTATCCATACGCAGCCTGTTTTACACAGTTGGATCACTACATCGGCAGGCCTGGACTTATTTACATATCCCTCATACTGAGAAGTGTGCGGCTGTACAAGCATGACACTAATCAAATAAAGGAAAGGCCTAATTTAGTCAGGCTGTGTAATGAGTGCAAGTACATGGCAGCATATTACTGGCTTTGAGATATTTATATTCAGGGCTCGACAATAAGTGAGGGAGGGCAGGGTGGTTAGTCTCACTAATGAAATGCTTTAATGGTTCATAGCAACCCCACCCGACTCTGCCTTTCATTATTATTAGTTGTTAAAACAGTTCAATAGTTTACAAAATGTCAAATGATATTCAATGACATGTAAACTTTCAGAGCTGAAGCTTCATGATCCTTGTTTTTGTCTTGATTTAAAGCCACAATATGTAATTTCGCCGCTAGAGGTTGCTTATTCAAAACAAAGGCGTAGCTTGATGACGCCTGGATTTCGCGGAGCTTTTATTATGCTGCAGACATGCGCTTCCGCTTCTTCTGGTCATGCGTATGTGGGGTAACGCAGCGCTGTTTTATCATATTAGGTACATTTGAGTGTGTTGAAAGTTATGTTATAATGCTACTCTGTGCGTTTGCTCTGCGGCTACTATGAGACACTTGCACACTGCAGTAAGCTAGAGCGATATTAGGCATGTTAAAACATGGTACTCACGATAAATCAAGAAAACGAGATTTAAACAATAAGACTAACTGTGTTGAGCTATATAACAATGATTAGTTTTCTGTCGATGAATGTATCCAAACAGCTGCTCACCTGTCTAATAAAACACATAATATATTAAAGCATCTTTGGTGTTTCCATGGTTTCTACAAAATAAAACGGAAATCGAGGGTAACGCGGGTGTGATGTCATTGATAGGCAACATTAAACATTCTTGGAAACATTTGGGATAGTCAACAAAATATATAACATCTTCCTGGACTTACTTTAAAAGAATACTTAATTGCGAACTGTAATGTTTTCGGTATAGGCCTACTTTATTGATATATTACGTTAATTGCAGTTAAATAAAGATGTAGTATAGTATAAATTTATATTAAATGTAATGGTTGAAAATAAGAGCACCTTTTGACCCACGTCAAAGTATAGGACTTACACCTTTATATGTCAAAAACGCCGGTGAAGATTCCACCGTCGGCCACCGGAGGTCTCACTCTCCGGAGTACTAATGGTTAATTCGGACTCCATTTCCCTAGCACCCACATTCTGGGACTGATTGCTGCACACCTGATCCTCATCACACAGACTATTTAAACCCTGGTTGCGCAGTCACTCATTGTGAAGTCTTGTTTGCCCTGGCTGCATTTCTGAGCGTTATTTTCCACTGTTGTTACCTTGCCTGTGTTTTGACTCTGCCTTGGACTCCTGTTTTTGACTCTGTGATGCCTGCCCTTGATTACTGCTTGCCTGGACTGTGGTTTCTGATTGTTTGCTGCCTGCCCTGACCCATTGCCTGTTATGACCACGCTATCTGCCTTGCCTCTGATATTGCTGTTCTCCCTGATTTCTAGACACGTGCCTGTTTGCACACTGAGATTGTTTTACTTTAATAAACTACACATGGATCCCAATCTGCCTGAGTCCTCATTACAATATGTAATTATATAATTAATTCTATTGTCTTTGAAGTATGGTTAAAGTGGACTGCAATGTACTGACAAGCATTTATTGCAAAATGCACTTTTGTAAGTGTGTTAAGAAACAGTCATGAAAGTGTACTCTCTTTAAGTACACTTAAGAGGCCTTTTATTTCAATAATGTTACATATATACTATCTGCAAGTTCTGTTTTTGTATATGTACTTTTAAGATTTGAAGTACACTACAAGTGCACATTCAAAACAATTAAGCACACTTATTTTTCACAAGGGTGCTGTGGACTGTAGGAATTATAATCAACAATATGGAAATATTATTTTGGGGTTTTCACAGAAAAAATTACTTGTAATCAAACTATCCCCCGCTCTTGACCCTGTAGACCACCCTGTGCATTCCACTGGACAGCAAACAGCTGGACTGACACTGGCTAAAGGATAAACCATGTGACAGGGATCCTGCGGCTCTAGTGCCAAATCATGCAGATGAGCTGATGCTTCCTGACCTGAAACACAACCAAAACCTGCATGAGGATATTTGAACCCTTTCCAGCTGTTGATTGACCCTTTCCAACTGTATGATTTGGAGATCCATCTTTTCACACTGAGGACAACTGAGGGACTCAAACACAACTATGTTGGGGGTAATGCATTACACTGTTGGGAGCAGTGTTGGGGGTAATGCATTACAAGTAATGTGAGTAACATAATCAGATTACTTTTTTTCTAATGAACAAGTAATGTTTTTTGTTTTCCGATCGTGAAAATAACACACACACACACACACATAAAAAAAGTCTAAACCACATCAATTTCCTTAACTTCCTTAATTTTTCTTAACACGCTATTTAAATAAGCACCACAACATGAAATTTCTGTGAAATTGTCCGTTTTAAATGGTTGCAGGCCGCAATAGCATCTTGAGATCAAGTTGAGCTGTTTGACTTTATATGCAATAAATGAACACAAACTTTACTCTGTCAGCATATACTATTTGGTTTGGAATGAGCCATTTACAGAATCTAATACAGCTTAAGCAAGTGAGCAAATATAAGGCCTGTGCTGAGTAATAATGGGAACGGTTTCTTTACTCTGTATTACGCAAGTTCATGGAGGAGCTTAATTTTTTCACATGGCCACCAGCAGATGTCTCATTTCCACAGAGGCAAGATATTCCTGTGTGGGAACACAGAGCTTTGCTATATTCTTCAGAATATTGATAATATTTTAAAACCAAATCTTTAACCAAATTATCTTTAACAATTAACTAAATTATTATTAAGCTTTAAATACTTAATAATAATGCCAAACTACTTATGGCAAAGAATGTCTGCCTTTAAGACTTTTTTCTTTATTGCAATCTCCAAACAGTTTTTACTTTAAGCTCCACAAAAAAATTGGCCTATCCAAATTTATTTTAATTCAGAAATTTAAAATCAGCTTAAAGTTATATTCAAGTAATTGTCTCAATAAATTGCATTTAATTAGGGCTGTCAAATAATTAATCACGATTAATCGCATCCAAAATAAACCTTTGTGTTTACATAATAGGCCTATATGTGTGTGTACTGTGTATAATTATTATGTATATTTGAATACACACACATACATGTATATATTTAAGAAATATTTGCATGTATATACTGTATATTTATATTTTATATAAGTATAAATATTTTATATAAATATAACACATTTTTTATATACGTGTGTGTATTCAAGTGCGTGTATATAGCCTAGGCCTACATAATAATTATACACAGTACACACACATATATATTAGGTAAACACAAACTTTTATTATGGATGCGATTAATTGTTTGACAGCACTAATTATAATGTATTATTGAAAATTGAAAATTGAAAATCCGATGGTGGCATATTTCCGTTTCCTGTCTAGTGGTGGTTCATTAATATTCAGTGTATTATTAACTAAGCAGAAATGTACATTTGAAAAAGTACCTACTAAGTTCAGGATATATTTGGTCAAAAAAAAATAAGTACTAGTTCTAATTGTTCTTAACAAGTAAATAATTAAATTTTAGACACTATTGGAATAAGTACCAGTATCTAAGTTAATAAATAAGAACTAATATCTAATGAATAAGTAGGTAGGCTTATTCTTAGCCTTCTTATTATTATTAGGTAGGCTAGCCTACTAATTTAAGGAATTAAAGCACTAGTAGCTAATGAATAAGTACTAGTAGGCTACCTAATGGAATAAATACTAGTATCTAAAAATAAGTACTAGTAGCATGAAAATAGATACTAGTGGTGCGTTTTAAGGACTAAATGTTAAAACGGCTTGCCATATTAACGCAGCAGGGCCGTGGCTTGCAGGGCTCTCCTCTCCGCTCCTCTCCTCTCCGCTCCTCTCCGCTCACTGCTGACAGCGCCACACTGCGCCTCTTCTGGCAGCGAACGGAATTACACTCTTTCACATCACAGCTGATTTGCTCGCCATCTTGACATGAACATAAACATTGATGCCCTCTGCTCAATGATCGTACTATTATCTCCAAAGACCGAAAAATTGACAGCACATTACCAAAACAGCCTTAATCCTTTGCTGCAGTATCGGGAAAACGCGAACTAGATGTTTAGGAAATCATTGCGCACGTAGCTGAACATACATGCCAGTATAATGTGGGTTTCCTGAGCACTTGGTTAAGGTAAGATGGTTTTCTTTTCTAATACGAGGTTTAAAGGTCTTCTATATCTATTAAACTCGGGAAAACGTTGTTGTCGTGTCATAATGTAAGATGTAAATCTTCCGCTAGCTCAGCGCTGTTAGCGAGCTGCCATGGCAACTGATTACATACGCGTGTTTACAACCCTCCTGCTGGCATTAATGCGCTCTTTCCTCTATTAACACTCGGTTTTTTAAATAAAATCATCATGAATTACTTAAAAACGTGTGATTTTAGATTGCTAATATGGCTAAGATGGTGTTATGCTTGTTATCTAGCAGATATTGTAATGACTTAAATTAGAATATTATTAATAAACCAGGTCAGAAAACAGTTCAGGTGACAATGAAAAGGTGATGAATTGATAGAAAGACGTTTTAGTGGAGGGACTACACTAAATGACAATATTAAGTCTGTTCCTACTGATTGATGAGAGGTTGACACTTACTGACAGTTGTCATTGGAGTAGAATGCAGATGATTAGAAAATAAGTAAAGCATTATGAATATATTGCTACATATATATAAATATATATTATCACTCGTGCATTCATCATTTTTCTGTAGGGATGGGAGACCTTGGAGGACCCCCATCTGCAGACTGACGGAGAGAGTCGAACTGTAGTTTACAGTAGAAATGGACCAGGACTATGAAAGACGCCTGTTAAGGCAAATCAACCACCAGAATGTCCCAGAGGGCCACCCGTCCAAGGTAAGCATGAAAAGATCCTTAGACATACGTTTATCTTGTAACTTGATGACTTTTTTTGACATTTTTTATTTAGCTTTGTGAGCAGGAAAAATATAGCCATATTTCTAACAAGATTTCTATGGAAGCTTGTTTTCACCACAGAATAAAAATATAAAAGGGTAACGTTAATTGCGACTTTTTATTTCACAATTCTGACTTTTTTTTTCAGAATTGTGAGATATAAACTTGTATTTGCGAGTTATAAAGTCTGAATTGTATTCAGAAAATATTAATGGAAATTTTTAAAAAGGTTTCTCCTGGTATAATGTTAGAATTTTTGTCATATATTAAATTGAAAGATTCTATATTACACTGCCCGGCCAAAAAAAAAAAAAGTCACTGTTTGGATTTAAATAGGCAAATGCTTAAGAGTCAATGATTGGATCATTATTACAGTGATTATTATGTTTCTAGCATGTTATATGTTTGGCAACAGTTCTTCCAACCCTAATTGATGGAGTGTGTAGCTTTTCATTTCTTAAACAACCATGTAAGAAGACACATCATGGCCATATTCCAGGATGACAATGTCAATATTCATCATGCTCAAATTGTAAAAGAATGGTTGGGAGGGAGCATGAAGAATCATTTTCACACATGAATTGGCACCTCTGAGTCCAGACCTTAAATTCATTGAAAGTCTTTGGGATGTGCTGGAGTAGACTTTACTTTTTGTCAATACATTGTCAATACAAGCTCTTGAGCAAAAATTGATGCACCTCTTGATGGAAATAAACGTTGTGATGTTATTTCCATCAAGAGGTGCATACATTTTTGCTCAAGAGCTTGTACTGAACTTTTGCCAAACATATAACATGCTAGAAACACAATAACCACTGCAATAATGATCCAGTCATAGACTCTTAAGCATTTGCCTATTTAAATCCAAACAGCGACTTTTTTTTGGCCGGGCAGTGTATCATTACTATTGTTGTTAATATATATGTATGTTTTGAAATGATATTGTAATCATAATTGAAATGCTGTTGATTTTGCCATGAATATAGCCATTGTGTCACCATTCTGTTTAGTTTTGTTCATGGACTTTCAGTTTGTTTTCATTTGTCACATTTCTTTGTTCAGTTTCCCGCCACTCGTCTGTCCCCATAGTTACCGTCATTATTAGTTCATATGTGTCAGCTGTGTGTCATCTATTTCCCTCATTAGTGTTGCTATATAAGTTCTTCCCTTTCCACTCAGTCTTTGTCCGGTCACTGTTATGTTAAGCTGTGTTGTGCTGTTGCCTGTCTGCATGCCTTGAGATTATTTGTAATTAAACTACGTTTTGAACTTGATTCATCTGTATTCGTCTTCCTGCCTGCACACACCCGTGACACATTGCTGCTGATATGGCGTTAAATCATGAATAAATAAAATTACCACATGGCACAAGCTGATGAGATTGTTTGCTCAACATTTAAAGGGATAGTTCACCCAAAAATGAAAATTTTATCATCACTTACTCACCCTCAAGTTGTTCCAAACCTATATGAGTTTCTTTCTTCTGTTGGACACAAAAGATGATATTTTAAAGAATGTTGGTAACCGAACAGTTACCGAACAGCCATTGACTTCATAGTATTTTTTTCCTATTATGGAAGTCAATGGGTGTCGTCAACTGTCTGGTTACCAACATTCTTTAAAATATCTTGTGTCTAACAGAAGAAAGAAACTCATACAGGTTTGGAACAACTTGAGGGTGAGTAAATGATGACAAAACTTTCATTTTTGGGTGAACTATCCCTTTAAATAGTCTGGTTCAGTGTTTGCTATAGGCTAGTCCTACAGAGCACTATCAGAGTTCCTCTGAAAACCTCCACCTCCCCCAGCTCCACCTGCCTAGATCTGCTATGGGATTTATATGTATTTATATTTATGCAGCTGCACTGCAGCACATCTTACATGCTCACAAAATCATGTCTGTGCAACTATTAGCAGCAGCAGAAATTAATTAATGAATATAAATTGTCTTTTAAACCCCAGTTTGGTATGTGATAATACGATTTAGATCTAGAATATTAAGAAATATATTTTGTTTCAAAAAATAAAATTTCATTACATTGCATTTTTGCACCAGAATTTTGAATTTCAGACTTTTTTTATTCCACTTTTGATTTGTATTAAATGTATGCATTAAAGAGGCAGAAATGGTATTTAGCAAAACATGTAAATGTTACACATGATGATTGTCTGTTCCAGTTATGTATTACTGTTTGTGCAGTCAGGGTATGCAGCATGCAGTCCGGTTACGGTGAAATCAGGAGACAGGTTTATCCCCACACGTGCCGGGAGCAACTGGAGCATAAACTTCCACTATGCCAATGTAAGTTACCATTCATCTGAACGGTTTACACTCATCCACAGTAAAAAATAATAATAAACAGTGCATTATTGTCATTGCACCGCTATAAATTCACATTAATTTTTCCTTGTTTGTTTGTAGGAGAACTGTTGGTCACCCAATCAGAATCAGCGGGCGAAGGATGCTAGTACAGACACAGGGAAAGGTGAAGTCATTCTGCATCTTCTTGTACATGCCCTTGATTTTCACAGTGAAACTATATATATATATATATATAGTTCAGTCATGAAACTGTAGAGGGTGCAGGCTGATAGGGCCTTTCATGCAGTCTGCAAGCAATCAGATCATTACCGTAGGGCACATGCTGATTGGCTTCTGATGATCCTGCAGCCAATGAGATTGCTTGCTCAACATTTAAAAAATAGTCTGGTTAATTTTTTTCAGGACATTTTGAAAGTTCAGAAGAACAGTGTGTATTTGATATTTATATATTATTTTTTTACAATGTAAAATTGTAAAACAAAAAAGCATTGTGTTTTACAGATGCTGTGGCGTATGCTGCACTGCTAAGGAATGAGCTGTTGGGAGCAGGAATCGAAACCGTGCCTGATCCTCACACAGATGACCGTCGACACACCATCCTCACACAGGACACACACAGCCTCTTCAGGGTGAGCCCACTCAACACACTGTACAAGTTTACATGACAGATCCATGTGAGATTCATTGCCATGTAAAAAGTTTACTGGAGAAACATGCTTGTTTTCTACATGTTTTCTGCTTGTTCTCACATTTTTGAGTTTATAGAAGTTTTAGAACTTGACTCTTGTTGTATAACTCTTGTTTTTCTTGTGTCTCTCAGTACACCATCCACACAAAGAGAGTGCCTTTTGACAATGAAATCTCCCCCTATTCCCTCTCTCCTCTCAGTAACAAAAGGTATCATTCCTCTCTAATCGCTGCATTAATTCAAAATATAATTGAGCCCATGATAATTTATTACGTTCGACTCATTTACTTGAAAAGAACACATAAATGTTTAGAAATGTATCTTGAATTAAGTTTATTTTCTCACCATTTCGCCAAATTGTTTTTAGTAAGTTTAAATATGTCTATCATTAAAAAAAGTCAAAAATACAGAGCACATGATGACGCGGGGTGGGGGTTTGGGCGGGGTTGGAGGGGTGAGCGACATATATATATATATATATATATATATAGCGGCCACAAATTAAGAATTGGTTCCTAAGACTTAGGTAAATTGTATGCACGATTTAACTAAATTAAAAAAACGGAACAAATTAGTACAATGTGGCCACGATTTAGCTAAAATGAGGGAATAAATTAGTAAAACATAAATACTCCGTACAAAAATACTGATTAAGAAATGTATTTTTAGCTGTTTTTCTATGTTTATAAAGACTTCTTTGTACATTATTCATTTTATCCACATTAGACATGCCTGTGAATTTTTTTTAATTTAACTGGGATTAAACTTAAACTAAATGTGTGAATTTTTTTTTATTATTATTATTTATTTATTTTTGTCTGCAGTCACAAACTATTGCGTTCACCCCGAAAGCCAGCACGCAAGATTTCCAAGATCCCGTTCAAGGTTCTCGATGCCCCAGAGTTGCAGGATGACTTCTACCTCAACCTGGTACACTTCATTTACAAAGTTCGCTATGTTTTACTGATATTAAATAAAGGATATAGGGGTCTGAAAGTGTCACTGTGAAGGTACATTATTTTTACTTTAATTTTGCAATAATGACCAGCTGACTGTAAGAAATTGGTTGCCTGGGACAACGGTCAGTTATATAGTCTAGCCTGTCATTATACAAAAATATTTGGAGGATAACTGGAGAATATGTTCATTGTCCAATCTGAAGTCAGAAGTATTTCAGAGAACTCTTTAAAATACTCTTTTAGCACTATCCAGACGTGACGTGGTGACACAGCGTCATGCGATTAAAGGCATCTTTTTCAGTTTTTGTCCTAACCAGCGATACGCGGCAATTCTATTTTAGACCCGAAGCCCTAAAATTATACTTTTTTTGGTCCAGAAAGCTTATATCATTTCATTTTTATAATATATTTTCTATTTTTAATGTAATTTTTTTTTTGGGAGATTTTTTTTTGTATTATTTTTTTTTTATTATTTATTTAAATTACTAGATTTTATCAATAAACAATATAATTTAAGCACATTCTTCACATTCTTTCAATTTAAATTCAAAATAACTCTCCAATAAATGCAATAACCAGCTCAAAAAAATCAGCTCAAAATATCTCACATTGGGTCAATTTGGGTGTCACTGGCGACCTCTTGTGGAAAAAAAATTATATAACATGATATTTCATGACTCTTGCCAGTAGATGGCCTTATAGCTCTATATGGAGCAAATGAGCTGGCTCCTAAAGTCAGGCCTTGAGTTTATCTTTTCAGTATGCATTCAGATACACATGTATTTTGGTAAAGTTTTAGCATTTTTAGGGTTTAAATCTGAGCATTTTTTAGGTTTTTCTATGTATACTGAAGCATTCCTAGCATTCCATTTATTTCTAAGGGAGTCAAATTGACCCGCGAGGGAAGGATTTGTTACTTTTTTATTACAACCACATAAACTTCTCGAATCCAGTCAATTTTTTTTGTGTGTATTCGTGGTTCAAGTGCGACAAAAGTCCCAAGGTCTTGGACCACTCCGATGAACACTCAATTTTTCAATTTCTTTAAAAATGAGTTTCGGGTCAAAATGACCCGATGGAAGGGTGAAGTTAAAGAAGACACTTGGCAGTTTATTGCTAAAATGAATAAAAGTTTAAAATGAAACTAAAGTAAAGTTAGGGAAGTTTGTTTATTATTATGAAAAATGCATAAAAATACTATTTTTAAATGTTATATGAAATATATATTTTGCAAAACACGTTTTACGCTAAAACTGCATGAAAATCAACGAAAAATCTAAAAAAGTTCTGTTCCAAATTTTAGGTTGACATCTCAAAAAAAATGTGCTTTCAGTAAGATTTTGTTTGGGCGCAGTACCAAAAGTTCCCACTAGATGAAATTCGCTTCCCATTCGTTTCCAATGCTGTAATTTTTGACCGCCAACAGTACAAGTGTGACTGTTTTTTTCAGGACCATTTAACCTTTTCGAATCATGTCCATGATTTTTTTGTGTGTGTTCACATAGCAAGTGCCAAAACCTTTACCAAGATTCGTTCCATTCTGATGAATTAAATTCTAAAAAAACAAAACGTAAATTTTTTCGGACAAAAATGACCGAACAGCACCAGAGGGTTAAAAGAATTTAGTGTGAGTAATGTATATCATTATGCATGACCTTCATAGCCATACTGAAATCGACAATGGATGATTCACCTCAGATCTTGAAAATAAATGAAAGGAAACGAGAACGTTCAAACTGTGAACAAACAAGTGTATTCTATGACGAAGATTGTTTCAATCAATGTTAAAATTGTATAATATTTAGGAATTTGATTGTGTACGTATCTATTTCATTGCGAGTGGGGTGCGCTTGCTGAGACTACACGCTTTTCTGATTGGCTGTGATTTTTGATTGATTTTGTTGCGTCGTGTCTGGTGTGGACAGACTAATTGCTTGTCGCTGGAATCTTATCACACACTGTCTGGTTAAGACATGGTGTAATTGTGCTATGTAGTCTCCATAATATGCATGTTAACATTTGCGGTGTAATGATTTGATTGAAAACGTTTGTGAACAGGTGGACTGGTCAGCTGGAAATCTCTTGAGTGTTGGTTTGGGGGCTTGTGTTTACCTGTGGAGTGCCTGTACCAGCCAGGTATGAGACGGACTTTAAGGACAAACAGTTACAGACGTGATCTGGTGTGACTGTCAGTAATGAGCGTTTCATTTTACACTTCCAAACTCACACAGGTGACGCGGTTGTGTGACTTATCGGTGGATGGCGACTCTGTGACATCAGTGTGCTGGAATGAGAGGGTCAGCACTAACCTCTTATATGTTATATATAAATGCCTAACTTGTGTGCCTTTTATTTATTCAGGATAATATTTACTTCTTTGTCGTTCTCTCAGGGAAGTCTGGTGGCTGTAGGGACCCATAAGGGATTTGTTCAGATTTGGGATGCAGCTGGAGGGAGGAAGTTGACCAGTCTGGAGGGACATTCAGCACGCGTAGGTTTGTGTCATGTGAAAGTCACTCACTTATTTAAAACTTTTACTGGTTTAAAGGGTTAGTTCACCAAAAAAGAAAATTCTGTCATCAGTTACAAACCCAATAAACGTCTGTTCATCTTCGGAAAATTTACCATAGCCTGTTTGATGTGCTCTATGTATGTTCACTGATCAATGTTTATATGAAAATAAAAGCCTAAATTAAATCTGTTCATCATATAAAGCGATCGTGTCTCTTCAGAAGACTTTGATTAAACCACTCGATTCATATGGATTTTTTTTATGATCTCTTTAGAAATGTTTTGAAGCATCAGAGTTTTGGGTGAATAGACATTCAATGGAGGGACAGAAATTTCTCAGATTTCATTATGAACGTCTATATTTGTGTTCCGAAGATGAAAGAAAGTCTTATGAACTTTAAATCATTCTCATTTTTTACTAAGAGAGCTAAGATCTTCATAAAGAACAAATAATCTTCATATTATAACAGTTCCAGTCTCACCTCCTCTCGTGTCTCTCAGGAGCGCTTGCGTGGAATGGAGAGCAGCTGTCGTCGGGTAGCCGGGACAGAGTGATTCTACAAAGGGACGTGAGGACACCTCCTCCTGTAGAGAGACGCCTCCAGGGACACAGGCAGGAAGTGTGTGGCCTCAAGTGGTCACCTGACCACCAGCATCTCGCCTCTGGAGGGAACGATAACAAGGTTAGAGTGTCAATTAAATCATCTGATTAGCAGACATAATTGAACATGCAAGACTTGACTAAGTCGGCTGGGAACATGGTTTGAATTTTTGTCAAGTGCAAAGATTTTAGGTTTGTGCATGTTGCATTCACACCAATTTTCACATACTTTTTTTTTTTTTTTTACAAAAGTGGGTAGCAATTTATTTTACAGTAATAACTATTTACTAATAACTATTACAAGCAACTAACCCTGGACCAAACCTGAATCATAATCCTATAGCAAGTACATGTAGTTCATTATTATTAATCAGTACTTAAATGTATAATTCAAAATAAAGTGTAATCCAAAAGTGTTATTATAAGTTATTTCAAAAACTTATAAACAAGTTAAGTCAAAACTTCACCAAATCAAAATCATGTGGTGCGACCAAGATGCAGAAAATAACTTTTTATGGCAAGGAAAGGTTAGTTAAGGTTATAAAATGTCATGTGGTGCGACTTCCCAAAATGGATATTTACTGTATGAATTAATAATTTATGATATTTGTAAAAAATACTTTTTTTTAACTTAAATTTTTTTTTTTACTTAAACTTCTTGAAAATGATATAGAAGTAAAAATCAAACGTTCCATATGAAACAAACATGAATACAAAGAGTACATACTTTTTGTCTTATTGTGGACACTTTTATGTTTAATCGAATCCAATAACAGTGAACATTTTCCAAGTGTACCAATAAGCAAGCTCACTATCTCGCTCGGTAAGTTAAGAAAGACACTGTGGATGGTGTAAACTGCCAAAATTAGGCTTAATTTTTTTATTTTTTAGGTTCGGGGGTAGAAAATGGATAAACGGCTTGAATATTTGATCAGTTCTCTTCGTGCAACAGAATAATTGTCAACTAACTATTCAATAATTATTCACTAATTATTGCAACTACATATATCAGGGCACCGTTTTCTCATTTTTCTGCTTTTAATACACTGTTACTTGTGGCCCTCTAGCGGTTAAAAAACAAAACTGCATGCATTTTGTGGAAGAACATTGTTGTGGTTGTGCTTTGGCTCTGCGTGACTGTGTGGATGAATATGAACCTTCACAATAGATAATGCTTAATGAACTCTGTTAGAGAGCTACATATGGCAATTTATCTGTTCAATAAAGTACCTTACTCACCTGTTGAGTAATAAAAACGGCATCTTTGCATTTCTTTTACATTTCAAGTCCCTCAGTTATCGCCATCTCCGAAAACCCAAGCCAATGTTGATTCTTGTTTTATTACAAGCTCTGTTGTGTTCTCTTTTTGCCAGACTCTCCTCTGTTCAGCGTTTTTTTTTTTAAACAAGTGATTCCCTGAAAGTTCAACATTTAGCGTGATCCATGTCCACATTTCTCGGTCGTTGTAACAACTAACCTATGCCACTCCCACACCTTACATGCCTCTGTTACAAACTGCTCCGAGACTTTGGTTGAAGATCCAAATGCAGGTTTATTTGGGACAATCCAGAATCATAATCCATATACCAAGCAAAAGGCCAAACTCACGGGCAAACAATCCAAATGAGCAACCAGTCAGAAAACACAGGTAAAATGGTAATCTAGGAAACAGGCAGAGAATAAAAAAACCAAGACACAGGAAACCAGGATAACTCTCAGAAATGCAGTGAAACAACATATACAAGACTTTGCAATGAGTAAGTGAAAATACAGGGCTTATATAGTCAGAGTTTAACCAGATAATGAGACACAGGTGGAAGTGATCAAATAATAATGAGTCCAGGCAATGGGTTATGGGAAATGCAGTTCATGATGAGATGGCAATGGACTAGGAAGGAGTGCCCTCTGGTGGAGATCAATGCCACTTCAGCTATTGGATGTGACAGCGTCAAAGTAGCCGGAGCAACTTTTCTCTATTTACGGATATGACGAGACACGCATGGGTGAGTGGCGTATGTATGCAATTTCCTGCTAAAAGCGTCCCGACAAGTCTAAAATATGAACACTTCACAACGCTAACCATAGTGAATCAGGGCAAGACAAAGACATATTTTGGAAGAATGATTGATGAATGATTAACATGATTTAAATTTTGTTAATTTTGAACCAAAAAAGTTACATAGTGTACCTTTAAATCAAAAAACGAATTAACGCAACTTACATGGTACCAATTTCAGATTTATTATTATTAAGAGCCCAACTTAATCAAAATTAAGACCAATTTTTTTTGCAAAACAAATGGAAAAAGAACTAACAAAATTTGGTCTAAATAACATAACACAAAACTAACCTGTGTGTTTTTTTTCTACTGCTTCAGTTACTGGTGTGGAACAGCTCCAGCCTGCTCCCCGTGCAGCAGTACAGCGATCACCTGGCAGCTGTGAAGGCCATCGCCTGGTCTCCTCACCAACACGGCCTGCTGGCCTCCGGAGGGGGAACGGCTGACCGCTGCCTTCGCTTCTGGAACACTCTGACCGGACAGGCATTACAGAGTACTGACACCGGCTCACAGGTCTGCAACCTGGCCTGGTCCAAACACGCCAACGAGCTGGTAAGAAAAGCAACTACAATCTCAGTCATGTTATGTATGTTTTTTTTTTTTTTCCCATGTATGTCTGGCTTTCACCATTGATGTTCATTAGGTCAGCACACACGGCTACTCCCAGAACCAGATCCTGGTGTGGAAATACCCATCACTCACCCAGGTAGCCAAGCTCACGGGACATTCGTACCGAGTGCTCTACTTGGTAAGTGTTTTTTCGGATCTAGTAATTTATATGAAATTATGTAGAAATGCAATTCATTCAGACATACAGTGACTTTACATACAGAAAAAAACCTCAGGGTGATATATCTGTCCTCATAATGAAGAAAAAAAGTTTATTAACCCTATGAAGTCTACTGTATCATATTTGATACTAAAATGTATAGGGCCTCTAAATTATCAACATGATCAAAACTTTGCTAAAAGAACCTGTTGTACATAACCTTCTACATGCCTTCTGTCGTTTGATTGATAGTTTATACATTTTCAGCAAGTAAAAGGCCTTTTAGAATAAAAAGGCTATGCTATATAGAGAGAGATTTGATCATTAAAAATAAGCATTTTAATATCTTACTAAGGCGTATTATTGGGAGATATAGAGCGACAACTGATATTTATATGTATTTTATGTCAGTAGTCTGCTATACTGTTATAAAGATCTCATTGATTTGCATTACAAATTCAGAATTTCATATTACGCTTTAGCCATATAAATAACAGCAGCTGCACCAAATAGCATATTTTTGCTCAGTTTCATTTACATTTACTTCTCTAAGTAAATGTATGTTTTTTTTTTTTTTGGTTCTCAAGTATGAGCTCCATATTCTCACTACTGTGTATCACTATATGGGCTACAAAAACCTGATGTATCAAATATGACACTCAACAAAAATCACACATGCATCATTTTTAGGGGTGTAATGATACACTCATGTCACGATTCGATACATATCACGATACTGAACTCATGATACGATATAATTGCGATACTCCAAGACATATGGTAAAAGGTTAACAAAAAATTTACTGTTGATTAAAATGCTAAATTGGAGACACCAGAATAAAAATATTCATGATTCTGAAGCTGAAAATACAGAATTATTTTAGACGAATATGGTTGAACTCTGTCACTGACTAGATATATTTAAAATAATGTATGCCACTTTTTACTGGTGACATACAACGTGGCATTATCAGGACCACAGATGTTCCCCATTGCATTATTATACATTATATTCAACATTTTACATAGTAGTTTAATGTAGTACTGACACTAAAACTGTAAACTTGAATTTTTTCTCACACAGTAATTTTCATTTTAGGTGAACTATACACAATACAGATTGTCATCCATGATACATATTGTTGCATTTTTGTATTGCGATATATTGTGACACAATACATTGAACACCCCTAATAATTTTATTTCCTTGATTGAAAAGATATTTTAACAAGAGTGTTATTATAAGTTATTAATATTTGGAAAACTCCACCAAATCAAAGTCTTGTGGTGCGACCAAGATGCAGAAAAACAAAACAGGAAATGATGTTATAGAGTGGAGTGACATGACTGTGTGTCAAGGTCAATAAGTCTCTTAAAATATCTGATCATTTGACCATTTTATGGCGAGGAAAGGTTAGTTCCTGTTGTAAAATGTCATATGGTGCGACTTCCTAAAAACATGTTTATGTATTCATGAAACACTCACCGGCCACTTTAATAGGTACACCTGTTCAACTGCTTGTTAACGCAAATATCTAATAAATATCTACTTTTGAATTTTTTTTTTATTTAAATAGTGAGTGTGGACACTCACATGCATTCAAGGTTTAAGGAAAATATGTTATTTATTTTTGCTTTATATTGATTACACCATATGACATTTTATATTTTATATTTTAGAGTCATTCAATTTAAGGTATTTTTAAATCAATATTCCATATGAAATAAGCATGAATACAAAAAGTACATCCTTTTTTCTTATTGTGTTTTTTCTTATCGTTTCTTATTAATAGGGAACATTTTCCAAGTGTACCAGCAAAGCTCACTTTATAGCTTTAGTTCAGAGAGACACTGTGGATGGCATGGTTGTCTCTGGATCCAGTTTTTAATTATGTACAAATGACCGCCGAAGACAAAGAGTAATCAAATCTAAGATCTGTAATTTAATAATGTTATCCTGTGTTAATTCAGACACACATCAGAAGTGACTGTATGGGCCCTATCATACACCCGGCGCAATGAGGCGGCAGGCGCGACACAAGTGTTTTTTGCTAGTTTCAGCCTGACGCAGTTATTATTTTCACGTCCAGTGCCACGTTGTTTAAATAGCAAATGCACTCACACCCATCTGTTCGCCCATGGGCGTGCTAGTCTGAAAACGAGGTGTGTTCAGGCGCATTGTTGGTGCGTTGACATTTTGAGGCAACTGAAAACGCAGTATTTTTTGTTATTTAAACGGCGCGTTAGTAATTTGCGCCTATAGGCGGGTGCACAGCGCGCATATACTCTGCTTATTACACACACAGGGACGCACGCGCAGCAGGACACAAACATTTTTAAATATTAAAAATAAAAGGATTCCTCTCTGGAGAACCGTTCAGTCTTTCCGCTCGCAAATTCCGCCATGTAAATACCGACTCCGCCATGGTGCAAGTGCAACTGGCTTTTAAAGGGAATGGGAGATGAGACTCTGATTGGTTTATTGCACGTTATGCCCAAAACACACCCATGACTCATTAAGAGACTAGGTACAACCCTTTTGCACCATGCGCTGGGCGCGCCGACCATTTTTCCCGTTGTTAAACTAGCAAAAGCGGATTCAGACACGCCCTAAGTGCACCTGCGCCACGCTCTTCGGACCATGCGCTCAGATTATTAAAATAGGGCCCTATGTGTCTGGTTGTGTACAGGCGGTGTCTCCGGACGGTGAGGCCATCGTAACAGGAGCAGGAGACGAGACACTGAGGTTCTGGAATGTCTTCAGCAAAACACGCTGCACCAAGGTCAGGCTGGAGTGTTACATTTGGATGTGTAGCTTGTCCTGCACCTCACCGTTACCTGTTTCACATTCTTTCCTTCTCTCTCCAGGAATCCAAATCAGTGTTGAACCTGTTCACCAGGATACGGTAATTCACAGAAGTCCATCCAATCATGTGAAAGAATGAAAGCTTTGAACTCTGTTCTGTATCCTTGCATCAACTCTAGACCCTCCGACAGAAAGAGACCCAGCACTTCCTCCAGTCTCACTTTTTTACTGAGCAGATTTCCGTTTTACCCCGTAAAAATGAGTGAGGGCTCGTTGTTTGTTTTCAGTCAGTTCTTATTATTGTACATTGTGGATGTCCAAACAGATGTGCTATTGTGTAAGTAGAAGTATTAATAGAGAAATGAACCTATATGACCTATATTGTCATTATCATGACTTCAGTCATGAGGTTACACAGAAATGGCTTATGAAAATTTACATATTTTATATGTGTGTATCAAAACAGATCATGAAATCTGTCAAATAAATACACTTGACACTAATCCTGTCACTTTTCATGACAAACAGACAACAGGATATATTTACTGTATGTCTAGCAATACTGTATGTACACTACTGTTCAAAAGTTTGGGGTCAGTAAGACTTCAAGTCAAGGATGCATTAAATTGATCAAAAGTGACAGTAAAGACATTTATAATGTTACAAAAGATTTTTATCTCAAATAAATGATGTTCTTTTGAACTTTCTATTCATTAAAGAATCCTGAAAAAAATGTGTCAGTTTCCACAGAAATATTAAGCAGCTGTTTTCAACTGATAATAATAATAAATGTTTCTTGAGCAGCAAATCATCATATTAGAATGATTTCTGAAGGATCATGTGACTCTAAAGACTGGAGTAATGATGCTGAAAATACAGCTCTAAATCACAGGAAAAAATTACATTTTAAAATATTCAAATAGAAAACAGTCATGTTTTTACTGTATTTTGATCAAATAAATGTAGCCTTGGTGAGCATGAGACAAACCTTTGAACTTTTGTAGTGTAAATATGTAGTGATTTATTCAAGATTTAAAATGTTTCAGTGAAAACTGATAAAGCTCACACAGAAACAGCCTGCAAAGCTCCACAGATTTCCGCAGAACTGGAACAATCATCATTAATAAAAATCAACAAATCCTTAAAACATTAAAATTATCTGAACATGCTTAAAATGAAGCAAATTGTTTAAGATAATAAGACTTGCATAATCTCAACATTTAGTGAGGTTTATCCTAAAACATTTCCAACAGGCAAAGAAAAAGAGATATATTCTCTGAAAATAAGTTGTTAGTAAATGTATCTTGTTTAAAGGATGTTTTGATCGTTTTAATAGAAAAAAAGACAAAATATTGATTTTTTTTGGCGCAGTGAAACCAGTGCTGTTTTGATGTTTACAGATGATATGACAGTATTAAAAAAACAAAATCAAATCCAATTATCTAAATCATTTAGATTTTCATTTTCAATCAAGAGTGCACTGTATCTTTTGACCCCACAATACTAAAGCAATGATGACTCGAGATCCATTCTGGCTCTTGCATGGAGAGTGTGTTTAGTAGTTTGCTGCGTACTCAGTCCCTTCTTGTCCCCGACTCAACAGAACAAACTCTTTCACAATGTCCTTCATCCGTCGCTTGCTCACTTGTTCCCTGTGCGAGTAGTTAAACAGAAGAAATGAATATAAAATGTTTATAAAGTGCCTGTGTGGTGTTCTGGTGCTAATGCTAATGTAGGGCTAAGGTGGCCCTACCTGAGGATCTGCTGGCAGAAGTGCTCTTTGTTCTCAGCGGTGAGATGTGAGCTGGGGAAGCCAGGGGGCAGAAGAGCCTCTCTGAGCCACAGAGACAGAACACTGGGACAGTTACGACTCACGGAGAACAAGACCTCCGCATAGTGCTCAGCCAGACTGCTTGGACACTGACCCCCAATAGCCTGTGTTGGACAATGAAATTGGCCCTTACATGCTCTATACAATATATGCAGTATTTTATGACTAGATATTGTTATGTAACATTTCCATATGAGGTACTTGTTCCCAAAGCACTTTCATCTGTTTTTTTAAGGTTCAACGTTAACATTTTCTTAACACTGGAATAATTTATTAAATTAATCATTAAAGCTGCAGTCCGTACATTTTTTTTGGTTAAAAATGATCCAAAATCTATTTTTGTGCAAGTACATAACCAGCCAGTGTTCAAAACGATCTCCCTACCTTAGCCCGATTCACAATGGTAAGCTTGTAATAATGTGTTATAATTTGAGTGGTACTGGTAGCTTTCCGCGGGAAATTCGAGCATGTCTTTGTGTCATTACGTCACGTCTGTATATGTAAAGGAGTCCGGCTAGTAGGCTATCGCATGTGAGGATGCTGCAGGTGGCGGATCATTTATAGCCTTTTCTCACAGCAGCTGGAATAATTAAATTTATCATTTTGATGTCGGATTGTAATCCAGAAAGGTCCAAACGACAATCATCTGTGACAATTGGAGATTCACCCGTAGTCAAAAGCAAAAGATTAGACTGTACAGAAATTAAAATCTACAGGTAACGCTAATACACACTAAATATACGTAGTCACGCAATGCTGATGTTAATATTAACAATTTGAGAACAAAGTATATCAATAATAATAATTTGCACGGTTTGATGTGATGTGAGCTAAGCGATCGTTAGATTTACTCACAGTTGGTAGCGCGATTTATTGTAATGCTTTTTTTTCTCAGTTGGTCAGAACAAAAGTGGCAGACATGTTACTTAATTGTTCAGATGACATTTTCCAGTGAAGATTCTTATTTTGGTCGTACTTCCAAGACGTAGAATCTGTGATTCCGAAGTACAGTATCCACACTGGTGCGGTGAATGAATGACAGCCACGCATACTCCTCAAAACATTAGATTCATCCGCGCTGAGGAGCCGTGATGATGCACAACCCACATAAAGAAGATAATTCCGCAAATAACTGCAATTGCATGTTTCAAACAGAGATGGCGACAAAGAGGCAAAATGTATGGACTACAGACATATTAACGGACATATTAAAAATAAAAAAGCCATAACCATAACTTTGTTTCCAAAACACTTCAAAACAGGAAGGCTGGTGAGTATTATATTGCTTGTATATAACAGTTCACTAAATAGGTTAATATTGAGTAACTTGGATTTTAAACACAATTTTTTTTGGCTGCCAATGAATATAGTTTCAAAAAAAGTTTTCTGGTCTTCGAGCAACACACAGTGGTGGTATTTTATATTTCTTAATTAATCAGCATTTTTGAATGAGTGAATGATTGATTGAGTGGATGATTCAATGACTCATAAACACAGTGGCTGCGTCCGAAATCGCATACTCTCTTGAGTAGGTACTTATTTTGAATAAGTAAATACTTTGCGGCCGCTAAAAAAAAGTATGTTCTATATAGTATGATTGTGTGTAGTATGAATGTATTCTGGACGTACTACATTCGCCATGTCACTGCCATGTGATCTACCAGCGTCAGTTGTGTTGCTTCACTGCCATTCACAAATCCTCTCCCGTGGCCTCATGGGATAGTAAAGTGTGTATGGTATGCATACTTTAGAATCTTGACGGAAGTAGTAGGTCATCCGGGTACTTATTGCTTACTCGTTTATGACTACTGTGAATTCGGACATACTTCTTTTGTCACATACTGTTTATCGCCTACTAGGGAAGTATGCGATTTTAGATGCAGCCCGTCACTTATTTCGTTGCTGAATAAATCAGTGTTTTTGAACGAACCAGCTGAGTGAAAGATTCAATGACCCTCTCATAAAGACAATCACTTGTTTCCATATTAAGTGAATCAGTGTGATTGAACAAATAGGTTAAATGAATGATTCATTGACTCATAAAGACATTCACTTCATTTGCTCCTGAATTAATCAGTGTTTTTGAACGAATTGCTTGAGTGAATGATTCAATGACTCACTCATAAAAATCCATGCTGGGTCCCAATTCGCCTACTTATACTACTTTGTACTCTTTTTGTGAAGAAAAAGTACATACTTTTGAGTGTGTAGCAAAAGAGTAGACAAGCTTTTAGACATACTATCACATTATGCAATTTTGTCTTTAACGGTTGCTCTCTGTCGCATCCTGACGCGCATCCTGTCACTGTAAACTGACCTGTCAATCATCTTGTCACAGTTGAAATCCTCCACATTTCATTTAATTCCCTACCGTATCGGAGAGAAATGCAGTAGCACGTTGATCTGCAGTTGATTCTTTCATACAGAGAACTCCCCTCATTTTAATGCATAACAATGCATTTAAAAGTTAATGGCCAAACAAATCTTTATAAAAGTCCACATTGTTATTGCAGATTAAATATAACACGGATAACATTAAATAATTTTTTATCAGGTTAAACTTTGATTATCACTCAAATCTTTATCTAAACCTCTCACCGTCGGTCACGCATATTCGCCATGTTTTGTAACTTGAAAACTTTTGTAACTTGTTTGTAGTTCTGAACCGAATCCTCCTCCAAAGCGCAATGGGTTGTGGGTAATATTAGCCATAAGAGTGTGCACAGATCTACACTTCGAAAGTCTACCGAAAATAGTAGATCATCCGGGAAATTTTTACTCTTTTCAACATACTATGCTTTGGGACACACTTACGTATTCTAATCTCACATACTATTTAGCATGGATAGTATGGACATTGGGACGCAGGGGAAGACTTGTTTTTATACTAAATGAATCAAATGTGTTTGAATGAAACGGTTGAGTGAATGATTCTATGACTCACTCATAAATAAAGTCCCTTAATTTGCTCCTGAATTCATTTTTTTTTTCAGTTTGTTTTTCAGTTGCACACCCTTAGAAACCAACTACTGCCTTGATCAATATAATCAAAGACCATCATTGTACATATATTACAGTTTTTCTTTTATTAATAATCTCTTGATAAATATCTATTTATTGTTATTTATTATTTTATATGATATAGTATTGGTCATTGTTAGTTCATGTAACTGATTAGCTAATGTTAACAAATGAAACCTTATTGTAAAGTGTTTCCATTAATTGTTGCCATATTTTTATTAGTTACTTTGCACCTTATTTTAATACTTTTTTATCGTTATTGGTTTATTTTTTCTTGTCATTACTTGTTTTCTGTGTAATGTTTTGGCAATATTGTATGTAAACACAATGATGCCAATAAAGTAAATTTGAATTGAATCAGTGTTTTTGAACAAATTGCTTGAGTGAATGATTCAATGACTCACTCATAAGGAAAGCGAATCTGTCAGCTACTAGTGTAATGATGTAACTTGCAGAAAGAGTGACAGAAATGCCAACCACTAATGCATAGAGAGTTTGTCTGAAACCACTGATATCTATATGACTGATTTTCTGATGGAAACATGCAGAACTGTCTGACCTCTAGTAGGGTCTGAAGGAGCAGCTTGCCGTCATCCTGTAGCAGCTCCCTCACAGCCGGAACATCCTCACAATGAGAGATCAGCTCCGTCTGTATCAAGAGAGCTCAGTCCGGTTACTATACTCAAGTTTCTGTGGTGCAGGGTCGCTAATATTACAATTACTAATGGTACAGAATAAGTTTATTCCAGTACAAGCACTAGCATTTGGGCTGTATGTTGCACTACAGCTCTTGGAACATGTTAAACGTGCTGTACTGTACTTACAAACAACAGACAGGTCGCTTTCAGTGTTGGAGTTTCAGGGAATTTGAATGACAAGATTCCTACATACACATACACAGTTAATGGATGAATAAATAAATGTTGAGCATTGTTAATAAGCTTGCTGAAGGGACGCTCACCACAGTAGAATACAGCTTTGATATCAAGACAGTCTGAAAGATAAAGGTCAGACTTTCTTTTCAAAACCTGCAAAGACATCAGAGAAAATCTTATTTAAAAAAACCCTAATAAAGAACATGGGAAACCACTTTAAAGCCACAATATGTAATTTTTCGCTGCTAGAGGTCGCTTATTCAAAACAAAGGCGTAGCTTGATGACGCGCTGACTTTGCGGAGCTTTTATTATGCCGCAGACGAGCACTTCTTAGATACATTTGAGTGTGTTGAAAGTTATGTTATTATGCTACTCTGTGCGTTTGCTTGGCGGCTATTATGAGACACTTGTTGCACACTGCAGTAAGCTAGATCGATATTAGGCATGGTAACACATGGTAATCGCGGTAAATCAAGAAAACGAGATTTAAACAATAAGACTAACTGTGTTGAGCTATATAACAATGATTAGTTTTCTGACGATAAATTGTCCAAACAGTTGCTCACCTGTCTAATAAAACATGTAATATATGAAAGCGTCTTTGGTGTTTCCATGGTTTCTACAAAATAAAACAAAACGGAATGGAAAACGAGGGTAACGCGGGTATGATGTCATTGATAGGCGATGCACGGACATGGTCCGTGTCCTGGTTAAAATTGCTAATTTCTCTGGATTTTAATCCAAAACTCTTACATATTGTGCCTTTAAGTGTTTTTTTTTTGGTTTGTTTTGTTTTTTAGAAATGGTCATTTTGAACAATGAAAATGTATGTAAAATATTTAATCTATGTAAATATAAGTCTGAAGTCTAAGGCAAAAATAAAGAGCACAGACCTGAGCATGAAGCTGCATAAATGACTCCACCACATCTGGATGATCTCTGGAGCCTACAACATTTCCATAGGGTTAGAATGATTATAAGTCAAACGTTTGTAGGCCAAAATGCGGAAACAAGTTAGCACTTCCGGTTCCATCGTTCCATTTTGAAGCTGTTACGTGTCTAGAAAAAAGGGGTTGCTAACAAGTGGCTAAATGGGACTACAGAGGGTGTCGGGGAGATTAAACGGCATCACGCCGAAAAGGTAAGCCCAGTCCGCTTTTACAGCCTCGTTATGCTTATAATTGTGCTTTAATTCAATTGTGCATTTACCTCAAACGTTCTTGGAAAATGTTTTGAGATAAAAACTGAAAGAGTTGTCAGAAGCTTAGTGATGGTGACGTTGAAGTCGTGGGACTATGGTGTAGTCCGTTCATTGCCTACCTTTGCTTTTTACTTCTGGCGACTGCATTTATCTGTGATAATTATCTTGATGGACAAAACATGTAAGTATCATAAACTTTTGTTGATCACAGAGCTTGTTTTTTTGCGATAATCCAAAAGCCTATGGGAAAATCCTATTGGGTCTTTCTCAAGGGAACCAGTGCGATGCTAACTGCCGGTTGGCCTACAAAGTGACGTCATACCTGCACCATTCTATATCATAACAATAATTGTAAAATAGTCTCTATGTTGAAGGTATTCTTTTATTTGCTTCACTAGCCAACAAAAGTGACTGATTACTGAGATAAAGTGAGTAAAATGCTGGTCATGTGATCTTAACATGGCAGCCACCAAGCTTTTTCTAGGCCAGTCATGTACAACATTTTAATAATATTTGTCAAATGTACTATTCATTTCTTTAGGGGTAAAACATTTTATAGTGGAAAAAGTTACTTAATATACCTTTAAAAGGATAGTTCACCCCAAAAAATGTAAATTCTGTCATCATTTACTTATCGGTCCAAACCTGTATGACTTTCCTTTTTCTAACACAAAGAAAATATACTAAAGAATGTTTTAACTGTTTTTGTCCATACAATGTCCAAAACAACTCCTATTGATTTTCATTGTAAGGACAAAATAACACTTTTTCAAACACTTTTGTGTTCCGCAGAAGAAAGAAAGTAATAGAGGTTTGTCGAAAGCTTAGTGATGGTGATGTTGAAGTCATGTATGTTAATAGCTTATGTTTTACTTTTAAATTTACTTTTTACTTCTAGTGAATATTTAGGCTTTAAAATTCATAAAAGTTGGCTGTGTCCAAAATCGCATACTCTCTGAGTAGGTACTTATTTCGAATAAGTAATTATTTTGTGACCGCTAAAAAAGCATGTTCTGTCTACAGGGCCAAAAAACTAACTTTTTGCCACACCTGCCAATGGCCGGCCATAAATATTTTTTGTAAAAACAGGCAGTTATGACACTAAAATTGTTAGATACCAGTGAAAAATCACAATTCTCTATCCCAATTTCTAAAACTATTAGCCTAACTAATATAAATTAAAAACATTATTAAAGACAAGTAACAGTAGTTTTCAGGTAGAGACATTGAATAAAGTAATCAAATGTAAAATAGCACCGGATAGTCTTTATTGTATAAATAAACATTGTTTAATACTTATTAAAGTTCCAAACGTAATTCACTCAAGAGCAGTGAGTGATTTTTTTCTTTGTCTTTTGTTGTTTGATTAACATTAAAAACGCAGATAGCAGCAGAATTATTAGGATGCACGGATCCAATATACTGATAGTGTTACACATGCGTTTTCTTTCTCTACTGTTTACATTCACTTAAGCCAGGGACACACTTAATGACTAGCTGAAACATTCTAAGACTGAACTGAAAACACTAAATTATTTTAAATGCTGACTGTAAACACAGACTAAATGCAACTTACACAGACCCAGCGCGTTTGGGCATGATCAGTCGTAAGTATCAAATTACATTCATAATTGGCCTTACAATCATTAAGTGTTTCCCCGGCTTTAAGCCATAACCGACTGTTTACAACGATACTCGCCGAGACGGGCATTTTTGACAATTTTGTTTGAATTTGTCCGTTCAAGCGCAAGAGAAAGAGAAAACTCAAAACTCAAACATGAAAGAGAACTCAATTCATCATTTGTCTGGGCGCGTGCTCCGGATGTTATTAGTAACGAATAACTAATAACAAGTAATGAATTGAGTTCCCTTTCACATCTTCTTGCGCTTGAATATTTCAACTGACAAGATTTAAACTTTCATGATGATGCAGCACTGGCCCGTCAACTGTCCCGAGCATCGTAGACGTTTGTTCACGCTTTCACAACATTGCATTGTTAGAATTCATAAAAATGTTACCAGCCAACTGCCAATTGACACAGTTTCATATACTCGCCAACGCTGATTTTTACTCGCATTTGGCGTGTTCATTTTCAGCCCTGTCTATATAGTATGACTGTTTGTAGTATGGATGTAATCTGGAAGTACTACATTCATCATGTTGTCATTGTTATGTGATCTACCAACGTCAGTTGCATCACTTCACTGCCATTCACAAATCCTCTCCCATGGCCTCATGAGATAGTAGGGTGTCCATTGGATGCGCATTTCAGAATCTCGCCAGAAGTAGTAGGTCATCCGGGTACTTTTTGCCTACTCTTTTATGAGTACTGTGAATTTGGACATACTACTCTTGTCACATACGGTTTTTCACCAACTATATAGTAGGGAAGTATGCGATTTCTGATGCAGCCATTGTGTTCGTTTGTGAAGATTATCACAATGAACACGATAAAAATCAAACTTTTGTTGATCACAGAGCTCATTTTCCAAAAGCCAATGGAAAATTCCTACTTGGTTTTTGTCAAGGGAACCAGGGTGATGCTAACTTCCAGATTGGTCTACAAAAATGTGTCATCACAGCAGCAATCTATCGATTGGTCACTCTAAATACAGACCTCAGAACTCATTCTTGATATATTGATAGTGACTCTGATTCTAATCTCTTACCCAGCTGAAAAATGGACATGGTGATGTTGGTAATCAGCTCTAAAAGGCCAGAGATTGGAGAAAAATGATCCTTCTCACAGCCAAAAATGTGAACTAACTAGAGGGAAATGTGAAAGGCATAAACACATTATGACACTCAACTTATCCAGCAAACACAAAAATGTTTTGTTGTATGTGAAGTAGAACGTGTCTTTACTTGTCGTGTGAGGTCTAAAGCCGAGGCTTGTGGGTAAGCGCTGAACATCTGGCCAATGAGCTCACAGAGCTGAGTCACCAGCGGTGCAAAGTCATGGATAAGCGTCTTCAGTGATTTCTCAAAGACAGCACACACCGCCTGAGTTGAAGTGAGAGAAAAGTGAATCTTTCATTTACTCACACTTACACACAAACACACACAGACACGTTCACCTACACTGACCTCTACCACCTCAGGTTCATTCAGCCACTTGTTGAGAACAGTCTGGATTAAAGGGAAGGCCTGCTGCAGGACAACCACCACCTGAGAAATGACCAGAACAGCTGTCAAACCACACATACTGTTGAGTGTTCATTTTACAGGTCTGTTTGATTCAAACATGCTTGCTAATGAACAAAACTGATTGGAGATTAAGCCGTGATATGTTGTTGTACCGGGTTGTTGTTGTGCGGCTGTGTTTGGACAGGCCTCATCACTTCCAATCTTTCACTTTGCTTGTTTAGGTCAAATGTAGAGAAGAGATTAGACAGCAGGCCAAGGATGTGGACAGTAGGAAGCTTATTAGCAGAGCTGGGCTGCATCAAAGGGAGAAAAACAAACTGCTTTTTTGTCTGCTTTATAAATGTTAAAGTGCAGTTACATTTTATAAATGTAGAAGATCTGCAAAGTTTCAAAGATGAAAGTGCGCGATAACTGGAGTTATTGTCTCCCAAAAAAAAGAACCGATTCTGAACTGCCTGAAACGAGTTGTCAGAATCCCTGTCTTACTTCACACACAAACTTACGTAGGTTTGTAACAAATTTGCATAATGCCAATCTATGGTCTTCATTGCCTGCCTG
The DNA here is from genome assembly GCA_039654105.1 of Coreius guichenoti. Lineage (NCBI taxonomy): Eukaryota > Metazoa > Chordata > Actinopteri > Cypriniformes > Gobionidae > Coreius > Coreius guichenoti. The sequence continues at coordinate 27,769,961 of CM077175.1, read as the reverse complement.
TGAACAACATCTACTTTGACCCGCCCTCAAACAGTGTAGTTGTAGCAGAGGCCTAAAAGAGTTTGGTTCATGTTGTCGATCTAAAACAACACCACTGTCTTTAACTGAATGGACAAAAAAAGACATTTTTCAAAATATTTTCTGTTGTGTGCCACCCAACTCAGTCATACAGGTTTGGAACGACATATTTATATTTAGTGTACTATACAAATACATTTTCTCTTCAGGTTTCAGATGACTCTAATAGTATGTGAATCAAGCATACATTGACATTATTGCACCTCACCAGCTCATTGGCCAGTTTCTCCAGCTGTTGGATGTGAGGAGTGACCAGAGAGAGCAGCTTCCCCAGAATCTCTTCACTGGGCAGGGCTGAGAGCAGGAAACCCAGTGCCTGCATTATCCACATGCACTGCGGGCTCTGAACAGAAGACTTACTCTCAATCCTACTGTGATATAACTATTAAGCATGGTATAGAGTTAAAGCTTGGTGAAATTTTAGATATGCAATCTGAACAACCAAAGAAAAAACAAAACTAGACTTCCGTAAGTCTAAGTGGTCATAAAAAAGTCACACCATGTTAACGGTCAAGATTGACAAACCATAGGAAATAAATGTGAAAGACCCTAACGCAGATCAATTTTTTAAATATGTGTTGAATGAAATCCATATATCAGCCAGTGTTTAACGAACACAGAAATAAAGGGCTGAGATTATAAAACATCCAGAGTGCAAAAGATTCACCACACACACACACACGCACACACACACATACACACACATACACACACACACAAAAACACACACACACACACTCACACACGCACACAGATACACACACACTCACACACACACACACACACGCACACTCTCACTCACTTACACACGCACTCACACACACAGACGCACACTCACTCACTCACTCAGACCCACTCACACACACACACACACACACTCACACTCCCTCACACACACACACACACACACGCACTCACACATACACTCACACACACTCACTCACTCACTCACACACACTCACACACACACACACACTCACACGCACTCACACACACACTCTCACACACACGCACCACACATACACACTCTCACACACACCACACATACACAGACACGCACACACTCACACACACACTCATGTTGGGTTTCCATGTTTTATAACTTTCCATTCTATCCTCTAACCTTAACCCTAAACACAACCCTCTCAGAAAACATTCTGCACTTTATAAGCGTTTATAAGCATTTATAAGCATTTATAAGCTGTTTTCCTCACGGGGACCAAAAAATATATGTTCCAAATTAAGTTTCAAAAGGTTTGCATATTTGCTTAAACAAATGATTGCGAAATCTAAAATCTAAATAATATCTAAGTGACTTAAAATCCCAAAAGGTAGGTACTACTTCAGGGAAATTGGTGGAAACTCTTACTCTTCCCAGTCAAAAATGTCTGTGAATAGCCAAGGTGTGACTCTTTTCGAAAAGCTTAGGAGGGTTAAGCATTATACAATGTAATCATGTTTGTTATTAGTGTAAGTTACAGTTACAGTGTTACCAAAACTCATCAAACACACATGGCTTGGACTTACTTTATGGATCTCTTTGACAAGTACTGCCTGAAACCAAAAACACCACAGTGAGTTTAGTACATTACTCACTGACACAGTGGTACAGTGGTACTTCTAGGCGAAAGGTTTTTTAAAACCTGTGAGACGGCCATGATGTCACTGGCGTGAAGGTGGAGGTCATGCCGACACTCTCGGCAGATTCTCTTCAGAGCTGAGACACAAGACACGGACAGATCCGGGTTGGACAGACCATGCAAAACCACAGGCAGGACACTCGCCAACATGAGCGAATGATCGGCCAGCCACTCAGCCAAAGAGCCTACAAGAAATGATGACAGCAGAAGTCAATTACTTTCAACCCTAGGAACTGAACTTCACCATTTGTGCAGACATGAAAACAACTTTCACCTAGGGGTGTAACAATATATCGTGTCACAATATATCGCAATACAAAAATGCAACAATATGTATCGTGGATAGTGACAATCTGTATTGTGTATAGTTCACCCAAAATAAAAATTACTGTGTCAGAAAAAAAAAAAGTTTACAGCGTTTTAGTGTCAGTACTACATTAAACTAGTATATATAATGTTGAATATAACGTATCATGACATGTATCTAATCGTCACATGAGGGTATCATTACACCCTTATATAATGGCATAAATAACAACAATAGAAATAATCATTATTATTTGCTAAATAAAACAACAATCTGTATGTGTTTATTTCTGTAGTTTAATGATCGTCATTATTAAAAGCACAGTAACTAAATATTTCATCTGTGTATTGGTTACCACATTCGCCAGGGATTAGAAACGGTTCAGTTTTTGCAGGATGCAAACGAAAACCCATTGAAATTTACTGAACAAAAAACAACCGAATAAACAGCATCTATTATCTCAATTGCTCACCATACTAACTAAACTACTAAAACACAAAATGATGCAGGTATTTTTCTCAGCATTTGACATCACCATTTTGTTTTATTTTTTAAGGTTATATTTGTATTCGTTTACAAATGAATTAGTGTACCTATGGTGAACATGATGGTCTCAGCCAGCTGAATATTGTTGGCTGTGATCAGAGGAATCAGACCGATCAGTCCTGGAATGACGTCTGAGTAACTGACATCTACTGTCTCAGCAATGGACTGAAAACCAAACAGCAGAGCCTCTATATCCTCCACGGGAGAGGGGGACAAAACATAGACATATTGTTCATTATAATACATGACATTTATATTATATACACACAAGACATTAGTGTAACATTAGGACTGACTTGCCATGAGGAGGGCCGTGTTGTGTCCGTCAGCATTGTGCCTAGTTTATCATACAGGTTTCTGAGGAGCTCTGGGCCCAGCAGCTCATACACATACATCAGAGTATCAGAGATGTCAACCCTGAGAGCCAATTAAACATGCTTATTATTGCATTTATATTATGATGCAAATTAAAAATAAATGAAGACTGAATGGATCTCAAAGAGAGAAAAAAAACAGAAGTGTTTTTAAGCAGATCGCTTTGAAATATCAGTGGTTTTTGTAAGGGCATCAGTGAATACACCCCTGATTTTAAGTATTAAACCTTTTCCTATGCGACAAAAAAATACCAAATAATCCCATGATTATTTATGGTATTAAAAAATACCATGGCCAAAATACATGTCAAATATACACTCCCCGGCCACTTTATTAGGTACACCTGTTCAACTGCTTGTAAACGCATATATTTAATCAGCCAATCACAATGGATTTAGCAACTCAATGGATTTAGGCATAGGCTGCATCCGGAAACTTAAAAACGCTGCCTTCGGGGGAGGCATTCCGAGGTAGGAAGGCATCAAGGCACGTTCGAATCCAATGTTAGCTTCACTTCCTGTCTCCTGAGATATCTTCATCTGATCGATTTTTGAAGGCAGCACAGATGTATCCTTCGCTGCCTTTGATATCCCACAATCCTGTGCGTTCCATTCGGTGACAGCTGAGCTAGAAAAATAATGGTGTAATGGTGTATGGGATATTTTCTTGGCACACTTTGGGCCTCTTAGTACCATTTGAGCATCATTTAAACACCACAGCCTACCTGAGTATTGTTGCTGACCATCTCCACCCCTTTATGACCACAGTGTTTCCATCTTCTGATGGCTACTTCCAGCAGGATAACGCATCATGTTACAAAGCTCAAATCATCTCGAACTGTTTTCTTGAACATGACAATGAGTTCACTAAACTCAAATGGCCTCCACAGTCACCAGATCTCTTTGGGATGTGCTGGAACGGGAAAATTTTCATCATTGATGTTCAGCCGACAAATCTGTGGATAGGGTATCTGAGGGTAGCTTCACTTCCTGTCTCCTGAGATACCTTCATCTGATCGATTTTTGAAGGCAGCATAGATGTATCCTTCGCTGCCTTTGATATCCCACAATCCTGTGCGTTCCATTCGGTGACAGCTGAGCTAGAAAAATAAAGATGGCATCTGAAAATTGCGGTTGGTGGTCAGTTTGTGTGTAAATGTACGTTTTTGACCAAAGTTTTCCACTTCTGATGTCATTTCTAGCGAGAAATTACTACTGTAGTAATTAAATATTTGCTTAATTCTCACCAAAACTTGCTCTATTTTTCAGTAGATCATTTTAAACTGTTACGCTGCCTCAGAAGTCTATCCGAAATCAGTTTTGTGAGGTTGTGCGCTTACGCTGCCTACAAAGTCATTAGACTTGTTGCAATCGTGCAAGGGATCGTGCATTGTTGCAGCAAGGGAGCAAGTCAGCTCCCTAAGTTTTTGGATGCAGCCATGGTCAAGACGATCAGATGAAAATTGAGCATCAGAAGGGGGTATAAAAGTGATTTAAGAGACTTGGCATGGTTGTTGATGCCAGACGGGATGGTCCGAGTATTTCAGAAACTGCTGATCTACTGGGATTTTCCCACACAACCATCTCTAGGGTTTACAGAGAATGGTCCGAAAAAAGAGAAAATATCCAGTGAGCGGCAGTTCTGTGGGTGAAAATGCCTTGTTGATGCCAGAGGTCAGAGGAGAATGTCCAGACTGGTTCAAGCTGATAGAAAGGCAACAGTAAATAAAATAACTCATTACAAACGAGGTCTGCAGAAGAGATCTATGAATGCACAACACGTCAAACCTTGAAGCAGATGAGCTGTGATTAAATATTTTATTTATCCTATAGAAAACAATTGTAGAAGTAGTTTGAATACTATAAAAGCCAGATGTGTTTTGAAGGCATCATGGCCTACATGACTGTGAGAGAAGTCACACCGGAAAGAATGGGATTTTAGAAGTTGCTTGCACTTGGCATCTGCATTGATACTAAGTTGCTCTTTTGGTTCACATAGCCTTCAACATGTTCTCTTGATAAAAAATAATGAGGCAAAAACACTGAATAATCACTCTGTGGGACAATCAAAATGTGTTTTTGACTAGTTGGCAGTCGGACACCCTTACAAAGAGAACAGGCTAGCCAATTAATGAAGTAACTGTGGCAAAAGTGTTGATGAGATTCCAGGAAGAGAAAAGCGAAGAGAGCACCTGCAAATGAGATCATTGGTTAAAATTGTATAAAAGTGTGAGTTGCGAGCTAGATGGTAAGATGTCCTGCAGGCATCTCGGCTTTGTTGCTTTGTCCAATAAAGTCTTATTTTGACTTCTGGAACTGCATCTCGAGCACTACTTTTGCAAGATTGAGAAGACTTTTCTCCATGACAGCTGCAGCAGCAGAAGACATACCGGTGCCTCTCCTGTCAGCTAAGAACAGGAAACTGAGGCTACAATTCATATGGGCTCAACAAAATTGGACAATAGAAGATTGGAAAAACGTTGCCTAGTCTGATGAGTCTCGATTTCTGCTGTCACACTAAGATGGTTGGGTCAAAATTTGCCGTAAACAACATGAAAGCATGAATCCATCCTGCCTTGTATCAACGGTTCAGGCTTATATGGTGTAATGGTGTATGGGATATTTTCTTGGCACACTTTGGGCCTCTTAGTACCATTTGAGCATCATTTAAACACCACAGCCTACCTGAGTATTGTTGCTGACCACCTCCATCTCTTTATGACCACAGTGTTTCCATCTTCTGATGGCTACTTCCAGCAGGATAACGCACCGTTATAAAGCTCAAATCATCTCGAACTGTTTTCTTGAACATGACAATGAGTTCACTAAACTCAAATGGCCTCCACACTCACCAGATCTCTTTGGGATGCGCTGGAACGGGAAATTCTCATCATTGATGTTCAGCCGACAAATCTGCAGCAACTGCATGATGCTATCATATCAATATGGACCAAAATCTCTGAGGAATGTTTCCAGCACCTTTTTGAATCTATGCCATGAAGAATAAACGCAGTTTTGAAGGCAAAAGAGGCTCCAACCCGGTACTAGCAAGGTCTACCAAATAAAGTGGCCAGTGAGAGTATGCTAAATATATATATACTACATTTTTGTACATTTTTTTATATATTTAAAAATATATCCTATGAAGAGGCACTTATAATGGAAGTAAATGGGGACAATTTTTGGAGGATTTAAAAGCAGAAATGTGAAGCTCATAATTTTATAAAAGCACTTACAATAAATCTTATTTTAAAATCTTATTTGAGTTGTAAAACTGTAATCTTTTAGTAATTTTTACACTAAAATCATGGTAACATGCATATTGTTATTGTGTTATAGTGTACTGTCAAGATGATTTTGGTGTAAAAAAATGACTATCCTTTTGTCTTGTGGATATACTATTGAAACAGTGAGCATTTTAAAATTTACGGATTGGCCCCATTCACTTATTGTAAGTGTCTCACTGCATCCCTGATTTTTTTTTAAAAGAAAAATAATTATAATAAAAATATAAATAATTGTGCGTTTTGAATCATGCAGTTTCTTAAAAATCTAGTTTAACCTGTAGGTCCTGAACTGTTCTTTGTCATCTGCGGACCATGTGGCGTAGTCCTCATCTCTGGGAAAACAGGCCTTCTGCAACAGAACATCCACCAGCTGGAAGTACACAGGTCTGTAGATTTGTAGATAGAGTGTCTGCCTCTCAGCATCCAACGACGTCATCTCATCCTGAAACAAGCAGCCGATACGACTCAAAACCTCATATCTGCTCAAGTCAATGCAATAGCAGTTGGCACCACACTTGAGTGATTTTTCTGAGTGGACCTGCTGTACCTGTAGGGTGTACCAGAATGTGAGCGTGAGAGAGCTGGAGGTCTCATCCACAGGGTAATGTCCAGGTGTACCAGTGCAGGACATAATCATGCTCACTAGAGCCTGAAAGCCCTGCCAGTGATCCACCTGCTCCAGAAGAGTCCTGGGGAGTTGAGAGGGACAGAAAGAGGGTAAAGAGCTTTCATCAAACAGACAAGGGCAGACAAATGATGAATAGGCCCAGGCCATCTGAGGTCATATAAGACTGTTATTAATAGGAGATTAATGATGCATATAAGTCATTATGTCCAACCTGCAATGCGTTTCTCCCAGAGCTACAGCAATGCGACAGATTCCATGAGATGTCTCCATGTCTCCATCCTGCACCGCCTTCTTTAGCTGCTCCTGAAGACCCAGAACCTGAGGAACAACCTTCAGCAGACTGTCTGCAAACCTCCACGTCAACAAACACACAGAGTAATAATACATTTTTATGGTCAACCTTCTGTGCACCAGGGGTTTGAAGTGACATACAGAAACGGACTTGAATGAAAAATAGTTTCAAGTGATGGTTAGTAAATTTTATCAGATCATACAATCACTTTTTTCACAAAATGATCAACCAATATTGAATATTAATTGTTTTGTTTGTGCATAAAATTAGTTAATTTCTTTAGGAAAAGTACACCAACTGCACACACAAACTAAATACTCAACTAACCATTTTAATCCATTATTTGAATTATTTTGTCTATAGCACATTTCTAAAGGAATATGAATCTCATGAATCTTTCATACTAAACATTATCAGACTGTGAAATCTTAATTCATTTAGCTTTTACTGTTTTTTAATTTAATTTTCTTTATTTTGTAACAAAGTAGTATAGAGATTTTTTTTGTTTTCCTTAATATGAACATAATTATCAACTTAAGAGTTTGAATATGAGTGCATCCCTGATTATAATGTCTTTTCACATACATTAGATTTTATTAAGATGCATTACATACACAGTCTTCAACAAAGTATTATATATCATAATCAAAATACAATAACTAAAATAATATATTTTTAGAAAAGGGATCATATGCTGGCACGCTATATTGGAAGAACAGATGCAGTAACCACCTAGCAACACTTGGCAACCACCTAAAACACCTTAGAATCTGCATAGCAACACCATTGTAACCACCTACAACACCCTAAAATATCCAGAACAACCTAGCAACTCCATAGCGACATGCTATAACCACTCAGAACATCCTAACATTCATAAAGAAATAGATTGACAGCATTATGTCAGCAAAATGCACTGGCAAACACAACTCACATTTCTTCCAGAATATGTAAAAATATTGCTTAATATGGTTATTCAGTTATCTATCAATTTTACCTCGCACATTCCCTGAAATAAACAAATTGTAATTGTTACCTTAAAGAGTATTTCTACCGTATTTAACCCATAAACTGATGTTTTTAAATTGATTCAAATATATTAAATAATAATTTTGACTTGAATAAAATAAATTTAGATGTTACCATTTTTAGTTTACCTTTTTTTCAGTGTACTGTTCATAAACGCTATCTGTCTGTATAGAACTTAATGTGATGCATATTTGTGAGTCATACATAAATGTAAAACAGGTAAGATTTCTGCACTCAAAAAATCATGGCATAGATTATTATTAACTATTTGCATCTATTTGATTTTATTTAAGTAATCGTGTTTTCAAAATGCATTTATTCAAATTCCAAATCAGATATTAATTGTTAAAACTTACCTGTTTCATTTATGTATTACTGACAAATATGCATCAGTGTGTTTATGTTAAAAAGGCATAATCCAAATGGATGGAAATGTATGCAATTCAAATACATAAATCCTAAAGTGCCCCTATTATGCTTTTTCTAATATTACCTTTCATGTAGTGTGTAATTTAGCTGTTTGTGAATGTTAAAGGTCTGCAAAGTTTTAAAAATCAAAGTGGATGACAAATAAATATATTGTCTCCTAAAAGAGAGAATCGATTCTGAACTGCCTGAAATGAGTCGTCAGTAATTCCAGTCTCACTTCCTATTACAAACCTACGTAACAATGTAACAAATTTGCATAATGCCAGTCTATGGTCTTGATTGGCTACCTGCAAATGACGTCTAATTTAATTTACCCTCAAACACTGTAGTTCTCCTGAGGCCTGGAAGAGTTTGGTTCATGTTGTCGATATGTTGAGAAGATGCTGGTTTCAGTGCTGTGAATCCACTTTGCATGCACTTCAGAAGGATGAGGAGTTGAAATTTGGTTTGGTTTCGGTCGCGCACTGTAAGCGGTCGACCAATCACAACAGACTGAGCCATCTGACCAATCAGAGCAGAGTAAGCTCTCGGTAAGGAGAGGTTTAGAGAGACTGAATCTTCGAACTAACCATTTTCAGACTCGCTGAGAAATGAGGTGATGTGCAATGTATATAATGAGAAAAAAGTGTTTTTTGACCTTGGATGCATGTAAACCTATTGTAGGAGACCTCCAAAACAAAATTCTGAACCTTTAAAACAGCATAATAGGGGCACTTTAAATTTAGGCCTAAATATTTTTTGAGTGCACAATGATGTGACAAGAGAAAGGAAACAATGAACGTGATATACAGGGAAACTATGCTCAGAACTGTGCATGACAGGAAATAGTGCTTGTTTTGACAGTATATTCTCTGTTATATGGCTTATCTCACCTCTGACAATCAGGCTGTGAGATGATGCTGACGATGGTTTCTACAGCCATGTTAAAGAGCTCAGACTCCTTAAGGAGGGCAAAGCAGCTCTGCAGCAGCCCCTCGCTGTCTTTTAAAGCGATGTCCAGCGTGAGCCAGGAGGACACACACCTCAGCACCCGCTCTCTGACCCCACAGGGCGCATCTGCCCGCTGTAGTAACTGCTGGAGCAGGGAGCAGACGGAGCTCCACTCCACAGCCAGAGCGCTTCTCAGCTGGGAACGCCGAGAGGCCGCGATCCTGCTGCTCTGAAGCTCCTCGGGCAGAACGGCGAGGATTTCTAGGAGCGCGAGGCATCGGGCCTGACTGTCTGCCTCTGTCACACCCTCCCCTGTCTGGAAGGCACACAGAAGATCTGGTACTGCGGTTGGCCATGTTTCGGGTAAGACGTGAAGGACCAAAGCGGCCAGAGCAACACAGAGTCTCGTCAGCACCATCTTGGGCCCTGACGCGAACTGGCCGACCTGAGCGATGAGCTGCGAGCGGAGGGAGTCTAATTGACCAGTTGGGAGGTCGGACCAATGGCGGGAGATTTTAGCATGTAATGTGCTTGCTCCAAAGAACTGGATCTCAGGAACCTAATTAGAAACAGAATAAATAAGAACTACAAATCTAATGCAGTGAAATTCATACATTGTAAAGTGTGCCGTAGTCGCCCATATTGCTTACTTTGTCTGACCGGAGCAAAGCCCAGCAGAAGTGCCATGCTTGTGGTGATGCCTGGGCTTGTGTGAGCCACTTCTGGGCCACATTCTTCTTTCCCATATCAGGATCATAGTAGAGCTGCTGAAGAGCCTAAAAAACATCAGGAAAAATTGCTCCTATTATATATATACAACAGGTCAAAAGTTTTGGAATTTTTTTTTTTAAGAAGTCTCTTATGCTCACAAAGCCTGCATTTATTTGATCAAAAATACTGTAAAAACAGTAATATTATGAAATATTATTACCATTTACTATTTTCTATTTGAATATATTTTAAAATGTAGTTTATTCCTGTGATGCAAAGCTGAATTTTCAGCATCATTACTACAGTCTTCAGTGTCACATAATCCTTCAGAAATCATACTAATATGATGAATTTAGTGCTCAAGAAACATTTCTTATTATTATCAATGCTGAAAATTATTTTTTTCAAAAATATTTTTGTTGAAAACGTGATACACTACCATTCAAAATTGTTTTTTTAAAGAAATGATTATATTTATTTAGCAAGGACGCATTAAATTGATAAAAAGTAAAGTAAAGTAAAGAAATGTATGTTAAAAATTTCTCAACAAGCCTGCATTTACTTATTTAAGTTTTTAGCAGCCATTACTTCAGTCTCAGTGTCACAGTTTTTTTTTTTTTTTTGTGGAAACTGTAATTTTTTTAAGGTTTAATTGATGAATAGCATTTATTATTTTAATAGAAATCCTTTTTTGTAGCATTATAAATGTCTTTACTGTCGCAATTTAATGCATCCTTGATAAATAAAAGTATTAATTTGTTTACTGCAAACTTTTGAATGGTAGTGTATCACGTTTCCACAAAAAAATATTAAGTAGCCCAACTGTTTTCAACATTGGTTTTTTTAAGCAGCAAATCATCAAATTAGAATGATTTCTGAAGGATCATGTGACACTGAAGACTGGAGGAATGATGCTGAAAATTCACCTTTGAATCATGGGAATAAATTACCTTTTAAAATATATTAAAATACAAAACATTTATATTTAATTACAATTACAATAATAACATTGCACAATATTACTGTTTTTACTGTATTTTTGATCAAATATGCAGCCTTTGTAAGCATAAGAGACTTCTTTCAAAAATATTTAAAAATCTTAATGATAGTGTAATATTACCATATTGTTTCCCCAAAAATGTGTATTGAGTGCATAGATAAGATGCAACTGAAATCACAGGACACAATGGACAAGCATAATATAAACCAGCCACCAAATCCCCCACATGCTGACAGTTATTATTAGACTAGAACAGCTTACTGAGGATATCAAGTTACTTTCCTCTTCCAGAAGCTCCTATATTGTCCCGAACTGCACAAGAACAAACACCTACAAGCGCGTGTGGCTTTGCTTGGCTGTTAGTGGAATTATGGGAATATGAAGGAATAGAGGCCTGAGGGACAGCATTCTCCAAACCAAAAGCTACTTGCCACCATTAGCCCTAAATGGATCTGATGAAATCTACTTCTCTTGAATTTGCTCTTGCCTCAGATTTTATATCTCCAAAATATTATATCATCTACGTGTAATGTAGGCCAGTAAGAGCTGTGTGTGTAAACCTCACTCCCCTGGCCTCAAGAGGCGCGCTAGCAACCGATGTTAGCGGCTGCGGTCTTTAGCGTCCTTGTTAGCGCACCCGCCTCCCAAGCTGGAGACCGGGATTCGAATCGCGCTCGGAGCGGGTCGAGTAGGACCGGTTACATATAGTATAGTATAGTATTAAATGGATAGTTTGCTCCTGGCTTCTGATTGGTCAATACAGATTTGCAGTCATTTTACAGTATATTCCACGATATAGATATAGTAACAGAGTGCAACCACTCATTTTCTCTATAGGAACTGATTATTTCCCCCATATTATGTTGTTCGAATGCTACATAAGATTATAGTTCTTTGTATGTTTGGGGGTGTTTTGTCTGATTTTCAGATTTTTTGCTTCAAATGAATGTTGACGTGTTTACTGGCGCGAGGTCGGAACAACCTGTCACTCATTATGATATCACAGCCATAGCAAATCATAGAATCATTGAAAGCATACCAATCAAATCCCAATGGACAAAATCAAGTCCCATCCTGCATTTTTACATTCAAGAAGCCGTTTTACTCATATACGTCACAATAGGGAAGCAAATACTATCACAACTTCTGTTTATACCGACTTTTAAAACAACCACTTGATGAGAATTATAGGCTTTGTTTTAATAAATAAACAATAAATTGTTGTCTTGGTAGTGTAAGTAATGTTTATTTAACCTGAAAAAAAGTATCAGAATTAAGTAACTGGAACATGAATTTACGTTAAAAATCAAAACAAAACATAAAAAACCATGAGGGCTTTGACTCCTAGCTCTTTTCAGAACAACACTGCTGGAATCCTAGCCTTGTTTTTGTTTGGGCAAAAGCACATCGCGGAACAAAACAATAACAGAACAATAAAAAAGTCAATAAACTAGTAGGAGTGTACAGTGGGGAGAACAAGTATTTGATACACTGCCGATTTTGCAGGTTTTCCTACTTACAAAGCATGTAGAAGTCTGTAATTTTTATCATAGGTACACTTCAACTGTGAGAGACGGAATCTGGAGAAAATCCAGAAAATCACATTGTATAATTTTTAAACAATTAATTTGCATTTTATTGCATGACATAAGTATTTGATCACCTACCAACCAGTAAGAATTCCGGCTCTCACAGACCTGTTAGTTTTTCTTAAAGAAGCCCTCCTGTTCTCCACTCATTACCTGTATTAACTGCACCTGTTTGAACTCGTTACCTGTATAAAAGACACCTGTCCACACACTCAATCAAACAGACTCCAACCTCTCCACAATGGCCAAGACCAGAGAGCTGTGTAAGGACATCAGGGATAAAATTGTAGACCTGCACAAGGCTGGGATGGGCTACAGGACAATAGGCAAGCAGCTTGAAAATGGAAGTAGTTCAAGACGACGGTCAATCTCCCTCGGTCTGGGGCACCATGCAAGATCTCACCTCGTGGGGCATCAATGATCATGAGGAAGGTGAGGGATCAGCCCAGAACTACACGGCAGGACCTGGTCAATGACCTGAAGAGAGCTGGGACCACAGTCTCAAGGAAAACCATTAGTAACACACTACGCCGTCATGGATTAAAATCCTGCAGCGCACGCAAGGTCCCCCTGCTCAAGCCAGCGCTTGTCCAGGCCCGTCTGAAGTTTGCCAATGACCATCTGGATGATCCAGAGGAAGAATGGGAGAAGGTCATGTGGTCTGAGGAGACAAAAATAGAGCTTTTTGGTCTAAACTCCACTCGCCGTGTTTGGAGGAAGAAGAAGGATGAGTACAACCCCAAGAACACCATCCCAGCCGTGAAGCATGGAGGTGGAAACATCACTCTTTAGGGACGCTTTTCTGCAAAGGGGACAGGACGACTGCACCGTATTGAGGGGAGGATGGATGGGGCCATGTATCGCGAGATCTTGGCCAACAACCTCCTTCCCTCAGTAAGAGCATTGAAGATGAGTCGTGGCTGGGTCTTCCAGCATGACAACGACCCAAAACACACAGCCAGGGCAACTAAGGAGTGGCTCCGTAAGAAGCATCTCAAGGTCCTGGAGTGGCCTAGCCAGTCTCCAGACCTGAACCCAATAGAAAATCTTTGGAGGGAGCTGAAAGTCCGTATTGCCCAGCGACAGCCCCGAAACCTGAAGGATCTGGAGAAGGTCTGTATGGAGGAGTGGGCCAAAATCCCTGCTGCAGTGTGTGCAAACTTGGTCAAGAACTACAGGAAACGTATGATCTCTGTAATTGCAAACAAAGGTTTCTGTACCAAATATTAAGTCCTACTTTTCTGATGTATCAAATACTTATGTCTTGCAATAAAATGCAAATTAATTACTTAAAAATCATACAATGTGATTTTCTGGATTTTTGTTTTAGATTCCGTCACTCACAGTTGAAGTGTACCTATGATAAAAATGACAGACTTCTACATGCTTTGTAAGTGGGCAAACCTGCAAAATCGGCAGTGTATCAAATACTTGTTCTCCCCACTGTATTTCCAGTGAGAGTATATTAGCATTGCATTTTTTCATGTTTTATATCTGGGGTCTCCAGTGTTGGGGCAATGCATTACAAGTAACGCGAGTTACGTAATCAGATTACTTTTTTTCAAGTAACTAGTAAAGTAACGCATTACTTTTAAATGTACATTATATTAATACATTTTACTAATATCTGAGTTACTTTTCAAATTAGTAATGTTAGTTACTTTGTTTTCCCATGTACTGACTGACAGCTCTCCTGTCCCCATGTTGAGAGAAATCGGGAGTAAGTGCATGAACACACGCGTTGTGTGTGAACATGATGGTTACTGTAGTTCTACACTAAATGTGAACATGCATTTACTCATCTCACTTGCACAAAAATAGATTCAGTATTCCTCAAAATGAATAAAAAGAAATACGCTAACTCCGATTATTACACAAACCTGCAATTGTTAAATTACACAAATATACTTTATGTATTTAATCTCACTTTATTAATCAATGTATTTGCTACTTACCTTCGATGATCCAATTCAACCATACTAATAAGCAAAAATGACTTTAGATAAACATCACATTTGTTTATTTTTTTTAATTGCTGATGCTTCTTCTCCTGCAAAGCTGAAAGGTTAGTTTGAGCTGTGCCCTCTACTGTACTGATGTGAATTTGCATTTCCTTTTGCATTTGCACTTTTGGCCTTTACTTTTTCCTCAAATATAATCCCTAAAAAACAAACAAGCAAGCCCAGCCCAGCCCAGGTGAGAAAATGTAACGCAAAAGTAACGTAATGCATTACTTTCCATAAAAAGTAACTAAGTAATGCAATTAGTTACTTTTTTAGGAAGTAACACAATATTGTGCTGCATTACTTTCAAAAGTAACTTTCCCCCAACATTGGGGGTCTCTGATACCTCAAACATAAGTAGTGCATAAGGACTTTTGTGTATTATCATGTTGACATTTATTTTTAATCAGTTCTTACAAAATTAGAAAATACTTTAATGTTAAGTAGCCTATATTTAAAAAGCTATTTGGTCATTCAGACCTCAAATAGATCGTGAGGGTTAAAACTGATTTGCCACACAATGCAGTAATCTTTAAGTGAACTGCAATAGTGAAAGAAATGGTGACAAGACCATCTAAAATATAGGCAACAACTTCCCTTTTACCTTTATAGCCTCTAACATTTATGAGAAATGTTATAAAAGAAAAAAGTTATTAGTCACCGCTTGTCAGCTCATGCACAAATGGTTGAGAGACATGTCATTGTGTTTCTGTGAGTCAGTTTTGGCCATAGAGCTACTGTATGTCACATCTACTCACCCTCTCCACCGCCTCCACTGTGAACTCCTCTGCATTCACTGACTCCATTCTCAATTAATAAGTTCCTTATATCCTATTCTTGTGCTCTGTGACGGCCAGTATTCAGTTGTACTTTTTGAGGGGGTGTTTGTGGAGTCTCGTCAGGTCATGAGTGTGTTTGTGCGCGAGCGGGGGGACAGCTCTGACGGGATGGTCCACCAGCACACACGTGGGTCGCCCTAAATAACAGCTGACAGGACTGACGCTACACGTCATTCACCGACTGTCTCGAGCCAATTCACTCAAATCACTCGGTCCCTTCACATTCGATTCGTTGTGATTTAAACGGTCTAGTGGTCATTTTGCTCTCTTTATAAATAAGCTGTCGCTTAGACCACACCCCGCTCTTGAAGCCCAGACCCCTCGAGATATTTTTAACGCTGACGATGTCCGCTGTCATCTAACGGAAAGATCATCCCGGGAATCACAGAGCGAATCTACACGGTGTCTGCGCGCGCTCGCTTTGAGTCGCTTTATCTTAACATGAGGACTCAAAGCGCTTTTATTATATGGACTGCGATGGTTCTTCATTTATCTGTCATAAAAGGTAAGCGCATGGCTTATGATTTATTCGATTTCTAGTAGCTATGGATCCAGCAACATGATTCTGTAATGTTACAGTCTCTGCAGGCTTTGTCTTGCTCGCGTGGTCTTTCGGAATAGTCATCATTACTAATGTATACGTCTTAATTTTTAATTACATTATTTACCCTAGACATGAAACACATTATGGGACAAAATCTATCTATCTATCTATCTATCTATCTATCTATCTATCTATCTATCTATCTATCTATCTATCTATCTATCTATCTATCTATCTACTCTCTTAAAAGTAAAGGTTCTTTATTGGCATTGAAGAACCTCTAATGAAACCACTAAATGTTCCATATAGTGGAAAAGGTTCTTTAGATTATTAAAATGTTCTTCACACACACACACACACACACACACACACACACACACACACACACACACTTTGGCATCACTGTGAAAACCCCCTTTTGGAACCTTTGTTTTTAGGTGCATGGAACCTTTCTATTACACAAAAGGTTCTTTATAGTGTAAAAAATGGTTAAAGGTTCTTTATTGGAATTAAAAGTTCCATATAGAACCTTTAACATCCATGGAACCACTAAAGGTTCTTTATAGTATCTATCTATGTATCTATCTATCTATCTATCACAAAGTATGTCATTGACAATTTGCATGTTACAATACTGCAAAGCTGAAAAGATTAAAATAGTAACAATATATTTGGGAACAGAAAAAAACAACAGTTCATCTGTGATATTTTGAAATATTTTTGGTCTCCAATTTGTATCTATTAATATTTCCCCCTTAAGTAATTATATTCTTGAAGGGAGATCTCAGTTCTCAGTGTTAATTTCATTAACCTTTGGAACGCATAGGTTGATCTGACACATTGATTTGGTGTTGATGTGGGAGACATGGGTTCAAATCTGACCTGTGTTTTCTGCCTGCATAAACATTTTTTTTTTGTTTATGCATCTAACCTAGTTTAATTGGCCACTAAGTGTTTTATGATGTAGCTGAGAACAGTGATAGGGTGATCTTCTTTTTTGTCTTCTAAATCTTCAAAGACCTGTGCACAAGCAGGATTTGAGGACAAAATCTCCTTTTATCTGTTTTGTTTGTTCCTCTGCTCCTTCTTGACACATAAAGGTCACAACTGCTTTGTTCTGTGGATTCACTGTGTGACCATTAAACTCGACTGTACAGATCCGGTCTGGAGCGCCCACGTAACCGATTCAGCATGAGAACACACAGCGCTCTTCCTGTAGCAAATAAACATGGCATATTTCAATTCTTTCCCTTTTAAATGTTTATTTAAGTACAGTTTAAGTACAGTTGTCAATAAGAAGTTATGTGGACATTTTTAATTAATGCATTCTAAATGAACAAGCTGGATCTGTTTGCTCATTCAGATATTTTCTACTTCTCTCCAAGGTCAGACAACAGACTCATCCCCAGATGCGAGTTCCCTTTTGAATGAAGTCCTTCCTGAAGATCGCGTGACTTCAAAAAATGACATTTTGGAATCACGACCCAGTACAGCCTATCAAAGCGTCTCCTCTCCTCCGACTGATTTGTCATCTGGCGAGGTCACACCTACTGCTGCTCCTCCGTCACAGCCATCCAATGACACGTCTCCGTCACCAGCCATCTCACAGACCCCTGCGCTACAAGATGTCACCACCCTCAACACGGCCTCAGAACCAGGCAAGACTAATCAAATTAAACCTAATCTAATTGCAAAAGCTATCTGTCATTAATCAGTCTAACTTGGCTTTGAAAACAAATTTGCCATCCATTGTGTTGAGAACAACAATGAAGATAAGGCTGCAAAAATGAACAACTACAAAGAGTTGAAAGATGTTTAAAATTTTATATTGAGACAGTCTTCAAACCATTATCACATTCAATTGAAAAGATCAAATTTTGAAGCTCTGCACTGAAAAAAAAAAATCACTCAGAAATTGCTAGTGAATTGCACTATAATTACAATATAACTATTTTGTATTTGAGTTTTTTTATTTCAGAAATTTTGATCATTTGCCATCATTATATATTGCCTTTATCATAGTCATCTTCCATGCTGCTCTGGCCATTGAAAAACCCATATTGGTCAACCACGAGCTGATATGACAGTAAAGATAGTGGCATTACTCGCATATTGTTGTATGAATATGATGATTAATGTGTGTGTACATCACTGTGTTCCACTTTAAAGATCAAACACTGGGCTTAATGTGACTGAATCAAGACTGAACTCATGATACTCTCTGGGAAAGTGCCACATTCCACCCACTAGATCAAACGTCTATCCGTAAATAATGGCTTGACGTGGGTGTAACATTTTGGAACACGACTGTGTTTGTAAATAATATCCCTCTCTCATACTGTCATTTCACTGGAAACACAGCTATATTTAGGGCACTTGAATATCTACTTATTGGTTTACTGCACTTATGCCAGACCTTAAGTATGACTGTTAGAAAACAACTTCAAAACAGAAGTTCTTCAAAACTTGCCTCAGTTGCCTGGCAGACAATAAAATGGGTAAAAAAATACCATAGACCTACATTGAAGGAGGGACCCATGACCAAGGTTGCCAGGTTTGCGTACCAAAACCAGCCCAATTGCTATTCAATACCCGCCCAAACTAGCCCAAATGCATTCCGGGGGGTAAACATTGAGTTCTGGGGGGTTGGGAATGTCGCTTCAACCCGCGGCAACAGTGTAAAAGTAGCCCAATTCCGCAGGAAAACCACGGACTTGGCAACCCTGCCCGTGACCACCCAGATCTATCTATCTGTCTATCCATCCATCAATCCATATTTTTAACAGAATTTTTAAAATATTTTGTCTAAATCTAAAAGAAATCGTTAAATCCTCCTATAAAGTGCTAATTAGATTCTTTGTTATTCATCTTAATGAACTTTCATGAACTTGAAGAAATCAGCACTGCACACACTCCTGTTTTGCAATGTGGCAGAGAGTTTTGCATAGACTAGCACCACTCACACTTCTAACATGCTCTTCATAATTTCTTTAAAAAAAATCTTCATAAAATCTTCAAATCCATAAACCATACTTTCTTAAATCTTACTTTTACTACTTTTTCCTTTTGTGTTCAAAGCTTGTGTTTGTGTGCCGATTTTTCTCCTGCAGGTTTTTCTGTTGGCAGCCCATCTCTTTCTTATTTGAAGAGCACCATTTCAGATTCAGTAGCCACAGCTCCTGCAACACCCATCAGTCCAAGTGAAGGACATCAGACCTTGTCCACTTCGACCAGCAGTGTGTCCCAGACTACACAAACAGCTCCACCATTCACCCCCAGTTACCCTCAGACATCTCAGTTTGCCCTGACCAGCAGTTCAGAGGTCACTGGACCTGCTCCTTTGGAAGACCAGGACGAGCCCTCTGAACTGGACGTGGGTGATCAAGGTGTGTGGATAGCAAATATTTTTCCTGCTATTTAGTTTAAAGGGATACTTCATGCAAAAATGACAATTCTGTCATCAATTAATCATCCTCATGCCATAAGACTTTAGACCATATTTTTAATAAGTTTATAAAGATTCTAAAAGTAATCCATATTAATCAAGCAGTTCAATTCAAGTCTTCTGAAGATGATTGTTTTATATTATGAACCAATTTAATTTAGGCTTTTATTCTTATTTAAACATTGATAAACGCACATACATAGAGCACTCAAATATGGTAAATGGAAGCTCAACTTTTTTTTTTATTTCAAGCTTTTTTATTTTTGGGTGAACTAACCCATAATGCTCTGTTTAAACTAAGGCCAGAAAGATACTCTACACAAGTGTGAGAGAGAGAGGTTTGAGTGGTGTCTTTGGTCTTGCAGTAGTGGTCTAGTAAGCACAATGATGGATGATAATTTAATTATTTTTCCATCTGCATTTACTTCTGTGGTCTGTGCAGAGCTTCATTATGTTCCTTTGGTTTTATTAGTTCCTGTGATAGTGATAATCAGTTTCCACTCAATTCATCAATCTTGCAGAATCAGGGAAGGTTCCTCACCACCCTACATCACCCCTGGACCCCCTGCTTGCCGCTCTGGTCACCATTTTCATCATTTGCACTGCCATGGTCTCGGCCGTCCTCTTCCTAAGGTTCCGCCAGCGGAGCGAGCATCCAGAATTCCATCGGCTACAAGATCTACCTATGGTAAGTCTCATACCTATATCATTTATCTATGATATTTACATATTTCTGCACACTGCATTTGGGCATCAAGTTGTAATACTTAAAGTGGGTATGGGATGAGTTTAGTCTCAAAATGATTAACAAATGCATGCACAATTATCCATGATAAATATCTGATTTAATCTTCTTGCCTGTACAAAGTATGCTTTATTAATAAGGCTTGCCTATTTTGGTCTTTTAATGCTAGCCTACTGTCTTAATGCATTATGTTAAGCGTTTTTTTATAACGAGCATCTTATATGGAGGAGAACCATAGACTGTAAAAAAATATGAACGTAGTGTCCGTGACGTCACCTGTACGTTTTTGAAGAGCATTTTTGAAGCCTAAAGTCGCCGTTGCCATCTTGGCAGCACGTCACCGAGCGTCACTCCCGGCTAACTGAAAATGGGCAAAGAGGTGGGGCGTGGGTGGAGCTGAGGTGCCTGGTTGCTGAAACCACGCCCGCCTAGCTCGACCATAGTGGCAATCCACCTGTCACTCAAGTGGCCACGCCCTTAATTATGCAGAAGTTTAAGGCTTAATATAATTTAAACGGATGAGTTATAAAAAAATTCACCTCCTCACAGTTGTCATGAAGGACAAAATTAGCTGTATAGACCAAAACCACTTTTTGTACCAGGCTGTGAACATTTTTTTCTGCTGTAAAGTTGGGCATTTTAACATTAGGGAGATACAGATTTGACTCTCTTTTGGAGCCTGTCTCTAGCGGCCAGTCGATGAATTGCAGTTTAAGTCACTTCCGTGTTGGCTTCAAGAGAGATCACGGGAGGTTGCCGCTTGGGGAGAACGCTTGATTACGATGCCGTTGACTGTTTTAGCAGGCTACTGCCATCTAGTGGTAGCAGGCTTTCTCTGACTGCTGTGTGTGGCCTGTGCAAGGCTAAACCAGAAGGAAAGTCTCAAAATCCAAATGAATCAATCGGATCGACTCAGAAACGAGTCAATGAATGCACGTGTCACCTGATCCACAAATGCACATCTAACTTGTTGCATGCACAAATTCTGACCTACATTAATACAAAATCTAAGTTGCATTCGAGTGATTCTATAATTGGAGAGATACATTTTGCATTTCAAAAAGTTAAGGAAAAAAACTGTTCGCTAACAGAAATTATTTCCAGTATCTTATTGAAAACATTACATTTTAATAATTCAGTGCTTGCCAAAAAAACAGATTGTATTGTTTGTCAACTCTGTTACTGTCAATTCTGTCACATACTGTCAACATTGTTACTCTACCTTGGTAACAGAGTTTGGCAGTAACAGAATTCACATTTTAAAACTTTTTAGCCAAAAACTCCACTTGCTAGCATAAATGCTAAGAGCATGAAATCATGATTAAAAGACTTTTAAACAACCCACTGTGTGATCAGTGATAAATTCTGTTTTCCTTTTGATATTGTGGTAACAATTTTGACATTTTACAAAATAACTCGGTGTAAGAACTTTTTAGATTAAAATATTTTCTCAGAGAGAGCACACAAACCTTTCAGTGCTTCAGATCTTATCAGTGAGGGGAAAGTGACATCATTTCCTGTATCTTACATAGTTGTGGGAGATAATTCCACCAATTTAAAGGCAAAGTATGGTACGGTAACAGAATTGACGCAAGATTTATGGACACATTTTTATAAGATAAAAGTTATTTTTAAACAATTGAATATTGTAGAATTAGGAAAATGACTATTTAGGGCTTTTATAGATAAAATAAATAAAATATTACCAAATGAAAAGTAAAATAAAATATTTTGATTACACAATGATACATGATGGGGAAAAAAATACACTGACTAATTAGGACAACAAGAAATCATGATTTTCAGCTATATAAGACTTTTTACAGAAAATATTATACAAATGCATATGCAATAAGGTCAGCTGCAAAAATAACCCTGTCCACGCCTTTTTCTTTTCTTTAGTAAATCCTGACAGTAGTTTTTTTAACGCCAAAAAAGAGTTTGCGCTGGCGCAAGCTGTTAGTAAATCTGGCCCCAAATGTACCTGCAATTATAGAAACCCATTCACAACTACACCTATATTTGTACAAAATGCTGCACATTCGTGTAATTCTGGATTTTGCACACACAAGTTGTAAAGTATTAGTTTAAATGTAGTAACTCACATTTGTGAATTAGTCAAATAGATGGGTAGTTGTGCACACATTAATAATTAGCACCAGGCTTATTCATTGGTAGTTGTTTGTGTGTGGGTGGTAAAATGCTTGAAAACCACAAAAAGAAAGTCTCAAAATCCAAAAGAAATGAAATGAGATCGACTCAGAAAAGACGTTAATTAATGCACGCGTCACCTGATCCACAAATGCACATCTTCTTTGTTGCATGTGCAAATTATGATACACAAATACAAAAGAAATACAAATAGCTGCACATTCATTTAAATCTGAATTTTGCACACGCAAATTGAAAGGCATTTGGTTGTGGATAGTAAAACATATCTGCAACATTTATCAAGTTCATGGATAACTGTGCATGCATTTGTTAATCATTTTGAGACTGAATTCATCCCATAAAAGTGCCCCTATTATGCTATTTTAAAGGCTCCTAATTTTGTTTCGTCTCTAGGTTTACATGCACTTTACAATTTAATTTTCTCATAATATACATTGCAGCATCACCTCTTTTCTCTCAGTGTCTAAACGATAAATGATTCAGTCTCTCTAAACTCCTCCTTTCTGAGAGCCTACTCTGCTCTGATTGGACAGATGGTACAGTCTGCTGTGATTAAGTAGACCGCTTACAGTGAATTTCAACTCCGGAGGCTTCCTCAGCACTTTATACTCCGTGATACAAACAGTAACGATGGCGTTGGTTTTACTGTATCAGTTCGAGTGCGAGTCCTTTGGAAGTGCATGCAAAGTTTGCTTTCGCACCGCAGAAAACAGCGTCTTCTCAACATGTCGACAATACAAACCAAACTCTTCCAGTCTCAGCTACAACTTCAGTGTTTGAGGGTCAAAATAGACATTCGTGGGCAGCCAATAAAGACCATAGGCTTGCATTATGCAAATTTGCTTCAAACCTACGTAGGTATGTAACTGGAAGTGAGACTGGAATTACTGACGACTCGGAGACTCTTTAGGAGACAATAAATCCATTTATCATAAACTTTGATTTTTGAAACTTTGCAGGTCTTTTACATTAAAAAACAGCCATACTACACTCTACTTGAAAAGTAATATCCGAAAGAGCATAATGGGGCACTTTAAAATTGAGACGTATGAGAATTTGACAGATTTACATATAGATAAGGATGTGTCATGTTTTGCAAATGTGGTTGGCATGTTTTGCAAATCCACTGTGATTATGATCAAATCAGAGGATTCAAGTGCAGCCATCTAAAGTAAAAAATGTATTTGCTTTACTGCAGGATGATCTTCTAGAAGACACGCCTTTGTCAAGAT
The DNA here is from genome assembly GCA_039654105.1 of Coreius guichenoti. Taxonomy (NCBI): domain Eukaryota; kingdom Metazoa; phylum Chordata; class Actinopteri; order Cypriniformes; family Gobionidae; genus Coreius; species Coreius guichenoti. The sequence goes on along the minus strand of CM077175.1, from coordinate 27,746,141 downwards.
ACACCTATTAGCAAGAGTGAATTCCACCATTTCATTATTTGATTCCTCAGGCAGCCAGTGTTGTTATTGGTGTAACTCCCCTGAAAGACCGCTTTCACAACTGATCTCTGATTATGGGTTTTGATGATTCTCAGGAGGCCTTGATGCTAAAAAGTGGTTGCGTAATATTAGAAAAAAATATGGGTTTCATAAGATATTCTAAAACAAGATATTCAGTCTTATTCTCTGCTAGAAACTGCACAGTTCCTTAATAAAACAGTTGTTTAGTTAAGAGAAGGGAATGTTTGAATTTCAAGAAAACAGAAATCATATACATTTTATTCACCTTAAGATTCACAACAAATGTTTGCCATGTAGAAGAAACATAGTAATTTTAGTTCAGCTTATTTTCCAAGATAATTTTTGGGGGGAAAAATTCCCTGGGTTTTGCATATGTACATGTCTCTGGACCTTTGCACTGACATTTAGAGCTAAGACAGTGTAGTGAGGAAAATTGTACTTTTTATGTGACAGTGTTCTAGAATGAGTACAATTTTGGGGTTCAGTTAAATTGTGATTTTGATATTTATGACAAAGGTTGATTGTCCCGATCGCTTATGAAGGTATGTGAAATAATAACTTGAAATGTATTTTAGCATATTCACTTCTGTCTATGCTGGTATTTGTGGTAAACCTAGTGCCTAATGTACTTTGTGCCAAAACTGATTTATGGTAAACAACCTGATAAATATATATTGCATAGTTGTGTTGTTGAGATGAACCTGTAAAGATAAGAGTTTGTAATAAAAGAAGAAAACCATATTTTGTGAAGCCTCATGCTATAACACAGAGTACAACATTTAATATTATAATAAAAACAGGAATATTGTAATAAACATGGTATCATCAGAATAATATAGAAAACATTGAAAAGTTGCATAAGTTAATTTCATTCCTAAAAAGATAAAACTTGTTTATCATAGATTACAAAATATCACAATATTAAATAAACAATGACAAAAATGTGTTAAACCATCAATAACATGTCAGTACAACTGAAGACCTTTCAGTTGTTTAAAAATTCATACACATGAACACTGATTTAATAAGTCATGTAAATATGTATTCTCATACCAGGTTTGTCTGAAAACAATGGCAGGGCATCATCGGTTTACAATCGATTTATGGCTGTGAAATGATGATGTCACCATATGGCTCGTCCTGTCGCACTGTGACTTGTCTTGCAACTGTTTGCTCTGTAAACACAAGACGAAACAACAAGACAGCATAAATTCCCAGGTGAGTGAACTTTTCAATAAATTAAGGAGCATTTGATTACATTTATTTTGTTAATCGTGGTGTTCCATCTCAAACCATTATTGGCATCTAGCAGTTGATTTTCTCCCTTTAAATCTTTGTGTTGAAAATAAAACTGGATTCATTAATTGGTCCACAAGTCGACCATCCCAGCGCCAAAAATTGCTCCCAATTTTTGTGGCAAACCCCCAATTTCATACTTTCATTTTATTAATTTTGTCTACACTAACAAGAGTCAGGCATGATGGGAAGGTAAAGCCTGGTTTTTACTCGGTGCATCAACATGAGCGCGATGGTGTGAGCGACAAAAATGATGTGCGTTGAGTGTGCGAGACCCCATTTCGTGTGGCAGTGTACACTGCATTTTTTGTAACTTTGCACATGGCTCCACTTCCGAAGATATACAACTTCGATGCAATTCTGGCCGAGCAGGTACATCTGTACCAGCATCTTACCGGCACCCAGTTTGCACTTGCCCAAATTAATTGTTTACATTTACAAAACGAGCCTACAATAGCAGAAATAAAGCCTTTTTAAAGAAAATAAAGGTCCTTGTTTAATAAAACTGTTCATGAAATTAAATGAAAATGGATACCCGGATGACCTACATCTTCCGGCGAGATTCTGAAGTGTGATACGATGGACACTTTACTATCCCATGAGGCCATGGGAGAGGATTTGTGAATGGCAGTGAAGCGACGTAAATGAGGCTGGTAAAACACATAGGGCTCTATCATACACCCAGCACAATGTGACGACAGGTGCGACACAAGTGTTTTTGTTAGTTTCAGCCCGACGCAGTTATCATTTTCACGTCCAGTGCCACGTTGTTTAAACGGCAAATGCACTTGCGCTCAACTGTTCGCCCATGGTCGTGCTGGTCTGAAAACGAGGTGTGTTCAGGCGCATTGTTGGCGTGTTGCTATTTTGAGGCAACTGAAAACGACTGCGGCATTGACCAACAAAAACCTGGTCTAAAGTCAATAGCGCAGTATTTGCGTTATTTAAACGGCGCGTTAGTAATATGTGCTTATAGGTGGGTGCACAGCGTGCGTACACTCTGCTTATATTACACACACAGCAGCACACAACGATTTTTAAATAATAAAAATAAAAGGATTTCTCTCTGGAGAAGTGTTCAGTCTTTCCGCTCGCAAATTCCGCCATGTAAATAGCAAATCCGCCATGGCGCAAGCGCAACTGGCTTATAAAGGGATTGGGAGATGAGACTCTGATTGGTTTATTGCACGTTACGCCCAAAACACACCCATGACTCATTAAGAGACTAAGTACAACCCTTTTGGACCATGCGCCAGGCGCGGCGACCGTTTTTTCCTCGTTAAACTAGCAAAAGTGGATTCGGACACCCTAAGTGCACCTGTGCCATGCGCTTCAGACCATATGCTCAGATCATTAAAATAGGGCCCATAATGACAACGTTGACGAATGTAGTGCGTCCAGATTATATTCATACTACACACACTCATACTATATAGAACATACTTTTTTAGCGGTCGTGAAGTGATTACTTAGTCAAAATAAGTACCTACTCAAGAGAGTATGCAATTTCGGATGCAGCCAATGTCACATGTGTACTCGCCACAGCTTTTTGATGGTTTAGAGGACAATTATTCAGAGTTGCCCCCTGTCGTTTCAAAGAGTATTACAACGGCAAGCGTGTCAAGTATAAACACCGTTTATACTTTGCGCGTCGTCAGTAGATCACGCACGGAATTTTCACTTCCATCACGTTTTTTTTTTACAATGGCAAGCGTGTCAAGTATAAACGCCTCATCTATTTGGGGAGGAGCGCGCATAGTCTCGGAGGCTCACGGTGCGGAGCCAGGCCAAAGTATAAACAAGGCTTCAATCTTCTGCCACAGTCTTAGGCTGGCCACACACTTGAAGATGTGAAGCCCGATTTTGGGCCAGATTTGCAACCCCCAACAATCTGCTGGGTTTGGCCGATTCGAGGCTTCTCGCCACCAACTTTTTGGTAAAAAAAAAAAATCCTCAATTGTGTGGTGTCTTTCTTCCCGTAAAACAAAACTCATGCCAGGAGAACCAGCTGACGACTGATTGTCCTCCATTTGTTTTCAAGTCACGTTTGATCTCGCGAGTCTCTGTGAGATCTCGTCTCACTGTGAAAATGTTACTACATTCGACAGGGTGCATTCAGAGGATTATAATGCTAAAAATCGGTTGAAACTGCCCTTATGTCTGTGGTCTCCTGTGGTCTCTGTGGTCTTAAATCGGTTAAGATTTGAAAACGGTCTATTGTGTCCCAGGCCTTACCTAGCAATCTCCAAAAGAGTTGGGCAACAATTCTACGACTGGCCTGAGGGGGCAGCAGAGAGTGAAAGGTCACTAAATCTTCAATAACATCCAGTGGCCTACAACAGAAGAAAGAAATACATTAGAAATTTGTGTGGAGCCACAATCCACTGAAATGGACAAAGCAAAACTTTATAAAATAATCATAAAATAATATATTAATTATGACTGCACTGATATTACAGGACAAAACTTGCTGGATAATGAAAATGGTCTTCTGTAGAGCTGCTTTATAGCTGAATTAAATTAATTTTATAATTGATGAACTCTACAACATCTACACTGTTATTGAACTGAACTGAATCAACATTGAACTGATTTGAGCTGAATAAACGACACTATTGCTTTCTGTAGAGCTTTGAATTGAGTTTACTTCATAACTGATGAACTTTGCAACATTGACACTGTTATTGAACTAAACCGAATGAACACTGAAATAAAATGAGTTGAATAATGACACAATTGTCCTCTGCAGAGCTGCTTTACAGCTGAAATTGTTTCAACATTGAACTTCGCAACTGTTATTTTCCTGTTTATTACTATGAAGCTGTTTTGAAACTTTCTGTATTGCATAAAGTGCTATATAAACAAATGTGACTTGACTATTGTATAATAATATAAATACATATTGTATAATATTTAAACACAATAGTGTAACATTTTACACTAACATAAAAAAGAACCAGATAGTTTTAAGCTGTACCTTAATTGTTCCTCAATATCCATAGCAATATCTTCTATCACTCTCTCCTCTGGGATGTCCTCTAGACCAAACTGAATTTCTGGAACAGGGGATCTAAACCCATGAAAGCAGAAGTAATTATTCAGAGGCACATAATTATGCAGCGACTGAATGTGAAATTCACACGTGTCAAACCAGTCTCTAATGAGAGCGACAGCTACTTCCGTCTCACACTTTCTGTCTCTCTTTTACCATCTCTCCTCTCACCGTCTCATTTCAGGTGTCTCGAGTGGAGAAGACTCCTTGTCTGGTGTCTCCAAAACCACCAAAGAGGCTGCAAATACAATGAAAAAACAACATTTTGTAGCAGCTAAACTTGTTATTCTCTTTCTTTCCCTCCCTTCAAAACACACCGGTCACTACTGAAATAAAGTCAATCAACTGTAATCTGAGAAATCATTCTAGGAATATACACTGATCAGCCACAACATTAAAACCACTGCCAGGTGAAGAGAGTAACATTGATTATATGGTTACAATGGCACATGACAAGGTGTGGTATATATTAGGCAGCAAGTAAACAGTCAGTTCTTGTCAGTTCTTTTATGTGTTGGAAGCCGGAAAAATGGGCAAGCTAAAGGGACAAATAGTTGCTAGACTAGAACTGGGTCACAGCATCTCCAAAATGGCACGTCTTGTGGGGTGTTCCCGGTATGCAGTGGGTTACTACCTACCAAAAGTCAGGGCGTCAGGGTCATGGGCGCCCAAGGCTCACTGATGCACATGGGGAGCAAAGGCTAGCCCGTCTGGGGCCAGATTTACAGGTATGGACAGGGTTATTTTTGTGGCTGATTTGTGGCTTATTGCATATGCATTTGTAGGAGTTTCCCTTTCAAAAGCAAAATTTATGGGAGGAGAGTATTTAAACAAGGTGATTTACTAAGGTTTGAGCTAGTCTATTTACTGGTATTTGCCCCATTACTTACCACCCAAAAAAAGCATGTCTTAAACCAGACGCTAATTTCCACTGCTCTTGGTAGATTGTGTTGGTCATTATGGAAATGATCCAGCTGCGTCTGTGTTCTTTAATTTGAGCATCGTCAGTAGATCACACGCAGAACTTTCAACTTTCATCGCGCTTTTTTGGAATTGTGCTCTCACAATAATTTGCCCTGTTTAGTAAATTTGGCTCCTGGTCCAATCACACAGAAGAGCTACTGTAAAACGTAATTCTGCCCATGATAGAAAGGTGCCAGAACACACAGTGCACCGCAGTTTGCTGCATATGTGGATGCTTAGCTATATGCTGACCCCTGTCCACCGCCGAAAGCGCATATAATGGGCATGTGAGCTTCAGAACTGGACCACGGAGCAATGGAAGAAGGTTGCCTGATCTGATAATTCAGGTTTTATTTTAGATCGGGTGGATGGCCGGGTGCATGTGCATTGTTTACCTGGGGAACACATGGTACCAGGGTGCACTAAGGGGAGGAGGTAGGCCAAGGGAAGCAGTGTGATGCTCTGGGCAATGTTCTGCTGGGAAACCTTGGATCCTGCATTTATGTGGATGTTACTTTGACATGTACCACCTACCTAAGCATTGTTGCAGACCACGTTACACCCTTCATGACAATGCTGTTCCCTGATGGAAGTGTCTCTTTCAGCAGGATAATGCACCCTGACACACTGCACACATTGCTCAGGCATGGTTTGAGGAACATGACAGTTCAAGGTGTTGCACTGGCCTCCAAATTCCCCAAAACTCAATCCGAATAAGCATCTATAGGATGTACTGGACCAACAAATTTCGATCCATGGCGGCTCAACCTCGCAACCTACAGGACTTAAAGGATCTGCTGCTAATGTCTTGGTGCCTGATCCCACAGGACACCTTCAGATTTCTTGTGGAGGCCATGCCTCGACATATCAGAGCTGTTTTGGCAGCAAGAGGGGGACCTACATGATAATGGCCAGGTGGTTTTAATGTTCTGGCTGATGTTCTAATGTACTAATATTTTACCTGGTGTTTCTTGCAGGAGGAGGCCAGACTCCACCATTTCTCTGGGAATCTACAGTAGTAAGGATGCCAGACAAAAGATCAGTCATTTAAAGAGAACCACTTGTTATACACTTAAAAATATTTATGTCTAAATTTAAGATTTGAATTGCATATAAACGTTCCATCCATTTGGATCACACCGTTTTAACATAAACAAACTAATAGACTCATTGTGACCACTTTACAATAAGGTTTCATTTTTTAACATTAGTTATTAGTTCACATGAACTAATAATAAACAATACTCCTATAGCATTTATTAATCTTAGTTAATGATAATCTCAACATTTACTAATACATTGTTAAGATCAAACATTGTATCTGTTAATTAATGCACTGTGAAATAACACGAACATGGACATTTCTAACTTACATTAACAAAGGTTAATAAATGCTGTAAGAATATATTGCTTATTGTTATATTAGTTAATGCATTAACTAATGAGACCTTATTGTAAAATGTTACAGAAACAGGTAAATTGTATGGAATGATATTCCGGACAATATTTAAAAGCAATTGAAAATTGTATTTGCAATTGCATTTTCAATTTGTGCACGCATATGTTGTGTCATAATAGAAACACAAATGCGTTTATTGTTTGTTATGGGTTTATTGATATCGGAAAGTATGCCATGCCCTCAAGTGGTGGAAAACAAAGCACCGTTTTCATTGTTATTCATTCCTATAAGGAAAACGGGGAGAAATATCTAATAAATGTGTCTATTTTTGCGTAAAACTGCTGTGTAGTTTTTTGCACTGCAAACAAAGCCAAAAACCTGGAGCTAAATATTTATTGCCTGCCAACCAAACAAAAAGAAAGCAAAATAAGACTGCTCTGGTTGCAAGCAACTTGTCAAGAAGAAATGAAGATACATCTGTTAACCCCACAACTAAGCAGCATGTGTATGTCTAAAAAAAAATTTTTAAATGTCAAAATAAAGATACAAATATAGTTCAATGAATATGAATACATTTTTTAAAAATAATGTTGAATAAAATGCTGAAATGAAGCAAAATTCAGATCATCCTCCTACAAAACGAACATGAACTGCGACTGAATGTCACTAATGTAATTTTCTTTTGTTTTTGATCGCTTTGATCGTGAGCACAGTCATATGGACAACATCATGTCAAGTTTCTATAGATTCTCTGATTTTAACTCATAAAGATAATTCACTGTGTCAGCTGGAACTATGATTATGATATTCATCTGATACATACCGAATGCAGTCAAGTCAGTTTTCTTATTTGCTTTTTTTTTTCTGGTTGCCAGGTGAACATCTGGATTTTTGACTTTGTTTGAACATGAGGGAAAAAAATTCCCCGTTTTCCACCACTCGAGGGCATGGCATACTTTCCGACTATATCAATAAACCCCACCATCAAGACTGATTGACAGTTGACTGTTAGACATCGGAAATGCAAGTGCAAAGGGGACTGCGATTCCATTTGAATTTTGTGAGGGCTGTGGCAGGACACGGAGAAAGTGAAATAGCAAATGGGTGATTTTCTATTGCTATTCCAAAACGGCAGGGTCATAACTCGTAAGACATTGGAAATGCAATTGCAAATGGATTTTGTGTTTCCATTTGAAATTTGGCAGGCATGTTACATACACGGAAAAGAAAATCCAAACTCAATAGCAAATCACGCATTTGTGTTTCCATTATGTCACAACGTATGCGTGCACAAGTTGAAAATGCAATTGCAAATACAATTTGCAATTGCTTTTGAATATTGTCCGGAATATCATTCCATATGTCTGCACTCAAATAAAATACGGCATAGATTATTATTAACTCTTTGCATCTATTTGATTTCATTTAAATAATCATATTTTCAAAATGCATTTATTCCAATTGCTTAGAATCAGCATAAATTTGTTCTTTGTGAAATTTGTCCAATTACATTTATAAGTTAAAAGTATAAACATGGTTAAAATATGGCTAGCTGTGAAAGGAGCATTAAGTTAAAATGTACGAGATTGATAATTTGTTGATAAATAAATCGAAATTGATGATAAATATATAAATATATGATAAATATATAAACTTGGTTATTGTGTATGTAAACCACATTTAGTTTTTAGAACTATTACAGAAATCTTACCTGTTACATTTATGTATGACTGACACATATGCATCACATTATGTTTATTAGTTTGTTTATGTTAAAACTATAATCTTCATTTTATTTTTGGATTATTTTCAATTTCTACACTTTTGATGTCACTGGCACTGGTTGCTAGGGTGTTGCTAAGGTTTTCTGGGTGGTTGTCGGGGCATTGATATGTGGTTTCTAGGGTGTTCAGGGTGTTGCTAGGGTGTTGTAGGTAATTTAAGATAGGGTCTCCCAAACTGGGGTTCACAAATCCCTGGTGGTTTGTGAGGGAACTGCAGGGGGTTTGTGAGTTGTTGGAAAGCGAATAATAATAAATCATAAAAATACAATATTAAAATGAAAAAATAATTTAAAAATAAAAATCAAGCAAAATAAAATCTCTACCTGCATGCCATGTGACCACATGCACATCCAAATATGTTATCAAAATATTAAGTTAAAATCTCAGGGGTACTACAAGTAACTATTGTAGGTCAAAGGGGTTCAGCTGACAAAAACGTTTGAGAATCCCTGAATTAAGGTATTAACACAAATGGTGTGGGACAAGTTACATCTTAAAATGTAATAGTGTTAGTGGAAGTAGAGCACATGTTATGCATGTTAACCTCTTTTGAGCTAAGCTCTCTCTCCTCTTCTCTCTCTGCTGGTTCTGGTCTTTCCTCCTCTTTCTCTGGTATCTCCTCAGCTAAAGGAATCTCCTCAGCTACAGGAACCTCCTCAGCTACAGGAACCTCCTCGGCTACGGGAACCTCCCAGCGTGGCCTGGATGGAGGGATGGGCTTCACGACCGCGGCCTGTTTCCATAGCGCCAGGATTTCAGGTGGAAGGCCTGTGTAAGCATAACACTCAACTGTCAATAATATGAGCTTTAGCTTTAGCTCTGGACTGTATAAAGGGATAAAGCTTAGGATGTTTAAGTAAATATCATGGAAACTGTCATGAAATATCCATATAGGTCATATTAGACACCAAAAATATATATTGTGTGTAGGTGTGAATGCGTGTGTGTGCGAGTCCCAACTCCAACCCATGTAATGGAGAGGGTTGGGGAAAGACCTGGTGACTTTCCCCTGAAAAATCATGGACAGTCTCGTGTATGGCAAGAGCTGGCCCATAGAATCACCAAGAGTCGGATACGACTGAAGTGGTTAATAAATGAATTAAATGTTTTGAATTTCTTTTCTTATGTTCACTCTATTAATTTCATTTTAGTGCTTTGAAGTGCTATATATATATATATATATATATATATATATATATATATATTTACTTATTTTAATTTATGCATTTAATTTTAAAATTTGGCATCTGGACAGGATGATTTTCATTCAGGTACTATATCACAATAATGAGAATGAGAATCCCAGTACACCAATATATGTGTATATGAGAGGAAAATGTGCAGCTGTCATGAAAATAATGGATTTACCCAGCAAGCAATAGCAGTCATTTCGCCGTCTCTGTTAACTATAGACCCGATATAGTAACCCTATGAGTAACCCACTTCTAGCCAAAATAACCTTGAATTTGGTTACATGTCGTTTTTGCCAAAATAACTTGCGAGATGTATGATATTCCATCATGTAAGCAAAGTCACACCTGATTACAAGGTGTTTGGTTTCATTTCTTTGACATGTTCATGTTCTAGATGACTCTATTGTTTGGCTATGGTTAGACATCTATTCAATTATCACTGACAGCCCAATTATCACTTTGCCTTGTTTTAGCCTAGATGTCAGGGCTGTGTTTGGATGGCTATTTTAAACGCAAAATTGCTTGCTGGGTACTTATATTAAAATTTTGGAGTCTTTAAAATGTTTACTTTTTTTTATAGAAATCTCTTCTGCTCACCAAGCCCACATTTATTTGATCAAAAATATTGTAAAATAAATTACAAACAAAATAAAATCTATTTTATTACATTTAAAATGTAATTTATTGCTGTGATGTCAAAGCTGAATTTTCAGCATCATTGCTCCAGTATTCAGTGTCACATGATCCTTCAGAAATCATTCTAGTCAATGTTGAAAACAGTTGTGCTGCTTAATATTTTTGTAGAAACTGTGATACTTTTTTTCAGAATTCTTGGATGAGTAAAAAAGTTCAAAAGAACAGCATTTATTTGAAATAAAAAATCTTTTGTTACATTATAAATGTCTTTACAGTCACTTTTAGTCAATTTAATGCATCCTTTCTTTCAAAAAAAAAAAAATTATTGAGCCCTATTTTAACGATCAATGCGCCTGAACACACCTCGTTTTCAGACCAGCACGCCCATGGGCGAACAGTTGTGCGTGTGTGCATTTGCTATTTAAACAGCGTGGCGCTGGGCGTGAAAATGATAACTGCGTCGGGCTGAAACTAGCAAAAAACACTTGCGCCAGGTGTATGATAGGGCCCGTAATGATTTTAGGGTGAATTATGACTCGGCCATTTCTTTGTGAGATTCGCTGACTTACTCATGCAAGGGTTCCCAAGAAGTTCTTTAGCACCCCTCTTTTCAAAGGGTGGTATGATGCGTGTCGCCTAGAAGAAAAAACACAATTGACAACAATTTTATTGACAAAAATAATGTAGACTTGAAGAATACAGACTGTTCTGGACTTACCATAGGCCTGGTCTCTGTCTCCGCATCATCAATCCGGGCCCTCATTTCCTCTTGAGATATCTGTGTATGTTCATCAATGAAGAGCAGCTGTCTCCTCCTCTTCCTCTTCTCTTTAGGCGATTCAGGCCTCACTACAGCAGGCTGACAGAGGGACAGATGGGAGTAGGGCTTGATGACAAATGTGTCAAATGCTTTGATGTAGCTTCAAGACAGACCTCACAACCTAACACACCTCAAGAAGAGGGCTCCTTTCTCTCACCACCCTTTCTCTCTCGGGTTCAACGGCCATTTCCTCCTCTTCGCCAGGCGGAGGGGATGGTATGGGTACAGACACGGATACTGGCGTCTTTTCTCTTTCCTCTAACACAGGCATCTCGATGGGGAGCCCCAAATCCTCCTCAGGCAGCAGGACAACTTCCTGGCTTGATGCACCAGTGATTTGCGCCCTGGGAAATCATAATCTTAAAAGCATAAGTTTGGTGTTTTTCAACCCGTATAACATTAAGGGCCAGATTTACTAACAGCATGCGCCAGTGCAAAACCTCTTTTGGTGTTAAAAAACTACTGTCAGGATTTACTGAAGACACGCAGTGAAAAATTAGTGCCAAAAAGGTGTGGACAGGGTTATTTTTGCGGCTGACCTTATTGCGTATGCATTTGTAGGAGTTTCCCTTTCAGACACAAAATGTATGGGAGGAGAGTATTTAAATGAATCATGCAAGGTGATTTACTAAGGTTTGCGCTCGTCAATTTACTGGTGTTTGCGCCATTATGTACTGCCCAAAAAAAGCATAAAGCAGTCTTAAAGCTGTCTTAAAGCAGACTCTAATTTGCACTGCTCCTGGTAGATTGTGTTGTCATTATGGAAATGATCCGGCTGCGTCTGTGTTCTTTAATTTGTGCGTCATCAGTAGATCACGCGCTGAACTTTTCACTTCTATCGCGCTTTTTTGGAATTGGTCTCTCACACCAATTTGCCCTTTTTAGTAAATCTGGCCCTAAGAGTTCTTTTTAGCCCCCTTTCAGGCTTTCCTTGGGATTGAAAACTGTTTTTTTGATGCATTTCATTTTTAAACATGAAATAGGCGCTGGACATATTAAAGAGCTTGCACTTTAAAAACCACACTTGTCAGCTTGATTATGGATAGGGCTGCATGATAATGGTTAAAATGATAATCATGATTATTTTGATTAGAAGATATAAATCACAATTAATAATCATGGTTGTTCTCATTTGAGAAATTTCTTTTTAAATTTAATTTAAATCAGAATTGTTGCACTTTCACGCAAGCACAAATCAAGTGAACGTCAACTCATACGTAGGGTTTATTTGACCTCATCTAGTTTCCTGATTTATTATAGCCTATTTATCATATACATTAACACACTCTCTAATGAAAGCTGGTAAAACCTTAAGAAGCTTCTTTTAAAAGCTAAAACTGTGAAATTCCTAATATTATTTCCAATTATTACAAATTATTTTTTTTATTCATGACTTATATTGTATTGTAGCACAGATGATGTGTAACCATAATCACCAACAATTAAGTCAAAATTCATGTTTGGATTTATTAGATCGGCACTAGCCGTTTCCATCCAAAGTTGCGAATTGAACTTGAACACAAAATTGGAGTATCGCTAAAACATTTGTAAAAAAACAAAAAAAACAAAAAACCTTTCCATCACGTGTTCAAAAGAACAAAATCATCAAAATAGTTGCTGCAATCGGGGAAACCACTGTCATGTATTCTTGCGTTCGGATGTTGGTGTTAGGGAACGCGATCATGTGAGACGCTTCTGAATGGTCAATATACCAAATCATTTTGATGACAGACTTTGACTCAGGCATTTCAGAACGATCAAACAACAGCTGAGATGCTGTGCAATGAAACTGATTGGCTGGTTAGTCCAGTTATCCAATCACATCCTCTGCTGAGGCAAAATCACATCAGTTTTTTGTTGCGCACTGAGGGATTTATTCTGTAAATGTGTTTCTGTTGTCATTTATAGGCATGTCTTCTTATCGAATAAAAAAAAATTAGCCGCCTCAACTGAGCGCATACGTTTTTTTATGCGCATCTTGGCATTTCCATCCAGCTTTTTTTTGCAGTATACCAAAAATTATCATAAAAATAGGTGGATGGAAACATGGCTACTGAGAGGGTTAGATCACAGATTGATTCGCAGCAAATAGCACAAGCGTCCTTGTGAAGGACCACAGACTGGTTATACTGAACTCTCATTTGAGCAGAATAGCCCAGTGGAGGTCGCTAAACATAAAGGGCCCTATCATACACCCGGCGCAATGCGTGTCAGGTGCGATGCAAGTGTTTTTTGCTAGTTTCAGCCAGACGCAGTTATCCTGTGCCACGTTGTTTAAATAGCAAATGCATTTTTCGCCCATTTGTGCGCCCATGGGCGTGCTGGTCTGAAAACGAGGTGTGTTCAGGTGCATTGTTGGCGTGTTGCTATTCTGAGGCAACTGAAAACGACTGCGCCATTGACCAACAAAAACCTGGTCTAAAGTCAATAGCGGAATATTTTTTTTTATATTTAAAAAGCGCGTTAGTAATATGCGCCTATAGGCAGGTCCACAGCGTGCGCACACTCACACACACACTTGTTACACACACAGGGACGCGCAGCTGCACACAAACATTTTTAAATATTAAAAAAAAAAGGATTTCTCTCTGGAGAAGTGTTCAGTCTTTCCGCTCGCAAATTCTTCCATGTAAATAGCGAATCCGCCATGATGCAAGCACAACTGGCTTTTAAAGGGAATGGGAGATGACACTCTGTTTGGTTTATTGCACGTTTCGCCCAAAACACACCCATGACTCATTAAGAGTCTAGGTACAACCCTTTTAGATCATGCGCCAGGCGCCGACCATTTTTCCCGTCATTAAATTAGCAAAAGTAGATTCGGAAACTTCCTAAGTGCACTTGCGCCATGTGCTTTAGACCATTTGCACAGATCGTTAAAATAGGGACCAAAGTTTTTGGTGTTTCAAATCATCAAAGTCTGGGTGGAAAATGTATCCATTTAGGAGAAAAGCTCTGACTGTGGAACACTTGACATCTGGGAAACTTGTGGAGGCTTGCTATCAGTGCAAGATAATGAAGTATCAAAATAAAAAGGATATATTTAACAATTGTGATTATAACGATTATGCTTAGTTCATTGAGAGGAGCAGAAATCATGATCATTATTAAAATATGGTTAATAGTGCAGCCCTAACGATGGACTAACCAAGGTGAAAACTAGAGAAAGAGATTCTGGATTCAAGATTTAGATTTCATGTGGACTTTAAAGCCATCAACCCTAAAACCGTTCTTTTCAAAATGGGAAGTTTTCCATTTTTAGTATCTTTTGTTTACTGAAAGCGTACTTAAAGAAGGCGTAAGTGCAAGTTTCTGAAGTGCAGTTGTCTAAACATACAGATCTAAAGAGACTGATGTTGTAAGATCTCTCGCTGCCTCTCTCTCAAGTGCTGCTCTCTCTTGCTCTCTTTCATCAGGCATCCTCGGCTCTCTGTCCTCTTCTGTCTCTTTCTCTATTTGCTCTCTTTCTCTGTCTATTTCCAGCTGCCTCTCATCTTCACCTGCGAAAAACATTCCCTTCTCAAATTTAAACCTAAAACTGATTTATAATGTCTCCATGTTATAAAACAAGATACAACATGACAGAAACCGCACAGGGATAAATGATAAAACCACATGAAATGAGCACTGACTTGAGTGTTTGGGCAAATCTCACCAAACCTGACATGAACACATTCTCATTATCATAACAGATATAGATGTTTTATTTTTGAGTTGCCTTACTATTCTTAATGGTGATTCTTATTAGATTCTTATTACTGCAATAACAATTTTTTTTTTTTTTTTTTTTTACATTATTTTGTTTTAACATTAATTTTACATTTTTTAATTTAAATAAGCATAGTTTAAAGCCAGCACAAAAAGCTACATTGAAGTATAAATACTTCACATTTTATATAGTATTTTTAATTAATTATAATAATAATAATAATAATAATAAAATTAAAATATTTTTTTATTTTATTTAAATGAGCATAGTTTAAAGCAGCACAAAAAGCTACATTGAAGTATAAATACTTGACATTTTATATAGTATTTTTAATTATTAATTTAAAAGATTTTTTTTATTTAAATGAGCATAGTTTAAAGCCAGCAAAAAGGCTATAATGAAGTATAAATACTTGACATTTTATATAGTATTTTTAATTATTTTTTATTTATTTAAATGAGAATAGTTTAAAGCCAGCACAAAAAGCTATATTGAAGTATAAATACTTGACATTTTATATAGTATTTTTAATTATTTAAAAAAAAAAAAAAAAATTTAAAATATTTTTTTTATTTAAATGAGCATAATTTAAAGCCAGCAAAAAGGCTACAATGAAGTATAAATACTTGACATTTTATACAGTATTTTTAATTATTTTTTATTTATTTAAATGAGTATAGTTTAAAGCCAGCACAAAAAGCTACAATGAAGTATACATACATATAAATAATACTCTTTATTTTTAGCATTAACGTTTTAGCAATAAGGTAATGAGGAGTAATGTGCTTGCTTAATTGACATAAAAAAATTATGTGAATTAAAAAATCATTATATATATATTTTGATTTTGGAGTGAAATATGAACATGACATGTTCTTGGCATGTTTTGAAATATGACCAGGACATGTTTAATTAGATTCATAGATTCATTAGTTTGTGCAAGTAGAATCTGTATCTTCATCTGGCACCAGGATAATTACTGCACATAATTATGGGTTTGAGTGAAAGCAGCATGTCGCCGTCACTCACGCTCAAGAAAGTGATCTGGCTGCTCCAGCAGTAGTTCGACCAGGTTGGACTCCTGCAGATCTGCTCCTTCAAACTGAGGAAACAGAGAGACGGCATCATGGATAAACACAACTGGAGTTCAGGCAGTGATGATAACAGTGACTCACAGCTGTACCTCTGGCTCAGGCATGATGACTGGTTCTCTTTCTGTCAAAGTGATGGACTCCTGACTGGCTGTGATGCCTAGAGGGGAAATAAGGAGCTTCAAAATACACTTACATTTCTAGAGTTGTCCTTATTGCGGGTGCTTATCATTTGTAAATTCCCATAGCATAATTTGAAAGAAAATGGATACATGTAATTGTGTGCCGCAAATGATAATGTATCACTTTTCAGTGCAAACTATTAAGTGCTCACCATCTGAAGGTGGTGTTGGTTCTCTAATGGGCGAGACATGCTCTGGTGAAACCTCTTCCATTCGCTGAGACACAGTGTAAGAGGTTAGATTACACATGACTTAACTTCATTGTTAGATAATAAAATAATAAACAATACCTAGAAATTATGCTACCTGTTCAAAAGTTTGGTGTCAGTAAGATTTTTTCATGTTTTTGAAAGTGCTCACCAAGGGTGCATTTATTTGATTAAAAATATAGTAAAAACAGTAATAATGTGAAATATTATTACAATTTCAAAGAACTGTTTTCTATTTTATTCTATTTTAAAATGTAATTTATTCCTGTGATCAAAGCTGTATTTTCAGCATCATTACTCCAGTCTTCAGTGTCACATGATCCTTCAGAAATCATTCTAATATGATGATTTACTGCTCAAGAAACATTTCCTATTATCAATGATGAAAACAGTTATTCTGCTTAATATTCTGCTTAATATAAAACTGCTATACAGTTTATATAACTTTATAAGAGTCTTTACTGTCACTTTTGGTCAATTTAATGCATCCTTGTTGAATAAAAGTATTTCTTTTAAAAAAGATCTTACTGGCCCCAACCTTTTGAATGGTAGTGTACGTATCGCAGAACTTTAGTGTTTCTGAGTTACATCCACCTGAATGAAGCTGCTTGGACTTGGCAGGCCGTATCCGCTCTCCATAACTCCAAAGAACGGATCCCTCGCCCCCTCGGTTTCATCAAATAGCGCAGCAGCATCAGGGATCATGTGACTCTGCCTGAAAGGAAGGAGGAGGACGTTGATCTTATATGCATCAAGCTCTGAATCTCATTTTCATTCATATTTTTAATCTTTGTCCTGTTGCTTTGATCTAATGTTTTGTCATTTTTCTTTGCTTTTAACCTTGACTTGAAAAAGGCCTTTTGTGACATTTTGCCTTAAGAGGCCAACAATATACTTAAAATGTTGCATATTATAATATGACCAAGTTAGAATAAGTTGCAAATGCTGTTTCATTGTTTGTACAAATCTAAAAATAACATGAAATGTATTTGTAATTTTTGTAATTTTGACTTGCTATTGGTTTTTAGGGTGATGCTGTGACATTCTGTCCAGGTACTAGTTAATTCAGGGAATACAATAATTCTGATGCAATTACAGTAATGTTTATTAATGTGCACTGTCCCTGTTAAATTAACTAATAAATAAAAATAAATAAATAAATCTGAAATATTGACTCCAAAGGGCTTTGGGTAGCACTTTATTTTACAGTCCTGTTCCCCATGTGCTTATTGTAATAACTAGGTACTGACCCTGAACCTAACCTTAACCCATGCAGTTACCTTATATTAACCAGTAGGTAAGTACACTGAAAATACACGTACTGTAAAATAAAGTGCAACGGGCATTGTTTAAAGGATCAAAGGCAATGTTCATCACCAGACATAATGGTTCCATTCATCTGCATAAGCACTATTGTTATTTCATCTGACATCATGACAGTATAAAGGATGCTCATAATGAAACGTGTCTAAGAAATAAAATAGTGCCTGACCTGGTTTCTTCATCCATCAAATCAATGTTAGCCTTCCGGTTAGTGCGGAACAGTCTGTCAATCGCCCACTGAGTGTCCTCTGAGAAAAGGACACAATTAACAGAAACAAATATCATGTTTCTTATCAGCCCATACATAGAGGAACCCACTGTGTCATCTTAAAGGGATAGTTCACTCAAGATGAAAATTCTGTCATTAATTACTCACCCTCATGTCATTCCAAACCCGAAAGACCTTCGTCCGTCTTCGGAACACAAATGAAGATCTTTTTGATGAAATCTGAGAGATTTCTGTCCTTCCATTGACAGCTACGCAACTACCACTTTGACGCTTCAAAAAGTTCATAAAGAGATTGTAAAACTAATCCATATGAATCGGGCAGTTTAGTCCAAATTTTCTGAAGAGATATTATGAGCAGATTTAATTTAGTCTTGTATTCACATATAAACATTGATCAGCGGACATAAACAGAAGCTCAACCGAACCTGCTTGACCTGAGAGAACAAACCTCTTGCGGAAGCTCAAACGTCCTGTGTAACATGAATTCATTGGTTTCATTAAAAAGATCTTCATTTGTGTTCCGAAGATGAACAAAAGTCTTATGGGTTTAGAACGACATGAGAGTGAGTAAATGATGACAGCATGAACTATATCTTTAAAGGATAAAGATGCAGTCAAAACAGCAAAAAAAATAAATAATAATTCTTGTGTTATATGTCTTCCAGTTAAATCAATCTTAAGTACAATTTTTATTAGTATATTTTAAAAAAAATATTATGAATGAGTATTTTTGACAAATGGACCCAGCCCACCTAACAAAAATTCACACTGTCTGTGGTAGACGAGCACCACTCCATACTGCAGCTGAGAGGACAGGTACAGGGAGAAACGGGGGCGGGGCAATCCTGACATCGGGGGCGGGACTCTGACCAACACGTAATCAATGATGTCATTGCTGTTTAAGAATAACTCCATTAATTTATTTTTTATTATTTACATTTTATTCAATAAAAATGAATAACTATATTATTATATTTAAATGCATTTATGTAAAAAAAATATTCACAAGTCATTTATTTATTTCATTTCACAGAAAGGATAGGCTGCTACTAACCAGGTGCGTTGGACATTGACTTTAAGCATATCTCTCCGACTGATCTTTCGTCCTTTAGTGGCCGCCAACCTGAAAAAATATATATATATATATTTGGTTAGATAGATATTAGCTATGCCTCAGTTTTAGGATTAGACCTTGTAAAATGGACAGATTATAACATTTATCCTAATTATGGGTTTGCCATGCACGGCGTGCAATAAGCACACCTTCTCACACAAACAGTCAATAATAGGCCTAACTCTCGGAGAGAAATGAGAACTCACCATATCGTGGCAAAGCACCCAGTCCGATGATTGAGCACCGTGGGGTAGAAAAACATTGTGAACAGGTTGACGAAGACAGGATAAATTTAAAGCAAAGGTTCAGCGAAAACTGCAATAGCGTGATCATGAAACAGATGAAATCTCTCAGGTGAAATCCAAAGTGTTTTGATAGGAATTGGGGACTATATAGTAGGCTACTTCAAAGGTTGCTGTGGGGGACATTGTTTTGAAAGATCTACCAATCAGTTGTGCTTTGTAAATAAGACAAACCAATCTTATTAAGACTTAGTGTAGGACGCATTTTATTGGACTGTCTTGTTCAATAGTATCCATAACAATTCCTGTTATGTAATGTTATACACATTACAGCATAATGAATATTGAGGACCATTAAAATATTTACACAACATTCTAGTCATAAAACAACATCATTATGGGCGGGTGACAATTATACTATATAAAGAGTTTTTTTTTTTTTTACTATATAAAGATGTTATTGCAATATAAAGAAGCAAAAGCGAGAAAAAAAGGATGAGTGGTGTAATGCATCTAATCACCATCAGGTGGCGTGTATGTTGTGTGTTATGATGTCCAATACGAATGATTCGATTATGAATATTAATTACATTTGCCCAGTAACCTTAACTGATTTGCTGAATGGCTGTCGCGGGCGCTAACGAATGAACCAATCCTAGTACGCTGAAGACTTAGCTTCATTAATATTCATAAGTGCAGCCGAAATGACGCGAACGGAATCGTTTCACTCGTGTACTTCCGGACTGAACCAAACCGGAAACTGTCTACTTTACAACTTTTGTCTTCGCTGTTGCACATCGTTTGGAAATATCAGATATCATGTCGGGCTCATCAAGCATTGTTGCGATGAAGAAAGTCGTTCAGCAGTTGCGTTTCGAAGCAAACATCAACAGAGTAAAGGTCGGTTGGTTTCTATGAGCGGTTTGATTTCTGATGGGACTGGAGCTAGTGAGTTAGCAGCCGGGTTGAGCTTGGGCGTGGACCTGTAACCCGTTAGCTTTGTTTTAGCGGCTTCTCAGATGATTTATTAAAATAGTTTTATTTTCCAGTCAAGCAGTATAAATATATCTACTGAACAAACTGAATATTTAATATACTTTGGCGGGGAAGCACTGAAATATTTGATTTATACCAGGTCTAGCTAGCTAAGATGGTTAGTTTGTTTATCTAGACCAGAGGTTTTCAGATCCCATAGACCCCCAAATATGATCATCCTAATGTGAGGGCCTAAAAATTAAAAGGCAGTTGTGTGTTTACAAATATAAAGACCCAATTAATGCTGTCGGAACAAATATATTATAAATGTGTCGATTACGCTACATTTACGTATTTTCTATTCTAGTACTGTTCTATGTATTATATGAATCAAAATGTGTTATTATATTTACATGTTATTTATTTTAAATAGATGTTTTAAATGATGCATAATTACATGCAACTAACCTTAACCCAAACCTTAAGTACATGTAGTTAATTAATATTACTTAGTACTTAAATATATAATTACACTGTAACAATGACATCTTAAAATAAAGTGTAACCTTTATATTTTTCTCTTTTTATATGAGAAATGCAATATCAGAGTAGTGTGTATTTCTTGCCTACATCCATTTTCACGTGTGTCTGTTATATGAGTTTGTTTTTAGCATTGCAGCTGATTGTGTATATAACCCATTTAATGTTTCCACAGTTTCCAGACATTTATGACATGTTGTGTAATTTTGGTTATTTAGGTTTCTCAGGCGGCTGCAGAGCTTCAGCAGTTCTGCATTCAAAACGCCCTTCAAGATCCCCTGCTGACCGGTGTGTCTTCAAGCACCAACCCCTTCAGGACACAGAAGGTTTGCTCCTTCTTGTGAGGGTCCACGACGGCCATCTGCTATTGGTAAGGATAAAATGATATATCAAATTGCATTTGATTAAATGCTAAACATTACAAAACTGAAACTAACAATTAAAATCTGTCTTCTCAGGCTTTTTTCCTGTTCCTGTGACGTTTCTGCTGGGGGAAAAATAAGAAAACCACTGCCTGATGTATAATCGAAAAAGCAACAGCACAAAGCTGTCCACTTGCCAGTTAATACCTCATGCCATAAACACAGAAATAAGAACTGAAAGGATTTGCCGATCTGGCCGCTTTATGTCTGTTATGGTGCATTTTCTTCTCAAGTTTTCATTGTAGAACAAGAAACTTTTTTTTTAATATCTCAACTTGTATTTGACTCTCTCTTTCACAACCTTCAGATTTCTGTTTGAAGACCTCAAACTAAAAAGTCTGCCTTAATGAGTGATAAACAACGCTCCAGTTTTGTGGAGGGAAGGCTTTTGTATTTTTATGTGGCACAGCAGAAGAAACTTAGTAATTTATTGTGCCTTTTTAACATTGTAGTCTATCTTCTCTGCCTTAGACTTTTTATAACCCAAAATAAACCCATTGATTTCTACATGTCTCCCTTGTTTTAATACTTCGATTACTCTGAAAGAATTGCTCAGGATGTGTTGTTAACCTGAAAAAGAAGCTAGTTTTATCACAATGACATGAAATTCACTCATTTGTTTGAAATGCATTTGATTGATAGATTTATGAATATACACTCACAGGGAAAAAAAAGGTACAAAAGCTGTCACTGGGGCGGTACCCTTTCAAAAGGTATACCTTTGTACCTAAAGGGTGCATATTAGTTCCTCAAAGGTACATATTAGTACCTAAATGGTACATATTTGTTGCAGAACCTGATTTCACCAAGTACAATGTTCCTGGATCAATATCTTTGTTTATCCTGCAGCAAAATTCCAATTAACCAATCAGATTTGAGGGACAAGTTTATAGTACATGTCAGGTTTAAGCTTACAACCAGGGTTAGATGCTTTTACATCAGTGTTATTCACATATTTCCCTCTGATTTTAGGGATAACTTATGGGGTTAGCACAAAATTTTTAGACCGGAATGTTGTTCCAGGATCAACAAAATATGTTGACAGAGGAATGTGTATAATTGCAAAATCAGGACATGCTGTACTGTTCCAGTGACGGTTTTTGTATTTTTTCTGAGAGTATCATTTTCAGTAAGAGACTATTATACCACACAAAATGACATGGTATTTTGTAAGGCTTTATGTATTCATTCATACTTTACATAGACTTGTAAAAGGTTATTGTTAGTGTGTTGCAAGCAGTTTCTTGCTATGTGAAATCCTTTACTCCACCTAAAACTATATTTAAAATTCTGTTTTTAATGTACATAGTTACTACATAAGTTCACATGGAATATTTGTACTTTGAAAAGTTCATGTCACTGCATGTGAAGTTCAAAAGCTGTACAACACGTACAAAAATTTTAACCTAAAACTTTGATTTTCAATGATATGTTATTTTTCATCATGAGATTTATAATATAGGTATTTAAAATCATATTCATATTTTAAAACACGCCATATCATAGCCAACGTGTTGCATTAACATAATTGCTTATAAATATTTGCATGAAACCTAATTGGCCTGAATAAATGGTAATCAGGTGTAGGTGGTTTGGGTGAGTGATAAGGCAGTTTTCATTAATGCGTGTTAAAAACGGCGACCTACGAGCTTTTTCATTTGCATGGTCGAGAAGTTGGAGTTGTGTGTGATATAATTATCTAGCAGGCAAGATGGGGCTGAGTAGCACATTAATATGGTGGATTACGGTCTTTCTTATTATATCCCTCCTCACTGAATGTTATCCTCGCATGTACCCTCGTACATTCCAGCAAGGAGGAGGGTATTTGGCAAACCAGCAGCTGTTGAACAACCAGTTTCAGGCGGCGATTCCACAAAGTCCTCCTAAAATGAACGACCCCGTTCCACAACGACGTCAGAAAACTGTGTCCGTATATTGCCAAGACGAAGCGATAGAGATCGTGATGAACGCAGACCTGTTTGCCTCGGGTTTTCCCGTCTACGCTGATGAGCTATGGTTGGGTCAGCAATCATTGCTCAACAAAGTGTCTGCAGCTTCATGTGGAGCTGTGCCAACTGGAGAATCACAGTTTGCCATAATTGCTTATTTCAAAGATTGTGGAACCAAACTATCTGTAAGTTATATTTTGAGTTTCTTTTCACCCCCCCCCCCCTTTTTTAAGAGGATGTTTGCTACCCCCACTCCACTTAGGCCCTGTTTACACCTGGTATTTAAAGGGTAACTCAACCCCTGGTCAAAGCTTAACTCCACCCACTGGCAGTATTTGAACAATGCTGGAAAAGTGGGCAGAGCCCAGCGGAGACAGAGGGGACGAACCGAGGGCGGGGCTGAGCGGGGGGCGTGCACCTGTGACCCGCAGTGACGGACTGACAGCTATCAGACTCGCAAAACTGCGGTCTTAACTCCCGAGAGAGAATGGGACCACTGACCTAATCTATGAACCTATCCATATATTGTAGAATTAAAACACTTTATACCCAAATGTCAAAACATTTACTCGAATCAATGAACAGCACTAATAAAGCCCCAGTCTTGCAGATCATTAACTAAAAAAAGTTGTTTTAGGGTTTAGTTACCCTTTAAGATGGGTTTTTTTTTTTTTTTTTTTGTCAACCAAAAGTGGTTGAAAGTGGACAAAAGAAATGGGTTAAAACACCGTGTAAATGGGTATGTGTCTCCCTTGTAACTTGACCAAACCCTGTCTTAATACCAGGTGTAAACAGGGCCTTAGTCTGACTAGAAGGCTAGCTAGCAACCAGCTGGTGGGCTTAACCAGGAACCACTGAGCTACACCAATAATACTATTAGTAGGCCTAAATAGTTTGTTACAAACACATCATGGGTTTCATTTCTTATCACAGGTAACTGAGGACTCTCTGGTATATTCAAATGTCCTTGTGTACGCTCCTCTACCTTCTCCTGATGGCGTGCTTCGCCAAGATGGTGCAGTCATACCTGTTCAGTGCCAATTCCGGAGGTAAGCCGACCAACCTCAGTTTTCTTAATGACTGAGAGCTCTTAACATTTTAATTTTTTTTTTTTTCTCAAATCCTCTTAAGGCGGTATAATGTTGACAGTGCGGCAGTAGCACCCACTTGGATTCCATTTGCTTCCGCTGTTTCGGCCACAGATTATCTGGACTTTACTCTCCGACTGATGAGTGGTATAGTGTTTCAATTTGCCAAGTTCTGCTTCAGAATTATTTATCACTAATATTGTTTTGTTGTTTAAGATGACTGGCAGTATGAAAGGGGCTCAAACATCTATTTTCTCGGGGATGCGATACACCTTCAAGCATCAGTTACCTTGGCCAATCACTTGCCCCTACTTCTATTTATTGACTGGTGTGTGGCTACACCAACATTTAACTTTGATGCCAATGACGTCAAATATTCCTTTGTAGATGATCGTGGGTGAGTTTGGATTCAGACTTTGCAATATTGCTTTTATTACATCTATTACATTTAAACAAACCTGCTCCTGTAAAACCTGTGCCCGGTTTCACAGACAAGGCTTAAACCTAGTCCCAAACTCTTAACTGAAAGCAACTTGCACTGGCATATCTTAAAATGTCAATCAGTGCTTTTTGTCTCAAGATGTACACAGTAATTATTTTTTTTTATTTTTTTTTTTTCCTTTTTTCCTGAGGCGTGTTTAATAAAAGCTACTTAAATGTCCTAATTCAACTAAGGCCTAATCCTGGCTTAATCTAAGACATGTCTGTGAAACCAGGCGCTGGTCTTGTAACTACCAGTTTGGTGGTGAATGAAATTGGTCCTGTAGTGCAATGAAAGGGATGTATAAAACATTCTTAAAAGAACCACATTCTTAGTGTGGAAAACATTTTAATCTAAAGAATCTTTTGTGCATTAAAATGTTTCCATTGTTAAGTGTTCATTAAACCATGATTGCCAACCAAAAAAAGCCTTTAAGTGTACCAGTCTGTTTGTACACTTGAATTCAGCATTTTGAGCTTCTCTAATCATGTAGACTGCTTTCAGATGTCTTGCAGACAGTAGGGGTTCATACTCCCACTCCAAGTTCTTGCAGAGGAGCGAAGGCAACAAATTAAACCTACTGTTGGATGCCTTCAGGTTCCACAAGTTGACAAGCAACTTGGTGAGCAGGACTTTTAAGATTGATTAGTTTGATTTGATAGTTCACCCAAGGATGAATATTGTAATTTAAAGGGTTAGTTCATTGAATTAAGTTTTGTCATTTACTCACCCTCATTTTGTTCCAAACCTGTATGAGTTTCTTCTGTTGAACGCAAAAGATTTTAAAGACTGTTTGGTAACTAGACGGTTGACGGAAGCCATTGACCTCTATAGTATTTCTTTTCCTACTATGGAGGTCAATGTCTTCCTTCAACTATTTGATTACCAACATTCTTTAAAATACCATCTTTTGTGTTCAACAAACTCATACAGGTTTGGAACAACTTGAGGGTAAGTGATGACAATCTCCATTTTTGGGTGAACTATCGCTTAATCTGGAATAGGTTTGTTTTTTTTTTGTTTGTTTTTTTTTTTTTTTTTCTCTTCCCCCCTCTCTTACCACCATTTGCAGTCTGGACAACCTTCAGACGTTTGTTCCATCTAGTTGGAGAATATAAAACTTATTTGATATTGAGCTGATTTGAGCACACTGGTTTCATTTGCCATGTGTCATCTAGCAACGAGGTGTTCAGAATTAATTCAGTCTGGTTTGTGATTAGTCGTTTAGTGTATGATGCCCAGATTTTCCTCTAACCAAAATCAAGTGTATGATGCCTAGCGTTTTAAAATCTCTTTAGGTTTTAAGAGTCGTGTAGTGAATTCTAGCCTCAACTCACCCTAATTCCAAACCTGTAGGACCTTTGTTCTTTGAAACGCAAAATTCGTCAATGTGGTCTCTTTTGGATCCCATTGTATGGACAAATACTGTTGAATATCGTGATTTCACAAGTCCTACAGGTTTGAAACCACATGAGGGTGAGCAAACGCCAGTTTTCATTATTGGGTGAAGACTATTTGTCTATGTAATTTGTCTAATTCTGCACTGCTTCCTGGTTTTATTTGAAACAGGTGTACATCACATGTTACCTAAAGGCCATCCCTGCTGCCTATTCTGTGAGCGCTCAGAATCGAGCATGTTCTTTTATTGATGGAAGGTAATGACAGACTCCTCAAATATTTAAATCTTGGTATCAATCAGTGGTTCTTTATGAACCCATATAAACTGCGCAGGTGGCAGTCTGTGGATGGAAATGATGAGGTGTGCAACAGCTGTGAGCCATCCAAACAAGGTGCAGCCGAGCCTGAACCAATCAAGCCTTTCCGTATCACACTAGCCCCTCCTGTCAAGCAGCCAAATTTGGCCCGAAAACCTGGGCCTGCCGGTCAGTCATTAGAACCCTTTAGAGCTCTCATACAGTCAAGGCAGTCTTCATATGGCAGTCTGTCAAAGAGAGGAACCGACTCGAGCAAAGGTTTACATGATTTTAATGTTTCGTTCTTCATCCGTATTTATCAATTCAAGTTATGTGGCACTTAAACCTCCCCCCTTTCTTATAACAGACTGGAAGATTGCTACATTGGGTCCTCTGTTGCTGCTCCCAAAGCAAGAAACTACTACCCGGTCAAGTGGACACTCAGAGTTCAGGCCAGCTGAGGTCTTCTCCACATCAGTTACCGAGGAGCCGGAGTTCTTCAACTCGACCGAAATTAGTTCCGTGATGGATGAGGTGGAGTTTGAAAACGCTCCAGAGATTAGAAGCTTCCATCCACTAAAGGATGGCCTGTTCCTTAATGTTGATCTCTTCGGTTCAGAAGAGGGAAGTGGGTTTGAATAATCACCCCCACACACCTTTAAAAATGAGCATGAGGAAAAAATGGAAACTGACAATGTGACCTTTTTCTAAAAATTAAAGTTTTATTACATCTCATCTTGGTCCTTGCCATTACTGCAGATGCTGTCGTCACAGAAAAAGCATTTAAATTCATAAATCTCAATGTAGTTTGATATAAAAAGTAAAAATTGCACAATAGCAAGTTCTTTAAGTTTCACAGCATATGCTGTAGAAATAAATACACTTATGAATTCTAACTCAAGATAACGTTCAGCACCTTTTAACTCAATTTCTCATTCAAATCACATGATTGTGAACTAATTACATTATGTAAATGTGGTTCTAAAATAAAAGTACCTTTTTAAATGAAATTATGAAACCCTTCACAGCAGATATAAATCTTAATGAATTATAACTCGAGGTAGCATCTTTTAACTCTCTCATTCAGATCACATGACTCTGAACATTAGTATGATGGAACTTTTTGTAAGTTAACAGGTTTTGATGTTTGCAAGGGCATTTATTTTTATCGATATATACTTCAAAGGCTTGGTTACTATATTCATGAATTTCTGAATAATTCATTTATAACAACTCAAGGTAGCTTTCGGTATCTTGCACGCAGTTCTTCATTTAAACATTATAGGGTTGCACATGATTATGAGCTGTCCAACTATATTTAGTAGAATAGTACACACAACCTTCCATAAAAGTGATTAATAAGTTACCATGTGGGCTATTTCTTCATAACAGTTTTTGATCTTATGTACTTCACGGTCTCTTTGATGTTATTGTCCTCACTGGGTGTCTTTTTCACCAGGTGTGCCATTCGTCTGAAGCCATCCACTAGACCTGCTCCAGTCAGTGCCGAACACGGCTGAATGAACCAGTCTCGTTCGCTGCAACTCTTTCTCAGGTTAAACTGCTCTGTGATCTCTGTTACTGTAGCAGCTCCTACAATATCTTGCTTGTTGGCAAGAACCACCACCGGGAGTCCTTTGAGGTGCTCACTCTTTAAGGCCTGTTCCAAGACGCCCTTGGCTTCATCCAGACGCTTAACATCAGAAGAGTCCACGACGAACACAATTCCAGCTGTGTCTTGGTAAAAGTTCCTCCAGTGCGCTCGCATCTTTATCTGACCGCCAACGTCCCACACGGTCAGGATGATTTTGTCCCTGTTCTTCTTGGCTTCGATCATTTCTACATTGAATCCAATTGTGGGAACTGTATGGAAGTCCTCATTGTATTTCAGTTTGTAAAGAAGAGTTGATTTTCCAGCTTCGTCAAGCCCTAGGAGGAGGATACGTGCTTCAGGTTTGTGTCTGGATCCTGAATTGCCCATTGTAAATGTCTGATGTTTTACAAACACCAAAGTCTCTTACACTCTTCTCTTAGCAAACGTGAGTTTACTTAAGATGGAGTCTGTGTTACTCAGTGATGTATTATATCTTGCTTATCTACATAGAGCTGTATGATTATTGGGTCAAAGTAGGACACCTCCCAATAGATATGCTAAGAATGCCTGAACGGTGTCCTGTGGAATTGATGCATGTACACATTTAAACTGAATAAAATATTCCATGATTAAATAAAATAGAATCTCATGTTCAACATGGCTGCCGTTTAGTTTAAGATCCAAAAGAAAATAAAGATGTCAATTGACACATGAAATACATAGGAACTTAAACTTCCAGCAAAATAAATAAATAAACAAAAACATAGCTATGAAATAAAATATTTGAAAGTTCTCAGTTACTTTGCCATGAGACTGGGATGTGCCCATAAGTTTAAAGAAATAAGTAGGCTATGGGCTTCCCATTACATTTATCAGCTGACCACATGCATGACCATGACCTGGCAGGAAGTCATAAGTAGCCTGGTTTAAAAATAATAAAATGTCTTGAAAAAAGTCTTCAAATAAACATTTTTCAATCTTTCCATTCCAGTAAATGGACACCAAACAAAAAAAGTGTATGGTATGTCTCCCTCAGATATCCATGAATCATTTTTATCACACCATCCCAAGCCTTCCAGATACTTCCAGCACTGGATTATTGACTGTGGCGTCATCATCTTTAGAAATCGTCCTCAGGATAGATTAGGAGAAACTATAACAACAGCGACCATAACTTCACATCCACGGGCCGGGCTCACCTTTGTCTACCGAGGGTTTTATCTATCCACACCCCGCCTGTTGGATCTGCCACATACACCAGTCCAGAGCAGTCCTCGTGACAACCGCAGCCGTGGCGCCGTCTGTCCGCTGCCGCTTCATACGGAGAGACGTCCGACCGCCATTTCCCTTGCGAAATGCCGGGAGTGCTTTTTTTACACAACTTTGTAGCTGTAAGTGACGTAAACTCGTTAAACTGCTCGGGTGTCCTTGAACTGCACTGACCCATTCTTGTTTTCCGGCTGTGCGTGGAAAAATCCTTGAAATATATGCCGTTGCGCGCGCGTCTTGTAAACTCTGTGGCAAAGCGGAGCCCAAACTGTACATTTATACGTTACGGCCACTGAGCTGCTGGGTGTCAGATCCAGTAAGAGTGTGTAGGGGGAGATATATAGGAAGCTTACTCAGTGACAACAGGCAGGGTCTTTAATACTGGACTCCACAATGCTGGTGCTATTCTGAGGCTTTACACCTGCTCCCTGTTGTCACGATGGACTCCGGCAGCGCGTCACCGTTAAAGCTCGGTATGCGCTGCAGTGTAAAGTTACTGCGACCGAGGCCTGTGAACATACATGTGCAGATCAGGATGTCAGTCTGTCAGGAAGAATGCAAACAGCCATGCGTCATGCTTATTCTATTTGTTTATTATTTCCCATATGAGCTCATACTGTATAGGCCTACCACAATTTCCCACATTAAAATCAATACAGTCCCTGTCTGCTGAAAAGACCATTTTAAACCAGCAAAGGCTGTTTTTTGCTGGTCTCCCAACCTGCTCAGGCTGGTTTTTAGAGGGGTTTGGCCATATTTTAGCTGTTGTAAGATGGTTTAGTGGTCCCTTGTCCTGACCAGCCTTTTATCTGAGTAGGGTACAAATTGGTCAATAACATTTATTTATAGGCCTATAGCACAACAACACATGTTGGCCAAAGTGCGTACCAGGACCTAACACATTCATTCAGGATTATAAATCAAAGTATGACAAATACAAAATTGCACAAAATTAGTCAAATGCAAGCGAGAAAAGACAAGAATTTAAATAAGATTTAAATGCAAATTGGTGCCCCAATTTTTTTAAACTCATGCACAAATATTTTGATAATTGGGGAGAAAACTACAGCTTTACATATCTTAATTAAAAATGAACAAAATTAAAAATGTCTAATGATTTGTTACCTGTTCTGCTGTATTTTTGTTACAATGACCAATCTATGATATCATTTGTTAGCAGAGTAGGCCTACACAGATAACACACGGAATACGTTGTACTCTTCCACAACATCCATCCAGTCGCTCTGACTGGCATATTTTATTTAAACAACAGGCACGTGCATTCATTCAGTCACTGATTAGGTCACATGACATATACCTTGCAGTGTGATTGCCTGGCCCACAAAAATAACAAAACTGGGAAAACAAATACAAATACAAATGAGAGCATAATACTTATACATATTAACACTCCCACTTGCTCTCATATTTCTATTTTATCATTTCAACATAAGTATACACAGTTCATACACCGAACATAAACAGGTTAAATTTCATTAACTTAAGCTTTGTTGCTGGTTTTGTTAGTACATCTGCAACCATATCATCAGTTGGACAGTACTCCAGACTTATCCTGCCTTCCTCTATTACAGACCTCACAAAATGGTACTTAATGTCCACATGTTTACATCTCTGTCTATACACCAGATTTTTTGCTACGGCTATTGCACCCTGATTGTCTTCATAGACTCTAGACTCATATTTCAGACCATCAATGTTTTGTAGCAATTGCTGTAGGTATAAACACTCCTGTACAGTCGCAGCTAATGCCATATTCTCAGCCTCACAGGTGGACAGTGCAACTGTAGGTTGCCTTTTGGTCTTCCATGAGACCAATGGACCGTTTTTGTTTAGGCTAATGCAGTAACCAGTAGTACTTCTTCTATCAGTTACATCAGCTGCCCAATTCGCATCGCTGTATGCATGTATCAAGTTCTCATTTGCACCTTTTCTGTAGCACAGTTCTTTGTCTTGGGTGCCTTTCAAATATCTTAAAACATGCTTTACAGTATTCCACTGTTCTGTAGTCGGCCTAGTAAAATATTGTGACAATTTACTCACTACAAAACTTAGGTCTGGGCTTGTACATGTTGCCAGGTAGATTAAGCTGCCTACTACCTCCCTGTATTTTCTGACATCACTCATTACCTCAGCATCATCAGTGTAGTTTAGTTTTTGTTCGCAGGGGGTAGCTCTGGACTTACAATTTTCCATGTAAAATCTCTCAAGTATTTTCTCAATATACCTGTGTTGTGACATTTTAACACAATCAACACCTTGCTCATAATCAATGCCAAGAAAATGTGTCAACTTTCCTAAATCCTTCATTCTAAATTTTGCATCGAGCATCTCTTTTACCCCTTTTAACATTCATATCACTGGCCGCAATAATCAAGTCATCAACCCATATGATTATGAAAACTTTCTCAGTTTCTGTAACCTTTGCGTAAACACAATGATCAGCTGGGTTCTGAACAAACTTGATTTCACATAAATACTCATGCAACATTCTGTTCCAGTTCCTGCCCGACTGTTTAAGTCCATACAGTGATTTTTCCAGTTTTCCATTACCTTGAGATTTTACCTCGTAACCCTCTGTAACCCTCTATAAATTTCACACTCTGGCACATGTAAATATGCTGTCTTCACATCCATCTGATGCACAATCAAATTTTCCTGAACAGCTTTTTGCATCAACACTCTCTCTTGACTGTAACCTTTAGCAACATATCGCGCTTTGTATTTGTCTCCTCCATCACTGTTTCTCTTTATTGCATAGACCCATTTACCCCCCACTAATTCTTTACCTTCAGGTAGATAGGTCACATTTTCCTTTAATGATTGCATCTCCTCATCCATAGCCTTGACCCACTCTTTCGCGTTCATTTATGTTACAGCTTCTTTATATGTTTGGGTACATTGCATACAAGTCTGTAACAATAATCAATGTCAGTTACATCACCTTCAAAACCACAAACATAATCATT
Organism: Coreius guichenoti; assembly: GCA_039654105.1. Taxonomy (NCBI): domain Eukaryota; kingdom Metazoa; phylum Chordata; class Actinopteri; order Cypriniformes; family Gobionidae; genus Coreius; species Coreius guichenoti. The sequence continues at coordinate 27,713,840 of CM077175.1, read as the reverse complement.
TAGATAACCTGGCCTTTTCCTCTCCCTCGCAGGATTTCTCCTTTGTTCAGGTTTATCTTCATCCATTTGTGTTTGGTTTTTGCACACTACTGGTTCTTTTACTGTGGCCTGTTCCTGAGTACTTTGCAAATCAACTTCGAGGCTTTTTCTAGATTCTCTAGGATTATTCTTGACCTTAAAATCATCGTCATCATCATCATCATCATCCTCATCATCAATCGATATCCTGTCCGCCTCAGTACTCATTTTGGGCACAAACTCAATTAGTCTGCGTTTCTGTACTTTTTTTGCTCTTAGGATAGTAGATCATGTATGCTGGACTATTCTTGTCATATCCTACAAAAATAACTTTCTCACACCTTGTGTCCAGCTTTCCTTTGTCATGTTGGTAATCGTAACATGCTAATCCGAACTTCTGCATTTTAGAAATGTTAGGTTGTCTGCCTGTTAACTATTAACATGCACCTAGCCATGTCGAATAAAGTTCTCCAGTTACGTTCAGCAGTGCCATTTTGGTGTGGAGAGTATGGTGCTGAGGTCTCATGTCTAATACCACTTCTACTTCCCAGGTGAAAAAGTCGTACTATTAAATATATTAAAAAATATACTTGAAATTCAAGTAGTATGTTCATAATACATTTGTATTCCCAACATGCTTATTTGAAGTGCATTAAAAATATATTGAATTGCATTTTAATATATTTCCAAAAAGTATACTATAAGTACTTTGGTAATAAAAATATGCTTAATTATACTTTTAAGAAATATGCTAAACACAAGCGTACTTTTAGTGAAGTTTTAGTGTATTTATATATGCAATATATAATATAATATATAATGCAATATATTTTAAATATTTATGTATTTATCATTTTAATATTTTCAAAAGTAAGATATTTTGAAAAAACTTTTAACATTTAAAATGTACCAACTTATAATGTATTATAAACATTTGTCAACTATTATTAAGCATTACAATATGCATACTTACAATTAATATGTCCATTACATGATACATTTGTAATAGGCTACTACTGAAATTCCAACAAGTATTTCAACATCATATTATTTGAAATGCATCATAAATCATTTTTCCAAAAATGCTTAAAAATTCAAGTAGTGCTCGTTACTTGTTTAAATTCAAACAACACACGTTGTGGGATAGGACTAAACCTGATTGGTTCCAGCGTTGAACGGCTCTGATTGGTTCTTATGATAATGAGCTCGTACCTCAGAGAGTAACGCCCCTCTGTTTATGGCCTCGCCCACTGATCTAGTAACTCCTATTACTATCCTGCAGAGACCTATACTCACCTCGGAGCATATCAGTTATGCTGTGCATGCTTTTGTTGTTGAATATGATTAGAAGTCTAAATTTAAACTGTAAATGATATAGAGCGATCGTGTCTCTTCAGAGGACTTGGGGGAAATCACGCGATTCATATGGATTACTTTGGCAATGTTTTTTTTTTTTTTTTTTTTGCGATGAGCTTTTTGAAAGGTGAACAGTTTTGGTGAGTCGTCCTTCATCGGAGGATTATAAAACCCTGCATTATTTAGTGACTCCAGGTAAGATTTGTATTTAATTAACGTTACTTTCTGTGCCAGTCGTATTTTTGACACAAAGTGTAACAGCACTTTTTCGTTTTCAGCTACATTTAATTTGACCAATCAGAGCCAAGCTTTTCAAATCTACATTGTGGAAGCAGACGCGAAGAGATGAAGATACTGCCCGCAGAAGTTACTGGTAAGTTTTAGTTGCTGCTTGCATAAATAAATAGTTTACTGTTTAGTTTTTTTCTTAGGTGGATAGAGCTGGTATGCCGCTGTAACATGATACTGACACCAGCTAGATATCTAGCAACTTCAGCACTGGGTAGTCACACATAAAGTCCCTTTATAAAGACTTTGATGAATCTGTTTAAAATCTATGTGGTGACATTTGTCTGTCTTAAAACAACTATAAAACATTGTTCAATGCATCGGCAGAAAACATAATTAGTCATTTTAACATATACAACATTACATAACATTCTTTTTATTTGCAAAATGAAGTTGCGTACTTATTTCTGATTTCCTGAAAAATTTGGCTTCATTGTAATGAGGTAAATGATCTTTGAAAAGTTTGAAAAAACCATGTTATGAACATACATTTACTTTGTCTTGAGCTGACTGATTGGTGTTTATATTTGTTCAAGCTTGACATCCTGCCTTTTTGTTTATTTTCTAATATATATTTATAATTACAGATAAGTACAAAGGAAAAGGGATGTTTATAAGAGAGTGTACGGTTATATTACCCAACAAGTACATTGTACTCAGGGTCATTCTTAAAAAGAAAACAAATCATTCATCATCATTTGTCTGCCTGCTTTTTGTTTTTTATATTTTTTGTGAAATATTAATTAATTAGTTTTTTGTATTTCCCTTCAGATCAGCTGCTATTGAAGACAGAGTGCAGAGACAAGCAAAGAAGAGAGTAGTAAGTATGATTTAATGTCATATCACCTCTGTTGTAGAGATTTTGAATCTGGCCTAATGGAGGATCTGGCCTAATCCTTTGAGCCATTCATGTAAAAATCTGTCTGTTATTTAATTGTTTTTGTTTTTTGGTAAAGCAGCAGGTCACTTGTCATAGTCATCCTGGCATACGCCATTTTGCACAACTTCTAATTTCCTTAAATCCCATTTAGCAACTTGTTAGCAACTGTCTTTTACAAGACATGCAACAGCTTCAAAAAAATCACGAGTGGGGTAATACTGATGTGTTTTATGTCATAGAATAAAACGTGAAAGTGTCTTGAGCTTGTGTTCATCACAGGCCTTATTTCAGCCATTTAACCAAAATCCCATTCAAATAACTCATTGACTTCGGTACGAGGGAACTGGAAGTGCAAAATGCTAACTCGCTTCTGTGTTTTGGCCTACAAAGTAATGTCATACCTGCACCACTCTATTATCGACATACAACATACCCTGAAATACACAGGTTGCGTTATTGCTTCAAATAACAATATCAGTGATTAGTCTGCTCACTGTAAGTGGGGTTGTTGGTCTTCTTCTAATCTTATGTTCATTGTAACTCATAGAGTGCTGTATAGTGACGACAGAGGATAAAAATGGACATGTCAAGCTTGCTGAAGATATAGTCAAAGCTTTGAAAGGTAAACTGAGAAGTCAACGGAATTGTAATGCATATCTATGCAAATTATAATACATATATTCAAACATGGATGCAAAACTGTTAATCATTGGTTAATTTTATATAAATAGTTTTTCCCTTTCACAGATCCTGTGATAAAGAAGTCTTCAAACATTACAGTGTCTGAATTGCAAGCCCTCAGTTGCAGAAAATGCAAGTTGTACTCAAAGAAGTGATAGTCCACTTGAAGATGATGTGGCATTTAAACTCTTCTGTTTCTTTGTTTGGTTCAGCCTTTTGCAGACTTGTTTGTAAAAGAAAAATGCATTATTCACTTCTTCACTCCCAGGTGAAAAAGACGTACTATTAAATGTATTAAAAATGTACTTGAGTATGTTTTTAGTACAATACAAATATAAACATACTACTTGAATTTCAAGTGCATTTTTAATACATTTAATAGTACGTCCTTTTCACTTTACTGTTGTTTTCCAGTAACTTTTATTCAGTGATGTCATATTCATAGTGTGCTTTTCAGTAATACAGGTATAACTGAAATGTTCTACAAGTGGATAAAAAAAGCTCTGCCATAGCATTTCACTGATCTTTCATTTATTATAATGTATTTGTCAATAGATTATGTATGCTGCTGTACTTTTTTAATGTACGCTAGGAATTTATTTTGTAATGTACACAATTATATAGTAAAGTGTGTACGTGTCTTATATTGAATGATTTTGCACTTTTTATACCATTTTAAATACTGAAAAAAAAACAGCTTTATAATATACTAGTAGTGTAATACTAATGCATTTCTAATGAACTGAAATGCTATTAAAATGTACTTGAAGCACAAAAATTATTAAAAATATATTTTAAATGAATTTTAAAGAAATACATTTAAATTGCACTAAATATACTTAAAGTTGTTCCATTTTAGCACAATTTAATATATTAAAATATATTGCAAATAGCTTAAAATTGATCTTAAGCATATCTTAAAATGCATTTAATATACTTAAAGTTGTTTCAAAATAATACATTTAATATGCATTTAGTATAGTATAATTTAAATATATTAAGTATGTCCAAAAAAGCACAATTTAAATGTATTTCCTTTTCACCTGGGTTAATAATGCTTGGTTACTCCCTTCCTGTGAACTCAGACCTGATGCATTTAACCTGTCCATATGGAGCCATATCAGCAAGGAATTTTTCGTTGCGGTCACTGTCACTCTTATTTTTCAAAAAATATACAAACACCGCACTGGAATAATTATCTGTGAAAGATAATGCATATCCATGACCATCTCTGAACAAATCTTGACATCTCTTCTAAATCTGTGTGCACCATTTGTAGAGCTGCTTTGGCTCTTGCATCTGGCCCTCTGTTTCTAGTCTCAATAAACTTTCCCTGCATACAAATTTTACAACGTGGGATAGGTTTGTCTCCTCTACTCTTAATTTCCATACCATCAACAACACTCTCCAGTTTAATTATATCTCCATAATTGCAATGACCTAATATCTCATGCCATGTCTGCAAGTCATAACATTTTTTACATTGGTCAACACATTCATTGTCTATTGCAAATAGTAGTTTGTTGTGCACGTGTATGGGGAATTTGGTACCGTCTCTATGTAGCAGAACGTTCTTCCCTTCCATACCTGTCAACATTCCCGTTTTTCACACCCATATCCCGCCCCGCTGCCGTTTTGTTATTTCTCCCGGGAATCTCCCGTAATTTGTATGGCCCAAAGCTCGTTATATGAATAATCACATCAATATATTATTCCAAGGTTGTTCAGTTGCCAGATCTTGTATGAAACGCATCCTACTCATAGAATCGACACATCCATAGACTGTAAAAAAAAATGACACATCATACAAATTTCAACCCATTTGTGACCTCGACCTGGCAACCTACAACCTAGTTGCGCTGTTGATATCTGCGCAGGGTGCGGGAAATTGAATCAAGCATCACTGGTAGAAACGGGAGAAGACTCAGCTGGTAAATATTTAACGCAGCATCCGTTTTTTCTGTCATTCTTTGGCTAGCGTTACATTATATGACCACGCTTTTATTCATGCAAATGCTTTTAAACCATTCAAGAGCGAGAAGGCAAAGAGAACGAGCTGTCTGTGAAACACACACGACGCATAGAAAGCTCGCGCCAGTATCGCGCGCACAGACAGATTCGAGTTCTCTTACGCGCTTGAACGAACAATAACACACACAATCATGCCAAAATGCCAGTTTTGTTGAGTATCCTAATAAGAGCAGCCTTAAACAACGGTAAATAACGTCTTAAATGAACTTAAAGAGGTGTGAGAAAATGAGACGCGTGTGAGATCCGCGTCATGTGCGACAGCAGAAGATCTTAAAGTGACCGTAACCACTTACACTCACCTAAAGGATTATTAGGAACACCATACTAATACTGTGTTTGACCCCCTTTCGCCTTCAGAACTGCCTTAATTCTACGTGGCATTGATTCAACAAGGTGCTGAAAGCATTCTTTAGAAATGTTGGCACATATTGATAGGATAGCATCTTGCAGTTGATGGAGATTTGTGGGATGCACATCCAGGGCACGAAGCTCCCGTTCCACCACATCCCAAAGATGCTCTATTGGGTTGAGATCTGGTGACTGTGGGGGCCATTTTAGTACAGTGAACTCATTGTCATGTTCAAGAAACCAATTTGAAATGATTCGAGCTTTGTGACATGGTGCATTATCCTGCTGGAAGTAGCCATCAGAGGATGGGTACATGGTGGTCATAAAGGGATGGACATGGTCAGAAACAATGCTCAGGTAGGCCGTGGCATTTAAACGATGCCCAATTGGCACTAAGGGGCCTAAAGTGTGCCAAGAAAACATCCCCCACACCATTACACCACCACCACCAGCCTGCACAGTGGTAACAAGGCATGATGGATCCATGTTCTCATTCTGTTTACGCCAAATTCTGACTCTACCATCTGAATGTCTCAACAGAAATCGAGACTCATCAGACCAGGCAACATTTTTCCAGTCTTCAACTGTCCAATTTTGGTGAGCTCGTGCAAATTGTAGCCTCTTTTTCCTATTTGTAGTGGAGATGAGTGGCACCCGGTGGGGTCTTCTGCTGTTGTAGCCCATCCGCCTCAAGGTTGTGCGTGTTGTGGCTTCACAAATGCTTTGCTGCATACCTCGGTTGTAACGAGTGGTTATTTCAGTCAAAGTTGCTCTTCTATCAGCTTGAATCAGTCGGCCCATTCTCCTCTGACCTCTAGCATCAACAAGGCATTTTCGCACACAGGACTGCCGCATACTGGATGTTTTTCCCTTTTCACACCATTCTTTGTAAACCCTAGAAATGGTTGTGCGTGAAAATCCCAGTAACTGAGCAGATTGTGAAATACTCAGACCGGCCCGTCTGGCACCAACAACCATGCCACGCTCAAAATTGCTTAAATCACCTTTCTTTCCCATTCTGACATTCAGTTTGGAGTTCAGGAGATTGTCTTGACCAGGACCACACCCCTAAATGCATTGAAGCAACTGCCATGTGATTGGTTGATTAGATAATTGCATTAATGAGAAATTGAACAGGTGTTCCTAATAATCCTTTAGGTGAGTGTATGATGACAATGTAAAGAACAAAATTAATTAGGCCGTGTCTCCACCAAAGCGTTTTTATCCAGCTGAAAACGCTAGGCGCTCTGCTGAAAACGCCTCGCTATGGGCGCTTGAGAGCGTTTTGGCAGCGCAGCGTTATTTTTCCGTTGAGACTCTTTGCTTGTTATGATACGGAATATCCGCGGAAGCGTTACTAGTATCTCAATTCACAGATAGTTTGTTTCTGTATTGATTCTATATAAAAATGCCGATACAATATAAAGTATTTGCTCTGGCTCTTGTTTTAAATTATTTTGTTCCGTTATTATGCTGCTTGTTTTCATCTGTTGACATTGTACAAGCAGAATGTGGCGGTTGGTCTGTGTTGTATTTATACCACCCCTCCTCCACTGTGATTGGACGGCTGGGTAAAAAGTGACAGTGATGAGCGCTGCGTTTTACTCAAAGTTGAACATTCTTCAACTCTCGGCGACCGGTAAAAAACGCCGAGCGGTCAGCGCTTGAACGTGAAATACTCGCGCAGCGCCTCGTTACGCTCATGGCGTTCTAAAAACGCGGTGCTCCCATTGAAAACAATTGAATACGCCAGCCAGCCGCGTGAAAAAACGCTTTGGTGGACACGCGGCCTAAACTCACTAAATACGCACTGCCCTTGACTAAATAACTTTTGTAGCTTTAATAAGGATTAATCTATATATAATATGTAATTTATAATTTAACTGATAACTTTTCAATTTCTGTATATTTCCTACTTGTTATACAGGTAGGAAGGGCACAGGTACATATGAAATGTATTATTATTATGGGTTTATGTGAGGATTGTTTTTAAATTCACTTAAATTAAAAGTTGTTGTATTTTTTGACGCTTAATAAATGTTAATGTGTCATTTCATTTAAGTGTCAATGAAATGTTATTTCATAGAGACATCAGTAGCTGTATTACTATTAGTGATACTGGCCTTCATTCATAAAAGATGCCATTAAACAAATATTTAAAAAATATTCTGTCTTTGTTGTTTCTACATTAATTTGGAGATTAACTGTGAAATTATTACATTATAAAATATATATTAAAAGTGTTTGTAATGGCACTATTTTTAATTGATTGACAGCAACAATATAAAAAAATGAAACGTTCATTCATATTAAAAATTATGTATTAATTCATGTTGAGATCTGCGCAATTTATGTGTATTTAGCCTGCCTTTGCCATCCAGCACCCCCTTTTCTCATGACCAGCGACAGACTCTTTGTCATCTAGGAATTGTATTAGCTTCGCATAGGCTTCAGCGTTTTTCGCCGTATCTTCCTCATCTTCGTCTGCAGGCTCATTTAAAATAATATCTTTCAGACAGTCCCTGCAAACAAAGGTGGCCCAAGAATTTCGTCTCCCATAACTCATAATTCTTTTCATCTCCGTCGAAGACTAGTCTTGACCAGCGGCTCGTTGTTACCGCTTCCTTTTGCCTTCTACTCATGTTGAAGGCTTCATTCAAACTCGGGGACACTACACTCTGTATTCGTTGCGACTTTCACCCGGCGTCTTAACTAAATTACGTTATCTGGGCCCATAACCTGTTAGCAGAGTAGACCTACACAGATAACACACGGAATACGTTGTACTCTTCCACAACATCCATTCCAGTCGCTCTGACTGGCATATTTTATTTAAACAACAGGCGCGTGCATTCATTCAGTCACTGATTAGGTCACATGACATATACCTTGCAGTGTGATTGCCTGGCCCACAAAAATAACAAAACTGGGAAAACAAATACAAATACAAATGAGAGCATAATACTTATACATGTTAACATCATTAATATGTTAATGATACAGATATGAGTACCAAAGTTTGACCACAAACAATGAACCCATTTAAAATATTTTACATTTATTAAAATGCTTATAAATAGGTTAAATACAACAGCTTATGTTTAAAGATACTAATACTAACTTTTGATGGAGTAAAGGGGCATTTTCCCAGTTGTCCCCATATATGTCCCCTATATTATACACTATATGGACAAAAGTATTGACCATTACGCCAAAAGGGACCGTAATGACATCGCATTCTAAATACATCAATATCTTTAATGGGGGGAGTTGGTCCCCCTTTGCAGCTATAACAGCTTCCACTCTTCTGGGAAGGCTTTCCACAAGATTTTGGAGTGTTTCTGTGGGAATTTTTCCCCATTCATCCAGTAGAGCATTTGTGAGGTCAGACACTGATGTTGGACGAGAAGGCCTGGCTTAGAATCTCCGTTCCAGTTCATCCCAAAGGTGTTCGATGGGGTTGAGTCGAGGCTCTGTGCGGGCCAGTCACCAAACTCATCCAACCATGTCTTTATGGGCTTGGCTTTGTGCACTGGGGTACAGTCATGCTGGAATAAAGAAGGACCTTCATCAAACTCTTCCCACAAAGTCGGAAGCATAGCATTGTCCATGTCCAAAATGTCATTATGCTGACGTATTAAGTTTTCCCTTCACTGGAAGCACAACCCCTGAAAAACAACCCCATACCACCATCCCTCCTCCACCAAACTTTACAGTTGGCACAATGCAGTCAGCCAGGTAATGTTCTTCGTGATTCGTCACTCCACACGTTTCTACAGAGCTCAGTGATGGTGTGCTTTAAACATCTGGCGCTTGGCATTGTATTTGGTGAAGTGAGGATCACATGCAGCTGCTCGGCTGTGGAAACCCATTTCATGAAGCTCCCGCCGCAGTTTTTGTGCTGATATTAATGCCAGTGGAAGTTTGGATCTCTTCAGCGATGGAATCAGGAGAGCGTTGGTGACTTTTACTCACCATGCGCCTCAGCACTTGACCCATGCATCTCTGTGACTTTACGTTGTCTTCCACTTTGGGGCTGAGTTGCTGCTGTTCCTAAAAGCTTCCACTTTCCAGTAATACCAATTACAGTTGACTGAAATTTCACGAGTGGACTTATTGCAAAGGTGGCATCTTATCACAGTACCACGCTTGAATTCACTGAGCTCTTCAGAACGACCCATTTTTTTCCACAAATGTTTCTGTATGCGGACTGAATGACTAGCTGCTTGATTTTATACACCTTCGGCAATGGGTCTGATTAAAACAACCGAATTCAATAATTAAGAGGTGTGCCCAAATACTTTTGTCAATGGGGTTTTTTTTGTTGTTTTTTTAAATGTTTTTAAAAGAAGTCTCTTATGCTCACCAATGCTGCATTTATTTGATCAAAAATACAGTAAAAACATAATATTGTGAACTATTATTACAATTTAAAATAGCGGTTTTCTATAATATATTTTAAAATGTATTTTATTGCTCTGATGGATGAATTTTCAGCATCATTACTCCAGTCTTCAGTATCACATGATCCTTCAGAAATCATTCTAATATGATTGGAGGGCCAAGAAGCATTTCTTATGATTATCAGTTGAAAACAGTCTCTTCATTTATTTGAAAGTATATATTTTTTACTTTACTGCCAGTTTTGATCAATGTCCCTGCTGAATATCATATCAATGTCAGTATCAGAGAGAACAAAGACAAGCAGTATCAGCTTTTACTTGTTAGGTTTATTTATCTCTTTAATCTGCAACATACATTTCACACAGTGCAAGAAATTCAACTTTTGTGTAGATGGGGGCTGGTGCCAATTTCATTCAGTCTTTACAAAATAATGACATAACATACTTCAATTCAGCCACTTTTGTATTCACATAACCATTAAAACAGTGACTTAAAAGATCAGGATTGACTGGAAAACTCTTGAGTTCCTTCTGACAATAATAATTGGGACAGACTGATTATGAAGTTTAATCAAACTTTCAAACATTCTTAATCTAACACAGCCTTATACCACCCTCACTTAAACTATCAGATGAGCAGCACCAGTGTAAATTGGCATAGATGCCCTGTACTGATATGAATGGATCATGCACATCCAAATTCAAGAGCTGGATACATTTTCATCAGCTGTTTAATTCACAAAAACAAGGAAAAAAAACAAACAAAAACAAACTGAACAACAAAAAAATAAAGTTCTGATCTGTTCTCCAGAAACAAATACTACGAGTGCATCTTCAAGGCAATAAACGTCCTTCTACCGTTTATGCCAATTGCTGTTTTACAAATAATATTGCTCTATATAAGGAAGGCCAGGATACATCATTTTTACAGTGTAATGAATTGAAAAAAGGAGTAATTTCAAAATAATTTTTAAAGTGTCCATTTGGCACACACGCAAAAAAACAAAACCAAAAAATCTGGGAATGCATGTGTTTGCACATGCTTATGTGTGCCAGTTTATTGTATTTGTGAGAAAAAGGTTTGTCTCTTACATTACACCATCTAGCGATATGCATTAATGGAAAGACAATCAAGGCTGTTTATTGGTTGATTAAAACTACTCTCCAGTTTTCGTCCCAGAGCTGCTCTTGAACTTCACCACCATGACAGTGATGTTGTCGGGGCAGCCGCGGTAGAACGACTGCAGCACGATGCTCTTGGCGCCGAAGTGCGGCTCATCCAAGCGTTCCCGCACAAAGCGCACGGCCTCCTCGTTGCTGAACGCGTCCCACAGGCCGTCGGAGGCGAGGATCATGAACTCCGGCTGTAGCTTGTCCAGGTCAAAGGTCAAGATATCCGGGTCTGGGATGACCACATTCAAGTTCTTCAGAGGGTAGTCACCGAGTGAGCGCGACATGGCGAGGATGCCTTGCACACGCCAAGAACCATTGAAACTGATGAAGCCACCTGATGGATGAGATCACACACACGTGTTATATTCACACAGTGAAATCATCTGGAACTGCCAGAAAGCCATCACAAGTGCAAACTTAAAATGTTACAAATGATCTGTCTTAACAACAGCAGACCTGATGACTGTATTAAACTTAAAAATATAATTATGTCCATTAACCAATTTTTAATTTCACATTAAACCAGTGGTCGCCAACCCGTCGATCGTGATCGACTGGTAGATCTTTATCACTGTCCCGGTAGGTCCCGATAAATAACCGAAAAACAAGTAACAACACATTATCAAGGCTCGAAATTGCTCCCAAAATTGATTCTCTGCAACCTCAAAATTCGCACCTTAAATTGACCGGCCATAAATCGGAAACAGACGGTTAATTTGTGCTCCAAACACACAATTAGCAACCGGACGGTTTTTAGTTTAATTTTGGCTGATCTCTATTCCGGACTTGCACACGAACTGCATTGCAATCATTTCCCGAATGTCATTTGTGTGTCTGTTAACAGGGCGTTAACACGGCCCAGAGATGGGACACGCTGAAGACGGACGCAAAGAGGAGAGTGCAGACGTGCAGCAGAGAAAATACCAGACACAGTGGGCCTGTTTACACATGGTCACTTGCGTTTTCTCTGATCAGATAGCTGGATCAGGTGTAAATGACCTCCGACACACATTCGTGACGGATTTAAATCCGATCACTCAAACCACTTCAGGAGGTGGTCTGGGCCGCATTCCAGACGAAACTGGACAAGTGTAAATGCATCTGGTTGTTGAAACCACATGTGTAAATTTTACTCCTCCCAACAATACTAATAAATAAATGTGTGAGAGCGTGTTATGGGCTATATGACATGTTATAGTCAGATATGACAGCGCTACTGCAGCACGCATCGCCGCAGACAAGCAGCTGAATATCTCTTCAGCAAACTGCCGCAAATGAAAGTGAAAGTTGCAGACACTCAATACACAATCATAATCATTAAAAGTAAAGAAACTAAATGATCTTACCAGTGTTTATGCCACTCTCTCTCCTATTGCGGTCTTTGATTTTTGAAATTAGCTGTTGATCAATAAAATGCAGCTCATATCTGTTGATTTCGGTGATGTGAACTCCATTAAATCTGCATATAGTGCGGGAATTGAAGATCGGCTTTATATCCGTTTTGCGGAGACACATTTATGTGACCAAGTGTAAATGGAATCGTTCTGATAAAACCCTAGACTGTAAAAAAAAAAAAACGCACAAAGTGGACCAGGTTTAAATAGGCCCAGCAAGATCACTGTTCACGATGCTTGAAATATAGGAAGAAAAATATTGAATTGGGGAGGAGGGTTACATGAATGTATCTCTGAATGAAACTGTCTTCAGAAAAGTTTTGATGGCATTTTTACAGCGGTACCCAAAGAAACGCCATGTGAAAATTCCATGTGCACCACCTACTGTCAGAGATTGAATTTGCATTTTTATTCAGTCCATCTGTTTTTGTTTTGTGCAGGTGTCTTATGTAACAATTTCACAAAGCTAAAGTCAGACCATTCTGTATTTACTCTAAGTCTTGAAATTATGCAATCTAATGTCAAAAACAACTGCTCATGCTACATGTGTGTATCTTTGTTTGGTTCGTGATTAAAATGCAGTGGTTGCCTCATTTCAAATGGCTATATTTTTTAAGGCTAGTTTGGCCTGTTATAGAGCAAATAAACAACAAATAAATTTGCTTAAAGAAAAAAAATAATAACAATTATATATACACTCACCTAAAGGATTATTAGGAACACCATACTAATACTGTGTTTGACCCCCTTTCGCCTTCAGAATTGCCTTAATTCTACGTGGCATTGATTCAACAAGGTGCTGAAAGCATTCTTTAGAAATGTTGGCACATATTGATAGGATAGCATCTTGCAGTTGATGGAGATTTGTGGGATGCACATCCAGGGCACGAAGCTCCCGTTCCACCACATCCCAAAGATGCTCTATTGGGTTGAGATCTGGTGACTGTGGGGGCCATTTTAGTACAGTGAACTCATTGTCATGTTCAAGAAACCAATTTGAAATGATTCGAGCTTTGTGACATGGTGCATTATCCTGCTGGAAGTAGCCATCAGAGGATGGGTACATGGTGGTCATAAAGGGATGGACATGGTCAGACACAATGCTCAGGTAGGCCGTGGCATTGAAACGATGCCCAATTGGCACTAAGGGGCCTAAAGTGTGCCAAGAAAACATCCCCCACACCATTACACCACCACCACCAGCCTGCACAGTGGTAACAAGGCATGATGGATCCATGTTCTCATTCTGTTTACGCCAAATTCTGACTCTACCATCTGAATGTCTCAACAGAAATCGAGACTCATCAGACCAGGCAACATTTTTCCAGTCTTCAACTGTCCAATTTTGGTGAGCTTGTGCAAATTGTAGCCTCTTTTTCCTATTTGTAGTGGAGATGAGTGGTACCCGGTGGGGTCTTCTGCTGTTGTAGCCCATCCGCCTCAAGGTTGTGCGTGTTGTGGCTTCACAAATGCTTTGCTGCATACCTCGGTTGTAACGAGTGGTTATTTCAGTCAAAGTTGCTCTTCTATCAGCTTGAATCAGTCGGCCCATTCTCCTCTGACCTCTAGCATCAACAAGGCATTTTCGCCCACAGGACTGCCGCATACTGGATGTTTTTCCCTTTTCACACCATTCTTTGTAAACTCTAGAAATGGTTGTGCGTGAAAATCCCAGTAACTGAGCAGATTGTGAAATACTCAGACCGGCCCGTCTGGCACCAACAACCATGCCACGCTCAAAATTGCTTAAATCACCTTTCTTTCCCATTCTGACATTCAGTTTGGAGTTCAGGAGATTGTCTTGACCAGGACCACACCCCTAAATGCATTGAAGCAACTGCCATGTGATTGGTTGATTAGATAATTGCATTAATGAGAAATTGAACAGGTGTTCCTAATAATCCTTTAGGTGAGTGTATATATATATATATATATATATATATATATATATATAGGCAGCTGGTATCAGAAATATTTGAATATGGTATCAGCCAATTTGCTTGTGAAAAAAAAAACAAAACAAAAAAAAACAATCAGCCATGAAAAATCTATAGGTAGATCTTGCCTTTCATCAAGGCTGAGGTCAGGGATCTTTGGCTTGAAAAGTTTGGTGACCACTGCATCATATTGAAATACACAAAAGATTCCTTTATTGTGACTTTCCCCATTTAAACTTTTGTAAATATGTGATTTAAAAAAATATTTCAAATGATAAAGCTTAATAAATATGCACAAATTTGCATATTAAAATAATAATGATGTGTACACTACAGAAAATGTCACAACTCTTATAATACGCAGGGGTCAAACTCATCAGAAAAAGGTGACAAAAGACACGAATCCCATAGTGGGGTCTGGGGGCAATTATTGTGATTATTATTAAAATATAATTTTTATTTTATTAAAATTACAAAAAATAATGAAAAATATTTCTAAAGTACTATTGACGTGTCCTTAATAATAATAATAATAATAATAATGTTATTACGGGGGTTATAAATCATAAGGTTATTTAAAAAAATATATATTTTAAACAAAAAAAGTTATCATCATTTAATAATAATAATTTTATTTTCACAGGATTATAAATCAAAAGCTTATTCAAACAAAAATGTTGCTTAAACAAAAATGTTATTATCATCATTTAATAATAATAATTTTATTTTCACAGGATTATATATCAAAAGGTTATTCAAAAAAATAAATGTTTTAAACAAAAACGTTATAATTTTATTATTATTAATAATAGTATTAATAATAATAATAGTTTTATTTTTATGGGGTTATAAATCAAAAGGTTATTTAAAAAATATTGTATTAAACAAAAGTTATTATCATTATTAATAATAATAATAATATTTTTTACAGCGTTATTAATCAAAAGGTTATTAAAAAATGTTTTAAACAAAAACGCTATTATCATTATTATTAATAATAACAACTGTATTTTTATGGGGTTATAAATCAAAAGGTTATTTTAAAAAAATGGTTGTTTTAACAAAAAAAAGTTATTACTATTATGATCATCATCATCATCATTAATAATAATAATAATAAAAAAAAATACTATAATAATACTATGTATGCAAAAAAAAAATGCCTTTAAGATGCAATGGCCCATAAAATGTCAACTGTCAAATTAAATTACCAACCACTGCCAATCAAAGGGTATAAATAGGTGCCAATAAAAGGTTATTTAATAAAATAATATTTTTTGGTCGTTTTAACAGTAAGAAATAATAATAAGAAAAAAAATGCAAAATGACAAATGTTCAAAAACCCCTCTGAAAATGATCAGCTATATCATTTAAGAAGTA
The DNA here is from genome assembly GCA_039654105.1 of Coreius guichenoti. Lineage (NCBI taxonomy): Eukaryota > Metazoa > Chordata > Actinopteri > Cypriniformes > Gobionidae > Coreius > Coreius guichenoti. The sequence goes on along the minus strand of CM077175.1, from coordinate 27,697,951 downwards.
ATTTTCTAAAAATAGAGATCTCTAGATGATCTCAATTATACACCATGAGATGGTTACCTTTACTATATGATATTTTTAAGAAAATGCCGTTTGAAAAATGATGATAATCATAATCATTGATAAGTTAAACCAAGGTAACATTTTCAAAAATGTCAAAAAATGAGTTTCTTTTGAAAGTATGGTAGCTGAATAATTTTTAATTGCAAAAGTCAAAATTGTTTAGTTGAAGCAAAATCACCACTTATGCCTGTAGTAGCTCCCCTTGAAGCCGGCAAACTCACCGGCTCTCTTGATCCTCTTGCGCTCCTTCAGCTGGTAAGGCTTGTGATCATGTGACAAGGCCACAGCGTTGCCGTCTTTGTCGCAGAGAACACCGCGAGAGTCTCCAACATTTGCCACAGTCAGTTCACGGTCTGACAACAAGGCAATCAAACATGTTGTGCCTAAAAACAAAGGGGAGGAATTCAGCATTGTTTACAGTTTCCAGTCAGCCAAAGCCCAGAGATCAGATCAACCTGCTGACCTGCTTCATCATGGGAGGCAGAGAACTTTTCCACCATGTCCCGGTCCACAGCCAGAATGCGTTGCTCTAGGATGGCGGGATATGAGAGAGAGCTGTCTTTCTTTTCCCGCTCGTAGGCCTGCAGCTGCTGTTTCAGAGTCTCGGGCAGGTGGGCTTTCACATAATCAGCAGCGGCCTGTGAGAGAAACAGAAGAAGACACAAGATGAGCACACAAGGGGCATGAAGTGGGCTGCTTCTGATAAATAGGAATCTCACATAAACATTTACACACTTTACCTAATCAAAAGAAATAATATTTTATAAAGAAATATGAAATAATATTTTTAAGACCATTAAGATTTTTTGTGACATTATTTTCATGACAATTAAGCACCTATTTCCACTACCATAATTAGGGCTGTTCAATTATGGCAAAAATCATAGTCACTATAATGTTGGTCAATACTGAGATCACGTTTATTCAGTGGCATTACTCATTGATTCTGGAAACATCATGTATTTACTTAACTTTTTTTTTAATTTGTCTTTTCAACAGTGGATTTAGTTAATTTATAAAAAAAAAAGTGAAAAAGAAAAATATATATATCAATGTTGAAAAGTTATAGATAGATGGATTGATGAAACGATAGATAGTACGATAGACAGAACGATAGAAAGATGGATAGATGGATGGATAGAACAATGGATGGAAGATTGGATGGATGGAACGATAGATAGAACGACGGATGGATGGATGATGGAACAACGATGGATGGATGATGGAACGACGGATGGATGGATGATGGAACGACGAATGGATGGATGGAATGATGGATGGAACGACAGGTGGATGATAGAACAATGGATGGATGGAACATTCGATAGATGGATGGAATGTTTGATCGATATAGATAGATGATAGAACAACAGATGATGGATTGATGGAACAATAGATAGAACATTCGATAGATCAATGGATAGAATGACAGATGGATGGATAGAACGACAGATGGATGGATTGAAGGAACTATAGATAGAACGATAGATAAAACGAAGGATGGATAGATGATAGATCCAAGATGGACAGAACAACAGATGGATGGATTGATAGAACGATAGATGGATATATGATAGATGGATGGATGGATAGAGCGATAGATGAATGGATGTAACAATAGATAGACAGATAGAACAATGGATGGATGGATAGAATGGTAGATAGATAGAAATTAAACTTAATTCAGTTTTAAAGGTATAGTTCAGCCAAAAATGAAAATGATCATCTTTTATTCACCCTAATGTAGTTCCAAACCTAACCTAACCTTACTTTCTTCTGTGGAACATAACAGAAGATATTTTTCAGAAATGTCTCAAGTGTTTTTTGTCCATACATTTTTGTTCATACAAATGAAGTCAATGTCACCAAAGTGGTTTGGTCACCAACGTTTTATTTTTTTTTATTTTTAAATATCCTCTTTTGTGTTCAGCAGAAGTCAGTCAGTCATGCAGGTTTGGAACCACATGAGGGTGAGTAAACGATGACAGAACTTTCTCTTTTTTTGGGTGAACTATCGCTTTAAAAGAGGCCTAAGAGCTGTTGCCAGATGGAGTTTGCAGCAGAATACAGATGAAGGGACAGAAAGTCTCTAGAGAGCGAGTGCCCTTTCCAAATACTGCCAGATCACCAAAACATATCAAGTCAAAGAGCATTATTTCATTGCCTAACTCTACTTCCCCATCATCAGTCAGGATGCTTTCAGCAGCTCACACTACAGCCTTGTGCATCTTTGCCAGTGACTCAGCAATGCCACGCTATAAATACAGTGATGAAACCAGAGAAGCAAACATAATACCTGTCTGCCAAGAGAACGCTGCAGTCTCTTTCGAAAGCCACTTCCCGGGCAACACGGAGTTGCTGCTTTTCAGACAAGACACGGCAGAGCCTTCTGATGAAGCCTATGCATTATTTAAACAGTAGCAGCACTCATGCAGAACACTTACAGAATAAGCAGATATAGCTCAGGGTCACTTTGCACATAGCAGTGATTTTAAACCCGTAAATAGCACAGAGTTGATATGAAGAGGAGTCTTTCAGATCAGAGATTGAGGGCTCGCTGAATTCTGCGCCTCCTAAATTGTCTAGACTGACTAATTTCATAATAATCGACAGTGTTGGGCAGTAGCGAGCTACAAGTAGCGACGCTACTAGCTTAACTATATTTTTCAGTAGCTTGTTAGTAGCTCAGTTACTTTTAAAACAGTGTAGCTTTTCCAGTAACTAGCAGTGTAGTGCGACCAAAAGCTACATTCCGTTTTGGGTTCTGACGAGAACGAGCCTGTAATGAGTGAAGTGGACCGGTGTGACGCTCAGCTCAATAATCCGCTCTATGCCAGCGCGCTCCACTCAATCGCTCATCGGTAAAACAACGTTCGCTCAAAGCCCGCTCCGACATGAAATGTCTCTGTACTGTACTTGTTGTAGCCATTAAACAATGTATTTTGTTTCATATTTATGTTTAAATATTATAATGTTATTTTTAAATTTCATCTAGGCTATACTGATTATGAAAAGTGCAAATATGCGAGTGGGTCAGAAATGATTTTGACCACTTCATTAAGTTTTGTTTTGTAGAAAGCCTTTCTTTAAAGTGAATTTCATTTTTGTATAAATTGTATCTTAATTTTAATCAATGTTTCATCAGCCAATTGCCTGGATTTAATGAATAAGAAGCAAATAGGCTATAGCAGACAATAATCGTGACATGGAAGCGCCGGAGCGATCACTTGCATTGCTCTTGAACATGTCTCATAAATAAACCAAGCAGGCTACTTGCCTCACAGACATGAGAAATATGTGTATAGAAAGCTTGAAATGTCTACTTTTAAAAGAAACAATTCGAAACAAAAAAAAATAGTTAAGCAAAGCGCACTGTTCACGCGAGCAGCTCATGACTGGCATCTCAGAGCGTTTCTGTTCAAAATGCTGCGCTTCATCACTGCATTTGCTGTGAGTTTAACTTGCATTTTTAGACTAATCCTGACTCCTGAGTATTTAATTTAAGTTGCATGCATTTTGTTCTTGCACTGATGTTAAATTTGTGACCATTTTGCACTTCGACAGCCAGTTTGAGATATAGGCTATTTGAGTATTGTGTGTATCGGATAGTTTACAAAATCAAATGATTCTGACAGTTTTTGCCATTGAAATGACTGGGGGAAAAGTATCCCAATCAACCTGAATTCACCCTATACTCTTTGAAATAATAATTACATGGCATTATGTTGCTTGAAACCCCAAATATAACAACATTCTTCATTAACAATTATTCAGTTATTTGTAACAATGTCATTGTAAAAAAAAAAAAAAGATAAGTAGTTTCAATGTAGCTAGCTACTTTTTGATAGTAACTTGTAGTGTAGCTAACTACTTTTTCAAAAGGGTAGCTTGAATGTAACTTAACTACTTTAACTTACAAGTAGCTTGTAAAGCTACAGTTTCAGAGTAGCTTGCCCAACACTGATAATCGAAATAATACTGTTTGCTTAAATTACTTCAGTGTAGTTAGCTACCATCTGAAAAGGGCAAAGTAGTCAATCTACAGTAGTAGTCAACACTACTAATAGTAGCCAATAACAATTATGGTCATGAATATATTGTGAGTCTGGCATTAGCACAATTTTCAGGGTGTCACAATCTGAATTATTTAAAGTATGTTCATCATTGTGTCTCAGGAACAAAGACAGTGGGGCGGTGGTGACCCGCAGTGACCTCTTTCCAATCAAGACCCTCCTACTGCAAACACACTACAGTCAAGCACCCATTTTACTTCATTCACACACCAACACAATGAGTGCTTTATTACTGGTGTTACGCACCTGTGTTTGTAAGATTTAGGGCTTTAACATGTTTAACTCAAACATATCAGTGCCAGTGCATTCCTGTCGATCTCATGAACTTTAAAGTTTAAAGAAAGCAAGTCTATTTTTAGGACCATCAAGATTTTTGATTTTTTTAAAGGGCCTAAATAAAATAAAATAAAAGCCTAAATTCAATCTGTTCATCATATAAAGTGATTGAGTTTCTTCAGAAATTTTAGACCGCTTAATTCATATGGATTAGTTTTACGATCTCTTTATGAACATTTTGAAGTGTCAAAGTGGTAGTTGCGTAGCTGCCAATGGAGAGTACACAAAGCTCTCAGATTAAATTAAAAATCTCTTAATTTGTGTTAATTTGAACACCGTTGTTGACTCATTTCCCCTCAGACGCAGTGCTTTAATGGCGGGCTTGCAAGCAATTTTCAAAACGTCATTTATAAACGCCATATATCAGTGAATCCGATATTACAAAACCGATACCCGATTATGGGAAATAAATATCGGGAAACCGATATATCGGTCGATCTCTAGCGATGAGTTTGCAATTCAGAGGAGCTGTTTACATCATGTAAATTCATCAATTTTCCCCAAAAATACATAGAGGTAAGTGGCCAGTGAACATGGGAGAAGAACAAACTTGGTTTCATGCACAATGTGTATCTGATATGAATAAAATATTTATTCGAATTATAACTGAAAGCATTGTTATTGCAGCTTCCATAGATATCGGTGTATGGAATTTAAATTTAACAAACTATACATGTCTTTTTTTATATAGGCTAGTAATTCATTTAAATGTCTATTTAAATCTCTGAAACCTCAAATAAACATTATGTGGTTGAATAGAGATATATGAAAAGCACTGAGCGTGTTGTCTCTGGCTGAGCACCAGCCAAAGCGCGGAAGCACGTTTGAATTTATCAGTGACACAAAACAGACAAACCAAAATAATAGACATGACTTTCTCAGGCCACATGTAAAATTAGATGAATTATTAAAAAGATTATTAAAATAAATACATATGGATAACAGTTGGTGACAGTAACCGTTCAGTTTATTCCCCTCATATTGACATGGATGTTTCCAGAGCAGAGGTCACCTTTCTTTAATTCCAAAGGGAGAGAGAGACTTTTGTCTTTATTATTATTTTGTGCTGTATTTTTTGGTTACTGTGTTATTTCTGGTTCAAAAGGCAGCAAACAATAACACTTTAAAATCGAAAGAGTGTTCATGTGATTTTATACATTGTTGTAAAATTAATGAATGCATAATAATCGTGAAACTGTGATTATTTCTCAGACTATAATCGTACCAACAAAATCTATAAATCGCTGCATCCCTACTGCAAACATATTTTTTAAAATAGTAAATTAATTAAATAAAATAAGTAGTATTTGCTGCATTGCATTTATTGTGATCAATATTTTCCAACACACACAAAAAAAAGAAGAGTAAATATGAAAAAAATGAACATAAAACCAAAAATTTTAATTTTCACAATTACAGTTTCCACAAAAAAATATTAAGCAGCACAACTGTTTTCGACATTGATAATGTTTCTTGAGCAGCAAATAATATATTAGAATGATTTCTGAAGGATCATGTTATGCTGAAAATATAAGTATACATTTTAAGTAGTAATAACATTCCCCCCCCCCCAAAGCCAATATTTAAAGAAGAATGATCATACAGTAACACTATTTTGTACCCCTATTGCTAATTAAAAGCTCAATTTACCAGGCCTAATTCAAGATTATAATGAGGAGAAAACCAGAGCACCAGGGAATAGAGGAAAAGCACACGACAGAAGAGGAAGATAAGCGTTGATTAGGCCAACTGTGCTAGTCATTGTTAGCGAGAGCTCTCGTCATTAGCAGACACCACAGGGCAAAATTATTTAACGGTATTTTTAACAGACCCCCTGTTTCAAATATTTTTCAGACCTACTTTTAACTTGACTCTTTAAATCAGAACTTATATTTGCATATATGTGGATTACACATGCAAATTCTCACCACAATATGACAGACTGTTGACTATCTACTGCTGAGGTGTTTCAATCAGTCGGCTGTTGTCCAAGAAACCAATTACAGCCCTTCACAGCTGTAATAAATAAAAAAATTTGACATTGTAAGCAGCTTAAAAAGTCAATACAAAAACTGGCTCAGACTTTTGACTGGGTGGGGTGTTCATACTGTTTTGGTATCAGATTTATGCACTGAACATTGTGGGAGGCTGGAAAAGACTCCCTCTATAATTTCTGGAAAAATGTATAATTAAACCCAACAATGTTGGTATTCTGCTCCTCTGGTGCTGTTGTGAAGAAAAAAAAGTGCAATTATTTGATCAAAAATACAGTAAAAACAGCAATATCGTGAAATATGATAACTTTTCTATTTTAATATATTTTAAAATGTAATTTATTCTATGATGCAAAGCTGAATTTTCAGCATCATTACTCCAGTCTTCAGTGTCACATGATCCTTCAGAAATCATTATATGATGATTTGCTGCTCAATAAATATTTCTTCTTATTGTCAATGTTGAAAACAGTTGTGCTGATCAATATTTTTGTGGATTGTGGATATTTTTCAGGATTCTTTGATGAATACCAAGTAGAGCCCGACCGATATGGGTTTTTGGGGGCCGATGCCGATACCGATATAAGGGAGTAAAAAAAGTCTGATATCGATATATCGGCCGATATTCTTTGTGTATATTATAGTATAGTACCAGTCAAAGTTTGGACATACTTTCCCATTGGTGTCCAAACTTTTGACTGGTACTGTATATTATATATTACATAATATACATACATTGTACATAATGTTTTTTCTGTCTTTTGTTATCTCGTCTTTTATGAGAAAACGCTTCCCTGCCATTGCCGAGATTTTCTGGCTTTCCATGTTTTCACTGTTATACGGTAGGGGGCGCTATTACACATCTGAACGAGTACAGAATTTCCTGATCAAAACAGGCGAAGAAGCAGAAATGAGCGATCCCATATAAGCAGATGCATATGTAAATAAAATAACGCGGTCATCAACATTAAACAGCATATAAATCAAAACGGATATGTTATTGAATGAAATGTCGACCCAGGACTGTGAAGCTTTGGGGGTGTTGATGGACTCGATCTGTTACTCCATCTGTGTTTTCATCGTTCTGAATCCCATCTGTACGTAAGTTAGTCTTTGTTAAAAACGCGATTTTCTAAGCTTTTTTTCGTCAAATGATAAAAAAATGCATGAAGTTATGATGATACACAGCATTTTGACAATTTTGTGTGAATATTCGCGCGCTGTGAGACGCGTGGGCATGCTTGGGCGCGCGTTCATATCGGTGGCATATCTGCGTCATATACGCTGATGCCGATATATCTGCGACAGGCTCATATCGGCCGATAAAATCGGTAGACTGATAAATCGGTCGGGCTCTAATAGCAAGTTCAAAAGAACAGCATTTTTGTAACAATGTGAAAGTATTTATTGTCACAAAGTATTCCTGCTGAATAAAATTAATTAATAATAAAATATTACTATAAAATAAATTATATAAAATCTAATTGTAAATAATTATTCAAAGTCATTTTATATATACACTATATTGCCAAAAGTATTGGGACACCCCTTCAAATTACTGAATTCAGGTGTTCCAATCACTTCCATGGCCAAAGGTGTATAAAATCAAGCACCTAGGCATGCAGACTGCTCCTACAAACATTTGTGAAAGAATGGGTCGCTCTCAGGACCTCAGTGAATTCAAGTGTGGTACCGTGATAGGTTGCCACCTGTGCAATAAGTCCATTCGTGAAATTTCCTCACTACTAAATATTCCATGGTCAACTGTTAGTGGTATTATAACAAAGTGGAAGCAATTGGGAACAACAGCAACTCAGCCACGAAGTGGTAGGCCACATAAAAATCACAGAGCGGGGTCAGCGCATGCTGAGGCGCACAGTGCGCAGAAGTTGCCAACTTTCTGCAGAGTCAATAGCTACAGACCTCCAAACTTCGTGTGGCCTTCAGATTAGCTCAAGAACAGCGTGTAGAGAGCTTCATGGAATTGGTTTCCATGGCCGAGCAGCTGCATCCAAGCCTAACATCACCAATTGCAATGCAAAGCGTCGGATGCAGTGGTGTAAAGTACGCCGCCACTGGACTCTAGAGCAGTGGAGACGTGTTCTCTGGAGTGACGAATCATGCTTCTCTGTCTGGCAATCCGATGGACGAGTCTGGGTTTGGCGGTTGCCGGGAGAACAGTAATTCCCTGACTGCATTGTGGTGTGGGGTTGTTTTTCAGGGGTTGGGCTCTGCCCCTTAGTTCCAGTGAAAGGAACTCTTAATGCTTCAGCATACCAAGACATTTTGGACAATTTCATGCTCCCAACTTTGTGGGAACAGTTTGGGGATGGCCCCTTCCTGTTCCAACATGACTGCGCAGCAGTGCACAAAGCAAGGTCCATAAAGACATGGATGAGCGAGTTTGGTGTGGAGTAACTTGACTGGCCTGCACAGAGTCCTGACCTCAACCCGATAGAACACCTTTGGTGTCTAATAAAACACATAATATATTAAAGCGTCTTTGGTGTTTCCATGGTTTCTACAAAATAAAACTGGAATTTAAGGGTAACGGGTATGATGTCATTGATAGCCAACGCAAGGTCCATGTCCTGGTTAAAATAGCTTATTTCTCTGGATTTAAACATTCTTGGAAACATTTGGGATAATGTAAGTACAGAAGTCAACAAAATATATAACACTGTTCTAGTGATTTTTGGATATGTTAATCAAAAAATCTTACATATTGTGCCTTTAAGAGTTTAGGTCAGGTAATAATCATCATGGGCTTTCATAACCAAAAAATGAGCCAGTATCAACATATACAGATAAGACTCAATGTCAGGATGTTTGGGTCAGCAAACATTTATGAGAGAAGATAGTGTAGATTAAAAGACCTTTTACAGGGGCCGAAGAGCATGAGGTTGGCACATTTTAATCTATTAACTGCCTGGATTGCAGGGAGGCCTCTGGCCATTTAAACAAATACCACTATAAATAGATTTCAGTCATTCCATAAATGATCGTGGGAGCCAGAAACAGCCGACTAATGCTGAGGAAAATGGCTGATCGGTAAAATTCAAATTTAAGAGTTTTTGGAGCTGGTTTAATAGGTTTCCATATCCATCGGCTCCTGTGAGCTGTTAATTTCATTACTCAACAGAATCTCAGAAGGCATTCAAACTCTAGGCCAACCAGCATTCATCTGTTTTACCAAACAATGAAAAAGATAAAATGAACATCTGTCTGGCTGGGGAATAAGGCTGGTTGGAGCAGATGTCTGGGGGGAAAGGGGGGGGGGGGGGGGGGGCTGACTGAATGCCTCAGATAAGTATCATGGGAATCTCAACTGGCTGCATTAGAGTACTCATATAACATTATAAAGGCAGTTTGTGTGGATCTCTCAGTGTCTAATTTTTAACACATTAAAAACTTTTGGGCTAACAGTTTATAATTTGGAAGCAATAATGAAACATAAGTATTTTGAAGGGGTGTAACTTGTGATCAACCAAAAGTGTATTTTTAAAGGCTGATATACTATGATATTAAGGGAGCAGTGTGGGTAAAAGACGTACATTACCAAAAAACAAAAAAGGAAACAGAAAATGTGCAATGTTTACACAGTAAATTCTAGGACTAATTTAAGTCAGAACAACAACTTGTGTTAATTATCCCATCGGTTTGATAATTTCTAAATATCGTCTAATTAACTGACCTGAATGACTTATCAGTGAATAAACTCTTAAAAATAGTCAGCCTTAAAGGGATAGTTCACCCATTATTTACTCACACTCATGTTGTTCCAAACCTGTACGACCTTCTTTCACCCATCTAACACAAAAGACAATTCACTTATTGTATGGAGTAAAATTACACCACAAGTAAAATAAAAGGTTATACAGTCTTGAAAGAGTGAATATTTGTGAATTATTCCTTTAAAGCCACAATATGTTATTTTTCGCCACTAGAGGTCACTTATTCAAAACAAAGGCATAGCTTGATGAGGTCTGGATTTTTGGGGAGCTTTTATTATGCCGCAGACATGCACTTCCGCTTCTTCCAGTCACGCATATGTGGGGTAACGCAGCGCTGTTTTATCATATTAGATACATTTTAGTGTGTTGAAAGTTATGTTATAATGTTTCTCTGTGCGTTCGCTCGGCAGCTACTATAAGACACTTGTTGCACACTGCAGTAAGCTAGATCGATATTAGGCAGGGTAAAACATGGTACTCGCGGTAAATCAAGAAAACAAGATTTAAACAATAAGACTAACTGTAATGAGCTTTATAACAATGATTAGTTTTGTCGATGAATGCATTTAAACAGTTGCTCACCTGTCTAATAAAACATAATATATTAAAGCGTCTTTGGTGTTTCCATGCTTTCTACAAAATAAAACAGAAAACGAGGGTAACACGGGTATGATGTAATTGATAGGCGATGCACTGACACGGTCCATGTCCTGGTTAAAATTGCTTATGACTCTGGATTTAAACATTCTTGGAAACATTTGGGATAATGTAAGTACACAAGTCATCAAAATATATAACATTGTTCTAGTGGTTTTTGGATTTTTTTTTAATCCAAAAATCTTACATATTGTGCCTTTAAGTGTACGAATATTCACTCTCTCAGCTACTTCAGCACCTGTTCAAATTCACCTCTTTTATGATACTTCTCTGGTCATTTATTAACTTTTTTTTCATAGTTTTCCCTTTTATGTTCCACAGAAGCGAGTCAGTAATACGGGTTTCGTTTTTATAACAACATGAGAGTGAGTAAACACATTTAGCTATTCCTTTGAAGGTCGTCCCAACTAACCACAGAACGTCCCCTTATGTTTGGTTATTTTGGGAACCAATTCCTAACGTTATACGAACGTTATTTTTTAACGTTCTAACAATCGTAACTGTCATTTCGTATGTAAAGCTTTCACGACGACTCTCCTCAGCATCCACACGTCTTACCTCCCCGCCGTGTCCGTCAAAAATGGCAAAGATTGAAGGGTGGCTCCTGTTCACCAGGTCGGTAAGGACCTCAAAGCGGTCCTCCATGTGGTCTCTCCGGCCCTGTATCGAGTACACCGCTACATTGTTGTTTTTGAACTCCCAGGTCTTGGAGAACTCCGCGTCCAGCACGTCCAGACCGCCAAGCCTGTCGTTCATCATCATCTCTGCCACTTTCCCCTTCACCATCTTTACGGCATCCCGGCTAGACTTAACGATGGTTTTCACCTCGTCCGTGTGGAAGAAGTAACTCCAAAGGGCCAAGCTTATACATAACAGAAACAAGGTCTCTGGCCTGAGCAAGAAATAACGCATGATGCGACCCAAAAGAGACAAAAGCGTCATTGTGTCTCCTACCATCACACGCTCAAGACTGCACACGGGGACTGAAGTATGGGCTTCAAATTACTTCATTTGACCGATATTAAAGCCCACCTGCAGCCCGACGTGTATGATCCCTTCTGAACACACCGCGACTTAAACGCTCGAATGTCCGTTGGTTATATTATAAGCTGCAGATGGAGAGAGATCCCGGTGCTTTCGGTTGCAGTCTGGCTCTGCTCTGCCCTACCGACGGGCTGCATATAACCGCACAGATCCCATTACCCCCAACGACAGCGAATCCTTTCCCTCCCATAAAGCCATCCGTGCCGCTAGCTAGCGTCTTCGACGAGTCTCCGCTCAAAATGACGGTTATTTACTCATTCGCGTGCGTCACTGAGAGTTTTAAAAAACACTCTATATCGCGAATCCGTCGATGCACATGCCGCTGCCGCCGCTGCTCTGACTTCCTCTGCGCGCTGAGTGCGTGACTGATTGACTGCAGCACCGGGCGGAACGGGGAAAAGACACAAACGCTGAAGAAATTACATCATATCGGTCCGTTAGCTTTACAAGCCTACGTCAGACTACATTTCCACGACGAACTGATTTTTGTACTACAGATGCCGCAACGTGACGTACCAATCGGTGACTATGAAAGGTCGTGACGTCATGCGTAGCTGTGCTCAAAAGAAAAACACGCTGGGCCACGCTGAAATCCAACCTGTCTGGAACTTTATTCCACATCACATTTTCTCCCAATTTGGTGGTTTTAATTTTTTATTGCTTTGTAATTATAATGTTTAAAAAATATCTAAATTTCATAAGCAGGTCCTTCTCGCCTGGTCTCTCCTTCTCTCTTCTCTCCTAATATTTTAACTGGGATAACCGTGATATCCTGTATCCTCCTGGGTGCCACTGTCCACATACGAGGCATTATATTTTAGTGAATTTCTCTGACACCATACATGTCACATGTCCAGTAAAGAGCACATTCAGGGCTTTTCAGAGAGACCATTTGTTTTGAGGTTTCACCAGGACAACAACTTCTCCTTGGTCATTGATTTCATACATGTAGAGGAAACCAGGACTTAAATCATGTTCATCAGGCATTTTAGAAGACACAGCAAGTGAACAGGGAAATAAATTACATATCAATATTCCTATAAAATATTAGATATTATTATGAAAATGTTGCCAACTATTACTCCCATTATTACACTTCTTTTTTCATTACATGTTGCTCCATGAACACATTAATATGCAAATTAGATCCAGTGTATAGATACATTGCATTGAATGGGAAAAACCATATATGGCCATTTTACCCACATATTGCGTATGTCAATTCATTCCGTTATATCTTTCATAACATAGTTGAGAATCATCTTTAAACAAAGTTTGGTTAAGAAAAAATCCTGAAACCTAAAAATGTATTGGTGAATGAAAAAAAAAATCCCATTGTTTATGCCTATACATGTCATTTCGTGTCATTTTATTTTTTAAACAACTGAGTCCCGGTTTCTACTTAAACATATGAATAAAATATCATTTTTCAAAACTTTTTTTCCTGGGTCTTAGGAGGGTATAAAAACAGATCTCTTTCTTCCATCACTGGTTTGACTCTGATAGTTTGCTTGTAAGTCAATTGTTAAATGTAAATGGCCATTTATTAAACTATGAAGAATTTCTTTGTCGTTTTAACATTCCCATTACCCCTAAAGAGTTTGCTACTGTTTTTGATGCCATACCATCTGGAGTTATTAGACTGTTTCAACATATCCCCTACCCCTATTTGACCTCCTTTAGTCCCTACTGTTAATATTGCTTTTCATCCACTTCTTCTAATAGATTGATACGCTTATTATTTCTTAATGAAAATGTGTCAATTCCAAATATCACAGTTTATTGGAATGCTTTTGTTTCTGATATTGCCTGGTGGAAAGTTTGGCTGATTCCAAATAAATATTTAATTACTAATAAGATAAGAGAAGTTTCCTTTCCAATTGTCCATCGTGTATAAAGAAATTCAACAAAGATATTGATAAAAAAAAAAAATCTTTTTGTAAACAGCAACCAGAGACTATGGTGCATTTATTTAGGCTTTGCCATTACTCTAAAGTATTGTGGAAAGACTTTTCCCTATTTTGTACTGAAAACATTGATAAGGATTTTTTGTTACTATGGGAAAATGTTTTGTTTGCAATTGTTAACTGGAAAAAATAATTTTATTTATTTTATTAACAAAATTCTATATTTTATATACATAAATGTAATTTTATATATATGTGATCTATTCTGATTAGTTATATACCCCTGTCTTTACCTTTTTTTTTTTCTTTCCTTTTTTTCTTGTTTATTTGTTCTATATTGTGACTGCTTCCTTCTCTGTTTATATAATGTTCTCAATAAAAAAGGTTATCATAGCATTCATTTTTGTTACACGCTGGAAATGTAAGCCCGTTTTAGAATATTTAATATGGTTTAACATTGTTTGTTGTATTTATTGTTCTTTACAAAAATAAATAGGCTACACGAAAAAATATATGGTGAAATGTCAACTTTAGCATTCCTGATCCAACAAAACCAAGGCAAATTAAAATGCTAAAAGGTTTTGGAAGAAGTAGACATAAAATATCTAGCATATGCTAAAACATTCTATAGTAGGCTTAAAGTATAGTCTTTTAACTATACTTTAACTATACTTTAAAGTAGAAAACAATTTTTTCCTAAATTTTGTAGTAATTTGCCACACTGTAGGAGAAAAAAAACAACAACCCTATAAATCCTACTGTATAATATTTGAAGAATTTCTAAATCCTTTAAATTATCAAAACTTTGCTGAAAACTTTACCTGTTGTACACAATCTTCTACATTATCCATATCCCATTTTCTAGAAAAATGTTAAAATGTATAACAGGCTCGAGAAACATTTATTTGTACATCTTTCAATCATCATTGTATTACATTGCATTGTATGTTTTGTTATTTTAGTTTTATGGATATTACACGCTATCAGAATTTCATCTTACTTTTTGGCCATATAAATAACAACATATGCACCAAATTGCACATTTTTTTCTCAGTTTGGGCCTCTGAATAAAATGTATGTTTTTTCACCTTCTATTCTGCAATAACGGTCCATAATAGCCTTATGTATCAAATGTCATACAATACATAAACCACATATGCAAACTTTTTATTTATTTATTTAGATTGTCTCATTATATATCTTATATTTTGTCTTCGGGTTCAATAAACTGTTCCGTTAGAGTTTTTCTGACTATTATTTTGTATGTTTGGTGAAAAAATGATGACCAATCATGGCCATAAATACACGTTTCCCATATGTTAATCAAGAAGGAATGAATAAAATAAGATAATGAATGTCCATGTTATTGTACATGTCATCCACCCATTAAGAACTGCTATATTTTACACATTTGTTGATGAAAGATTTTGTAAGTAAACCTGTGTAAACCAGACAGTTGACAGTAGCCATTGACTTCCATTGTATATTTTTCTTACAATGAAAGTCAATGGGGCCCATCAACTGTTCAAGAAAGAAACTCATACAGGTTTGGAACAACTTGAGGGTGAGTAAATGATGACAAAATGTTAATTTTTGAGGGAACTAGCCCTTTAACTATTTGAACTGTTATTTTATTTTATGCCCTGACATGAAGTTGCACGGCTCGTCCAGTGAAGGATCCATTTAGGGATGCAGCAAGTAAACAAATTAATGGCTCAATTGATGCAAAACTGTGATTCAGAAAGTGCTTACCGTACTGTTGGCCTTCTAGAGGCTGAATAATGGATGCTCACATCTTATTGATTCATTTTCATCATAACTCCAATGGGATTTATTTAGTGGTGCACTGGAAGCTTAGTGAGGTGTAGAGAAATAGGCCTTTGGTTTGACTAATGGTTTCCATTTTGCCTACCTGGCAACAAGGGCATGTCATTTAGCACAGGGCATTCGAGCCTCTTGAAGCTAATGCATATGGCGTCTGTAGCGTCAACGAGAGGGTGCGTATCTGAGGCTCAAGTAACAACCCACAGCATCCCCCCACACTTCTCATCTCCTTCTCCCGAATGGTGCCCTTGTGTGCACAGAAACAGTGTTAGACCAGTCTAATGGGCACTGTAAGTGGAGAGGGTAATGCCTGCTAAAACTAATATTGCTGTTTGCTAAGGAAAGCATCACTATTAGCTAATATTGTTAGTAGGGCTGTCACCGTTAACGCATGCGATTAATTTAAATTCCTTAACGCGTTAAAATAATTTAACGCAAATAAATTACAGAAGTACGTAAAACTGCGTCATTAACGTAATTTTCGTCACGCAGTTAGATGATCTTAGAAGTCGGGAGTTTATCACAATCACACGGCGCATCTACAAGCACCTGTAACCCTGGTAGGAGGAAATGTCCATTCTAACTCTTTAACCCGATTCTGCTTCTGTTTGTGATCAGAACATTTTAAGCCGTTAAACTTTGGGAAAGTTTTCAGTGATCCTGTAATCGAATTCATTCAAACAGTCCAAAACAGCGCTACTGTAAAGAAGGCCAGGCTGATTACATCAGACATATCAGAGAGAATACAGACTCACATTGCGTTTTTAGTGAATTATTAATTCCAGTGTGTGCTTTGCTTTAAAAGACGAGCTCTGTCGTATTCTGCGATTGTTTCTGAAGAACGCAATATTGGTGTCGTACAGTAAGCGCGTGAGAGTCTGGTATATTGATGCACTAAGAACAAACCATGTATGTGCGCGCTCTCGATCACTGATCAGACGCTGCATTCATGTACAGACACACAGTACATTCGCGTTGTTTCCACACACACTCGTGAAGGATAATGTTTGATTTGTCTTGTGTACGTTGTTGTGTTTAGTAATCGTAGGTTTATGCAGTCAAAGCGGTTGATTTAGGATGTTTTTTTGGCGTCTCCGTGTGGTCCTGTTCGGTATCGCAGCTTGACGTCTAAATTGAAAACAATCTCGTTATTGTTGCTCTGTACACGTACTATACACTGTGAATTCTGTAACGTTTTTTTCTGTAATGTTTTTAGTAATAGTTAGAGATTTTAATAAACCTGTATAGTATTCAATTTCAGTGCATACACTTTTAAAAATAAAGGTTCTATGGTTCCATTAAGAACCTTTAACATCCATGGAAGCTTTCCATTCCTAAAAGGTTCTTTAAAGTGATAAAAGTGTTTTTAGATTATTAAAATGTTCTAAGAAAAAATGGTTGTTTTAAAAACTGTTCTTTAAAGTTCTTTGGGGAAACTAAAATGGTTGTTCTGTGACAAAAAGTCTTGATTTTGGAATACTAGAATATGGTTTCATGCTTGAATGTTCAAAAAACTGTATTTTTATTACAAAAAAACTGTTTTACATAAAATGCATGCACCTCTCTTCCCAGTCTGTCAGTAACGCTCTGTTTAGTTCCTGTCTCTATGAAGCCCATCCTTCTGAAAAGCAGCATGTGCGCTGATTGGTCGGCTGGATCAGTGTGTTGTGATTGTTCAACTGCTTTGAGCGTGTTTCGGAAATGTCACGTCTCTTACCATAACCGCGTTAGATCTGGGGTGGAAAAAACAGCCTCTCTATAGGACATGGCAACAAAAACACACTTACACAACTCAACCAGGCCTCACCTCCTTTTTTTTTTTGCATATGCCTTAAAGGGATAGTTCATCCAAATATGGACATTTTGTCATCACTTACTCACCCTCAACTTGTTCCAAACCTGTATGAGTTTCTTTCTTCCATTGAACACAAAAGAAGATATTTTCAAGTATGTTGGTAACTAAACAGTTGACTGTAGTGTTTGACTAACATTTTTTTCCTACTATGGAAGTCAATGGGTGCCGTCAACTGTTTGATTACCAACCTTCTTTACAGTACCATCTTTTGTGTTCAACAGAAGATAAACTCATACAGGTTTGGTAATTTTTGGGTGAACTATCACTTTAAGGGGCACTACACATTTTGTTCCATTGACTTCCATTCATACACATACAAATTAGTGCTGTCAAATTGATTAATCGCATCCAAAAAAAGTTAGTGTTTACATAATATATGTGTGTGTACTGTGTATAATTATGTATAATATATATATAAATACACACACATGCATGTATATTTTTAAGAAAAATTTGTTATATTCACATATAAAATATTTATATATAATATAAATTATATATATATATATATATATATATATATATACACAGTATATACATGCAAATATTTCTTGAATATATACATGAATGAGTGTATATTTATATAAACATAATAATTATACACAGTACACACACAAACTTTTGTTTTGGATTCGATTAATCGCGATTTGGCAGCACTAATACGAATGCATCAGACCAGAAATGCAAGCTCATGTGAAAAGTTTCACATTCACAAAAGTTCAAGTTTGGTGAACTCTGACCTGCGAATTCACATCATGGGAAGACGTGTGACCAGTAAAAGATAGCTTGCATGACCTCTATTAAAACAATGCATATTTTTGCAGTAAAGTCGAGTAGATTGTATGTTTTTACATTTTAAATGCATTACTATTTGCTATACAGTATATGTTGAATTCATGATTATAAAAAAGAT
The DNA here is from genome assembly GCA_039654105.1 of Coreius guichenoti. NCBI lineage: Eukaryota > Metazoa > Chordata > Actinopteri > Cypriniformes > Gobionidae > Coreius > Coreius guichenoti. The sequence continues at coordinate 27,679,554 of CM077175.1, read as the reverse complement.
GCCGCAGAGTGTGACGTCATATCATGACTGTTATAGTGTTCGTAGAAATTTTGTGTGCTCAAAGTCTAGTGTGTCTGTGGCTTTTTTGGCAGGAATGATTTAAATGTGGAATACTGTGACGTGTTTGTTCCCGGAAAAAAACTCAAGACTACAATGGAGGCGTTTCAGGGAGTTCAGAAACAGTTATAGATATAGAGAATAACTCCCTTTGAAAGGGACTTTGAGCTTTGTATCTTTGCAGACATTTTTCATGCTCAAACAGCAACATTACACACTAAAGAAAGTTGAACATTTCAAAAAGCAGAATAGGTCCTTTTAAAGAGTGTACTGTAACTCATGTGCAATATAACATGATTGATAGGTCAATGACAAAGAAAAAATGTTTTTTCAAAATATATAAAAAATCCAATTTAAAACAGCAAGTTCTTTGATTTTGTATGATTTTGAAAAAATGTTCTTTAATAACTATAAATGTAATGTGAAAATAGCATGTTTTCTTACACCTTAAATACATGTGAGTGTCCACATAATCATTTTCAAAACAAAAAGTTTTAAAATAAATTAAGGTAAAAAGTGTTTTTTTTATTCACAAATACTTAAAAAAGAATTATTTAAGATCATTATAGATTAATATATAATATAAATAATTCATATATACATATTTTTTCCATTCATAATAATTCATAAATATATATGAAGACTTCATATGCAAAAACCTCTAAGTCCGTCTGACATTTTTCTTGTAAATGAACATTTTTATCATATTTAAGTTCAGTAATTTCACTTTAATGGCAATGAAAAGTTTATTAGTCATTCATTGACATGCCTAATTTGCAAAAATGTCACTGATAGTAAAATTAAAAACATAAAAATGCTCATTCAAAAGAAAAATGTCAGAAAAATGTCAGGCGGACGTAGAGGTTTTTGCATCTGAAGTCTTCATATTTTTGGGTGGCGTCACATGATATTTTACAACGTGAACTAACCTTGTCATAAAAAGGTCACAGACTCAGTGATAATTTAAAAGACTTTTCTTTAGGGTTTTTTTTGTTGGCTGCACCACATGAATTTTTTTCTTTTTCAAGTATAATGTTACTAAGAAAAAAAAAAAAAAAAGAGAATGCCAAATTACTTAAGGTTTTTGGCTTTATTACACAAAAAATCTAAATGTGACCCTGGACAACAAAACCAGTCATAAGGGTCAATTTTTTGAAATTGAGATTTATACATCAATAAATAAGCTTTCCGTTGATGTATGGTTTGTAGGACAATATTTGGCCGATATACAACTATTTGAAATCTGGAATCTGAGGGTGCAAAAAAATCTAAATATTGAGAAAATCGCCTTTAAAGTTGTCCAAATGAAGTCCTTAGCAATGCATATTACTAATAATTGTAAGGTCCATCCGTTAGCCCAAAAACGGAATCTAACGGCTTGGTTGAAGGATTCTGCGTGTAAGCCTTTTCAGCATTTCTGTTAAATTCACTTAATCTCATTTTAAATCTGACTCCATGAATAAAGTGATCTGACTCCAATTTTATGTGACTTCATTCAATTTGTTACGTTTGTAATTTAACAGCTGATGATTCGTTGTGATTTAATTTGGATTGTTGATTTTTCTTAGTATCTCTTATTTTCAAATATTCATTCATCAAGGGACCCGATATCGCACAGAAACAGACGCGTTGCGATTTGCGCGTTCACGAACACAAACTGGCCAGTTCTGATATTAGTCAGAGGATTGCAGAGTGAATATTTTATCTTGAAGTGGTCACACCTGCTTACTCAACAAAAAGTGTAATTTGATTAATAGACACGAGAGTTGCAACTTGCTAATAGAGTAATAGTCAGAAATCGGATTATCCCGCATGCTGCGCTCCATGCTTCAGTCATGGGGTCCTCGGTTTGATCTATTCTGGCAAAAGATTTGCGGAAATAAAGGACTCCACATTGATCCATACTAGAATAATGATTTTCAGAATAATACAAGATAAATCAAGATTAACATTTATTTTGGCCAGACAGAACTTACATAAAAATAATTAAACACGAATCCATGGTACACAACTTTCAGCATAAAAATATAAAATACAATTACAAAGTAACATGAAAATACTTTCAAAGAGTCATTATATCTGGCACTGTACATACAGTGTGCCTCTAAGACACTGACACAGCACTGCATGAGGGCTCTGGCTACAGAATGTTCCCAAATGGCAGCTCTGCCACCCTTCCTTAAATACCCAGACCAGAACAAAAGGGTTGTAAATATTTGCAACACAAACACCTGGTTTCGGGGGAGAGGATCAGATATCTTCTGAGACCACTCAAAAGGAGAACAGAATTCTCATAAGTTTCAATCTTTCTCATCCTACCAGTGACAGCAGTGAAGTTGAGACCATTTTACCAATCACACTGAGACCTTTAAAAAGATACCACACATGAAAAGGGAAAAACAATCGATTCACAAGATACATCATCTGTGGTATATATACATTCTGTGACTTGAATCAGAGGGAAGGGAGTCGGTGAGGGAGAGGGGGAGAAGGTTTGGGCAGGCCGATGTCCTACACTCTTTCTGTGAGATCTTCTCTCCAGATTAGTGAGTTTTATTGTTCTATTGCAGGGGGTTGGATCTTCAGCTTTTGTCTTAGCAGTAAAACCGATTCTTACAGACGGCCCCTGGCCCCTTGGGACAAATTCACATTAGTTCCCAAGGGGACATATTTGGACATTCCCTGTTTCCATATTTTGGATGTTGTTTCCGGACTGTTCGTGGTGCTGATCCTTGAGTTAACAGCATGAGTCAATGGGTGCAGGAATCAAGTAGTCACCTGAAATAACAACATTAAGACAGGCTGAACATGAAGATGAAAACACTGCAAAATACACCTCTGTGACACAGTCCCTTTAGGTGTAGGCGTACTGTGCTGACTGGGTGCTGTAGCAATGGTGCATGATCCTGTTGGTTAGGTTTGCTTCCACCTGCACTTGATTGTGATGGTTTTCAGTCTGTAGAATGACTTGTTGTCCCAAGTCTGGTGTGTTAGTTAGCATGAGCAGAAAGTGTCAGTGGAAAGTGTCTTTACACTTTTGAGGAAACATCCTGAAACATCAGGATGCTTAGCTATAGCTGACCCTTTGAGAAGTCCTCGGTCACCTTCAAGCAGAAGGTTTGGTTTGCCGGGCAGGTCAAATCTCCATGGGTGAAGGAATCGTTTCACTGATGATGCTCCATTGTGTGTGAGACACCTGAACAACTTCTGATTAACCATGCAATAATTGAACACTGATGAATTTGTGGTTATTGTGACATGGGAAAAGAGAGTTGTTGGATAAACACAAGAACATAAAAATAACAACACATGATAATCTCATGTCAGAAGTGTGAATGGTAAATAAGGTCTCATTTCTCAGTGTCCTATATCTAGTGGGTAGGTCTCATTTGATCACCAGATTCTTCACTACCACTGTGACATGGAAGTGGAATTTAAACGTGGTCTGGATGAATTAAAGGAAGGGTAACAAAACATCAATATAACTAGTATCTTTACCAGCAGTATGCATAATTAAGATATATCACATAATCAAACATGGAAATACACAATTTAATAATTGCCATTATAAAATTGTCTATATTAGTTGTTTTAATTGCAAATCATTACTGAAAGCTAATGTTTCAGATCACTTAGAGAATGAGATTTACAGAAACAGAGATTTAAAATCTCTAGTTTAGCTTTTGCACTCATCTTCTGTGCATTTGATGTACAGGCTAAGTCACACTCAATGATGCAGGTCTGACTGAGAATTGTTTAATTAATTGATAGAAATGCCTGCATTCCAGATCTAACTCTTTAGATATATTTTCATTGTCATTAGTCATATGTTGGAAACTAGGGGGCCCTCCCAGTTTGAAACAATGCTAAGGACTGGACATAATACACATTTTGTCCATCAATTCACTGATCAATTAATTTGTCAACCAATTGATGTGTGACTATAGCCATGCACATGTTTTATGCATCTTACAGTGTTTACATACAGGAAGTTGACATGGCTGTAAGCCGTAAAATTGTTCAACATAACTGAAAAAGGAATTATGAAAATAATTTCCCTTGTCCTATATGTATGAAGGTAAATAATGTTTGATAGATTTGCATTATGTGAATGATTTTGGCCTGGGTAGTCCTATGATCTATGCCAGGTAGAGATGTTGTGTGGTTGTAGAATTAAGGGTGTGTGTTGTGTATGTTGTGTATAGGAGATGGGTGGTGTCTATCCTACCATAATCTGTGTTGTATAATTTAGTTCCAGTTTTAAACTGGGAAGCCATGTAGCTATGTGTGCTGTAGGGTGTGAATGGCCTCATGAAGTCTCTTCACTCCCATCTCCTACATGTTAAGTTGTGTGTGTGTCCTGGCTGATGCAGGCCAGCCCAGTCCCTGTGGAATCTGGGTCTGAAGAGTGGCAGCCATCAGCCTGAAAGGAAAACAAACAGAGAGAAACACAGTCTAATATTGAACCTTTACTCAACTTTCATTAAGATAGATGGTGCTATCTGATTTTTTCTTTAATGGTCTTAGCCAGACAGTTGTTGTAGATGGCTTTAACCTGTTAAGGTTTTATGCCATTATGAGAAAATTTGTTTTAGTTTACAAAGACATTGATCATCATCATGATCATGTTTCTGTAAAGAAAAAAGGTCAAATAAACTGATTTATAATGGTCAGATCTGACTGCTGGTGTGTAAGCACAGTCAAACATGTTGCACCTTAAGCTGCTGTTGCAATTGAGTTTACACAATCTGCTTTGTTGATAGCATTATCACACCCAGGTCCCCTGGGGGAATCTCTTTAAATAATGCTGTTTACTCAAGCCAGATCTGTGTTTAGAGCATCAGATCACCAGGTGTGGTGCTGTGCCATTTGTTTAGGATTTGGTATTTACGGCGCCATTCAAACACTTGACCATTTGGATCTCTGTGGTCTGTAAACCCTGTGGAGTTAATGCCTGAGGTTAACATAACACACAACTTTCATTACATTTCCAGTAAAATAACTTCCCCGATCAGATCCCAGAGAGGAGTTTTCTAACGCTTGCGCTCATTTGTTTGTGGTTTTATTACAATGGAAAACTTGCACCTCCCCTTTCTCACTGGGTTCCAGATCACTGAAATGTAAATTCTTAGGCCTTGAATGAATTCGGCCTACTCAAGTTACAGCAATCAGGTTAATGATTTTAACTGGGCATTGTAATTTTTCTCTTTAAAGATTCTTGCACAAGTAGAAGGTAAAGAAGTTCTTTCTCTTTAGTTTTTTCATTTCATTTTTCTTTCTTAACAGTTCTTTCTCTAACCATCTATATTCTCCTTCCCATCATTTCAACACTAGTAGTGCTCTTGCCGTCTTTCTCCTTACCTGCACATCCCACACATCCATCTTTCTACCTTCTGATCCTTTTTCTACTTCTTCAACATTCTTTCCTCTTCTAAATAATGCTTAATCATAATGAGATTAAAAGCCATTTGTGGCCATTATGATATAATCTACATTATAATGTGATCATAAGATAAATCATATTCTATACTATAAATATAGTATAAATTAAACATTTTATTTGTTGGTCTCAAGAGGGTCTCTGCTGAGTAATTTGTCCAGAATGACTTGTTATTATCTCACTGATCTTTTAGAAGGCACACCTTTGATTGGCCCTGAAGCTACAGATGTGCTGGCATGTGCATTGTGTGCACAGCAACAAGATCAAACTGGAAACCAGTTATAAACTTAGTTGCTGTGGACATTCCATAAACTGCAAACACTGAGAGCACAGGTCAAATCATTGCTCAATTTAAAGATTTTCGTGACTACAATATAGAATTGGGCACAATTTTCTTGTTTTGGGCTGAGATATTATCAATTGCATTCTTTAGAGAATCTATTTGCACATGAAAAGAAAGGTTTGACAAACACGGGTCTGAGGGAGAGCCAAAAGATGACTTTTGGTCTGTTAATTGTCTCATCTATTAGTGTCTCTTTTGAGACACTAATAAACACACAAAAGTGTAGCGATTGCAAGGTCTGAAATAAGACCAAGGTAAAACGCTATATTTTATAAGACATTTATAATTGTGACATCAGCCCTGAACCAATTTTGTCCACCTTCACATTTTACACACAAAGGATTCCAGTGAGATATTTTCACTGATATGTTTTAGCTCATCTAAACATAAGATTTCATTAACAAGTTAGCGTGACCATTTGCTCTTTTTCCGTGTTGCAACGTTGTTAAAGCAACGCAAATAAACAAATGTAACTGGACATTTTTCCTCAGACTTTAGGTTTTAATTTATGGGCCTCTTTTGAGTACCAAAATAAAATTTGAATGATGTTATTCCAGTTTAGGTTTCCTCTCTTGCTGCGTAGGCTAACAAGGAGAAATTTAAAGCAAGGGATATTATTTCTACTTTACGCTGCTGCTTTCATGTCCCTGATAAGCAATGTGGTTGTCTAATTCTAAAGCCCCATCGGATTTATACAGTATTCAGTATATACTCCCAACATTTCTAAAAGGCAAATAAGAACGGACTTACCATAACAAAGAGATGGAAATCAAACCTCTTGCTTGTTGCAATCCCAATATTTCGCTGAAAAGGCACTCGCAACCTGGAGATCACGGAGGTCCGGGTCACCACTTTGTAAGGTCCATCCGTTAGCCCAAAAACGGAATCTAACGGCTTGGTTGAAGGATTCTGCGTCTAAGCCTTTTCAGCATTTCTGTTAAATTCACTTAATTTATTAACATCTAATTTTAAATCTGACTCCATGAATAAAGTGATCTGACTCCAATTTTATGTGACTTTGTTCAGTTTGTTACGTTCATAATTTAACAGCTGATGATTCGTTGTGATTTAATTTGGATTGTTGATTTTTCTTAGTATCTCTTATTTTCAAATATTCGTTCATCAAGGGACCCGATATTGCACAGAAACAGACGTGTTGCGATTCGCGCGTTCACGAACACAAACTGGCCAGTTCTGATATTAGTCAGAGGATTGCAGAGTGAATATTTTACCTTGAAGTGGTCGCACCTGCTTACTCAACAAAAAGTGTAATTTGATTAATAGACACGAGAGTTGCAACTTGCTAATACAGTAATACAGTAATATCCCGCATGCTGCGCTCCATGCTTCAGTCATGGGGTCCTCGGTTTGATCTATTCTGGCAAAAGATTTGCGGAAATAAAGGACTCCACATTGATCCATACTAGAATAATGATTTTCAGAATAATACAAGATAAATCAAGATTAACATTTATTTTGGCCAGACAGAACTTACATAAAAATAATTAAACACGAATCCATGGTACACAACTTTCAGCATAAAAATATAAAATACAATTACAAAGTAACATGAAAATACTTTCAAAGAGTCATTATATCTGGCACTGTACATACAGTGTGCCTCTAAGACACTGACACAGCACTGCATGAGGGCTCTGGCTACAGAATGTTCCCAAATGGCAGCTCTGCCACCCTTCCTTAAATACCCAGACCAGAACAAAAGGGTTGTAAATATTTGCAACACAAACACCTGGTTTCGGGGGAGAGGATCAGATATCTTCTGAGACCACTCAAAAGGAGAACAGAATTCTCATAAGTTTCAATCTTTCTCATCCTACCAGTGACAGCAGTGAAGTTGAGACCATTTTACCAATCACACTGAGACCTTTAAAAAGATACCACACATGAAAAGGGAAAAACAATCGATTCACAAGATACATCATCTGTGGTATATATACATTCTGTGACTTGAATCAGAGGGAAGGGAGTCGGTGAGGGAGAGGGGGAGAAGGTTTGGGCAGGCCGATGTCCTACACTCTTTCTGTGAGATCTTCTCTCCAGATTAGTGAGTTTTATTGTTCTATTGCAGGGGGTTGGATCTTCAGCTTTTGTCTTAGCAGTAAAACCAATTCTTACATAATAATACAATTTTGATATATTTACGGTAGGAAATTTACAAAATATCTTCATGGAACATGATCTTAATATCCTAATGATTTTTGGCATAAAAGAAAAATCGATCATTTTGACCCATACAATGTATTGTTGGCTATTGCCACAAATATACAAGTGAAACTCATGACTGGTTTTGTGGTCCAGGGTCACAAATGAATGTTAGTCCACCAATTAAAAACATGATCATAATGCTCAAACTGTGCTGTTTCTTGAGACATATTTCTTGCCTGACCAAAACACCCCATATCACCCTATAGCTTTGTGGCAGCAAGTTTCTTCGTAAAAGTTTAAATGAAACGTATATTGTTGAAGAGTTTGATTCTGCCCAGTTTAAGATGTCACACCTTGGTCATGAACACAGTCGCGCTTTAATCACACTCTACTGATCTGACAAACGCTGGAGGTGTACAGTAATTTAAAAGTTTTTTCCTAGAATGATGTCATTGCACCTAGGAAACATCATATCACATTGAGAGGTACGAGATGAACATCTTAACTCTGGGGTTACTCTGGTCAGTAACCCCAGGAGATATAAAAGTCACTAGTGCTGGATTTCCTGAAGGAGGGCTGCAGAATGACTGCCATGACTTTGTTTCATGGGCCAACGTCTCATTTGCTTTGATTATTTAGCTTCCCTTTGAGCTTCAGCCAAATGGACCAGTCACACAGAATTCAGGCCACATTTCTGTAGAAGGCAGTTTTGACCCGGGGTTTCTTCGTTCAAATTTTGTACATTTATACTGTTAGGAAGTAGACTGCACGTCTGATGGAAGGGTTTGAAGGCGTCTAGGATACATGACCATTCACCCCCCAAGTGTTAGTGTTTTCTCCGCTGAGACCGTTCAAAAATCCCCCAAAAAGTCTCTGATTCTCTTTGATCCTTGGGAAAATCATGACTTACTCAACCTTTGTTTCACATTGTGGAGCACAATTTTGCTTCTGAAAGTTTGCAAGAGAGCATCAGTGTTCATGGACTGATATCATCAGTTAGATATTTTATAATATACAATATATAAACATTTACACTACCATTCAACGTTTGGGGTCCGTACAAAATTTTTTTTTTGTGAGAGGAATTAACACTTTTATTCAGCAAGGATGCATTAAATTAATCAAAAGTGAGAGTAAAGACATTTTGTTGTTACAAAAACATTTTTCAAAGTTATTTCAAGTTACTTTTTTTCAAATTACTATTTCTGTCTTTCTACTTCAAACTTTCACATTTAATTGTGTTATACATTTCTTTGCACGATTCTTTGATAATTAGAAAGTCCAAAAGAAAAGCATTTACTTGAATTAGATTGAATAAAATTTGCTGTAGGATTTACTTTGATACATTTTTCACTCATAAACTTCTAATAAATTTCACAAATAATTGCAAAGAAATTGTAACACTGTAAAAAAATGATATGATCAATAAGTTATGACAACATGTTTTTACATTGCTTTAACTCATCAAAATAAGTTAAGCAATATCCAACTGTTTTTTGTACACTGTAAAAAAAAAGTTGCTGCCTTACGATCAACTCTGATGTTTAAGTCATTTCAACTTAAATTACATAAATTTTACTTTAAAAAATGAGTTGAATCTTATATAACTTATAAAAAAAGTTGAAAATTGCTTAACTTATTTTGATGAGTTAAAGCAATGTATAAACATATGCTGTCATAACTTATTGATCATATACTTTTTACAGTGTGCTTTCTATAACAATATTAAGCAGCAAAACTGTTTAAAACATCGATAATAATAAAAAATGTTTATTGAACAGCAAATCAGCATATTAGAATGACTTCTGAAGGATTATGATGCTGAAAATTCAGCTTTGCCATCATAGGAGTATTGTAATTGTAATAACATTTCACAATATTACTGTTTTTAATCTATTTTTAATCAAATAAATTCCTGTTGATTCTTAGTCATACGATGAATGAAGAGGATTACATAGACAGGTTTATGTGTGTATGCTCATGATGTGTAAACATCTGCACTTTAATTGCCCTTCAATGCGATATAACACAACAAGGGATACAGATGCATGAGAATGAGGTGGACTGATACGTTACTTTCTAAAGCCATCACATTAGCTTCTCCTCAGGTATCAAATCCTCGGGTCTGTGCCAAGTGTATGTGACCTGCCCATGCAGCAGAAAGCATTCTCATTGGCTGGACCGAGGGGGAGACGGGGAGGCACAGGTTGTTAAAAGGAAGTGATCTGGATGCAGTTTTCTCTTAGAGAAGGGAACGGAGAGGTGGCACTGAAGTTCGACGACTAGGTAAGTATTAGCTGTATGTTTTTCTTTAGAAAATGTCGTTTATCAATTTCCGTTTAGTGTCTATTTCTGTCCTGCTTCTGTTCTCAGCGCATTTAGCTGCTGTTTGTGTGCAGCTATTGGTACAATGCTCAATATTCTCCACCCGGTCCTCCTGCTGATGGCCTTGCTGGAGGTAACAACAGGGACTCAAGCATCACTATCCAAGACCACACAGTGGCCACGACTGAAACCCACTAAGAAGCCTCCGCCTCGAGATGATCCCCCACAGCCGCCCGCCCGCTTGGGGTCCCATTTGATCACTACCACTGTGAGCCCCACCGCCATTGGCGTCACAGAGGAAGTCACAGACTCCATGATGGATGCGTACACTATTTCCCCCACCGACAGCACCACTTACTCCAGTGATGCTTATTCTGCTGACTACCACACGGAGGCCATGGTTCCTCCTGGGGTGGGCCCTGGGAACTACACGTTGGACTACAACGAGTGCTTTTTCAACTTCTGTGAGTGCTGTCCACCAGAGAGAGGTCCTCCAGGACCGGTAGGAGAAAAGGGATTGTCGGGTAAGAAGACAAGTTGTAATTGCCAGTTGATAGCTATCTGAATCAAATGCTGAATTAAACTTTTTTTATTAACACTTTATTTATAATCTTGCAAGGCATTCCAGGGGAAAAGGGGGAGATGGGACCTCCTGGACTTCCAGGTCAAGATGGACTCACTGGTGCTCCAGGGTCACATGGAGAAAAAGGTCTGTATGGTAATGTCATGTGCTTGTGTTCAACTTAAGTATGAGCAAGAGATAATCAAAAGAGTTCAGTGAACAAGACATAAATGTTGAGTAATTTACATTTTAGATACAGTATTGGCAGTTACTTTGTCTGTTTTTGCTCCACCAAAGTAAATCGTTCCATATTGTACAAATTTTTCCAAAAGCCAAAGCAGAATCAACTGTTGCGTCTTCCTTAATGAACCACTGAGTTTGAGCGAGTTTGGTTGAGTGAACCATTCAATAGCTATGTTTCCTTTCACCTATTTTTATGCACATTTTGGGATATTGCATAAAAAATTATGGATGGAAACACCACAATGGGTATACATTCTAAAAATGTGCATAAAAATCAAATGCTCTCATTTAAGTCGGATACATTTTTTATCTGATAAGAAAACATGCGCATAAACTACAATGGAAACACATTTACTGAATAAATTCTTCGATGCACATCAAAAAAAGACGTGACTTTGGGATAGGACGGAATAACTAGACCAAGCAGCGGACCCGATCTTATTGCACAGAATCTGAAATGCTGTTTTGGTTGTCCTGAAATGCTAAGTCTGTCGTCAAAGTGGTTTGGTATAATTACCTCCCAGATCCACCTCTGAAAGCAAGATAACATTACCATGTTTATTGAGTTTCGTCTGCGTGCTCTGAGGTGCAAGTAATTTATTATATACAAAAAATATTATATACAGTGGCTTCTCCTACTGCAGCAACTTCCATTTTTCTTATTGATATTTATCGCAAGTTTATCAGGAAGTGACGATTTTGTTCTTGTCGACCCACTGGATGGAAACGGTGCTTTATTCGCAAATGATTTATTAGATATTCCAATTTTGCACATAAGTTAGATTCACAACTTTGGATGGAAACACAGCTAATGACTCACTTGTTTGTTTCTGAATAAATTAGAGACTGCATCTGAAATCGCAAACAATCGCATACATTTAACAAGAAATTAAAGGGATAGTTCACCCAAAAATGAAAAATTACCTCATGATTTACTCACCCTCAAGCCATCCTAGATGTATATATCTTCTTTCAGACGAACACGACCAGAGTTATATTAAAAAATGTCCTGGCTTTTCCAAGCTTTATAATGGCAGTGAATGGCGGTCCTGATTCTGAAGTCCAAAACAGTGCATCCATCCATCATAAAAGTGCTCCACACGGCTCCGGGAGGTTAATAAAGGCCTTCTGAAGCGAAGTGATGTGTTTGTGTAAGAAGAATATCCATATTTACAACTTTATAAACTAAAATAACTAGCTTCCGGCAGACGGCCTACGCAAGTCAACTTACGCCAAATAAGTAACCCTTGACACGATGTATGACGTAGAATGTAGGAGTAGCGTAAGCTTTGACGCCTCTCACAGTTCAAACAAATAGGGCTGGGCAACAAACTCAAGCTCCTCTTCTCTTATATCGAAATTCTTTGACATTTCTCTTTAAAAATTCTCGTTTTAGACTTCGTGAGTGGTGTTTTGTTTTGCTCTATCCTCTGCGTTTCCGCGTTCGTCAATACATCATGTGTCAGGTCAGGGGTCACTCTTTCACCGTAAATCGGTGCAGCCGTCTGGTGGAAGCTAGTTATTTTAGTTTATAAGGTTTGGATATTTTTCTTACACAAACCCATCACTTCGTTTCAGAAGGCCTTTATTAACCCCCTGGAGCCGTGTGGATATCTTTTATGATGGATGGATGCACTTTTTTGGACATAGCCATTTACTCCCATTATAAAGGTTGGAAGAGCAAGGACATTTTTTAAAATAACTCCGATTGTATTTGTCTGTGTAGTTCCCAGTGTAGTTGGACTGTTATTTCAGCACTCTACGAACGTTGCTTGACGAATGAAATTCAAGGACTGGAAATAACTATTGTATAAAAGATATTAGAAGTTATAATCGTAAGTTTTACATTTAAGATTCCATATAAAGGAGTTATAAACAAAGGATTAGGGACATCATCGGTTGATTGTGTATACAAATATCAATGTTTTGCAAGGAGGACAAACATTTGAGAAGACCTTGACCTTAGCTAAGGAGAACTACATGGAGTTTGTGTGTATTTTCAAGGCTTCTCCTATGTCCATATTAGAAAAAACAATCGCCACGCCTAGATCAAAGAAACTTTTCCCTTTCTTGTAGTGCTGCATGCTCACACAAGTTGGCAAAACCTACAATTTGTCTTAACTGGTAATGCTAGTTCCTTGAGATTGCACAAAAGGTCATCTGCAAAATTGTGTGCCTAGAGCTCTCTATCTCTGATTCTTCTCTCTTTCTAACACGAGCAAGCTGGAGTAACCACTGACATTAATAAAAAATACACCAGTGTTCAGTGGTTTTGTTCTCTTGTGAACCTTTGTGTATCCTTAAAGATTGAGATCTATTCTGATTAACTGTGTCAGCAAAGAGTAGACATGCAAATCATTTGTAGACAGATGTCCTTTCCTCCTTCAGGAGAGAAAGGTGATCCTGGAGTGAGTGGGCTACCTGGGATTCCCGGTGTTACTGGGAAACAAGGAGAGAAAGGTACATTCATTGTGACAAAAGCTCTAACCCAGTCTTTGATGCACTTCATGTTTTGCTTGCTGTGTTGATTTATGGACTGTTCTCAGGAAACGGTGCCACGATTTACTACTACTACTATTATTATTATTAGTACTACTACTTAAAATTAAAAAAAGAAGGAAAAAAAATAAATGTTCAACCCTGTTATGCTTCCACCCTTTAAAAAAGTAATGGTTTAATAAATATATATTAGTATTTTGAAGGCTGTAACTATATTTAGGATTGGTTCAACTGGTTATATTAGATTTTTTTTCTAAAATGCTTTATGCATTTTTTTTGTTGTGAAAATCTACAATTTGTCTCTGTCTCTCACTTTCGGTTCCACCCTGTTGTGATATGATATTTCCTTTTTAAAATACTGGTATTTAAAATAATTCTTGACATATTCAAGGTAGTGACATTATTGAAAACCACATGGATTTAACAGATATAGGTTTCTTTTACATTACATTTACATTGACTGCATCGAGCTCAATATTTCAACATGTTATGGCAAAGCCCTACTAAGGGTGATGGTGATCTTTTTAAATTATTATTATTTAAAAAATGTTTAATTTCTTACAAGGCACACTGAAACTGAGCAGTACTATCAGAATTTACTCAATTATCCAAATATAAGAATTGAACTGTGACGGGGTTGAAATAATAAAGAGCTTTAGGGTTAGAAGTAATATCTAACTACTGGTTATTTATTATATCATATTCTTTTGGACATCATATAGTCTTTTTGACCACACCTTTCTAACTGATATAGGTTTGTTTTACGGTCTTTATGAGCATTTCATTACATTGACCTTGACCTTATCAAGCTTGATACTTTAACTCTGTTATGGATGAAGCCCTAATAGGGTGATGATCCTTTCTTCATAAATTACAATGTGTAATTTCTTACAAGGCACACCGAAACGGAGCGATACTATCTTATCTAAATATATTATGATCTGGGAAAATTAAAATGTGTTCACCAGTAGCCTTTTCAAACAGTTAATCTGCAACAGTTTCCTTAGAAAGGGCCTTAAATTTCGAATTCTAGTCTATGTTAATGTGTGCAGGTGAAATGGGCCTCAAAGGAGACAAAGGAGATACCGGTTTACCTGGGCTGAAAGGAGACCCAGGGGATAGGGGAGAGCCCGGCTGGAACGGAACAAAGGGAGAAGCGGGTGAGCCTGGCATACGAGGACTGACTGGCCCCCCTGGACCAGATGGCATCAAGGGGGAGAAGGGTGACAAAGGAGACTGTCCATTTGGAGAGAAAGGGCAGAAAGGCAGTATGGGGGAGCCAGGGCCTCAAGGGCCAAAAGGAGACAAGGGCGTGACAGGTCTGAATGGCACAGATGGGATTCCTGGGGCTACGGGGCTGAAGGGAGAACCAGGACCCCCAGGTAAGCAGGGAGAGCCTGGTCCTCCAGGACCCCATGGACCAACAGGGCAGAGAGGGATGCCAGGGATGAAAGGCACACGAGGCCTAAAGGGAGCACGAGGTGTTAGGGGATTCAAGGGCCTTAAAGGCGAACCTGCCGTTCAGAAGCATTCAGCCTTTAGCGTTGGTCTTTTTCCTAGCCGATCATTCCCGCCACCTGGCCTGCCTATCAAGTTCGACAAAGTCATTTACAATGAGGAGGGTCACTGGGACCCCCACGGCAGTAGGTTCAACTGCACTCACGGGGGCGTTTACGTCTTTTCCTACTACATAACCGTGCGTAATCGCCCCCTGCGTGCAGCCCTAGTGGTGAATGGCGTTCGGAAACTGCGAACTCGTGACTCCCTTTATGGCCAGGACATTGACCAGGCCTCCAACATGGCAGTGCTTCGTCTCTCATCTGGAGACCAGGTATGGCTGGAGACTCTGCGGGACTGGAACGGTGTTTATTCCAGCAGCGAGGATGACAGCACGTTCTCTGGATTCCTGCTCTATGCTGATGCCACCAAGGACTGATGGCCAGGAATCGCACTGACCTCTGGACGAACCATTTTAGACCTAGACTTTGTTTTGTAGGGGTGAATTGGAAGCCACCTATATTACCAAAATATTTGAGCCCTGAACTTAGATTTGTCTACTAATGTACAGCTACTAATTATTAAGCTACCTGTTTTATCGCCAGAACAATCGTTGCTGGATTATGGTGTTTATTTTTTTAATAAGATGATGATTTGTGGCAGCTATTTGTGTAGCTCTTAACATATTTATACGGATAAACTGGCAGATTATGCAATAAAGTAAATAATGCTTTATTTTGGTCTTGCTTTCTTACCTAAAGTTCACACTATGCTGTGACTTTTAAACAAAAGTGACTTTTTTTTTAATAAATGCAAATGTTAGTTTTGTTGATAGTGATACATTTACAAAAAACAAAAAAAAAATATATATTATAATATATATATATTATAGTTAAATTATAATTAAATTATAATTATTGGTAATAATGCAGAAGATATAAGAACAAATGCTCTGCTAAATGAGAAATGCAGTCACTTTAGAACTGTTTTTGTCCTGTGTATTATTATTGTTATTGAAACAGGAAGACATATCAAGACATTAAAGAATTCATTAAATAAATATCAAACAGGCTTGACATCACAGCCATGAATTATGATTTAATACTTGTTAGTTGGTCGCAGGATGTATTAGGGGGAGGGACATTCTCATTATAGGGAGGATTTGATTGGATAACAATCATGTAGTGCATGATGAGTCATCGTTATTTTTGGTCAATTTTCCCAGAGAATAAATACTATAAAATTTAAATGCATGGTTCTGCTAAAAGATTCTATCTATCTATCTATCTATCTATCTATCTATCTATCTATCTATCTACAGTGGGGAGAACAAGTATTTGATACACTGCCGATTTTGCAGGTTTTCCTACTTACAAAGCATGTAGAGGTCTGTAATTTGTATCATAGGTACACTTCAACTGTGAGAGACGGAATCTAAGAAAGAAATCCAGAAAATCACATTGTATGATTTTTATTTGCATTTTATTGCATGACATAAGTATTTGATCACCTACCAACCAGTAAGAATTCCGGCTCTCACAGACCTGTTAGTTTTTCTTTAAGAAGCCCTCCTGTTCTCCACTCATTACCTGTATTAACTGCACCTGTTTGAACTCGTTACCTGTATAAAAGACACCTGTCCACACACTCAATCAAACAGACTCCAACCTCTCCACAATGGCCAAGACCAGAGAGCTGTGTAAGGACTTCAGGGATAAAATTGTAGACCTGCACAAGGCTGGGATGGGCTACAGGACAATAGGCAAGCAGCTTGGTGAGAAGGCAACAACTGTTGGCACAATTATTAGAAAATGGAAGTAGTTCAAGACGACGGTCAATCTCCCTCGGTCTGGGGCACCATGATCATGAGGAAGGTGAGGGATCAGCCCAGAACTACACAGCAGGACCTGGTCAATGACCTGAAGAGAGCTGGGACCACAGTCTCAAAGAAAACCATTAGTAACACACTATGCCGTTATGGATTAAAATCCTGCAGCGCACGCAAGTTCCCCCTGCTCAAGCCAGCGCATGTCCAGGCCCGTCTGAAGTTTGCCAATGACCATCTGGATGATCCAGAGGAGGAATGGGAGAAGGTCATGTGGTCTGATGAGACAAAAATAGAGCTTTTTGGTCTAAACTCCACTCGCCGTGTTTGGAGGAAGAAGAAGGATGAGTACAATCCCAAGAACACCATCCCAACTGTGAAGCATGGAGGTGGAAACATCATTCTTTGGGGATGCTTTTCTGCAAAGGGGACAGGACGACTGCACCGTATTGAGGGGAGGATGGATGGGGCCATGTATCGCGAGATCTTGGCCAACAACCTCCTTCCCTCAGTAAGAGCATTGAAGATGGGTCGTGGCTGGGTCTTCCAGCATGACAACGACCTGAAACACACAGCCAGGGCAACTAAGGAGTGGCTCCGTAAGAAGCATCTCAAGGTCCTGGAGTGGCCTAGCCAGTCTCCAGACCTGAACCCAATAGAAAATCTTTGGAGGGAGCTGAAAGTCCGTATTGCCAAGCGACAGCCCCGAAACCTGAAGGATCTGGAGAAGGTCTGTATGGAGGAGTGGGCCAAAATCCCTGCTGCAGTGTGTGCAAACCTGGTCAAGAACTACAGGAAACGTATGATCTCTGTAATTGCAAACAAAGGTTTCTGTACCAAATATTAAGTTCTGCTTTTCTGATGTATCAAATACTTATGTCATGCAATAAAATGCAAATTAATTACTTAAAAATCATACAATGTGATTTTCTGGATTTTTGTTTTAGATTCCGTCTCTCACAGTTGAAGAGTACCTATGATAAAAAATTACAGACTTCTACATGCTTTGTAAGTGGGCAAACCTGCAAAATCGGCAGTGTATCAAATACTTGTTCTCCCCACTGTATCTATCTATCTCATCACAAAGCTCTAATTTTGCTTACCCTTTAAATTTCCCTTGAAATTTCATTACCCTTTAAATAATTGTTTGGTTAACATGTTTGAATATACTTAATACAGGCAACAATGAACAATGACTGAGCAATGAACAGGCAACAAAAACTGCAAAATATTCAGTCGGAAGTTTGCACACCATCGATCATAAAAACCACAAATGTATTTATCAAGGGGAACTGCCTCAAAAAATGACAGGATATAACCAGCAATGACAAGCTGAATCAACAAAGAGGAACTGTGATCAGTGTTAAAGGGATAGTTCACACAAAAATACAAATTTTGTCATCACTTAGTCACCCTCATGTATCTCCAAACCTGTATGAGTTTCTTTCTTCTGTTGAACACAAAAGAAGATATTTTAAAGTATGTTGGTAACCAGACAGTTGACGGTATGATATGACCCATAGTACTTTTTTCCTACTATGAAAGTCAATGGCTACCGTCAACTATCTGGTTACCAACATACTTTAAAATATATTATTTTGTGTTCAACAGAAGAAAGAAATTTTTGGGTGAACTATCTCTTTAAGTAAGAGACTCACTGGCAGAGATAGATGGACACCACCATGTAAAGTAGTTGCTTATCGCAAATGAAGTACAGGCTCAGAGATGACCACAGAACTGAATCAGTGCCATTGTGACTGTATGTCATAAACTGCACTGGAAAACCACAATTTACAGCATTATTTGCATTCTGCCTATTCAGAAGTCACATTTGTTCAAGGTCAAAGCTTGAAGACTTGCTGTAGGACCAATAGACAATTGAAAGCGGGTAACATGATTGGCATAATCTATCGTGATTTCTTTCAACAGAATACATTACCCTACATTATTTCTTACAGTTAGGTGTTTTTGCTACACCAGTTGAAGTAACCTAGTTAGTTGAATCTAACTAGGTTTAGAGTTGACAAAACCAAACAAATCCAACCCTGCATCTGAAAGTGTGACCTCTCTAATGAACAGCCAATCACAAGAAACATGGAGATCGTCCGTTTGATTCACTTCTCACGAGTCGGCACAAAAATATCATGAATTTAAACATTTACAAGGCAGGAAGAAACTGCTGCAGCCACAAATGTTTGAGAACGCAGCTGAAAGAAATTATGACTATATGAACGCAAGTGAATCACATCTGAATTTAATGGATTTATATAGGTTCAGAGTTTAAAAGAAAACATGTAAATGAGTGATTTTAAAATCTTTATGTATTCCAATGTATATGAAATAAATGTAATAATTTGCTGCAAAAGCTCTCTAAAATGCTTTCATCGTGACCTGTAGCAAGAGATACAGAGGGAGTGGATTTATTGCATTAAAAAAAAAATCCATCTTCTTGAAGAAAAACCCGAAAAACCTTGAGTTTAGTTGAACTAAACTCAACTTTTCATGGGGTAGCCATGAAATAGTTAACTTTCCCCACCAGCGTTATTTTTTTAAAAGTTGCAAGTCAGCACCAGGATTTTTCATAATTTTCACTAAATTTTATTAGAAAAAAACATTGAAAACAAAGCTGAACAAAAAGCTGAGAAAATCATGTTTTGTCAAAGACTACATCCAGATGGGATTCAGAATGATGATTAAAACACAGATGGATTAGATGGAGTCCATCAACACCCTCAAAGCTTCAGTCGTTTCCTCTTCATGGGTTTGACATTTCATTCAGTAACATTAGGCAGTTCCCTTTCAAACGGTCAGTCGTACTGCGTCTTCTAGGCGCAATGGGAAATAATCTATTTCTTGAATTACTGAAGCATTTTTGTAAAAATCACGCAGTGCTACTGCCCAGTCAAAACAGTGTCGAGACATCTCGCACACTATTGGCTGGCCAGTGGGAACTGCATGAACCAATGGCAGAACAGCGTAACTGAGTGAACCAATGGGCACAAAGCCCGCGAAGCTGAGCACAAAGCCCGCCAAAAATTGGCGTGGCATCTGCCTTAAAGGTACGCTGTAATGCCCTAAAACGTCAGATTAATCTCCTTCAGCGACGATCTCGGTCCTTGCTGATAAACTCTCGAAGCTACACCACCTTCGCCGAGAAAAGACGAGCCTGCAGCGGAATCGCGAGCTAGCCAGCCCGGACATCCTGCAACGAGTCAGCGGCCTGTTTTCAGCGCGCTCAATTGCTAGCGGTCCCGCGAGCTGTCGCGCCTTTCCCCTGCGCTCTCCGGTGAAACACTACGGTGTATCCTTCTATATTACTATAAGCGACTTACGTAATGTCGCGCCAAACGTGTTACATGCAGCATTCACCTGCATGAAGAGGACGGCCACGATGTGTGTGTGATCTGTCTGGGCAAAGCCCACACAGACGCTGCTCTCTCTGGGTCCAGCTGCTTTCACTGCGAGAGTATGCCCATCTCCTCTCTTCGCTCGCGGATAGCGCTCTTTTCAGAGCGCGACCCCGCCTCTCGCGCTCTCCCGTTCCCTTTCCAGTCCTAACCTCGACGGAAAAAGCGGCGGAGCCAGAGGGCTGAATACACCGAGGCTAACGTGCCTCGTCTTCGCCTCAGAGAGACGTTTCTCCCGCGACGTTCTCTTGATCGGACCTGCTCCCTCCACTCGAAGCCGAGGGCCTGGTCTCATTCGGCGGCAATGAGGACGACGAGCATCCACACAATGACTCCATGTCTCTCGTTGCTTCAGATGCTGAGGAATGGTCGGGCTCGGTAGACGACCCCACCCCCTCGACATCACAGCAGTGCAGCGACTCAAAGGCTGGTGCGGACACCGAACTAATCCGTGTCCTCACGAAGGCCGTCAACGAGCTCGGCCCGGACTGGGCCTCCCCTGAAGAGCCTGCACGCAGCCGCCTCGACGAATGGTATCTGCCGGGGCGCCAACAGGCCCCTCGACAGAGAGCTGCACCGTTCTTTCCTGAGGTGCACGAGGAGCTAGCGAAGTCATGGCGCGCCCCCTACTCTGCTCGTCTCCGCCCATCCATCTCGCACACGCTCTCCACCATTGATGGCGCAGTCGAGACGAGAAGCTTCCTCCACTCGAGGAAACGGTGGCCGCGCACCTCCGCCCGCCCTCCGTGATAGGCTGGAAGCCTAAAATCGCCCATCCTTCCAAGCCCTGTCCAACAACGTCAGCCTTGGCAAATAAGGCCTATGCTTCCGCCGGCCAAGCAGGCTCCGCTCTCCACTCGATGGCGGTCCTGCAAGTGTTTCAGGCCAAGCTCCTCCGGACTATGGACGAGACTGGGCCAGATCAAGAGGTTTTCCGTGACCTCCGAAGCACCACAGACCTGGCCCTTCGCGCCACGAAAACCACCGCCCAGGCCATAGGTCCATGGCCAGCCTCGTTGTGCTCGAACGCCACCTCTGGCTGAACCTCACCGAGATCAAGGAGGCCGATAAAACCGCCCTCCTTGACGCTCCGATAGCTCCAAACGGCCTATTTGGCCCAGCTGTCGATGGATTCGCAGACCGCTTCACCACGGCTCAGAAAGCATCCCAGGCAATGTGACACTTTCTCCCGAAACGAGCTAGCTCTGCCTCCTCAGCTCGCCCGAGAGCTCCGTACCACCAGCAGCAGCAACAGCACAGGATGGTGCACGCGCCCGCGCCGCCCCGCCCACCACAGGATCAGCGTCAGACAAAGCGCTTCCCGCCTAAGCGTCAGGGTCCCCGGCCTAAAATAAAGCTGGACCCTGAACACAGGAAGCAATCCTGACAGGCTGGTCAGGAAGAGAGGAGGGTTGAGTCCCGCCCAGGCTGGTCCGCCCCCCAAAAGTCTCAGAATTCTCTCCCCACGGCCCGTTTTAGTTCCGGCCAGGGAGAAAAATGTTATTTTGAATATTGAGTGTAAACTGCGAGCCCGCTCTGATGCGCGCTCCCTTGCATTCTGCCGCTATAATAGCGAGTTCAATAAAAAACATGAATGTTCAAAAAATGAGTTTTCTGTCTCTTCCACACCACACGGAAGTCGGCGCCCTGCACACTATAAAACCCCTGTACAACCGGGGGATGGCTTGGAAAGCCATTCCCGGTGTGTCACAGTGGGTTATAAAAACAATTCAACGAGGTTACTCGCTCCAATTCACTCGCAAACCACCCCGTTTCACGGGCATAACACACACTTAGGTGGAGAGCAACATGACTCACGTCCTCAAAACCGAAGTGGAGAGCCTATTGAAGAAAAAAGCTAGCACAGAGCGAGTCAGGCAGACGCTATTTCCTCGTCCCCAAAAAAGATGGCGGCCTCAGGCCCATCTTAGACCTCAGACATCTGAACAAGGCTCTTATCAAACGGCCTTTCAGAATGCTGACATTAAAACAGATCATCACGCAAATCCGCCCGATGGACTGGTTTTTCTCAGTGGATCTGAAAGATGCTTACTTTCATATCCAAATTATTCCATGTCACAGACCATTTTTGAGATTCGCGTTCGACGGGAAGGCTTATCAGTACACAGTCCTGCCATTTGGCCTGTCTCTGGCCCCCCACACTTTCAAGAAGTGCATGGATGCAGCTCTCTCCCCCTTAAGACAAGCGGGAATGCACATTCTGAACTACCTCGACGACTGGCTCATACTGGCCCAGTTAGAGGAAGAAATAAAATCTCACAAATCTGTGCTACTCAGCCATCTAGAATGCCTGGGTCTCAGAATAAATACAGCCAAGAGCTCATTGCTTCCCAGGCAGAGAATCTCCTTCCTGGGAATGATTTTAGACTCAGCCCAAGTGAGGGGCGAACGAGCGCGCTCTGACTACACAGCAGCTTGCATGTTCGTTCAAAACGGGAACCAACAGACCCCTAAAAATTTTTCAGAGAATGCTAGGCCTAATGGCATCAGCTTCTCCAGTACTTCCGCTGGGCATGATGCACATGCGCCCCCTGCAGTAGTGGCTGAAATCACGGGTTCCTCCCCAAGCGTGGCATTCAGGCCAGCTTTGGATCAAAGTGGGCTGCGGCTGCGTCAAAGCCCTGGCCCCGTGGTCGAATCCCCGCCTCTACGAGTCGGGGGTGCGCTTGGGGACAGTTTCCAGACGGATGGTGGTCACCACGGATGCCTCCAACACGGGTTGGGGCGCTCTGTGCGAGGGCAAACCGGCCTTCGGCTCATGGTCGAACACGGAGTCACAGTTGCACATAAACTGGCTAGAAATGCTGGCAGTAGTGCTAGCCCTCGAGACTTTTCTACCACGTCTCTCAGGTGACCATGTTCTAGTCCGCACGGACAACACGACAGTGGTCTCCTACATAAACCGCCAAGGTGGGCTCAGGTCAAGATGGCTGAGTGAAAGATCTAGACTGCAGGCTGGCCATTTCAGTACCCGGATCCTTCTACGCAGCCATGATGTTGTAATTGATGCAGTATGTGGTCTGGCATTGTCATGTTGGAAAATGCAAGGTCTTCCCTGAAAGAGACGACGTCTGGATGGGAGCATATGTTGTTCTAAAACTTGGATATACCTTTCAGCATTGATGGTGCCTTTCCAGATGTGTAAGCTGCCCATGCCACACGCATTCATGCAACCCCATACCATCAGAGATGCAGGCTTCTGAACTGAGCGCTGATAACAACTTGGGTTGTCCTTGTCCTTGTCCTTTTTAGTCCGGATGACATGGCGTCCCAGTTTTCCAAAAAGAACTTCAAATTTTGATTCATCTGACCACAGAACAGTTTTCCACTTTGCCACAGTCCATTTTAAATGAGCCTTGGCCCAGAGAAAACGCCTGCGCTTCTGGATCATGTTTAGATATGGCTTCTTTTTTGACCTATAGAGTTTTAGCCGGCAACGGCGAATGGCACGGTGGATTGTGTTCACCGACAATGTTTTCTGGAAGTATTCCTGAGCCCATGTTGTGATTTCCATTACAGTACCATTCCTGTATGTGATGCAGTGCCGTCTAAGGGCCCGATCACGGGCATCCAGTATGGTTTTCCGGCCTTGACCCTTATGCACAGAGATTGTTCCAGATTCTCTGAATCTTTGGATGATATTATGTACTGTAGATGATGATAACTTCAAACTCTGCAATTGTTCTCTGAGAAACTCCTTTCTGATATTGCTCCACTATTTTTCGCCGCAGCATTGGGGGAATTGGTGATCCTCTGCCCATCTGGACTTCTGAGAGACACTGCCACTCTGAGAGGCTCTTTTTATACCCAATAATGTTGCCAGTTGACCTAATAAGTTGCAAATTGGTCCTCCAGCTGTTCCTTATATGTACATTTAACTTTTCCGGCCTCTTATTGCTACCTGTCCCAACTTTTTTGGAATGTGTAGCTCTCATGAAATCCAAAATGAGCAAATATTTGGCATGACATTTCAAAATGTCTCACTTTCAACATTTGATATATCTATATTCTATTGTGAATAAAATATAAGTTTATGAGATTTGTACATTATTGCATTCCTTTTTTATTCACAATTTGTACAGTGTCCCAACTTTTTTGGAATCGGGTTTGTAGATTACGTAATTTAATTACAAAATAAATGTAACTGTAATCTGTTACAATTACTGAGAAAAAATGTGTAATTAAATTAGTTACTTATGTAAATGTTAATGATTACAAAGGGGGTTACATCTGAATATTTTCTGTAAAAAGCTAGGATATGTTGAATAATATTAATTTGTTGCTTTGCCTGTTTTTGATGTGCACGATGCCTCCTGCCATTTAAAGGCCGTTTAGAAAAGCGATGCTATTCTGATTGGCTTTCTTGTTTGAATTTGCAGTGCATCACGTCTGCCAATTACATCAATCCACATCGCCGCTGAAAGCTTTAGGCTACAACCTGTCTGAAAGTTGCCACAATGGCAAGTGATAAAAAGGTGTTTCAGTGCTGGAAACTAGAAAAGTAATCAGTTACTAATCACTTTAATATAGTAATCGAAATAGTTACACTACTTATTACATTTTAAATAGGGTAACTATCTGTAACCTATTACATTTCCAAAGTAACCTTCCCAAAACTGACTCTGGTGAATGGATGAACAAAATAAAGTGACAGATGATTTTTCTTTTGTTCAAGTAAGAAACATTTTAATTTCTAATGACAAAAATAAGACAATGGAAGGCTGAAAAAATTAAATGAAAAATGACTTTCGAAAGGTTTATTCAACCAATGCAAATAACATTGTAATCACATTTGTATTATACAACTTAAAAAGTATTATTTTAGAAAAAATTAAAGTGCAGAACAAAGCAGGACCTGCACATTTTGGTTTTAAGTAACTAAATTATTTTATAAATGTACATACTTTTAAATGACTTCTTTGAAAAAGAAAACTAAACATTTATGGAGAACAGATAGAGAACTGTAAAGTGCAGAGGTGTAAACTACAGCTCAGCGGACAGCAGTGTTATTCTGGGTTCCTCTGAGATGATTGGCTACGGTCAGGGTCATTGAGACGTAGGATGCACATCAAGTTATTTACCGAAAGAGAACTGGGAAAAGGGAAGCAGAACAATACGCAAGTAATTGTAAGAATAAGTCAATAACACAATCATGTCTTCTAATCTAACTCCAGTTTTACATGAACACTAGAGAAGCTCTTTACCTCATGCTCTGTGGCGTGAGGAAAACAAACTGTCTGTAGCGCTGGCTGGCAGCGATCTTCAACATCATGTCCATGGAGATTCTCCGGTTCACCATGTCCTGAAAGAACACACACAATAGAGTTGACTCCATGACTCCAGTCACCTGATTCTCATCCGTAGCCATGACAAATGTCTTTTTGTATTCACACAATGCTCTTTAGACTTTTAAATGTAATATCTTTTTAAGCATGACATTAATTCGACACATTATTGGGTACTTAACATATCAAGCAGTGACAGCAGTGTCCTTCAGTGTGATATAATATTTTTAGTGCCCGCTTTTTTGAATATTCCCTTTCATGCAGTGTGTAATACAGCTGTGTGTGAATGTAAAATGTCTGAAAAGTTTTAAAGATTAAAGTGGACGACAAATAAAGTTATTGTCTCCTAAAAGAGAATCGATTTTGAACTCCTGAAACAAATGATCATCAGTAATTCCAGTCTCACTTGCTGTTACAAACCCAAGTAAGAAATTTGCATAATGCCAGTCTATGGTCTTCATTGGCTGCCCACAAACGTCTACTTTGATCCGCCTTCAAACACTGTAGTTGTAGATGAGGCCTAAAAGATCTGGTTTGCGCTGTTCATGTCGAGAAGACCCTGTTTTCAGCACTGCAAATCCACTTTGCATGCACTTCAAAAGGATGAGGACTCACACTGGAATAGGTACAGTAAAACCGACACCATTGTTGCTGTTCATATCACTGTATAAATTGCTGAGGAAGATCCAGAGCTGAAATTCAGATATGGTAATAGGCATTTGGTTTCTGGCATGAACTGTAAGCGGTCAACCAATCACAGCAGAGTAAGCTCTTGGTAAGGAGGGGTTTATAGAGACTGAATCTTCGAACGAACAATTTATTTTCAGACTCTGAGGAATGTGGTGATGTGCAATGTATATTTTGAGAAAATGAAAGTGTTTTTTGACCTTGGATGCATGTAAACCTATTGTAGGAGACCTCCAAAACAAAAATAGGAACCTTTAAAACAGCATAATAGGGGCACTTTAATCCAAAACATTTTCTCTGCTTGTATAATTAATATGTATACACACTTTAGAGCCACCTATTAAACTACATACAATTTTTGTACATTTTTGTACTTGTAAAAATTTATTAACATTGAAGGAGCTTTTAAATAACTACTAAAAAGCTAAACGGTGAAAAAATAGTGACCAGCACCTTCCATATACATTGAAAATGTATAAACCTTATTAAATTTAATGATCAAATATTACCTTAATCCCTGAGAATGTGTTTTTTCAAAATATACTTGTTTCGGTGATGAAAAAAGGATTGCAGAAATGCCAAAATGTATTTAAACTGCCATTCAAAAGTTTGGGTTTGACAAGATTTTTTAAGTGTTTTTGTTCTTATGCTCATTAAGGCTGCATTTATTTGATCAAAAATACAGTAAAAACAATAGTAATTTCAAATATTATTTCAATTTTAAATAACTGTTTTCTATTTTAATATATTTTATATTATTTATTATTCCTGTGACTTTCAGCTTCATTACTCCAGTCTTCAGAGTCACATGATCCTTCAGAAATCATTCCAATATGATGATTTGGTGCTTATTATTATTATTATTATTATTATTATTATCATCATCAATGTTTTTTTTTTTTTTTTTACCATGTATACGTCAAATTCATCCAAGGCCCGGAATGGAGCTTCAGCTATGGCCCACAGTGACAGGACAAAGCACACGGTAGAAAACGACCGCTCTCCTCCAGATAGAGAACGCATGTCACTCAGAGTGGCCTTACCACCCTCTCCTGGCTGGACCTGAGGAAGAAACCGATGGTGATCATCAGGGAAAAGTAACTGACCCCAAAGACACAATGAGAACACATATGAGAACTACATCCAAGATGTTATCATCATGCAAAGTCTTACTGATATGGAGAGAGTCTCATTCTTGTGGTCAAAGGTCATCTTCCCTATGTACCCTCTCTGAGACAGCATGGAGTCGAAGTAGTACTTACAGCGTACAGACAGATACCTGGAAACACAACACACAACATCCTCATTAAAATGCACAACCCCTTGGATATGTCCCACTGCATCTTGCTGTTTTAATAGGAAAAACACGTGTAAATGAGAAACTTTCACTTGATGATGGTTAAACTTAATCACATGCATGCCAAACCATGTGGCCTGGTCTGTATAGATCACGGGATCAACGACGATCCGTTTAACCCCTACAAATCATTCAGTAATGAAGACAAGAGTGAAACTTACATTCTCATTTCAGCGTAGACAAAGTGTCTGGTGTTCATGATCTTGGATAACTGGTTGATGAAAGCCTCCAGTCCTTTTACCTGTCGGGCTATGTTATTGAAGTTTTCCTTCGCTTCATGGTACTGCCTAGAAGTTTCAATGACCAACAACTTCAGCATTATAACATCCTAACAAATAAACCTCACATGCATGTAGATGCACTTCACAAATATGCATGCAAAATAAAAAAGTAGCAGCAGCAGCAGCATAGTACATTTTCAGATAATACCATGGAAATCTGAATGATTACCATATTCATATACCATCTTATTTGGACATGTGTAGAATTATTTGATATGTAAAGAAATATGTTTGAGAAAAAAGTTTCATATTAGGATTAGCTCATTTTAAGATTTGAGAGGAAATGTGTTTAAATGTCCTGCAAATAATGTCACAATGCAACAGATCTTAACGGTTTTACAAATAGGCTTCGGTTTTCTTCATGTCAAATATGATTTCTTATTTCTTTCTTTTGATTATAATGTGAAATATGATCCGGTCACGTTCTTTTGACATGTTTTGTGAGAATCGCCCGGGGACTGTGCATGTGTACCTGACGATAGTGTCTCTGTGTCCTTGTTGGTCCTGTTGTGTGTTAATCTTGTGTCTGAGGCGGCTGATTTCACTGTCCAAACTCTTAGCCGTTCTCCTCACATCCAATCGCTCGGGGCAGATTTCTGAGGCCTTTGCTATAGAAGCCTGTCAAAAAAACGGATTCAGTCAAACAAATGCTAATCTTTTCATATCTAAAGAATCGGTGCAAGATGTCAATGTTTGGTCACCTGTAACTCCTGCTCCTTCACATTCAGGTTCCTCTTTAGTGCCTCGATCATTCCCACATGGGTTTTGCGTTTGTCTTCATAGTGTTTTTTGTGGTGTTTACTCTTCGCCACCTCCTGATCAATGCTGCTCAATTGCTCCTACACTCAGTCACAAAGGTTGGATACACTGATATTTAGGAAATACTAAAATTTCATTCAGAATTAAAGCTGCAAGCAGCAATGAAAAGGTCCTTGCACCCGGGAGCACCGCCACTCGGTGGCCTCAGGAAAACAGCGAATAGTGGGCGACATGCATTTAAGTGGGTAAATATAGGAGAAATATGGCAGTGTCACTTCAATGTGCCACACTTCCTGCTGCCAGCAGGTGGCGCTTTGACTATAACCGAATATTGGCATGTAGATGTCTTCAGGCCTGGACTATTATCAAACGTGTGAAGTTTGGGTGTAAATCGTATACATTAGCACTTAGCCAAGTTTTGCTTGATTTAATGTGTTTCTAGCATGTTTGGGACTTGATGGCATATTTAAATGTGTTTCTGGGAGGGAATTACAGTGTAAAGCATGCCATTTCCTGTTGCCAGCAGGTGGCGCTATGGCAAGATCTTCACAATTTAACGTCGCAAAGGCCTTTAGATTAGACTGACCAAATATGATGCTGATCTGGTTAAATCACTATGAGGAGTTAATCACAGTGTGCAACATGCCATTTCCTGTTGCCAGTAGGTGGCGCTATGACTGTAACTGAATATTGGCATCTAGATGTGTTCAGGCCAGGACTCTAATAAAACATGTGAAGTTTGGGGCAGATCGGACATTGTATGACCGAGTTACAACAACTTCCTGTTTTATGGCAAAACATCGAACTTTGTGAGGCCGCCACGGACACGCCCTTCGGGGAAAACTCAAGATCTTCGCAATTTAACGTCACAAAGGCCTTTAGATTAGGCTGTGCAAATATGATGTTGATCTGATTAAATCTCTAGGAAGAGTTCGTTAAAGTACAGCGTCTGGAAATAGCAAAATTTGCAACAATTTTGCAAAGAAAATTCAAAATATCTCACTTCCTGTTGGTTTTCAGATTTCGTACTTTTTTGTAGGTATTGGGCTGTTACATGTCTGTACCGAATTTCATACATGTACGTGAAACATTACATTATGTAATGTTTCACCCTAATTAAGTCTACTTGAAGATCATGATCCTTATTTTAAAGAGGACTTATTCTGCTTTATGACATTTTCAACATTCTTTAGTGTGTAATAAGTATAAAAAAGGTCTGCAAAGTTACAAAGCTCAAAGTCACTCTAAAGGGAGTTATTCTCTGTATCAATAACTGTTTATGAATTCCCTGCAACGCCTCCATTGCAGTCTTGAGTTTTCTTCCAGGAGAAAACACGTCACAGTATTCCATTTAAATAATTCCCACCCAAGACATGCACAAAAAAAGCGGACGAAGCCTGGTTGAGTTATGTTAGTCTTGTGTTGAAACTCGTGGTTATGGTAAGGGGCGTGATATTTCCAGAACATGCTCAAAGCAGTTAACCAAACACAACACACTGATCCAGCCGATCAATCAGAGCACATGCTGCTTTTCAGAAGGAGGGGCTTCATAGAGTTACTGACAGACTGGAAAGAGAGGTGCTGCAATAATGTCAAATATGTAAAGAATAATTGATGACAGGTCATTGAATTATTAGAAAAATAATGCACACCCGAGGTGGTAATGTGCCCACGACACGAAGTGGAACGTTGTTCTGATGATGTATTCCAAGACATTTGTCAGGTTTTTGTCCTTAAAATGCTTGTGTGTAATTTCTTACGCATCTCATCTCAAGCCTCCGTTGCTAATTCCAAAACGTAATTTTAGAGCTAGTAACAGAGGCTTCAGCCACTGATGGCAGACTAATGCAGTTATTAGAGAGAGAGAGAGAGAGAGAGAGAGAGCATTAAATATGTATACATTACATTACATACATTAAATATGTATGAATTACCAGAGTCTGTGTCTCTCTCAACAGTGTTCGGCAGCCGCGTCTCTACTGTAAGTTTATCTGCTCCAAGAACAGCACTAGAACTCACTAGTGAGAAATGTCATGTAGCTTTTCAGTTGCTAAACTATTTTACTGATAAAATCGTCAGAGCAGCGCTGACAACACGTTTCTGTGCATACTGTGTGTGTGTGTGCGTTTGAGTGGGAGAGCAAGCAGGAGAAAGTATGTGCTTCCCATACATCATAAAATTTTGCGCCAAAAAACATGGAAATAATTTGTCGGTTTTATCCTATGGTTTACTATATTTATTTGCTTGTTCAGTGTCATTGTGGGTTTTGGTTCTTTTGCTGTTGTAGGCTGAAAGGACCTTTGAAATTAATAACTGAAATCATTTGGCGAAGTGATATGGAACTGTAATGCGGTTGAGACCTGCCTGGAACTACTTTAGCTGTGCGTTTCCCTGAAAATAATTGCACACCTTAGAGCGTTCGTCAACCAATCAGATTCAAGCATTCAACAGCCCCGTAGTATAAGTGAAAAATAATGTGACAATTTTTTTATTCAAGCATGAAAATCTATTCTAGTAGACCCCTCAAGACTTTTAAAAAGGGCCTAATATGGCCTGAAGCTTTAAACATTAGCTGAGAGGAATCTGGTGGCTAAAACTCACCAGCTGGTCAGGAGGAACTAATGATGTTACACACACTCTTGAAAATCTTCTCCTACCTTAATGGGCTCAGCTTCCTCTGCGATGCTGTTAAAAGCTGCCCTCTGCTGCCGGTAGAGCTGCTCGGCCTCCTCACATTCCCTCTTGTGTGTCAGCGTCTGCTTCCGCGCAGCTTCAAATTCCACTTCACATACAGTTATCCGGCTGCTGAGCTCCTCCAGTTCCTCCTCCTGAACACAGAGACATAATGAGACATAGAAATCCACCATCACGCTTATTTCATAATGAGTGAATCTGTTTGTTACCAAAGGTTTCAAGTCCTCCGACTGTGGTTCCTCAACATTCTGCAATTCCGTCAGCTCTGCCTGAAGCTTCCGACAACGTTCCTGTTAGTCAAAATAAACAAAAAAAATACATATTATGCCACATTCAGTTAAACACTATGATGTGGTCTGTGCACGGCTGGTATTTAGTGACCTGGGCCTTCTTTTGGTCTTCATAGGCTCTGCGAAGATGAGTTTGGTTCTGTCTTTCGTCCTCACTAATCTGCTGGATGTCCTGCTGAAAACGATCCAAATGTGTTTTCTGGGAATGTAACGCAGACTGCAAATGTCTGCAGAACAAAGAAAAAAGGTTTTGATCTTTCTTGATTGTTTATAAGCTCAATAGAAAACAGTCCATAAGAATATCAATTCCAAATCACCATCAAATTAATGAAAAACTTCCAAGTAAAATAACAACAAAAATGCAGACAGACACACAGACACACACACACACACACACACACAGCAAAGTCTTGCTTGAAGAGAATTTTGAAAACAGTTGTGCTGCTTAATATTTTTGTGGAAGCCTTGATATATTTTTTTCAGTTTTCTTTACTGAACAGGAAATTCAAAAGAAAATCATTATTTAAAATAGAAATCCTTCGCAACATTTTAAATGTCTTTACTGTCACTTTGGATCAATTTAATGTGTCAATTTAATAATTTAATCTTTACTGACCCCAAACTTTTGCTAAGGTATAGATACACAATCAGACTGAAAGATTCAGAAATCATGAACATGTTGAGAAATTGTAGGAACTATAATTATAAACTATAAATAACTATAATTGTACATCTGATTAAAAAACAAAGACAAAACACAACCTTCAGAAGAGGACCTTCTGTAGGACTGTGCAAAGTTCGGTGGACATAGCTAGACAGTTAGAAAACTCTATGAAAACTTAAGTTTGAAAATATACTCAAATTGATAGTGTTGCTTGAACACAGATGCTCAACACATGTGCACTAGAAAGTTACAACCTCTTCTGGTATGACGTAGGACGCAGGCGTAGCGTAAGTTCCGGTGATGAACGCGGAAGCGCAGAGGATAGAGCAAAACAAAACTTGGTTCTCGCGAGAACTAGCATATTCTCACCGGAGCGTCCTACATCGTACGCTGCAACGCCAGTCTCTCGTGAACGTGCATACGACAGTTAGCGGAAGTTAGAGATTACAGTTTGTAAAGTTTTAAATATGGATATTTTTCTTACACAAACGCATCGCTTCGCTTCAGAAGGCCTTTATTAACCTCCCGGATCCGTGCATCCTGGAGCACTTTTATGATGGATAGATGCACTTTTATGGACCTCAAAACAGAAACAGCCATTCGCTGCCATTATAAAGCTTGCAAGAGCTAGGACATTTTTTAATATAACTCTGATTGTATTCGTCTGAAAGAAGAATGTCATATACACCTATGATGACTTGAGGGTGAGCAAATCATGGGCTAATTTTCATTTTTGGGTGAACTAACCCTTTAAGTATATTAGGCCGTGTGTCCACCAAAGCGTTTTTAGCCAGCTGAAAACGCCTGGCTGTGAGCGATTGAGAGTGTTTTGGCAGCGCTTTGCTTGTTATGATACGGAATATCCGTGGAAGTGTTACTAGTATCTCATTTCACAGATAGTTTGTTTCTGTATTGATTCTATATAAAAATGTCGATACAATGTAAAAGTATTTGCTCTGGCTCTTGTTTTAAATTATTTTGTTCCGTTATTATGCTGCTTGTTTTCATCTGTTGATATTGTACAAGCAGAATGTGGCGGTTGGTCTGTGTTGTATTTATACCACCCCTCCTCCACTGTGATTGGACGGCTGGGTAAAAAGTGACAGTGATGAGCGCTGCGTTTTACTCAAAGTTGAACATTCTTCAACTCTCGGCGACCGGTAAAAAACGCCGAGCTTGAACGTGAAATACTCGCGCAGCGCCTCGGTACGCTCATGGCGTTCTAAAAACGCGGCGCTCCCACTGAAAACAATTGGATACGCCAGCCGCGTGAAAAAACGCTTTGGTGGACACACGGCCTTAGCACCCTAACTATCGGACGACATTGTTCTGTTTATGGACGTTTGTCAGGTTAAAAACCTTATTGAATGCAGATGAAAACGAGGCGGCCAGAGATAGACTTACAGTCTTTACAATGTCAAGCACTGTATAACACTGTGTCCAAACCAAACGTGATGCGACTATGAGACACAGCAAAATCAATCCCAAAAAAAAAAATCACAGCCAATCAGAAAAGCGTGTGGGCGGAGTCTCTCGGCAAGCTCACTGCACTCAACGAAATGGATACGTAAAATTGAATTCATAAACATTACATCACTTTAACATTATTAAAAAATACATACTGAATGACTGAAACAATTTTTGTCATAAAATACACTTGCTTGTTCACATTATGTTCACAGTTTGAACATTCTCGTTTCCTTTCATTTATTTTCAAGATCTGAGGTGAATCACACAAAATTATATTCAAACTCACAATGAATTCTTTTAACATTAAATAAAGCACATAATCAGTACATGAGTTATTGTTCCAGCCACAACGTTGCAGAAAAATAGAAACCATTTCTAAAAAAGAATCGTTGCGGCTGGTTATGACAAAAACACTGATTAACATGGAAAAGATGCCTTTTATCACGTCACGTCTGGTTAGGACACGGTGTAAAGTTCCTAGATCAATATTCAAAACTGTTTTATAAAGTTTTCGTCAAGTGAAAGCTTTTTCGGAAAGATGTTTGTTCAGCTGAACAATGTATGCTGTTAAACTACTATCCACTGTACTTCACTCCCTCATAGCCTTGTTTTCATTCCTGTCAAAACTTAAATATGACATTAATTAAAGTCTAAGGTCTATTATAAGCGCGCGCTGAAGTTATGTCGTCTGCAGCTTTAAATGTTTAAGCTGTATTTTGATTGTCGATGTTTATATTGTTCGTCAGCTGGGAAGAAAATGTTCCAAAAGTGATAATCAGAACTAGAACAAAACTTTATAGTTATAGTTATCATCCAATGCTTTTTATCATTCATCAGCTAGAAAAAAATGATGAAAGTGATTCAAATCAAAGAATTTCTATGTGCCCTTACCATTACGATTGGACAAATCTTTTACATTTAGAACGATTTTTACAACTATATCTTTATTGTCCTTGGTATGAACAGGCCTTTACTCTCCAAAAGATCAGATGTAAAAATATCTTTGTACTTTTTTAAACTAGAGTTGTGGGTATCTCAAGTAGTTTGTTGTTGTTCCATCTCATCAGTTTCTTTTTGACTGAAACAAAAGTCAGAGATAGTGCTTCCTCCAGGCCCCACCTTTTAGTTCAGAATATGTTACATGTAGAATTTTTTTTATTTTAAGTTAAATGATTCCATATACATCTCAGAAATGAGTTTAATGTTTTCAAACCTGATTTCCTCTTCGACATCTTTGCTGAGGTAGAGCGCTCTGTTCTGTTCGGAGGAGTAGTAGCGGTTATTGAAGACCTGGTCCCCTTCTTGTGTGAAGGCCTCCCTGCAATTGTGTGGTGGGTGTCCACTCTGCATGACCCTTCTCGCATCTTTAGAGTTCTGCAGGAAAGATGAACGGAGCTCTTCACTTCACAGGATGTGGAAAAGCATCATGATCAAACAGTAAAATGCTCGTGGTCTTCCTCACGGTCTCACCTTGATGAGCAGAATGGTTTCGATTCCCCTCATGTCGATCAGGAAGTTGGCCACAACTGGATTCTCAATGTCAAGTGCCTGGAGCACTGTTGGGTATTCAGGGTGATTGACAGCCCTGAAAGCAAATGAAAAAGATGCAGACATTTCAGCCTTCATCTTCTCAATCATTAAAGTTTCCACTTGAACTCTGAGGGACTGGCTAAAAACCAGCATGAGATGAAACCAACCGGTAATACTTTAGTTTAGGGTCCAATTCTCACTATTAACTAGTTGCTTATTAGCATGCATATTACTATGATATTGGCTGTTTATTAGTACTTATAAAGCACATATTAATGCTTTATTCTGCATGACAATATTCTACATCCCTTAATCCTACCCAATACCTAAACTTAAACAGTACCTTACTAACTATTAATAAGCAGTAATTAGGAGTTTATTGAGGCAAAAGTTAATAGTGAGAATTGGACCCTAATCTTAAGTGTGACCAACCAACCTGACAGTGACTACATTTACATGCACCCTATAAATGTAATTTGTTACATTTATATAGCGCTTTTCTGGGTACTCAAAGCGTTTTACATATGGAAGGGGGAATCTTCTCAACCACCACCAATAATGCGATTATTATGAGATTTAGGCAATATTGTGATTAAACTTTACCTCATGTAAACACAATACTTTTTTTGCAGATCAAATTGATGTGATTTATAGCTCATAATCATAGTAACCATAATCGTAATAAAATGTGGCGTATACAGATTTTAATCAAAATAAGGCATGTAAATGCTTAAATCGAATCGGTTTCACTGATAAAAGTGAGCATGTGCTTGTGAAGCACACAGATGACGTTGTCATGTGCAGATTTGTAAACACTGTAGTAAAGAAGGCATGACATTTTTTGTGTGCTGAAGAAACGAAGTTCATGTTGACAACATTGCGCGACATGAATATAATGCAGTATATTGATAGTAGGGCTGGGTATTGTCACAAATTTCATGATTCGATTCGATTTTGGATATATAGCAGGTACAGTATATGGCAAATTTCCTCAAGGACAAATCTCTCAACTAATGCTGTAAATTATTCATGGGAGTCAGTTGCTATAATAGTGAAGCTTAAAATTAACTGATTTGTATACAAACACTGAAATTACACAAGGGAGTTTTATAATAATAAAGTTATAATACAATTACATAATGTTTCTACTCTAATTCGGGGTTTTTTTTTTTTTTTAATAAATATAAACATTTAAATGGTGGCTGTCATAAAAACCTGAAGGATTTATTCAAACATGCATTAAATATTGAAGAACATTAAAAATTATAATGAATATGGTGCACATATTTAGCAAAATGCATTTTTCTAGCTAACTAACGAGTTTATGGTCACTGAATATGGTTTTTCGGAGGTAAATGTGACGTTACGTGACATATTGTTCACAAGCTGTATTATTGACGTCTTTCCACGTTTGAAACCCTGATTGAGCAATTACACGAGACATGATACAGATTTCGGTAAGTTGTACTGTATCTTTTAACATACTTCAGATGTTCATTCATGTTTATTCCGTGCTGTAACTGGTATTAAAGCGGATGAGATGATCAGTTCATGTGCGCTGTGCGTTGCCGCTTCTGTTGAACTGAGGCGCTACAGTGATCTGTCAGCCACATTAAACAGCGCCAAAACTTTCGGCTTCTTTTTGGAATTTCCTAATAAAATAATTTGAAATAAAAAGTAACAAAGCTTATTGCGATTTATTGGATGGGAGGGGCTCTACAATGTTCCGTTCATTCATCAACTGAAAACAGGATGACTAATCGATTCTTGGGATTTAAGATATAGTTCGTAAAAATGAGTATCGATTAAAATCGAGAAAATCAATATTTTTTACCCAGCCCTAATTGATAGTCAAAAACATCGAAATGAAGATATTTTAGATGTGTAACCTGAAAAATCCAAAACGCCCAAAGAAATACATTTTTAAGTTCTTACTCTGATTATTAGAAATAATCACATTACTGGTGCACATGTACATAGCCATTTTCCAATTGACCTAAAATAATTTTTATACCATTATATCTGCATTTAATATTATCATACCAAATTAACAGGGAATAAAAATAAAGCAGAAAAAGACAAATTACAGAAAACACTGGTAACCATTCCTTATTAAGATGGCAGGTCAGGTGATCTCTAGCTACCTGCTGCTGACATTGTAGAGCGTGTTGGTAAATGTGCTGACAATGATCTGAGGTCTTCTGCCATGCTGGAAGCAGCGACTCATGATTTTCTGTAACTCTCTCTCGTCAGCGTGGTTATCGCAACAGAAAGCTAACATCAGAGCCTTCAGACAGCTCTCCACTGCAAGACCCAGCTCCGGATCCCGCA
Organism: Coreius guichenoti; assembly: GCA_039654105.1. Lineage (NCBI taxonomy): Eukaryota > Metazoa > Chordata > Actinopteri > Cypriniformes > Gobionidae > Coreius > Coreius guichenoti. Next base: position 27,641,821 of record CM077175.1, on the reverse strand, counting down.
GTCGGATGCAGAATCCTAGAAACAAAAGACCCTTTAAGCAAAATTCCATACGACATTGCTTTTCAGTTTTAGCTTATGCGTGTACAGCTGAACACACAGCCTTTCAAAGTATACTCCATTTGATAGTGTGTGTGAACTAAAGAGTTTCATCCTTGTCTAGTATTTGTGCTTTTTCTCTCCAGAAGTTATGACCAATAAAAATGTCTTTATACTCGTATAAACTAGAGTTGCAGGTGTCTTTTGATCCTTTCACATAAACGCTTGTCAACATGGGCATCAAAAATAAAAAAATAAAAATCAAGGCGCATATGCGAGCTGAGTGAACAGAGTATGTGTAAACTGAAGTATACTCTGGGCTTAAGCTACATCCTGAAATAAATGAGAGAGAAGTAGCTTGTTCAAATTGTATCAGGATACTTGCCGAGCGGTCCAACAGGTTTCCTCTTGAACTGACCCCGCCGGTCAGCCTCATCTATAGCCTTCAGCAGTGCCGGCATTTGCTCACCAAAACGACAAATTTGGTTATTTCGACTGTTTTCCATAGCAGCCAGGTCACGTCGCTTAGAATCCATCACATGCAGCAGGTCCTGCTTTTCACGGCTACAGAATGAAAAGAAACAAAAGATTGCAAGATAGACAAAGTGAGATGTCAACAGACAAAATAAAAATTAGAATTAGAAACAAAAAGAAGCATTTGTTGTACATTCAAGATCCAGTGGAACCCAACATTTTTATAAATGCTTCTATTTGACCTCCCTCCCCCAATTTAATAACACATGTTTCATTATGAATTATATGGTCAGAATTTCAATAAAAGCAAGAAGTTGGTCAGTGTCGGTTATAGAGTGCCACAGTCGGGCTCCGGAAGTAAAAATCCAAATCATTTTCTCCATAGGGGAATTGAACAATAACTTATAAACCTGTTAAGACAGCTTGAGCCACGAGGTTGTTAACCAAAGGTATATGGTTCTGTTGAAGCCATTGGCCTGTGTTATTTCAGCTTATTTTTTAAATAAACGTTCAAAAGCAAATTCCTGGTGAAAAACTACATAACCCATGATTTTGCAGAGAAATCTCCACCAATAAGAAAAGCAAAGCAAGTTACACCAAAATAACTTTTTAGTGCCCACTCACTTTCATGAAGCACTGTAAATGACGTAGAGTTCCCTACACTCTCAAACTACTTAAATATTTGTATTAATGCTGTCAAAATTAGTGTGTAAAAATATTTAACGCAATTAACGCAGCATCCGTTTTTCTGTCATCCTTTGGCTAGCGTTACATTATATGATCACGCTCTTATTCATGCAAATGCTTTTAAACCATTCAACCGTGACAAGACAAAAGAGAACGCGCTGTCTGTAAATGTCCTGTCTGTTTGACACACATGACACACACCACTATCAGTGGAAGATCTTAAAGTGACAGCAGCCTAATAAACCAGTTGATGTGATGTCATCAAAGAACAAATGTAACAGAGAAAACTGTAGCTTTAATAAGGATTAATCCATATTTAATTTATTATTTATGCAGTTAAGAAATGTGTTTGATAACTATTACATTTCTGTATATGTCTAACAGGTAGGAAGGCACAACATTTATTATAATGGGTTTATGTAAAGATTGTTTTAAGCTCACTTAAATTAAAAGTTATTTCTTTAAAGTCTAATAAATGTTGAAATTGATAGCTTTCAATTATACTGTAATATCTATCATTAATGTTAAAAAAAAATCTATTTCATCAAGACATCAGTAGCAGTATTAGTATCAGTGATACTGGCCTTCATTCATAAAAAGATGCCATTACAACAAATATTTAAAATATACTTTAAGTCTTTAAGTTGTTTCTACATTAATTTGGAGATTAACTGTGAAATTATTACAATATAAAAATATTAAAAGTCCAATGTCTTTAATCACGATTAATCGTGATGAATTACAGAAAAAATGTATGATTTTTTTTAATTGATTGACAGCACTAATTTGTATGCATAATATACGTTTTGCAATAAATGTAAAATATAGTTTCTATATAATCAATATATATATAACCTCTAAATAAAAAGATTTATATATCTCCATCATTTTTTATGTGATTGTCATTTGAGATGCTTAATGGGATTGTAGTTCTTTCCCTCATTAAAGCCATTATGTATAGTCTTGTATCTTTGTCTTTACAATTTAAAAATTTGCTTTAAATTAATGTTTGCAATGTTGTGATTTTCACCTCATAGCTGTTTGGTTTGGTTCATGTCTTATAACTCTTAAAGACTATAAGGCTGCTGAAAAAGTGTGCTGGCACTCTATAGAGAATACCACTATTTAACTACCATTACAATTGGATTAAAAAAAAAAAAAAAATCATACACCATTTACATATTGTTTTTTTTTTTAATGGAAATATCTATGAATTTTAGACTTTTATATATTAATAAAAGTCTACAAAAGACTTTTCCAGGCATGAAAATGTTAAATTTCCCAGCTATTTCTAGGCTTGATTGTGGAAAACCTTTATATAGAAAAGACATTTACCAACATCTGCACTAACCTCATTCTACCCAGCCTTTCTTTAGCAGAGGCGCAGGCCTGTTTAAACTGATCGATCTGCTGAGCCAGAGTGGAGTCCTGGAAACTCAGATCTTCCAGCTCAGCCTGAATGTGATTCATCCTCTCCACACGAGCCTGGGTGTCAGCTGAATTTGACTGACTTATGCTGGACAGAGAGGAGGGGATGTGTAATAATGAAACAGCTGGAAATTGTTCAAGGATAATGTTGTGTAACGTTGTTTCATTTCGGCACACTTTTGAAGTACCTCCGTTTGAGTTCTTGGATACGCTTGTTGAGCTGATCTTTATCCTTCTCAAGGTCTCTTAAGTTTGTTTTTTTCCGATGAAGTCCAGCCTAAGCAAAAAAAGAAAAAGAAAAAAAGAATTTCTCTTCTGTCAACTAATCACTACTGAAATGTAAAGGCAACTATTCAGATAATTCAGTGGAAAATGAATAGAAATCATATTCTCTATAAAGAAATATGAAGCAAACGTGAGAATAAATCAATATTTCTCCAAATGTGCACACTTTTCAACTGAAATCACTAATGGTAGCTGAAAGTAAAGCCATGTGAACTCAAATAAACGGTAGCAGACACGATTGAATGTGTCACATCGGGTCGTACATTTGTGTCGCTTAATCACGCTCAGTGTGAAAGGCCCTTTATTTCGTGCTGCTTTCTCAATTCAAAAAGAGGTGTGTAGACCAGGCCGACTAGCAGTATATTTTAATATTCTACTCAACCTTGTTTCTGCAGCGACTTTCAGCATGTTTCCTACAAGTCTGTCATGTTTATGCCTGAAACGGATTTCCAGAAGTGGCGTTGAATAGAATTTCTATCTACATATGACTGTAGCTTGAAACCTATTTGTAAAAAATTTATTTTATGTGATTTTTTTTTGCCGTTCACACTTGCTAAATATGATTGGATTCCAATCGGATCCAGACTGACAGTCTGAACTTATTGTGTTGTGCATGCATGTTTGTCGGCCTGTGCTGTGATTATGCACCTCGGCTGCTTTGAGATCTCGGTTGCGCTCCTGTGCTCGGCCCTTTAGTTCAGCACACTGTGGCTGCAGCTGCTGCATCCGCTCCGTCACACCCTCTAGCTGATCCTGCAACTGTTGGAATATCCTGTTGGCCTCCTGAACTTTCCCCTATAAACAAACAAAACCCAAAATAGACACTGCACATTACTGTGAATAAAACAATTAGATTTCATTAAGCATTTTCTTCACAATGAAAGAACTACTAGAGCTGCTGGTTGTGCACAACTCAACAGAGCTCTGTAACAATGGCAGAAAGCTTTGAGGCTGGAGCCCAAGGTTGCTAAAAGATGACAGTATGAAAGCAACTGGAATATCAATGAGGTTGCAGTCCTAATGTACTGTGCCCAAGAGCAAATTTTGGCAGTTAATGTCCCTGTAAATGGCCTACTGTTACAAATGGTCTCTACTCTATGCCATTATGAAAAATGTATGCATGTTACAGCAGCATTAAAAACTGTAGCTGTTTTTTGTCATTTGGGTTTCTGAGTGTTTCTCATTGTTATCAAAAAACAATAAGAATAAGGAAATGATGGTCTGCCAAACCTGATTATTATCTTTAAATGTTAATGTGCAGGGTGAAAAAAACAAAACAGAAGTCACGTCATTGTGTTTATAAATTTGCAGCTCGTCAGAAAAATGTGCATGCGGTCTCTTCAGAGGCTTTGTGTCAACAAATTGATCTTTTTGTAAAAACTAGAAGGAAAAAAGGCAAAAACAGGTTGTTTCAATCTAATTGGATGGTTAAGCAAAAAGAACTTGGTTAACGGCATTAAATCTTTATTTTAAGGTGGCCTTGATACAGTGCAATAATACAAATAAGGACTGAATAATATTAAATAACAACTATATATCTTATTAGACAACTTACAATATCTTAGGGCATTTTCACACCTATAGATTGTTTTGTTCTGAAACAGGGACTGTTTGTTACATGTTACATTTTCTTCTTGGTTTGTTTCGCTTTCACAAGGCAACCTTTCAAAGCATACCAAAATGTGCTCACACAAGTCACATGCGAGTACAACTGTCCTCTTATTGGTTAGAGTTTCCTCTGCGTCATCCATCAAGATGTTTGACAAGTTTGCTCCATGAGCTTATTGTGGCTTTATTTGTAACTGTCAAGACACGCAAACAATATACGAATGTAGCCATCATTCCCGCTGTTAAACTACATTCGTATTAATACTGCAGCAAATTCAAACATGCTCTCTCTCTGGATCTCCCAGCACTGTCTAGAGGTTAACTGTGTCAAGACACACGCAAACACTATACTAATGTTATAATGCAGCTAGAGCAAGAAGCAAGGCTTCATCAGGACAGCATTCTCGCCCAGAGAAGCGTAATTACACAACATTTTAAGATGAAGAGGTGCTCTTTTGGTTTTCAACTGTGATAACTAATGTGCTCACTCATAGCATCAGATACTATACTACTTTTTATATAGCACGTTTCTCGTTATGAATTATAATTCCATTTGGTTTGTTGGGTCGGATTGCTTTCACACCTCAAGCGAACTGTCCCAGTTTGTTTGCAATCGGGCGGAGACCACCTCGTTCAGGCAGTCTCGGAGAGATTGTTTAGGTGCGGATCCGAGCGTGATTGCCGTGTTCACGTATGCCTAAACAAACCGAACGAAGGGAGAAAACGCACCAGGTTCCAAAACAAACGCTCAGGTGTGAAAGCACCCTTAGTATATCAATATGTATAATAATTTAATTATGAGTATGGTCTAATTATGATTAGTTGCTTGTAATTATGCATAATTTACTGTTATTACTATAGTAAGTAAATGTAAGATGTGTAACAGACACTTGTGCACCAGAGAAACAAGCGTGGAGGCATCTTTAGAATTTTGTGTTTGAACTGCCGTTTTTTTGCGGTAGCTCTGTATATTTCTATGGCACCAATGTTGAAAAGTAATTAGCTGGCGAAGTGGACTTCCGTTATTATGAGCATTGTAATGTTTGAAGCGGATGTCATAACAAATGTCAGTAGACCGGGAAGATTTTAAAAGGAGCGCTTCATTCATAAAACTGCAAGATCTTATGCTTCATGCTGTGGAAATACAAACCGGAAGACAGCGAGTGCTGCGCTGAAAAAGGGGCAGGGCTACATATGGTCTATATGTCTGGCAAGAACAAACTCCCACGTTTGAATGGGAATAAAAAACTGAATAACAAACCAAATCATTGTGTACTATTTGGCCTTTTCCTTCTCACTGCTATTTTATCAAACTTTTTATTTTTATTTTGTGTAAACCTGTATGTCTGAAATTTAATGTTACCAATGCTTTGTCAGTGTAAAGACTTTTTACCTTGCCAATAAAGCCACTTGATTCTGAATCTGTATAGTAGAACAAATGTATTTCAGATAAAAACCGACCCTGAATTGTGAAAACAAAAATTGTGAGTGATGGCTATAAACGTCATTCTCATTCTGGCCAAAAACCGCCTACTTAGACAGGAAAAGCTGAAATCTGGACCAGACTGTATCCTGTAGTCAAATGTCTAGCTACACAACACTAGAGGATACTGGACCACAGGAACTGTAGATAATATTCAATCACCTCCCACTCTTCCACCTTCTGGTCATATTTGACGGTAGATTTCTCTTCAGCTGCGATTCGTTCTCTCATGGGCTTCACATCCTGCTCCACCTCTGCCACCTGATGTACACAGACATACATTTCAGAATTAGATGACAATGACAGCAAAAGACACTCACAATCTTCAGTTATATTTAAAGATGACCTATTCTGCTTTTTGACATTTTCAACTTTCTTTAGTGTGTAATGTTGCTGTTTGAGCATGAAAAAGGTCTGCAAAGATACAAAGCTCAAAGTCACTCCAAAAGGGAGTTATTCTCTATATCAGTAACTGTTTCTGAACTCCCTGAAACGGCTCCATTGTAGCCTTGAGTTTTCTTCCGGGAACAAACACGTCACAATAGCCCTCATTTAAATAGTTCCTGCCCAAGGAATACACAAAATAAAGTCAGGCGAGGCCTGGTTGAGTTGCATTAGTAGCATGTTGAAACTAAATATGGACATTTTTCTAAAAAAAAAAAAAAAAAAAAAAAAAAAAAAAAAACATATTGCTTTGCTTCAGAAGGCCTTTATTAACACCCTGGATTACTTTTATGATGGATGGTCTAAGGTAAATCTAAGATACCATTCACTCCCATTATAAAGGCTAAAAGAAGGAAGTCATATACACCTAGGATGGCTTGAGGGTGAGTAAATTATGGGATAATTTTAATTTTTGGGTGAACTAATTCTTTAATAGAAATGTGATGTTAAAAGTACAAAAACAATACTATTAATAAACTTGGTTTGGAATTGCTGGAATTTTGATTTGATCCATGCAGTCAGAGCTCATGTTGTGCTGGCAGTGATTCCTGACCAGAGCCCAGGCCATCTGATTCTTCAGCTCATTCAACTTCTGCTGCATTTCATCAAGTGAAGCCAGGTTTTTATAGCGCTCTTCTTTCTCGTGGTACTTTCTCTTTAGTTCTTGCAGAGTCTGCGTGAGAGGAAAGGGTGTGTCAGAAAAGAAAACTATGCAGTCGTCTTAAAGAACTAGTTCAATCCATATCACATATTGTTTCCAAAGCTGCTCCACCCAAGACACAGAAAGGTGTGATTATTTTAGCACTCACCTCCATGTGTTTTTCCACTGCATTCTGGGTCATGGTCTTGGTCTTCATGATGTAGCTGTAATCTTCCTTCATCTGATCAAGCTGAGTGGCTTTCATGAAAAACTACAAAAGAGAGCAATGCAAATAGAAAGTTTGCATTTGTCTTAAGAGAAGCAAATGCACACTTACAAACAAAGATTAAGACTCACTTTGTATTTGTCCCCCTCTCCTTTGGAGTGGAGAAAGTGTTTGCTCATTTCCTGAGTAAGGATAGAGACTGGATTGTCCACCTGAGGACGGAAGAACCAAACAGAAAAATCAAAACAGATTACTTAAAATAGTTTTGTGAGCAAGCATTTTAAAAACTGTGAAGATCTTTAACAATACCTGGATGTTAAAGTGATCCAAAATGGAGATCAGTTCTTCCTTTTTGGATGACACTAGGTGACCTAAGTATAAAGGGAGGCAAGTCATAAATCAAATAGTCTGACTTTTGTGCTTTTGCGTGTGAAATAGTCTGACTTTTGTGCTTTTGCGTGTCAAATAGTCAGACTTTTGTGCATGTGGTAGAAGCAGATGCAACCATGGTTGCGTGACATGCCCTTGCCCTCAAAACCCATGAAGTGATAAAATAAATATGAACCAGACTACAACAAATATAGGTTCACTCAAGAGTATAAACACGGTTTGTACCAACCACAGTATGTTTTCTGTGTTTACTGAGCATGAAACCATTGAATTTGGTATGATTGACAATTTAGGTGTTGCGCTGGTACTTCATATTCAATCTAAAGCAAAACCAGTGGAGCACCACAGACGCCACATGTTGTACATATGTGCACATCTGACTCAACTGGCTGTCGATTACACATCAGGAAAAAATTAGATCCTGGCTTTAATTATGAGCGCTTCAGCAAATCTTCACTTGCCTTTGTCAGGACAGCACAGACGTGAAAAGTTCAGTGCTCCATTATTTGGAGAAAGAAAGAAAGAAAAAAACAAAACAAAACAAAAAAACACGTTTTTAAAAATACAATGAAAAAAGCTTCAGGTTTGCGGTGCTTGTTTGTAGGGCTGCACAATCTAAACTATAAAATAATAACTTTTATATTAATAGTAGTAAATAAAAAAATTATGATTTTACTGTAAAAAAAAAAAAAATATATATATATATATATATATATATATATATATATATATATATATATATATATATATATATATATATATTTAAAATATTTTTATTTAACAGTACAAAGCAGGGCTCGACATTAACGCTTGTCCAGGACAAGTGGATTTTTTGAAGGGGCAAGAGAATTTTACTTGCCCGACCGGACAAGTAGCCTGATTAAAACGTCAATAACAAAAAATAACTAGGGAATCACCAAAACGCGAGAATGATTCTGCATTCATTTAGAGTAAGTGGTGATTGATAGTGAATAATAATATAATATATAATGTACTGACGGTAACAAGGTTGTGCTGTTGAGGCTCACGCAGCCTCTCGAGGAGAAATGGAAAAAAATGAGCTCAAAGAAACTCAAGGAGAAATGGAAACAAATGAGCTCAAAAAAACTCAGTAACATACTGCGGTAAAAATTCAAAATGTGGAGTTTTTATATTTATAACATCCGATACAGTTAAGCAACATCACACGACCAAGAGTGCTGAATACCATCACGATTGAAAATGTGACACTGATTTCATATGACAGCTCAATAAACAAGTAACATTAATATTAAGTCACTTATATTTTAGACACAATATTGACTCTTTTTGTTCTGTTTCAGCAGCGAAAATATTTCCAACCAAAGATCACAGCAGAACCACAGCGCGTTACTGAATGATTCAGCGTTTTGAATGAATCGGTTGAGTCAACAATTCAAAGACTCATTCATAAACTGTGGCTGAATCCGAAATCGCCCCCTAAACCCTCAATCACTATTCCCTACTTTAGTCCACTAATACAGTTCACTTGAAGGAGTGAACGAAAACAAGTGAGCGAATTCGGACACTCGTACACATTGTACACTCGTTATTGCGGTGCAATGTGGGATAGAATGAGTGCACTCAATAACGTCCACTATGGTTTCGCACACCACTACAAATGGCTGCCCCCTCAAATAGTGCCCCATTTAAGGGTATAGGGGCGATTTCGGATTCAGCCTGCCTCATTCCTGAACGAATCAGCCGTTTTAACGAATCCTTTGAATCAATGACTCACTCATTAAGACATTCACCTGCCGCCACCTAGTAGCGGTTTAGCTTCATGTTTAAACATTCTCTCCAACATTTCTTATTTGTATATTCAAAAAATATTTAAAATAATCTCATAACATTATTTAATGCAGTTGTAATTTTTCAGTATAAATTATTTAATTTGACTGGTAACAGCCCTATAGTGTCTTATTCTAATTTAATATATGCTTCATCTTTCATTTTAAATTCTAAAATTTGATCAATATATTTAAAACGATTAGGGGAAAAATGCCCTTTATAAAGATTAAAATATCAAAAATATGTCAAAGCTGATTGAACACTGGTGAGAAGATTGCTTCAGAATAAATTATATTTACAACACAAAAAAAAATCCTGGACAAGCAAATGTTTTACTCGGACAAGTGAATGGCCGATTTACTTGTCCGAAGGACAAGCACATGAAAAGGCTTAATGTCGAGCCCTGCAAATGTAAAATCACAACACAAATATTTATGGGTGATCTAAATGTCTTCATTTCAAATGTTAAACCATCAAGCTTTTACTTTGGTGGAAAACCAGGAGCAACAAAAACACCTTTTTTGATGACAACAGCTGGTTTATACTGCAAGTGCTCCTCATTACAAGGCTGAACTTGCACTCGGACGTGTTTTTGGAACCAGCATACCTCGAGTAAGCAAGGTTTGGGTTAATCAACCGAGAGTTCAGGGTATATGTGACGGTAAGTTAACCTTGCTTTCTGGAATACCTCCCAGCAGATCAAATCCTTGTTTAAGGACGTGTGTCCACCAAAGCGTAACGAGGCACTGAGCGTCTATTTCACGCTGAAGCGCTGAAAAGCGTTTTTTACCAGTCGTAGAGAGTTGAAGAGTGGGTAAAACACAGTGCTCATCACTGTCACTTTTTACCCAGCCAACCAATCACAGCGGAGGAGGGGCGGGCATACAAGCATAACAACATAATTTAAAACAAGAGCCAGAGCAAATACTTTACATTGTATCGACATTTTTATATAGAAACAATACAGAAACTATCTGTGACATGATATGCTAGTTACACTTACACAGATATTCTGTATCATAGCCAACAGCCAGGCGTTTTCAGCTGGCTAAAAACCCTTTGGTGGACACGCAGCCTAATACTGGCCAAACGACATTAAACACAAATGTTTACTTAATCTTTAATATTTGGCCACTTTACGATAGAAATGCTACAGCCACTGTCATTTATAAAACAAGAATATGTGGACATAAAAACATGCAAACTCAGAGCAAGGGGTTAAACTTTTATTTTGAAATCGCGATGAACAGTTTGCATATTTAGAAACATATTGGTGTATTCTGCTGTGTCGGCGTAGGTTTATAAATTATTTATCTTACAAATCTGAAGAAAGAGCGCACATTGTGTTCCCAGATGAACGTTATAAGTAACCCACAGCAACTCACAGATGGAGTTTGAGATGCGCTCCAGGCAATGAAAATGATAACAGTTAATGTGGAGCAGCTTTTACTGTGAACAGAGCTGCTCTGAGATGCACGTAATCTAAACGCATGTAAATAATTAAAGAGCATATATATTAAACCCGCAGGGCATGTGTTTATTTAATTGAATCGCTGCTTTAGGGTTGGGTACCAACCTCTGTACTTTTAAGGGCACCGACCGAATTACGTCGGTACTACTAGTGTCTGAGAATATCAAACTGCAAAAAGACTATTTAAATACGAATCCTGCGTGTCTCTGTGTGAATGAATGGCGCAGACGCGCAGTTTAATTTACCTCACACACACACTGAATTGCGCGTGACGGTCGCATGTTTCTATCTCTGCCATCTCATGAACCCATCGCACGAACGTCATCTCCAGAGCCGCCCTGAGAGTCACTTCATCAGCATTTTACCGTTTCATTTGAGAAAAATTATCGTCATAACATAAACGCACAGAAACTCAAAGGTCTTCACGTCAACCCGTCAAAATAAAAGTTCGGTTTAACTAGACAAATAAATTACTGTTGTACAGAAGAATTTAGATATGTCTCAATGTAATAATAATACTAACACTAATGTAATAATAATAAATTATCAAAACTTTATTTTTTAAGTAATAAAATCACAATTTTTCTTCCATGTCTTAATTTTAACAGTATAAAGCTGAGTTGTGCACCACTTTTTTTAAAAAAAGTTTAATTAAATTAAAAGATAAATTAAATTAATGTTTTATGTCTTCATTTGATTACCAGAAAATACACAACACAGAATTTGTAGGAAATCTTTTCATAGAAATGAAATTAAAAAGAAAAAAAAAATTGATATGGTTGTTTTTATGATTTCAGTTAATTAAAGGAACACGTCAACTTTTTGGGACTTTAGCTTATTCACCGTATCCCCCAGAATTAGATAAGTCCATACATACCATTCTCATCTCCGTGCGTGCCATAACTCTGTCTGACGCATCCACCGCTAGCCTAGCTTAGCACAAAGACTGGAGGTAAACGGCTCCATCTAGCCTACTCCTCAATTAGTGACAAAATAACGCCAACATTTTCCTATTTACATGTTGTGATATGTATAGTTACATCATGTACTAAGACCCACGGAAAATGAAAAGTTGCGATTTTCTAGACCGATATGGCTAGGAACTATACTCTCATTCCTGCGTAATAATCAAGGAACTTTGCTGCCGTACCATGGGTGCAGCAGGCGCAATGATATTACGCAGCGCCTGAAAATAGGCTAACTTCCGTCAACATAACCAACATGACAACCTGCTTGCACAGAGAGCGTGCTGTAGGGCTGGGACAATAAATCGATGCATCACGATTCGTGGATCGTTTCTGAGATTTTCCGAATGCATCGCGATTCTCTCTCGAATCGATTTTGAGCTTAGTTTTTAACAGCAGATGGCGCTCTAGGCTAGTTGTTAACCGCACACTCAAATACTCACAGAAGAGTGCTGAAGATCGCTTGTGCGTTCGGCTGAGTCTGAGAATATACTAGCACCTCACATGCTTTTATTAATGTAAACAGCCCACTGCAAACACCCTTGTAATTCACTTCAACCTTTTTGAACTTTATGAATGATTATTTTATAGAAGGTTCAAGTGGTGTGTGTAAGGGATTGGAAACAAGCAGAGCCAATATGGCTTTTTCTAAAGCACGTAGTGCCATCTGCTGTTAAAAACTAAGCTCAGAATTGATTCGAGAGAGAATCGCGATGCATTCGGAAAATCTCAAAATCGATCCAGAATAATTTTTCGTTTTGCGATGCATTGATTTTTTGTCCCAGCCCTAGCGTGCTAGGGACTATTTTCAGGCACTGCGTAATATCATTGCGCCTGCTGTACCCATGGTAATGGTACTTATCTAACTCTGGGGGATACGGTGAATAAGCTAAAGTCCCAAAAAGTCGGCGTGTTCCTTTAAAGTAGCTAGTAGCCTACTATTTACTGGTAAATATTACAGTAAACAAACATCACAGACAATGGCAGATAGTGACCAAGGCAGCTCTGGCATGATGTCAATAACACTTCTATAAATGACTTACAGTTTCTTTAAAGTTATTGATATAAACATCCCTAAAGAGCCGTAAAAAGGTACCGTTGGGTACCGGTACCGAATTTCAGGTATCGGTACTACTTAAAATGTGAATGCTATAGTATGGTTTTAAAGGGGACATATTATGTAAAATAAGTCTCTGATGTCCCCAAAGTGTGTATGTGAAGTTTAAGCTCAAAATACACCACAGATCATGTTTTATAGCCTGTTAAAATTGCCACTTTTTTGGGGTGAGCAAAAACACACAGTTTTTGTCTATGTCCCTTTAAACGCAAATGATCTGCTGCTCCCTGCCTGTTCTTTCAAGAAGAGGGCGGAGCTTCAATAGCTTGTGCAACAACAACAACAACAGAAGATGTCAGAAACTAACGTTGTTCAGTTCGAACCGAACTTGGACAATAATGCCTACAGAGCCAGAGAATATATGCTGCATGGAGATAGAGAGATAGAGAACAGGTATAGTTTAGTTTAATTCCGGTTTTAACTTATGTTGCCATCTTGCTTTTATCAACTATATGTACAAGCCTGTTGTAGTGGAACCTGTCCGAATGATGGCCAAAACTTTACTGATGAATTTTATGAAATTTATTGTTAATCAGCATCTGCGGAAACTATGCTAATACGGAACAGTCTGTCAGCGCTGTGGGTGGAAACGTGCAGATTAAGGGGCGGTAATATTATAATAAAATCCCCTTCCTACGTCAGAAGGGGCAAGAAATCTGAGCGGCTTGTTTTTTCACATGCTTGCAGAAAAAGGCTTACCAAAACAATGTTACTAGGTTGTCCTTTTTCATACCTTCTGGGTCGGTAGATGCACCGGGTACCCGATTATAGCACTTAAACATGGAAAAAGTCAGATTTTCATATGTCCCCTTTAATACATTGTGCAGCCTTAGAAAACGATCTAATAATGCGGTTCATGGATTCCCGTCCGTGGAATGCGGATTTTTAAAAACAATCAAGTACTCGAATTTGATTGAGGAATCATGACAGCCCTACTAGGGATATCAGCTGATTCAATACAATTGAATTAGTTAAAAGATTAATCATTTGCTATTAACCAGACAAATCAATATTTGCTGAAAAAGTCCCTAAATGTGCTTCTTCAAGAGTAAATTCCTCTGAAATTACTAAATTAACTACTAAATTAACATGTTATCTCACAGCACTAGTTTAAACTAACCAAAGAAAGTGAGTACCCAAAGGTGAAATGGTTTTGTAATTGTAAGTATACCTGTTTTACTTCTTAGTTTATAAGTCCGCAGTCCCTCGCTGGAGATACGAAGATCTACAATGATGGATTCGCCAAAAACCTCTGGTTTATACGCATCACGACCCCAGTTCCTCAGAGTGATGGACACATCTGCAGAGCTGAACATTAAAGACACAAAAACAGCGTGAGAGACTATATACAGACTGTAGCTACGTTTCCATCCACCTATCTTTATGCGCATTTTCATCATTTGCATAAAATTTTTAAAAAAAGAAACGCTGGATTTTTGGAAACGCTTTGGACTGCATGCAGAAATAACAGGATAGGTGTGCTGTACCTCTCTCCTTCCTTAACAAATCCTTTGAGTGAGGAGCCTCTGTTGGTGGTGAGAGCTTTACCACCCAGGGCCACAATCAGAGCCGTCAGCACCGCACTTTTCCCACCTATCACACAAATACACACAAAGCCATTTAAAGATTTCCAGCATTGACGACGCAAAACAAGGTTTTACAAAACTCATAATAGGTTGTTTTCTTATTATTGCCACTGATAGGTCTATTTAATCTATAATTATGTAATCTCTCTTCACATTTGGTGAAACTGTAGTAAACTATCTAAAGATTTTAAATTCCCTCCTTACCAGACATTAAAAATATTAATCTGTTTATTTTAAAAAGCTGTCAGTTGATTAAGGTTCAAACTTATAATTAATGCAAGAAACATTCCTGAGAGTCACATTTCACACTTAAAAGAGCTGCAGTGTTCCTCAACCAGGGGTCTGTGGCCCCCTAGTGGTCTAGACTGTGGTGTCCCTATTTCACCCAAAAATAAAAATTCCGTCTTCATTTACTCACCCTCAAGTTGTTATGAATTTCTTTGTTCTGTGGAACTTAAAAGAAGATATTTTGAAGAATGTGGGTAACCAAACAGTTTCTGGCCCCCATTGACTTTTTTCAGACTATGGATGTCAATGGGAACCAGCAACTGTTTGGTTAACCACATTCTTCAAAATATCTTCTTTTCCACAGAACAAAGAAATTCATAACAACTTGAGGGTGAGTAAATGAAGACAGAATTTTTATTTTTTTTAAATATTTTAATTATTTTTAATAATGCTTTAAATAAATTTAGTTACACTGCGTTATTGCTTGAAGTGTTCACTAACTAAGAATGCTCACTAACTAGAGGCTACATTTCAGCTAAAGAAAAGAAAGTAAATAACATGTATGATACCTCATTTTCAACATCAGATGGGTTCAATGAGTTCATTCAGAGAAGAACTCGTCAGACTGATTCAAACCAGTTGTTTTTTTAGCAGTTCATTACAAGAACCGACTCATAAGGTATGTATGTAGTGTAAATTTGAATGCAATGTCAGCAGCTGAGGTTATTTTCATGGCAAGAGCTGTGATGTACATTTTCTACCAGCTAAATACGAGTTGCATAAATACAATGAAATAACCAAACAAAATAAAATATATATAAAATTAAAGCTGCAAGCAGCGATGAAAGGGCCCTCGCATCCGTGCCACTACCACCCGGTGGTTTTAGGAAAATAGAGCATGGTGGGCAATATGCATTTAAGTATATAAAAATAGGAAGACTTCGTCAGTCATTTGTATTTACCACACGTTAAACACGTCACTTCCTGTTGCCAGTGGGTGTATGACTGTAACTGAATGTTGGCATGTAGATGTCTTCAGGCCAGGACTCTAATAAAACATGTGAAGTTTGGGGCAGATCGGACATTGTATGCCCAAGTTACAACAGCTTCCTGTTTCATGGTGAAACATCGAACTTTGTAAGGCCACCACGGACACGCCCTTCAGGGAAAACTCAAGATCTTCGCAATTTAACTTCGCCAAGGCCTTTAGATTAGACTGACCAAATATGATGTTTATCTGATAAAATCTCTAGGAGGAGTTCGTTAAAGTACAATGTCTGGAAATTTCTTTGCAAAGAAAATTCAAAATATCTCACTTCCTGTTGATTTTTAGATTTTGCACCAGACTTTTTTGTAGGTATTGGGCTGTTACATGTGTCCATCCAATTTCATACCTATACGTGAAATGTAGTGCGAGGGGCACTTAATTGAAAATTTGTAGGTGGCACTATCAAGCCATTTTCCCACGCCTAATTCTGAAACGAATATCAAATATAAATTGCCACTTCTGACGTGCCACTTCTGATGTGTGTGCAAAGTTTCATGCGTTTTCGAGCAGGTTTAGGTCCTCAAATGCGATTCATTTTGGAGAGGAATAATAATAGACTGAGCAATTACAATAGGGTCCTCACACCATCGGTGCTCGGGCCCTAAATACAATAGAAATTCTAAAATATTTTCTGGAAGCATCTTATTGATAAAGTCCATACAAGATCTTACTAATTAAGATCATTGTCTACTTGTATTGAAAGCAGAGCAGTCCAATAAGATACATTTACCAGAAGGAGGTTTGGATCTTCGCCTTTCAGCAAAAACACAAGTGTCAATCTAGAATGTCCTAAAAGACACCTGGTGTACACAAATCTGGTTTTGACAGGGAATATAAAGGATTTTGAAGATTTTAGGATAGATTTTCATAGATTTTAATTTGTTAACTGAATCATAAGAGTAATTTGCTTGTGAATCTGTTTACACAACAGAAAGACATGTCCTTTTTTCATATCACAATCAGTTACTACGGGTGCTTTCACACTTGGTCCGAACCCGAGTTCGATTGCTCCCCACTCCCCCTGCCGGACTGTGTTCAGATTATATTATTTGGGTCAGAACCGCGGTGCGTTTGCGTCAAGGCGAGCAGAAATGAGATATACATTCTCTCTGCTTGCAGTGTGTCAGTCATGCTTGTCAGGAAAGTGAGTGAACCACACACAAACACACATTTTTATCAAATCATACGTTGTGAATAGCGGTTCACTTCCGCAATTTAGTACGATTAAGTTCATATCAGCAGCAAATCGTAATAGAGTTCACGTAAACCGTACCCCAGACCTTTTTAAGTGGAAGACAGCGTTCACATCATCCAAACGAACCGAGCTTTGACGTCAATCTAACCCGTGTGCACACCAAAAGTGCTAGTGTGAAAGCACCCTAAAACTTCACAAATTGGGCAAATTGCCATGGCTTGTTTTTTTTTCAGTTACGGTTACAACCAACAGAATAAATGAATCTATTATCACGTCAAATTACATAAAGTTTTAAAGGGATAGTTCACCCAAAAAT
Source organism: Coreius guichenoti (assembly GCA_039654105.1). Lineage (NCBI taxonomy): Eukaryota > Metazoa > Chordata > Actinopteri > Cypriniformes > Gobionidae > Coreius > Coreius guichenoti. Next base: position 27,624,385 of record CM077175.1, on the reverse strand, counting down.
GTAAATTCATGTCGTTCCAAACCCGTAAGACTTTCGTTCATCTTCGAAACACAAATGAAGATTTTTTTAATGAACTGAGATATTTCTGTCCCTCCATCACCCAAAACTCTGATTCTTTAAAATGTTATTTCTCGCCTGTCACTCCAGCACGTTTGAGCTTCCGCAAGAACCAGTGAGGTTTGTTCTCACACGTCAAGCAAATACAGTTACGCTTCTGTTTACCATATTTGATGTGCTCTATGTATGCTCGCTGATCAACGTTTATGTGTGTATAAAAGCCTACATTTAAACCGGTACATCATATAAAGCAATCGTGTCTCTTCAGAAGACTCGGATTAAACCGATTCATATGGATTTATTTTACAATCTCTTTATGAACGTTTTGAAGCGTCTGAGTTTTGGGTGAATAGACTTTCAAGGGACAGAAATTTCTAAGATTTCATTAAAAAGATCTTCATTTGTGTTTCGAAGATGAACGGAAGTCTTATGGGTTTGGAATGACATGAGGGTGAGTAATTAATGACAGAATTTTCATTTTTGGGTGAGCTATCCCTTTAATGCCATTAAAAAAAGAAACATGAAGAAGAACTTACTTCCATTGTTTCCTACGACAAAGTTGACGTTTGGACCAAATGCAAAGGGACCAAGCAACGAATGACACATGAAGTTCTTTAGAGAGATACTCTCTATGATGCCCACTTCACCTGTGACCTGAAAACATACATACATACATGTGTAAGCAAAGTCTATGCACAATGTGCATACTTGTGATCAGAGTGCACCCACTAGCACACATTCACTACAATAAAGTGCACATAGGGTATTTTACAGGTCAAAAAATATCAGTTAAGACACTTCTTGTACTCTGCTGCGAATGCCTTACACTCTGTGATGAGTTTGTGCCATCTCCTGAACTGTAGTCCTCCTCCTCCTCCTCGTGTTCATGTTGAGATAACCGGCTTCTCTTATCAGACGTGAGCCTTGAATTACTGCTCTTCCTCTTTGACATGCTCTTCCTCTACACACATCAAGCATACATCATTCACAAACAGTCATATACTAATTTTATTGTCATTACACGCCCATATCATGCATCAGATTTTTGCGCAAATACTTTCAGTAGCTATGTTTCCACCCAAAGTTGCAAATTTAAAATGTGCAAAAATAGGAATATTGCATAAAACATTTGCAATTAAAGCACAGATTCAATCCTATGTGTTCAGGAAGAGAACAAAATCGCCACTTTCTGGGAAATTGGGGCAAAATATCTGTAATAAAAACGGAAGTCGCTGCAATCGGGAAAGCCACTCTGGCTGTTTTTCCTCCATCATAAATGACTGAGCGTGCTGACGAAATGCAATAAATGCTGTCATGTTTTCTTACATTCAGATGCCTGATGTTTGGGAACACAATCATGTGAGACATTTCTGGAAGGTCATTATACCAAATCATTCAGATGACAGACTTTGGCTCATGCATTTCAGAACGATCAAACAAAAGTTGAGATGCTGTGCAGTGAAACTGATCCACTGGTTAGTCCAGTTATCCAATCACATCCTCTGTTGAGGCAAAGTCAACAGTGAGTTTTTTTGTACACATCGAGGGATTTATTTGGTAAATGTTTCCATCGTAGTTTATGCATGTCTTCTTATCTAATAAAAACAAATTACCTGCCTGTATTGAGCGTATACGGGTTTTTTTAGGTGGATTTTTAGAATTGATGCACATCTTGGCATTTTCTTTCTGCATTTTTTTATGCGATATCCCAAAATTCACAAAAAAATTGGTGGATGGAAACATGGCTGATGGAGGGACAGAAATCTTCATTTAGGTTCCGAAGATGAACAAAAGACTTATAGGTTTGGAACGGCATGAGGTTAAATAAACTGATGACACAATTTTCATTTTTGGGTGAACTAACCCTTTAAGAATCTTTGACCAATAGCCAAGTCAGAAAAGGCTGGATATCATTTTATGGGAACAGAGTCAGACAGCTCAACTGTAGTTCTGATTACAACATGGCAAATTTACAGGTAAAATAGTGTAGATTAATGTTTGACGCAGTTACAAGCATTAATCGAGATAAAAAGATAAAAAGACTGCAAAATGATAAACAAAGTTAATGCTACATCAAAAATACCAATCATAAAATTTCAACCTTAAAACTCAAAAACAATTGTAGGCCTGGGAGAAAAGGTTTAAATTTTTTAAATTCAGACTCTGTGGAAACTAATCTTAGGGATAGAGGAAGACTATTCCAGAATTTTGGACCAACAATAGAAAAAGCACGGCCACCCCTCAACTTAAGTCTAGATCTTTTTTCAGAATGTTGCCGTTATACAGTAAGGCTACAGATAAGGAAAGCTGCAAATGCATATCACGGACTGTGGCATGTTGTGGTATTGGTCTAGTTTTGATTGGACATTGAGCTGGTTTTGGGCTAATTTTGATTTGTCATTGGCTCAGGCATTTCAGAAAGATCAAACCAACAGTTGGGTGAACTATCCCTTAAGAATCTTTGACCAACAGCCAAGTCAGAACATGTAGGCAGGATATCATTTTTCAACTGTAGTTCTGATTACAACATGGCAAATTTATAGGTAAAATAGTGTATGTGCAGTGCAGTTAATGCAGTTATAAGCATTATACAGTAAGGCTGTAAATAAGAAAAGTTGCAAATGCATAATCACGGACTGTGGCATGTTTTAGTATTGGTCTAGTTTTGATTGGACATTGTTTTTGATTGTTTTGGAGGTCCTTGCCATACAGACTTGGCATCCAGAATCACGAGCACAGAAACCAAGACAGTAAAACCACTAAAGGAAATGTGACAACTGATGCCATCACGGCGTACACCACAGAAAATCATTCTCCTCTTCGTACATCGCGCCATGTGTAAAAAAAGTTGAACCACGAATGATCAGATAATGAGCAACACAATCCGACACATAATACATTTATTATACTAACAGACACTTTGAACTCAAAATTAAAATGTAACGTGAATTCAAATTTAATCAAAACATGGAAACGAAACTACTTGTGACAATGTTAGAGGCAAGTTCAGAAACTTTAACACATCACAATTACTATGTGAGACTGGCGTTGCTAACGTTTTATAAAGACTAACGTTATATCACGCTGAAATTCGATTTTCTGCTAAAATGTTAGCAGACGAGCAAAATACATTGTTGAAAAAGTTGAAACCATTCCTCAAAACCACCACAGACATGACAACCAGATAAAAGGGAGCTATATGTGTGTAATTAAGGTGTGTTTTTTTTTCATTTATAAATAAATGTAAGGAAATAAGTCAAGTGTGTGAAACAGATGCAACATACCAGTCGAGCCTCCTGCTACTCCTCGCGCGCTTTGAAGGCTCAGAGAGAGCGATGGCGTCAGATCACTTCCGGCTTGTGTCCACCAATCAGTTAACAGCCAGGCGATTGTTGGATGGCCGTGTGGTTCGAACCAATATATATGTATATATATATTAATTTAATCACAGATGAGTAGAAGTGCCTTGGCATTTCATGAAAAGGCATGGAAATTCAACCCTGCAAATAAACAAATCATTAGATTCAGTAAAGCCTAAATCGAGAAATAATAAATAAATAAATCTTCCCTCAACTTTGTTTTTAAATTTCATGTGTATCATAGACGGATTTATTTATTTATTTGCATAGTGAAATCCACTAAACAACATTTGAATATATATTTTAATATTATCCGTATAAATTATGTTCAAATGCCCATTCTAAAATCATTTTAAAAGCGATTCTTATAATTACCCAATAGGAGAGCTCAATAATAACTAAATAATTTACAAACACAATTTTTTATTTATTTTAATGTTTTTATTGCATTTAGCAATCTTGTGCGGTCTATTCATAGGGTTTGTTTGCACTGAAACTGGAGCTGAAGCATACACCAACCTCTTTATCAAACATTAAAAAGACTTTTGCTTCTTTAAAACGAGTAAGATAGCATTATAATTTATCATTTGATGATTAAATAACACAACACATAAAACAATGAGCATGCAAGACGTTTGGAATGTTTGTAATGATTACTCCATGAGTTGAAAACTATAATATAATATAGGCCTAATATAATATAATATAATCGTGAAAATAAACTGATAAAATGTATATACACTGAGTGCAAGGTTAGTCGCTTTTGATAAAAGTGCCTGCCAAATACAAAATTTTAAGCCGCTCGCCACTAGATGACGCTATTGACCATATTTTATTTTAAACCAGTCCTTTAAACGGTATATCAATTAACTGCAGTCTGCAGATATTGATTTATATTAAAGCAGAAGACCTATATATATAGATTCTCTTCTGTGCCTTCAACCTTGTTCAGGCCATGGACCCCCTATAGAAAGATGGAGCAGTTATTTATTGTGCTCACCTGGGCACTAACTTACAGTGTAAAAATTGTAACTTCATCAGAATGGTACGAAACTTGGTGACTTGACATGACTGGAAAAAGCTAAATTGTCATAAAAAAGTCACACTTGTACCAGAGATGGTACGATATGAAAATAGAGAGAATATTTTTTTGGTTTATACTTACACAAACACACACACACACACACACACACACACACACACACACATCCTTCAAAACTATCACATTGACACTGCGAGAAATAGGTGTACACATAATACACATGATAGGATGTAATGGAATTATGGGGTCAAAAAAAGAATAAAGAAAGAAAGTTCTTGGAAATGTAGGCTACTCTTTGCATTTGTGTTGGCTTCCTATGGCTTTGAATAAAACCAAAGAAAAATATAATACTATTTTCACGAAAAGTTTAAATTTAATGACTCTAAAAATGTCATGAGGTGCAACCACTCTTGAAGAAGTCATGAATCAGACATCACTAAAACTAAACTAAATTTGTGTCTGTTGCCCATACAAATGTATTGTAGACCTGGAAATATTGCCCTATATGGACCACATGATGACTTTGTGCACGGAAAGATAAATGGGAGTAACGGGAGTAAATAATGACAGAATTTTCATTTCTGGGTGTGAATTTTCTTTGTTTTTACTTGTCCATCCATGGGCTCTCTCTCACATATTGTGGATACTCACTGTTATTTGATACAATTAGACCAACTTTCTGTTTGTAAATATACAGGATGCGCGCACAGCTAGGTTGCAGAAAATCCAGGAGAGATAGCGTTTACGTAGAGAAAATTACATGGATACGGTACAAAATCGTTAGATTTAAAAAGATTATACATTATTTATAGATATATATTTATAGATGATTTATAGATAGATTTCAAAATGTTGTCCGCATATTACAATAGTTTGTCACCCAGCGATAAGGCTATTCAACGAAATTAACGTTAGTGAGTGGAATCTTACAGATCCGTTTGCCATACCATCTTGTCAATGGGTAAACGATGAAACGAAATGGCCAAGCATCCAGTGGAAAACGTGCATACCACGGGGAAAAAACGCTGCATATACTGTCAAATAGATATTTTTAATATTTCTTTTTTTGTCCATCTATTGAAAGTCTAGGCAATCAAAAATTTCTTCTGAAAAGATAACTTTATTTGATAAAGCTTTTAAGCTTTTTTTTTTCATATATAGGCTAAACGATCGATTACCATTACAATTATCTCACAAATATTTGATAACTCAATGTATTTTTTACAATTATGTTGCAATAGCTTACACACAGCACAAGGAAGCTTGATTTCAAATGGTAAATTAAATTTAAAAAGACAAGTAAACAGTAATAAAATAAGAACAAATAAACAAAGTACTAACAATAGCACAAATAAATACAATAGAATAAAGATACAAATGAAATAGACTGCTTTATTTTCCAGGCAGGTCTAACAGTATTCAGGTAAGAAACTGAATTTAAAAAAAACTATTTTTGACAACAAATTTAAAATAACATTGGATAATCTTCATTGTAAAAAATTTAAATACAGATTAATCCATTAAAGTTACACAAGTTAATGAGTCAAGAGCAGTAAGTGATTGTCTTTTTGTAGTTTGAATAACATTAACAATATTCGGCTGCTGTCCCTTTAAGACCTGACGCACGCATGGATCCAAAATACTCTTCCTGAATATTCTTCCTGAACTGTTTAAGACTGTGTTTACGTTAATACTCACCAAGATGGGCATTGTGACATTATTTTTGAGTGTATTTGACCATTAATAAGATGGGGAAAGGAGCTAATTTTTGCACTTGTATGTCAGAGGCGGCTTTATTACCGTATGTGTGTGCGCTTCAGATGTGAGCGCGAAATATGCGGGAGTGAACTGCAGAGTCGGGCATTTTTAATTTGGTCCTCTTTCCAATCGGCTCTTCTGAGGGCTTGTAACCAAAGACATCTGCGGTTGTCATTAAAAGTACTGTGAGTTTATGGTATTCGGTAAAACTTAAGACCACTGTTTACAGATTTACGATTCTGGCATCCCACTGAACAACATGACATTTTCCCTATCGTCTTTTGCAACCGACATGCGCAGTTGAACCTGCGTGACGTCAGTGTGACGTAGACTGGTAATTGGTCTATAAACTGGAGTGAGCAGCTCTGTCATATCTCTGCATCTCTCTCTCTCTGCTGTCTGAAACTATAAGCCAAAGGAATGATAAGTAAAACAATATATTTTCATAACAACATGCTCAAGTTAAAACACAGCAGAGTGCATATGCCATGTACACTGCTGTTCAAAAGTTTGGGGTTAGAAAGGTTTTTTTTTTATGTTTTTGAAAGAAGTCTCTTCTGCTCACCAAGGCTACATTTATTTATAAAAATACAGTAAAAACAGCAATATTGTGAAATAGTATAATTCAAAATTATATTTTTAAATATACCTTAAAATGTAATTTATTCCTGTGATGGCAAAGCTGAATTTTCAGCAGTCTTCTCCAATCTTCGGTGTCAGAAATCCTTCAGAAATCACTTTAATATGAGGATTTATTGTTTAAGAAAGATTTATTATTATTATTATCAATGTTGAAAACAGTTGTGCTGCTTAATATTTTAATGGAAACCATTTTTTTTCAGGATTCTTTGAAGAATAGAAAGAAAATAGAAATCTTTTCTAACATTTTGGGCCCTATCATACCCTGCCATGTAAATAGCGAATCCGCAATGGTGCAAGTGCAACTGGCTTTTAAAGGGAATGGGAGACGAGACTCTGATTGGTTTATTGCACGTTATGCCCAAAACACACCCATGACTCATTAAGAGACTAGGTACAACCCATTTGGACCATGCGCCTGACGTTGTTAAACTAGCACAAGTGGATTCGGACACGCCCTAAGTGTACCTGCGCCATGCGCTTCAGACCATGCACTCAGATAAAATAGGGCCCTTAAAATGTCTTTTTTCTGTCACATGCCATCATCATCTTTGTCCCTCCCTGAGAACGAAATAGAGAGGCGGTTAAACGATCTAGATCAGTGTATTACAACACAAACCTGTGTTTTCCTCTTTCTTGTGCTTTCTCTTTTAGCTCTTCATCCTCATTGATGAATGGGGTCATCTAGTCCAGGGGTTTTCAAACTTTATGATGCCAAGGACCCCCAAGTATGATGAACCTTTTATGAGGGACCCCCTTCCTAAAATCCATCTATTTATTTTTATGTATGAAAAAACATTTAAACTGTTAGATAAATAGTAAGTGTGACATTATAAATACAACATATTGTTTCCAAAATTAAATTGGCTATAGCCTACTTAAATGTTGGATGTATAAACCTGAAGAAAAACATTTTCAATTAAAAATTATTTGCATGAGCAAAAGTGTTGAAGCAACAAGTGACACTGAATAAGTGTTTGTGTCAGCTATATGTCCTTTCTCAAGAGACGAACCTCTTGTGTCTCCGCATATCCCGGATCCAGAGGAGGCCAAGCTCTTGAACCACAGAACTGACAGCATATTGGAGAGTCCCGTTGAGGTTGGGGCTTGGTAAAACACAAGTTTATTCAAAATGACTAATTTTATAATATCTTACACTTTTACAGTGGCAGAGATCAAATGAATAGGCTACCTGATGACTGTACATCCTCTCCTGGGACTCTCTTTTGTATCTTAGGAATCCTGGAAGCCCACGACATGACTTCACTCATTCTCAGCAACATTAATAGGGGCTGCAGCTGCAGTGGGATCTCGTGATGCATTTTGTGTTTAAAGTTTTTAATCCATACATTTTTCCCCAGTTAGTTTTTCATCACACCATCTTAAAATTATGACTAAATTTGCTCATATAAGTATTTGAATGCAAGATCCACACAAACATCATTTACATATTGTTTTCCATATTTACAGAGTTTAAATTGAGTTAAAAAAAAAAAATATATAGGCGTTTAATTCAGATATAGGCTATTTCTTTGATTGGGATTCTGTTATTTGATTTAACTGATATTTAGGAATTCATGTAATTAAAATTAAAGTAAAGTTATGATTTTGTTTTATTACCATACATTATATTCACAGCGCTTCTGCCTCCGTAATATTTAAGTCCGAATCGGCACATGACAGCTAAGTTAAACTGTTAATAACTTAAATAATCAGTTAGGCATTGTTTGAAAAAGATAGTGCTTATCATTGTAAAATACATGATGAACGTCATCTTCCACTCCTTCATTAGTAAAATCATAAATGGGCTTTATTCATTTAGATTTCTTCACCACTCTAACACTAAACGGTTTGATGACGCATTAGTGATACTGAAAGCTGATTGGCCTTGATGGTCCTATATGCGGAAAAGGGCAAATTGAATCCATCTAGACTTTATAATAAGATGATGTCCGATTTATCCTCCCTTGAGCCTTTTTGCACGCATTTTGGACAGAAGCAATGACTATGGGGACTATGGTAAGTGCCTTGCGAAGTGGACGCTTTTGCTCAATGAATGAAGATTTTGGACACAAATAATTCCACGGATTATAATAACAATAACAATAATAATAATAATAATTGTCCAGAAAGAATAAATCTCATATGTTTTAAAGAAAACGTCGAAATTAAGTTCGTAAGTATTAAATGTGTTCAGATCCGATGTGCGCTCACGCGCTCTGCTCACGCACGCGCCTTCAGGCGTGAGTGATTGGAATTTTAGTTGCTACAGCGACGCGTGTTACCAATTCTGACTGCATAAACAAACTCGACCCGATCGCTGTCTGTTGTTGAGAGACGAGGCGAAACCAGAGACTTTTGCAGATTTTTCTGTGCGAATCTTGTGAAGCTGTTCGGAGGAGACTTTTATTCTAGAAGACCGGAGAATATATCCTTTACATAGTTTTGTTTTTTAAAGAGTTCATAATATTATTTCTAAGGACACTTTTATTTTATTGTTCTTTTCTTATTTTAGAAGGAGTTTGGGAGTTTTATTTAACTTTTTTTTGTTTTATTTAATTTGTTTTATTTCATTATTTTTCTGAAGAGAGTGTTGTATTCTGTTTTTCTGTATTGTATTTTGTATTGTTTTTATTGCAGATTGAAGGAGGATGCCAATGGCTCACACGGGTGAAAGAGGAGGTGAGTGCTTTATTTTTCATTTGTTTATGGTATGATGTTGTACAATGATGGACTAAATTAATGTGAAGAAACTTGTGCGAGGTAACCCGTGATTATTGACATTGACACTGACATTGATTATTGATTATTATGAAAACATTACTAACTATTTGATGTCTGCAATATTCCAGCCTCGGGCCGCTCCAGATCCAGTAGAGCTACTTTCTCTCAGAAGGCTGGTCAGGAGGATGGAGGCTGGAGACCCGGTTCTGGTGACCGCGATCAGGATCCGCTGCAAGACCCGACCCAGACACAGAGCCAGGAGATTCCTGGATATTTAACACCTCTGTCTTCTGAGTTGTCTTTTTCTGTGTCCACAGGTCAGGCTGACAGGAAGAGGGAGTGGCAGAGCGGCAGCCAGCAGAGCCCAGATGATGGACGTCCGTCCACTTCATCTAAACGCTCTCACAGAGGTCAGAATAGGCTTTTATTAAAGAAGTAAATAAATGATTTGTCTTTGAAAATAGAAAGTTGAAAAAAAAAAAAAAAAAGGAACAATTTGATGTGACCACTGACATTGATTATTAATATTATTTAAAAAAAATCTCTTCCACAGATTCTTCACCAGGCATCATGCCATCATCATCTTTGTCCCTCCCTGAGGACGAAATAGAGAGGCGGTTAAACGATCTAGAGAGGAAGTTATGCGATATAGAGAGGCAGTTGTTAAGCCTTAGCAGTGGTGATAGCTGGGACAGCCGAAACGAACAGGGCAGTTGCAGCAACTGCTGTTTGTCCAGGTCCGACAGCCTCGAAGGGTGGCTCTGCCCTCCGCTGCCAGGTCAAGTTCCTGCCGAGCCAACAGAGACCTCAAATGGCCGAACTGCTCAGGGTGCCATGGAGGCTTCTCCTGTGAACAAGAGCTCAACAGGTGAGATTGACATAAGGCTGGCCAGATTTTGCTATTTCATGAGTAAGATTGCGTGTTAATGTCCGTCACATTTACTGTTGCTCAGCAAAATTTAGCTGAAATTTTCTTTCTGATTTTTTTTTTTTTTAAAGAAATATTTTAATTGGACGTTCGTCTAACATTTTCAGAGCACATTCAAAAGTAACTTTCCTATGAATTATAAAATAGAAATGTTCCTTTAACCAAGAAAAAACATTTTCAAAACATGGAAAAAAACGTTTTGAACGTTCAGGGAACATTTAGAAATAACGTTTTCTTAACTTAATGGGAACGTTAGCCACGTTCTCAATAAGCCATGAACTCAATGGTACTTGCACTGTCTGACACACACCCGAAACACACGCACAGAAAGCCGCTTCTCTGGCAGCAAACGATCCCCAATAGAATTCTGTTTCACGACTTATTGCTCTTGAATTTGTCAAAGGCAGATAGCTTGGAAATATTTCCATTACTTTGGATTTGTAACATTACAGATAAGAAGTTATGTCATTATATCATTCTCAATTTGACATCAGAGATGTTTCTAATGGTGTTTTCAATTGTTTTTCTTCATTTCAGAAAAACCTACAGAATGTAGGAAGACGAAAGTGATTCGTTCTTTCCTCAAGAGGCTCTGGAAGGCTGTGAAGAGTCCTTTCCGCTGCTGTTGCCTCAGTGCTGTGGATGTTGTGGAGCCTTTTGTCCCTCCACCAGATCCGGAGCCAGAACCTGATCCTAAGCCGTCCTCACCTGCGCCAGATCACTCCGGCGTCGAGCCAAATAATGGTAAATCGCCAGTCATTATTTCTCCAACATTATTCTAAACGGTATTGTCGTCTTGTTTTCCTCTAAAGTATCTTACGGCTTGTTTTCAGAGAATATCAATCTTATTTTCTCGACACAACCAGCACTGATATTTTTTTAAAATAAAACAGTGGATCTAGCAAGCTCATGTTTGTCTGTTTGTTTTTCAGAGTCCTTTGAGTCTCTCTATAATGTGGGAGAGATGATTGGATCCGGAACGTTTGGCAGTGTGTACGAGGGAACACGCAAATTTGATGGCAAAAAGGTAAATCTTACCGAACTGTACAAACATTTTGCTTATGCATGCATCAAAACATATGTAAAACAATTCACAGATGGTTTAATACTTCGTGCAAGGTCAGGTGCTTGAATACTGTTACTGTTATTGAAAGCGTTTTTTTTTGTTTTTTTGCAGGTTGCCATCAAGCGGATGAGCAAATTTGACAATTTTCTTTATCTTGATATTGTAAGTTGGCCAAAACCTGAATATGTATTTAGTTGTTTAAGTGCAGATTACTGTAGTTAATGCACCCGTAGGAAGCATTAGGTGTAAATGTGATTGACAAATGAGTCACCAAATAACTTTGAGCTGAAAAGGCTCTTTTGAACGTATCTAGAAAGATCAAAGAAAAGTACATTTAAAAATGATATGTTTTCTTCAGATTATTTCCCAGCTAACCTTCTGTCTACTACTTTTCTCTAGCCTGGGCATCCCGAACCTCTCGTCACAGAAGTGGCGCTGCTGCTGATGATGAGGCGGGAACCGATAAGCCCCTACGTCATACAACTCTACGAGTGGTTTGAACACCCTCGAAAATTCACCCTCGTTTTGGAGTACCCCGAACCCTGCGAGAGCTTGCAGGACGTCATCACTCGTCATCCTGAACTGTGTGAAACAGTAGCACGGGTCTTCATGCAACAGGCTGTGCTGGCGGTACAACACTGCATCGAGCATGGTGTTTTTCACAATGACATTCATGCGCAGAATTTCCTGTTGAAGAAAAACACCTTCGAGCTCAAGCTGATAGACTTTGGCTGCGGTCAGCTATTTAGCAGTGATGGCTACGAGAGCGACGTATACCTTGGTGAGCATTTTGGGAGTGTGGAAACCTGAATGTAGTGACTTACTAATTATTTGACGCTTTAAAAAAAAGCTCAACAATGTGCAAATGTCTTGCTTACAGGATTACAGGATCACTGCCCACCTGAAGTCTTCACAGAACCTAGATTCCACGCCGTACCAGCAAATGTCTGGGCTCTAGGAGTGCTGTTGTACGAGATGGTGAACGCACGTCGCCCTTTTCGCAACAGAATGGAAATCATACAAGCCAAAGTTAGATTTCAGAACGCCAACTTGTCCCTAGGTGAGTGAATAATATTGATAACATTGATAAACACGCACATAAAGCAAAGGCTCTGTACCGAAACAGTTAAAGCTGAAGTAGGTACGTCTTTTTAAATATATCAACGTATAGCGAGAGTTTGGGGCGTGGCTACTGTAGCAGGCGGAGCCAAGGTAAAAGAAATTCAGCTTTAGTTACAGAAGTGAAAGCCAAAATTCGCTCCATTTATACCTTCAAAGATTAAACGGGTCATGAAGACGTCAAAAGTGAACAGAGCGTTGTGATGCTATACGCGCTACAAAGCACGCTTCAGTTCCATACAGCATCATCATGCACCCGTTCAGAAAGACAGATTTTCATAAAGACAAATGCAACACAGCTAAAAGTATTCCTGATATGTTGGACCTGAAACATGCCTTCACAAGAACCAGTAAGAGCTACGTTTGTGATGTTTAAGTTGGGGAAGACGCGATGCAAGAAAGGGGCAAGGTTTTTTGAAAATGTTTCATTTTGTAATTCCGCTAGGGTCGCAGAAACGACATACTTTAAAGATAATTTTAATTTTAAGATAAATTGACATTATATTAATCATGTTTTAGATGCTGTTTTCATAGATGGTCATGACTAACCAGCTTTCTCCTTATTCAAATTTGTACAGGATGCAGTGATCTGATTGGGCAGTGCCTAGCCCGGGATCCAACTAAACGGCCGACGTTAGAGCAGATGTTACAACATAAATGGATTAGAAATGACTGCTCTACTGTAGATTGGAGAAGTTCAGGACATTCACTCGATCAGTGATTTCAAGTGTGAGGAACTGTAACAGACAGAGTAGGATTATTATCATTTGTCTTCAATTCTGGATTATTTGTAGTGAGGTTTTCAAATTTGTGTTCATTGTAATGTTCTTGCTATGGTCAAGTCACGTCACCCTCATTTAGCGCTTTTTACGATACAGATTGTTTCAAAGTGGCTTCACTGTAATAAACAGGAAAATAACAGAACCTGTGATTCAATTCTGTTGTAAATCAGCTCTAAAAAAACATTCATGAGTTGACTTGTTCATATGATCTTTGTATTGGATAGGAAATAACATACTTGCTGTCCTTGGTGGAGGGCTTGAGCTCGAGACTTGACCCGAAGCCTGAAGTCCAACCCCAACCCGACAGGGAACTCAAGCCGCCACACCAGAGATCTCAGAGCCGGTCCACGTGTGAGCAAGAACATGACTGAAGACTGGAAAGAAGTCATCAAGTCATCACAGACACAGATGACCCGTGTGATTTGAGCCTTTACATCAATAACATTGCCTGCTGTCCGGATGTTTTTTCTTTTTTACTGTGCATTGGCATTGAGGAGCTTTTCACTCTGTGACATACAGCAGAAGACGTCATTTGCAAATGTTGAACATTTTTATTTGCAGCTTCAACAGACAAGGCAATTTTCAAGGCATCGTCAAATGTTAAATTCGGTTCCGCCAACCGTTTTCTTCGTCATTGATGCAGCAAACAATTATTTCTCAACATCTGCGCTAGTGTGACTCCATAATTGCAGTTTTGTGCCAATCTCGATTCTTCCGGCTTATAGGTGTGCAAATCAAATTGGTTCCTTTGCACAATTTTGCTAGGTTGTGGGTTAAAGTGATTCGTCAGTATCAACACAACTTGTTGATATTTTTTGCCTTTCGGTTCTTCGGGACTTAGAGGTTGCGCAACAAACTGCATGTTGCTGCACCAACTACACTAATGAGAATGTCTCTATGGCTGCATCCGAAAACTTAAAAATGCTGCCTTTGGAGGATGCATTCCAAGGTAGGAGGCATCAAGGCACGTCCGAATCCAATGTCAGGCCCTGTTTTCGTTTTAACACTGCATTCCAGAAAACGCATGTCACATGACCGTTCTTGCACACTGCATGTACAAGTGTAAACAGTTGCCTCTTGTGCATGTAGACAGCTGCAGTATTATAAAATGCAGAGTTTGACTACACAATGGCTGCTAAAAAGGACAACAAAGTCAGCAAAGCATGCAGTTCCGTCTCCATGTTATTGTTTACACGGTCATCGAGGCTGGTATGTTACAGAGAGAGAGACGGCTCTGGGCTGCGTTTCCCAAAAGCATCGTAAGCGTAAGTTGATCGTAGAACAATTTCCACCAATGGTCTCTACGATCAACTTAAGGCCTGGGTATACTTAATTTTCCGCATCCGCACGCAGTCGTGTCAGCACAGCTCAACCGCGAATGAGCACGGATGGCCGAGTTCGACACATGCACAGTACAATTGTTGTGACTCTTCTGTCTTTCTTGAGCATGAGCTGTTGTATGCGCACCGTCCGCACGGTCTCAAAAATGGGGCTGCACGTGTACGGGGTGTGCAGACGTCCGCAAACCCTCCTGATGACGAAAATTACGTCACGCGGATGGCCGAAGTATACTTTGGGCTTTAAGCTTACGATGCTTTTGGGAAATACGGAAATGTAATATATGTCCCTATATCTGAGTAGTGATGTCATATGTGTTTCATATAAGGCAATACAGTATTAGCACATATATACATCCTCACGATATATGAAGATATAGGTTTATACCATGTATGAAATACCCATAGAAGAATTATTATATATACATATATTCAAATGATTTATATGATGACTTTTTATATGGTACTGTATGTTAATGCCATATATGTAAACAATATATGTCTAATTTATATATGCAAGTTTATTTAAACAACATATATGCAAACATTCAGTATGCTTATATAGGATATTATATGGATTTCTATAGTTGTATACCACATATAAAATACCTATAGTAAAATTAGTATATATGCATATATTACAGATATTTATATAATGAATTTCTACACTGTGCAGTATGTTAAGATCATATATGTAAACAATATATATTTGTAATAATTGATATTTGTAAAAAGTGTATTTAAACATATGCAAACATGTTGTATGCTCATAGAATTCTCTTATTAATTTTGGGCAGTCTACACTGTCAAATTGTTTTTAATTTTGCTTGAAATTGGATCACATGAGTAACTGCAAACTATGGCTGACGGCAAATGTTCATAACTTGTATTAAAATATATGTAGGCTAACAAATATATGAAGCCATGTTTAATAAAGTATATTTGTATAATTATGCAATTCATATACATAATACAAAATAATATGAGACAGACATTATGAACATGTATTTTACATACAAATTTTGTCTGGGTTCTGTCACTTGGATAAGGTTTTATTCTTGGTTCGGTGACAGCTCTGACACTCCTATTGTCTAGCGGGTTTGAGTTCGCTCAGATAATGCACTCTTCTGTCTGAGTGAATTGCTTTGTGTGGTGTTTGGATCCTGGCATTTCATTCTAGTTTGGTTTTGGTTCAGGCTTCAGACATTAATGCTCCATGTGTTTTTTCCCCCCGTTGTGAGCGTACAGTATGAGCATTCGCTTGGTCTCGTGTGAGCATGTAGTTTTGCTTGGGCAGTATAAACTCTTTTGTCCGTGTGTTGTGTGTTTGTTTAGCACGCGGCTCGTGCTCATCATCAGCCGCGTACTTTCATGTTTTGTTCTGTGTAGCATGAAGGGGTTTGTTTGTGTTTTGTTTGTTTATTTTTGAAGTCTAATAAAAAGCCCATTAACCTCTGCATCCTTGAGTCCTTCTTCATCCCTTGCCTCACCTGACAATAAGTAACATTAAAAATATTGTATATTTTAAATTTCATTTGTTTTATACATACAATCTATACTAAGACTCTACGACATTTATCAGTGACATGTCAGTGACAGTAATTTGTCACATATATAATTTGAACGTATATAATATATGGAATAGAGTTGTATGTCAATATATGGAATTGTTCTAATTTCTGGTTTCATAGCTGTGCATATATGTGCATTTATGTTTTTACTCTATATGAGCATATTAGGATATTTCATATATTAGACATATATGTCAAAATATGTATTATACATACATAAACATATATAATATATGGGATACATTTATATGCCAATATATGGAATTGTTCCAATTTCTAATAGGTTTCATATATGTTTTTACTTTATATGAGCATGTATTTCATATATTGATATTTCATATATGCACATATATTACATTTCCGTATGGAAACGCAGCCCTGGTCTGTTATTGCCGTGTTCCGGTAGCGTAATGTGGGCAGCCATGCCTTCGTTTTGGTCTCTGTTTTGGTCCGTTTACGGTGAAACACAACCCCGGAGTTTTCAAACTAAAACGGGGTCTGCGGCGTTTTCGAAAGTCTCTGTTTCGAAGAGCAGTGTAGATGCCAGGCGTAACCGTAGCGAATGCGTTTTAAACGAAAACACACTAGTGTAAACAGGACCTCAGCTTCACTTCCTGTCTCCTGAGAGACCTTCATCTGATCGATTTTTGAAGGCAGCATAGATGTATCCTTTGATAACCCACAATCCTATGCGTTCCATTCGGTCACAGTTGAGCTAGAAAAAGAAAGGTGGCGTTTGGTCAGTTTGTGTAAATGTACATTTTGACCATTTTTGACCAACGTTTCTAGCCAGAAATTACTACTGTAGTAATTAAATATTTGTTTAGTTCTTCTCACCAAAGCTTGCTCTATTTTGTTGTACATCATATGCTGTCTCAGAAGTCTGTCTGAAATCAGTTTTGTGAGGTACCTTTGTGTGCAAACGCTGCCTGCTGAGTGACTGCCTATAAGGCAGCGAGGCCTACGTTTTTGGATGCAGCCTATCATTTATCCTCCATCATTTATACTGTTTGCCTCGAAAAAACTGCTCATTGATTTCACAATAGTCCTCCCACGATTGACTCTTTGCATTAGCTGAAAAGGTTCCTATATATCTTTTCCTCTCAAGTGAAGCTTAGAAAGACTTGCACTGGAGCATCCACACAGATGCAGTCTTTTGTCTTTTCCAACTGTTTGTTCATCCAAATGTCCACTGATCCAAAAACATGCAGTGTTGTGCTGATTGTCTACACCAGTGCTTCTCAAACATGTCCTGGGGACCCCCACCTTATCCAATAATTGAGTTTTTAATATCAAACAGGTAAGATAGGGGCACACTCGTTAGGAAAAGGTATGTATAATGTGTAGAAACATACCCATGTATAACAACCCCCTCTTGTGGACATACTATGAACTGCACTTAAGCCCTTCGAATTAATAAAATAAGACAATAAGACATAATAGACACTTTATATTATAATGGTATTTGATGATTTGTTAATTGCATTTAACAGATTACACATTCGACGAAACAGTTTGGTCTGTAAAAGGTGTTTTATGCATGTTTGGGCTGAGTTCTCGCTGCATTTGCACGGTTTTGACCAGCAGGTGTCACCAGCGTGTGGCGTTTGACGCTTCTAAACAGTGAATCATGTTGCCAATCAGTTTTGAAGTTTTGAAAAGCTTGGTTTCTCCCAGCATACACAAGGTGGAATGATTGGAATGGAATGGAATGGAATGATGTTTTTGAAAGAAGTCTCTTCTGCTCACCAAGGCTGCATTTATTTATAAAAATACAGTAAAAACAGCAATATTGTGAAATAGTATAATTCAAAATAATATTTTATAAATATACCTTGAAATGTAATTTATTCCTGTGATGGCAACGCTGAATTTTTAGCAGTCTTCTCCAGCCTTCAGTGTCAGAAATCCTTCAGAAATCACTCTAATATGAGGATTTATTGCTCAAGAAACATTTATTATTATTATTATTATTATTATTATCAATGTTGAAAACAGTTGTGCTGCTCAATATTTTGTTGGAAACCATTAGCTTTTTTCCAGGATTCTATGATGAATAGAAAAAAATAGAAATCTTTTCTAACATTATGGGCCCTATCATACACCCGGCGCAATGTGACGCCAGGCAAGTGTTTTTTGCTAGTTTCATCCCGACGCAGTCATCATTTTCACGTCCAGCGCCACGTTGTTTAGCAAATGCACTTGCGCCCATCTGTTCACCCATGTTCTGTTCATCTGTTCGCTGGTCTGAAAACGAGGTGCGTTCAGGCGCGTTGCTATTTTGAGGCAACTGAAATCGTCTGCGCCGTTGACCAACAAAAACCTGGTCTAAAGTCAATAGCGCAGTATTTTTTGTGTTATTTAAAGGGCGCATTAGTAATATGCGCCTATAGGCGGGTGCACAACATGCGTACATGCTTATATTACACACACAAGGACGCGCAGCAGCACACAAACATTTTTAAATATTAACAATAAAAGGATTCCTCTCTGGAGAACGGTTCAGTCTTTCCGCTCGCAAATTTCGGCATGTAAATAGCGAATTTGCCATGGTGCAAGCGTAACTGGCTTTTAAAGGGAATGGGAGATGAGACTCTGATTGGTTTATTGCCCGTTACGCCCAAAACACACCCATGACTCATTAAGAGACTAGGTACAACCCTCTTGGACCATGTTTTTCCGTCGTTAAACTAGCAAAAGTGGATTTGGACAGGCCCTAAGTGCACCTGTGCCATGCGCTTCAGACCATGCGCTCAGATCATTAAAATAGGGCCCTTAAAAAAATGTCTTTTTAATGACTTTTAAGCAGAGGCGGACAGTAGTGGAGTATTTTTACTCTGCTTAAGTACATTTTTCAAGTGTCTATACTTTATCAGAGTGTTTTTCTTTGGAAAACTTTTGCTTGACAACATTCCAAAGCATAATGTCCTACTTTTTACTGCACTATGTTCAATATTGAATATCATTTACTACTTAATTACATTAAAAATGTAGTATTGTATACTTTTCAAGTAAAAGTAATTAAAATTTTACTTGAGTGCAAGTAAGAAAGTACTATATTTTTAATGTAATTAAGTATTAAAGGTAAAAAAAACAACTTTTATTTATGAAATGTAGTGCAGTAAAAAGTATGACATTACATGACATAATGCTTTGGAATGTAGTAAAAGTTTTCCAAAGAAAAACACTGATATAGTATATACTTGTACTTGAGTAGAAAGTAAAAATACTTCACTACTGTCCACCTCTGCTTTTAAGCAGGAGTGTATTACAACACAAACCTGTGTTTTCCTCTTTCTTGTGCTTTATCTTGTAGCTCTTCGTCCTCATTGATGAATGGGGTCATCTAGTCGACCAGGTCTGCTTGGCTGTGCCTCAGAACGTCTCAGAGACGGATGCTTTTCATGAACCACAATCTCAAACAACTCTCTGTAGTTCTCACAGCAGAAGTCCTGAAGTCCAATTAGACATTCGTAGATTCAGGAAAAGTGTTGAAGCAACAAGTGACACTGAATAAGTGTTTGTGTCAGCTATATGTCCTTTCTCAAGAGACGAACCTCTTGTGTCTCCGCATATCCCGGATCCAGAGGAGGCCAAGCTCTTGAACCACAGAACTGACAGCATATTGGAGAGTCCCGTTGAGGTTGGGGCTTGGTAAAACACAAGTTTATTCAAAATGACTAATTTTATAATATCTTACACTTTTACAGTGGCAGAGATCAAATGAATAGGCTACCTGATGACTGTACATCCTCTCCTGGGACTCTCTTTTGTATCTTAGGAATCCTGGAAGCCCACGACATGACTTCACTCATTCTCAGCAACATTAATAGGGGCTGCAGCTGCAGTGGGATCTCGTGATGCATTTTGTGTTTAAAGTTTTTAATCCATACATTTTTCCCCAGTTAGTTTTTCATCACACCATCTTAAAATTATGACTAAATTTGCTCATATAAGTATTTGAATGCAAGATCCAAACAAACATCATTTACATATTGTTTTCCATATTTACAGAGTTTAAATTGAGTTTTTAAAAAAATAGGCATTTTAATTCAGATATAGGCTATTTCTTTGATTGGGATTCTGTTATTTGATTTAACTGATATTTAGGAATTCATGTAATTAAAATTAAAGTAAAGTTATGATTTTGTTTTATTACCATACATTATATTCACAGCGCTTCTGCCTCCGTAATATTTAAGTCCGAATCGGCACATGACAGCTAAGTTAAACTGTTAATAACTTAAATAATCAGTTAGGCATTGTTTGAAAAAGATAGTGCTTATCATTGTAAAATACATGATGAACGTCATCTTCCACTCCTTCATTAGTAAAATCATAAATGGGCTTTATTCATTTAGATTTCTTCACCACTCTAACACTAAACGGTTTGATGACGCATTAGTGATACTGAAAGCTGATTGGCCTTGATGGTCCTATATGCGGAAAAGGGCAAATTGAATCCATCTAGACTTTATAATAAGATGATGTCCGATTTATCCTCCCTTGAGCCTTTTTGCACGCATTTTGGACAGAAGCAATGACTATGGGGACTATGGTAAGTGCCTTGCGAAGTGGACGCTTTTGCTCAATGAATGAAGATTTTGGACACAAATAATTCCACGGATTATAATAACAATAACAATAATAATAATAATAATTGTCCAGAAAGAATAAATCTCATATGTTTTAAAGAAAACGTCGAAATTAAGTTCGTAAGTATTAAATGTGTTCAGATCCGATGTGCGCTCACGCGCTCTGCTCACGCACGCGCCTTCAGGCGTGAGTGATTGGAATTTTAGTTGCTACAGCGACGCGTGTTACCAATTCTGACTGCATAAACAAACTCGACCCGATCGCTGTCTGTTGTTGAGAGACGAGGCGAAACCAGAGACTTTTGCAGATTTTTCTGTGCGAATCTTGTGAAGCTGTTCGGAGGAGACTTTTATTCTAGAAGACCGGAGAATATATCCTTTACATAGTTTTGTTTTTTAAAGAGTTCATAATATTATTTCTGAGGACACTTTTATTTTATTGTTCTTTTCTTATTTTAGAAGGAGTTTGGGAGTTTTATTTAACTTTTTTTTGTTTGATTTAATTTGTTTTATTTCATTATTTTTCTGAAGAGAGTGTTGTATTC
Organism: Coreius guichenoti; assembly: GCA_039654105.1. Classification (NCBI taxonomy): domain Eukaryota; kingdom Metazoa; phylum Chordata; class Actinopteri; order Cypriniformes; family Gobionidae; genus Coreius; species Coreius guichenoti. The sequence goes on along the minus strand of CM077175.1, from coordinate 27,602,863 downwards.
TGTTTTTCTGTATTGTATTTTGTATTGTTTTTATTGCAGATTGAAGGAGGATGCCAATGGCTCACACGGGTGAAAGAGGAGGTGAGTGCTTTATTTTTCATTTGTTTATGGTATGATGTTGTACAATGATGGACTAAATTAATGTGAAGAAACTTGTGCGAGGTAACCCGTGATTATTGACATTGACACTGACATTGATTATTGATTATTATGAAAACATTACTAACTATTTGATGTCTGCAATATTCCAGCCTCGGGCCGCTCCAGATCCAGTAGAGCTACTTTCTCTCAGAAGGCTGGTCAGGAGGATGGAGGCTGGAGACCCGGTTCTGGTGACCGCGATCAGGATCCGCTGCAAGACCCGACCCAGACACAGAGCCAGGAGATTCCTGGATATTTAACACCTCTGTCTTCTGAGTTGTCTTTTTCTGTGTCCACAGGTCAGGCTGACAGGAAGAGGGAGTGGCAGAGCGGCAGCCAGCAGAGCCCAGATGATGGACGTCTGTCCACTTCATCTAAACGCTCTCACAGAGGTCAGAATAGGCTTTTATTAAAGAAGTAAATAAATGATTTGTCTTTGAAAATAGAAAAAAAAAGGAACAATTTGATGTGACCACTGACATTGATTATTAATATTATTTAAAAAAAATCTCTTCCACAGATTCTTCACCAGGCATCATGCCATCATCATCTTTGTCCCTCCCTGAGGACGAAATAGAGAGGCGGTTAAACGATCTAGAGAGGAAGTTATGCGATGTAGAGAGGCAGTTGTTAAGCCTTAGCAGTGGTGATAGCTGGGACAGCCGAAACGAACAGGGCAGTTGCAGCAACTGCTGTTTGTCCAGGTCCGACAGCCTCGAAGGGTGGCTCTGCCCTCCGCTGCCAGGTCAAGTTCCTGCCGAGCCAACAGAGACCTCAAATGGCCGAACTGCTCAGGGTGCCATGGAGGCTTCTCCTGTGAACAAGAGCTCAACAGGTGAGATTGACATAAGGCTGGCCAGATTTTGCTATTTCATGAGTAAGATTGCGTGTTAATGTCCGTCACATTTACTGTTGCTCAGCAAAATTTAGCTGAAATTTTCTTTCTGATTTTTTTTTTTTTTAAAGAAATATTTTAATTGGACGTTCGTCTAACATTTTCAGAGCACATTCAAAAGTAACTTTCCTATGAATTATAAAATAGAAATGTTCCTTTAACCAAGAAAAAACATTTTCAAAACATGGAAAAAAACGTTTTGAACGTTCAGGGAACATTTAGAAATAACGTTTTCTTAACTTAATGGGAACGTTAGCCACGTTCTCAATAAGCCATGAACTCAATGGTACTTGCACTGTCTGACACACACCCGAAACACACGCACAGAAAGCCGCTTCTCTGGCAGCAAACGATCCCCAATAGAATTCTGTTTCACGACTTATTGCTCTTGAATTTGTCAAAGGCAGATAGCTTGGAAATATTTCCATTACTTTGGATTTGTAACATTACAGATAAGAAGTTATGTCATTATATCATTCTCAATTTGACATCAGAGATGTTTCTAATGGTGTTTTCAATTGTTTTTCTTCATTTCAGAAAAACCTACAGAATGTAGGAAGACGAAAGTGATTCGTTCTTTCCTCAAGAGGCTCTGGAAGGCTGTGAAGAGTCCTTTCCGCTGCTGTTGCCTCAGTGCTGTGGATGTTGTGGAGCCTTTTGTCCCTCCACCAGATCCGGAGCCAGAACCTGATCCTAAGCCGTCCTCACCTGCGCCAGATCACTCCGGCGTCGAGCCAAATAATGGTAAATCGCCAGTCATTATTTCTCCAACATTATTCTAAACGGTATTGTCGTCTTGTTTTCCTCTAAAGTATCTTACGGCTTGTTTTCAGAGAATATCTTCAATCTTATTTTCTCGACACAACCAGCACTGATATTTTTTAAAATAAAACAGTGGATCTAGCAAGCTCATGTTTGTCTGTTTGTTTTTCAGAGTCCTTTGAGTCTCTCTATAATGTGGGAGAGATGATTGGATCCGGAACGTTTGGCAGTGTGTACGAGGGAACACGCAAATTTGATGGCAAAAAGGTAAATCTTACCGAACTGTACAAACATTTTGCTTATGCATGCATCAAAACATATGTAAAACAATTCACAGATGGTTTAATACTTCGTGCAAGGTCAGGTGCTTGAATACTGTTACTGTTATTGAAAGCGTTTTTTTTTGTTTTTTTGCAGGTTGCCATCAAGCGGATGAGCAAATTTGACAATTTTCTTTATCTTGATATTGTAAGTTGGCCAAAACCTGAATATGTATTTAGTTGTTTAAGTGCAGATTACTGTAGTTAATGCACCCGTAGGAAGCATTAGGTGTAAATGTGATTGACAAATGAGTCACCAAATAACTTTGAGCTGAAAAGGCTCTTTTGAACGTATCTAGAAAGATCAAAGAAAAGTACATTTAAAAATGATATGTTTTCTTCAGATTATTTCCCAGCTAACCTTCTGTCTACTACTTTTCTCTAGCCTGGGCATCCCGAACCTCTCGTCACAGAAGTGGCGCTGCTGCTGATGATGAGGCGGGAACCGATAAGCCCCTACGTCATACAACTCTACGAGTGGTTTGAACACCCTCGAAAATTCACCCTCGTTTTGGAGTACCCCGAACCCTGCGAGAGCTTGCAGGACGTCATCACTCGTCATCCTGAACTGTGTGAAACAGTAGCACGGGTCTTCATGCAACAGGCTGTGCTGGCGGTACAACACTGCATCGAGCATGGTGTTTTTCACAATGACATTCATGCGCAGAATTTCCTGTTGAAGAAAAACACCTTCGAGCTCAAGCTGATAGACTTTGGCTGCGGTCAGCTATTTAGCAGTGATGGCTACGAGAGCGACGTATACCTTGGTGAGCATTTTGGGAGTGTGGAAACCTGAATGTAGTGACTTACTAATTATTTGACGCTTTAAAAAAAAGCTCAACAATGTGCAAATGTCTTGCTTACAGGATTACAGGATCACTGCCCACCTGAAGTCTTCACAGAACCTAGATTCCACGCCGTACCAGCAAATGTCTGGGCTCTAGGAGTGCTGTTGTACGAGATGGTGAACGCACGTCGCCCTTTTCGCAACAGAATGGAAATCATACAAGCCAAAGTTAGATTTCAGAATGCCAACTTGTCCCTAGGTGAGTGAATAATATTGATAACATTGATAAACACGCACATAAAGCAAAGGCTCTGTACCGAAACAGTTAAAGCTGAAGTAGGTACGTCTTTTTAAATATATCAACGTATAGCGAGAGTTTGGGGCGTGGCTACTGTAGCAGGCGGAGCCAAGGTAAAAGAAATTCAGCTTTAGTTACAGAAGTGAAAGCCAAAATTCGCTCCATTTATACCTTCAAAGATTAAACGGGTCATGAAGACGTCAAAAGTGAACAGAGCGTTGTGATGCTATACGCGCTACAAAGCACGCTTCAGTTCCATACAGCATCATCATGCACCCGTTCAGAAAGACAGATTTTCATAAAGACAAATGCAACACAGCTAAAAGTATTCCTGATATGTTGGACCTGAAACATGCCTTCACAAGAACCAGTAAGAGCTACGTTTGTGATGTTTAAGTTGGGGAAGACGCGATGCAAGAAAGGGGCAAGGTTTTTTGAAAATGTTTCATTTTGTAATTCCGCTAGGGTCGCAGAAACGACATACTTTAAAGATAATTTTAATTTTAAGATAAATTGACATTATATTAATCATGTTTTAGATGCTGTTTTCATAGATGGTCATGACTAACCAGCTTTCTCCTTATTCAAATTTGTACAGGATGCAGTGATCTGATTGGGCAGTGCCTAGCCCGGGATCCAACTAAACGGCCGACGTTAGAGCAGATGTTACAACATAAATGGATTAGAAATGACTGCTCTACTGTAGATTGGAGAAGTTCAGGACATTCACTCGATCAGTGATTTCAAGTGTGAGGAACTGTAACAGACAGAGTAGGATTATTATCATTTGTCTTCAATTCTGGATTATTTGTAGTGAGGTTTTCAAATTTGTGTTCATTGTAATGTTCTTGCTATGGTCAAGTCACGTCACCCTCATTTAGCGCTTTTTACGATACAGATTGTTTCAAAGTGGCTTCACTGTAATAAACAGGAAAATAACAGAACCTGTGATTCAATTCTGTTGTAAATCAGCTCTAAAAAAACATTCATGAGTTGACTTGTTCATATGATCTTTGTATTGGATAGGAAATAACATACTTGCTGTCCTTGGTGGAGGGCTTGAGCTCGAGACTTGACCCGAAGCCTGAAGTCCAACCCCAACCCGACAGGGAACTCAAGCCGCCACACCAGAGATCTCAGAGCCGGTCCACGTGTGAGCAAGAACATGACTGAAGACTGGAAAGAAGTCACCAAGTCATCACAGACACAGATGACCCGTGTGATTTGAGCCTTTACATCAATAACATTGCCTGCTGTCCGGATGTTTTTTCTTTTTTACTGTGCATTGGCATTGAGGAGCTTTTCACTCTGTGACATACAGCAGAAGACGACATTTGCAAATGTTGAACATTTTTATTTGCAGCTTCAACAGACAAGGCAATTTTCAAGGCATCGTCAAATGTTAAATTCGGTTCCGCCAACCGTTTTCTTCGTCATTGATGCAGCAAACAATTATTTCTCAACATCTGACTCCATAATTGCAGTTTTGTGCCAATCTCGATTCTTCCGGCTTATAGGTGTGCAAATCAAATTGGTTCCTTTGCACAATTTTGCTAGGTTGTGGGTTAAAGTGATTCGTCAGTATCAACACAACTTGTTGATATTTTTTGCCTTTCGGTTCTTCGGGACTTAGAGGTTGCGCAACAAACTGCATGTTGCTGCACCAACTACACTAATGAGAATGTCTCTATGGCTGCATCCGAAAACTTAAAAATGCTGCCTTTGGAGGATGCATTCCAAGGTAGGAGGCATCAAGGCACGTCCGAATCCAATGTCAGGCCCTGTTTTCGTTTTAACACTGCATTCCAGAAAACGCATGTCACATGACCGTTCTTGCACACTGCATGTACAAGTGTAAACAGTTGCCTCTTGTGCATGTAGACAGCTGCAGTATTATAAAATGCAGAGTTTGACTACACAATGGCTGCTAAAAAGGACAACAAAGTCAGCAAAGCATGCAGTTCCGTCTCCATGTTATTGTTTACACGGTCATCGAGGCTGGTATGTTACAGAGAGAGAGATGGCTCTGGGCTGCGTTTCCCAAAAGCATCGTAAGCGTAAGTTGATCGTAGAACAATTTCCACCAATGGTCTCTACGATCAACTTAAGGCCTGGGTATACTTAATTTTCCGCATCCGCACGCAGTCGTGTCAGCACAGCTCAACCGCGAATGAGCACGGATGGCCGAGTTCGACACATGCACAGTACAATTGTTGTGACTCTTCTGTCTTTCTTGAGCATGAGCTGTTGTATGCGCACCGTCCGCACGGTCTCAAAAATGGGGCTGCACGTGTACGGGGTGTGCAGACGTCCGCAAACCCTCCTGATGACGAAAATTATGTCACGCGGATGGCCGAAGTATACTTTGGGCTTTAAGCTTACGATGCTTTTGGGAAATACGGAAATGTAATATATGTCCCTATATCTGAGTAGTGATGTCATATGTGTTTCATATAAGGCAATACAGTATTAGCACATATATACATCCTCACGATATATGAAGATATAGGTTTATACCATGTATGAAATACCCATAGAAGAATTATTATATATACATATATTCAAATGATTTATATGATGACTTTTTATATGGTACTGTATGTTAATGCCATATATGTAAACAATATATGTCTAATTTATATATGCAAGTTTATTTAAACAACATATATGCAAACATTCAGTATGCTTATATAGGATTTTATATGGATTTATATAGTTGTATACCACATATAAAATACCTATAGTAAAATTAGTATATATGCATATATTACAGATATTTATATAATGAATTTCTATACTGTGCAGTATGTTAAGATCATATATGTAAACAATATATATTTGTAATAATTGATATTTGTAAAAAGTGTATTTAAACATATGCAAACATGTTGTATGCTCATAGAATTCTCTTATTAATTTTGGGCAGTCTACACTGTCAAATTGTTTTTAATTTTGTTTGAAATTGGATCACATGAGTAACTGCAAACTATGGCTGACGGCAAATGTTCATAACTTGTATTAAAATATATGTAGGCTAACAAATATATGAAGCCATGTTTAATAAAGTATATTTGTATAATTATGCAATTCATATACATAATACAAAATAATATGAGACAGACATTATGAACATGTATTTTACATACAAATTTTGTCAGGGTTCTGTCACTTGGATAAGGTTTTATTCTTGGTTTGGTGACAGCTCTGACACTCCTATTGTCTAGCGGGTTTGAGTTCGCTCAGATAATGCACTCTTCTGTCTGAGTGAATTGCTTTGTGTGGTGTTTGGATCCTGGCATTTCATTCTAGTTTGGTTTTGGTTCAGGCTTCAGACATTAATGCTCCATGTGTTTTTTCCCCCCGTTGTGAGCGTACAGTATGAGCATTCGCTTGGTCTCGTGTGAGCATGTAGTTTTGCTTGGGCAGTATAAACTCTTTTGTCCGTGTGTTGTGTGTTTGTTTAGCACGCGGCTCGTGCTCATCATCAGCCGCGTACTTTCATGTTTTGTTCTGTGTAGCATGAAGGGGTTTGTTTGTGTTTTGTTTGTTTATTTTTGAAGTCTAATAAAAAGCCCATTAACCTCTGCATCCTTGAGTCCTTCTTCATCCCTTGCCTCACCTGACAATAAGTAACATTAAAAATATTGTATATTTTAAATTTCATTTGTTTTATACATACAATCTATACTAAGACTCTACGACATTTATCAGTGACATGTCAGTGACAGTAATTTGTCATATATAATTTGAACGTATATAATATATGGAATAGAGTTGTATGTCAATATATGGAATTGTTCTAATTTCTGGTTTCATAGCTGTGCATATATGTGCATTTATGTTTTTACTCTATATGAGCATATTAGGATATTTCATATATTAGACATATATGTCAAAATATGTATTATACATACATAAACATATATAATATATGGGATACATTTATATGCCAATATATGGAATTGTTCCAATTTCTAATAGGTTTCATATATGTTTTTACTTTATATGAGCATGTATTTCATATATTGATATTTCATATATGCACATATATTACATTTCCGTATGGAAACGCAGCCCTGGTCTGTTATTGCCGTGTTCCGGTAGCGTAATGTGGGCAGCCATGCCTTCGTTTTGGTCTCTGTTTTGGTCCGTTTACGGTGAAACACAACCCCGGAGTTTTCAAACTAAAACGGGGTCTGCGGCGTTTTCGAAAGTCTCTGTTTTCGAGGGCCGAAAACACAAGAGCAGTGTAGATGCCAGGCGTAACCGTAGCAAATGCGTTTTAAACGAAAACACACTAGTGTAAACAGGACCTCAGCTTCACTTCCTGTCTCCTGAGAGACCTTCATCTGATCGATTTTTGAAGGCAGCATAGATGTATCCTTTGATAACCCACAATCCTATGCGTTCCATTCGGTCACAGTTGAGCTAGAAAAAGAAAGGTGGCGTTTGGCCAGTTTGTGTAAATGTACATTTTGACCATTTTTGACCAACGTTTCTAGCCAGAAATTACTACTGTAGTAATTAAATATTTGTTTAGTTCTTCTCACCAAAGCTTGCTCTATTTTGTTGTACATCATATGCTGTCTCAGAAGTCTGTCTGAAATCAGTTTTGTGAGGTACCTTTGTGTGCAAACGCTGCCTGCTGAGTGACTGCCTATAAGGCAGCGAGGCCTACGTTTTTGGATGCAGCCTATCATTTATCCTCCATCATTTATACTGTTTGCCTCGAAAAAACTGCTCATTGATTTCACAATAGTCCTCCCACGATTGACTCTTTGCATTAGCTGAAAAGGTTCCTATATATCTTTTCCTCTCAAGTGAAGCTTAGAAAGACTTGCACTGGAGCATCCACACAGATGCAGTCTTTTGTCTTTTCCAACTGTTTGTTCATCCAAATGTCCACTGATCCAAAAACATGCAGTGTTGTGCTGATTGTCTACACCAGTGCTTCTCAAACATGTCCTGGGGACCCCCACCTTATCCAATAATTGAGTTTTTAATATCAAACAGGTAAGATAGGGGCACACTCGTTAGGAAAAGGTATGTATAATGTGTAGAAACATACCCATGTATAACAACCCCCTCTTGTGGACATACTATGAACTGCACTTAAGCCCTTCGAATTAATAAAATAAGACAATAAGACATAATAGACACTTTATATTATAATGGTATTTGATGATTTGTTAATTGCATTTAACAGATTACACATTCGACGAAACAGTTTGGTCTGTAAAAGGTGTTTTATGCATGTTTGGGCTGAGTTCTCGCTGCATTTGCACGGTTTTGACCAGCAGGTGTCACCAGCGTGTGGCGTTTGACGCTTCTAAACAGTGAATCATGTTGCCAATCAGTTTTGAAGTTTTGAAAAGCTTGGTTTCTCCCAGCATACACAAGGTGGAATGATTGGAATGGAATGGAATGGAATGATGTTTTTGAAAGAAGTCTCTTCTGCTCACCAAGGCTGCATTTATTTATAAAAATACAGTAAAAACAGCAATATTGTGAAATAGTATAATTCAAAATAATATTTTATAAATATACCTTGAAATGTAATTTATTCCTGTGATGGCAACGCTGAATTTTTAGCAGTCTTCTCCAGCCTTCAGTGTCAGAAATCCTTCAGAAATCACTCTAATATGAGGATTTATTGCTCAAGAAACATTTATTATTATTATTATTATTATTATTATTATTATTATTATTATCAATGTTGAAAACAGTTGTGCTGCTCAATATTTTGTTGGAAACCATTAGCTTTTTTCCAGGATTCTATGATGAATAGAAAAAAATTGAAATCTTTTCTAACATTATGGGCCCTATCATACACCCGGCGCAATGTGACGCCAGGCAAGTGTTTTTTGCGAGTTTCATCCCGACGCAGTCATCATTTTCACGTCCAGCGCCACGTTGTTTAGCAAATGCACTTGCGCCCATCTGTTCACCCATGTTCTGCTCATCTGTTCGCTGGTCTGAAAACGAGGTGCGTTCAGGCGCGTTGCTATTTTGAGGCAACTGAAATCGTCTGCGCCGTTGACCAACAAAAACCTGGTCTAAAGTCAATAGCGCAGTATTTTTTGTGATATTTAAAGGGCGCATTAGTAATATGCGCCTATAGGCGGGTGCACAACATGCGTACATGCTTATATTACACACACAAGGACGCGCAGCAGCACACAAACATTTTTAAATATTAACAATAAAAGGATTCCTCTCTGGAGAACGGTTCAGTCTTTCCGCTCGCAAATTTCGGCATGTAAATAGCGAATTTGCCATGGTGCAAGCGTAACTGGCTTTTAAAGGGAATGGGAGATGAGACTCTGATTGGTTTATTGCCCGTTACGCCCAAAACACACCCATGACTCATTAAGAGACTAGGTACAACCCTCTTGGACCATGTTTTTCCGTCGTTAAACTAGCAAAAGTGGATTTGGACATGCCCTAAGTGCACCTGTGCCATGCGCTTCAGACCATGCGCTCAGATCATTAAAATAGGGCCCTTAAAAAAATGTCTTTTTAATGACTTTTAAGCAGAGGCGGACAGTAGTGGAGTATTTTTACTCTGCTTAAGTACATTTTTCAAGTGTCTATACTTTATCAGAGTGTTTTTCTTTGGAAAACTTTTGCTTGACAACATTCCAAAGCATAATGTCCTACTTTTTACTGCACTATGTTCAATATTGAATATCATTTACTACTTAATTACATTAAAAATGTAGTATTGTATACTTTTCAAGTAAAAGTAATTAAAATTTTACTTGAGTGCAAGTAAGAAAGTACTATATTTTTAATGTAATTAAGTATTAAAGGTAAAAAAACAACTTTTATTTATGAAATGTAGTGCAGTAAAAAGTATGACATTACATGACATAATGCTTTGGAATGTAGTAAAAGTTTTCCAAAGAAAAACACTGATATAGTATATACTTGTACTTGAGTAGAAAGTAAAAATACTTCACTACTGTCCACCTCTGCTTTTAAGCAGGAGTGTATTACAACACAAACCTGTGTTTTCCTCTTTCTTGTGCTTTATCTTGTAGCTCTTCGTCCTCACTGATGAATGGGGTCATCTAGTCGACCAGGTCTGCTTGGCTGTGCCTCAGAACGTCTCAGAGACGGATGCTTTTCATGAACCACAATCTCAAACAACTCTCTGTAGTTCTCACAGCAGAAGTCCTGAAGTCCAATTAGACATTCGTAGATTCAGGAAAAGTGTTGAAGCAACAAGTGACACTGAATAAGTGTTTGTGTCAGCTATATGTCCTTTCTCAAGAGACGAACCTCTTGTGTCTCCGCATATCCCGGATCCAGAGGAGGCCAAGCTCTTGAACCACAGAACTGACAGCATATTGGAGAGTCCCGTTGAGGTTGGGGCTTGGTAAAACACAAGTTTATTCAAAATGACTAATTTTATAATATCTTACACTTTTACAGTGGCAGAGATCAAATGAATAGGCTACCTGATGACTGTACATCCTCTCCTGGGACTCTCTTTTGTATCTTAGGAATCCTGGAAGCCCACGACATGACTTCACTCATTCTCAGCAACATTAATAGGGGCTGCAGCTGCAGTGGGATCTCGTGATGCATTTTGTGTTTAAAGTTTTTAATCCATACATTTTTCCCCAGTTAGTTTTTCATCACACCATCTTAAAATTATGACTAAATTTGCTCATATAAGTATTTGAATGCAAGATCCAAACAAACATCATTTACATATTGTTTTCCATATTTACAGAGTTTAAATTGAGTTTTTAAAAAAATAGGCATTTTAATTCAGATATAGGCTATTTCTTTGATTGGGATTCTGTTATTTGATTTAACTGATATTTAGGAATTCATGTAATTAAAATTAAAGTAAAGTTATGATTTTGTTTTATTACCATACATTATATTCACAGCGCTTCTGCCTCCGTAATATTTAAGTCCGAATCGGCACATGACAGCTAAGTTAAACTGTTAATAACTTAAATAATCAGTTAGGCATTGTTTGAAAAAGATAGTGCTTATCATTGTAAAATACATGATGAACGTCATCTTCCACTCCTTCATTAGTAAAATCATAAATGGGCTTTATTCATTTAGATTTCTTCACCACTCTAACAATAAACGGTTTGATGACGCATTAGTGATACTGAAAGCTGATTGGCCTTGATGGTCCTATATGCGGAAAAGGGCAAATTGAATCCATCTAGACTTTATAATAAGATGATGTCCGATTTATCCTCCCTTGAGCCTTTTTGCACGCATTTTGGACAGAAGCAATGACTATGGGGACTATGGTAAGTGCCTTGCGAAGTGGACGCTTTTGCTCAATGAATGAAGATTTTGGACACAAATAATTCCACGGATTATAATAACAATAACAATAATAATAATAATAATTGTCCAGAAAGAATAAATCTCATATGTTTTAAAGAAAACGTCGAAATTAAGTTCGTAAGTATTAAATGTGTTCAGATCCGATGTGCGCTCACGCGCTCTGCTCACGCACGCGCCTTCAGGCGTGAGTGATTGGAATTTTAGTTGCTACAGCGACGCGTGTTACCAATTCTGACTGCATAAACAAACTCGACCCGATCGCTGTCTGTTGTTGAGAGACGAGGCGAAACCAGAGACTTTTGCAGATTTTTCTGTGCGAATCTTGTGAAGCTGTTCGGAGGAGACTTTTATTCTAGAAGACCGGAGAATATATCCTTTACATAGTTTTGTTTTTTAAAGAGTTCATAATATTATTTCTGAGGACACTTTTATTTTATTGTTCTTTTCTTATTTTAGAAGGAGTTTGGGAGTTTTATTTAACTTTTTTTTGTTTTATTTAATTTGTTTTATTTCATTATTTTTCTGAAGAGAGTGTTGTATTCTGTTTTTCTGTATTGTATTTTGTATTGTTTTTATTGCAGATTGAAGGAGGATGCCAATGGCTCACACGGGTGAAAGAGGAGGTGAGTGCTTTATTTTTCATTTGTTTATGGTATGATGTTGTACAATGATGGACTAAATTAATGTGAAGAAACTTGTGCGAGGTAACCCGTGATTATTGACATTGACACTGACATTGATTATTGATTATTATGAAAACATTACTAACTATTTGATGTCTGCAATATTCCAGCCTCGGGCCGCTCCAGATCCAGTAGAGCTACTTTCTCTCAGAAGGCTGGTCAGGAGGATGGAGGCTGGAGACCCGGTTCTGGTGACCGCGATCAGGATCCGCTGCAAGACCCGACCCAGACACAGAGCCAGGAGATTCCTGGATATTTAACACCTCTGTCTTCTGAGTTGTCTTTTTCTGTGTCCACAGGTCAGGCTGACAGGAAGAGGGAGTGGCAGAGCGGCAGCCAGCAGAGCCCAGATGATGGACGTCTGTCCACTTCATCTAAACGCTCTCACAGAGGTCAGAATAGGCTTTTATTAAAGAAGTAAATAAATGATTTGTCTTTGAAAATAGAAAGTTGAAAAAAAAAAAAAAAAAAGGAACAATTTGATGTGACCACTGACATTGATTATTAATATTATTTAAAAAAAATCTCTTCCACAGATTCTTCACCAGGCATCATGCCATCATCATCTTTGTCCCTCCCTGAGGACGAAATAGAGAGGCGGTTAAACGATCTAGAGAGGAAGTTATGCGATGTAGAGAGGCAGTTGTTAAGCCTTAGCAGTGGTGATAGCTGGGACAGCCGAAACGAACAGGGCAGTTGCAGCAACTGCTGTTTGTCCAGGTCCGACAGCCTCGAAGGGTGGCTCTGCCCTCCGCTGCCAGGTCAAGTTCCTGCCGAGCCAACAGAGACCTCAAATGGCCGAACTGCTCAGGGTGCCATGGAGGCTTCTCCTGTGAACAAGAGCTCAACAGGTGAGATTGACATAAGGCTGGCCAGATTTTGCTATTTCATGAGTAAGATTGCGTGTTAATGTCCGTCACATTTACTGTTGCTCAGCAAAATTTAGCTGAAATTTTCTTTCTGATTTTTTTTTTTTTAAAGAAATATTTTAATTGGACGTTCGTCTAACATTTTCAGAGCACATTCAAAAGTAACTTTCCTATGAATTATAAAATAGAAATGTTCCTTTAACCAAGAAAAAACATTTTCAAAACATGGAAAAAAACGTTTTGAACGTTCAGGGAACATTTAGAAATAACGTTTTCTTAACTTAATGGGAACGTTAGCCACGTTCTCAATAAGCCATGAACTCAATGGTACTTGCACTGTCTGACACACACCCGAAACACACGCACAGAAAGCCGCTTCTCTGGCAGCAAACGATCCCCAATAGAATTCTGTTTCACGACTTATTGCTCTTGAATTTGTCAAAGGCAGATAGCTTGGAAATATTTCCATTACTTTGGATTTGTAACATTACAGATAAGAAGTTATGTCATTATATCATTCTCAATTTGACATCAGAGATGTTTCTAATGGTGTTTTCAATTGTTTTTCTTCATTTCAGAAAAACCTACAGAATGCAGGAAGACGAAAGTGATTCGTTCTTTCCTCAAGAGGCTCTGGAAGGCTGTGAAGAGTCCTTTCCGCTGCTGTTGCCTCAGTGCTGTGGATGTTGTGGAGCCTTTTGTCCCTCCACCAGATCCGGAGCCAGAACCTGATCCTAAGCCGTCCTCACCTGCGCCAGATCACTCCGGCGTCGAGCCAAATAATGGTAAATCGCCAAGTATAAGTATCTTACGGCTTGTTTTCAGAGAATATCAATCTTATTTTCTCGACACAACCAGCACTGATATTTTTTAAAATAAAACAGTGGATCTAGCAAGCTCATGTTTGTCTGTTTGTTTTTCAGAGTCCTTTGAGTCTCTCTATAATGTGGGAGAGATGATTGGATCCGGAACGTTTGGCAGTGTGTACGAGGGAACACGCAAATTTGATGGCAAAAAGGTAAATCTTACCGAACTGTACAAACATTTTGCTTATGCATGCATCAAAACATATGTAAAACAATTCACAGATGGTTTAATACTTCGTGCAAGGTCAGGTGCTTGAATACTGTTACTGTTATTGAAAGCGTTTTTTTTTGTTTTTTTGCAGGTTGCCATCAAGCGGATGAGCAAATTTGACAATTTTCTTTATCTTGATATTGTAAGTTGGCCAAAACCTGAATATGTATTTAGTTGTTTAAGTGCAGATTACTGTAGTTAATGCACCCGTAGGAAGCATTAGGTGTAAATGTGATTGACAAATGAGTCACCAAATAACTTTGAGCTGAAAAGGCTCTTTTGAACGTATCTAGAAAGATCAAAGAAAAGTACATTTAAAAATGATATGTTTTCTTCAGATTATTTCCCAGCTAACCTTCTGTCTACTACTTTTCTCTAGCCTGGGCATCCCGAACCTCTCGTCACAGAAGTGGCGCTGCTGCTGATGATGAGGCGGGAACCGATAAGCCCCTACGTCATACAACTCTACGAGTGGTTTGAACACCCTCGAAAATTCACCCTCGTTTTGGAGTACCCCGAACCCTGCGAGAGCTTGCAGGACGTCATCACTCGTCATCCTGAACTGTGTGAAACAGTAGCACGGGTCTTCATGCAACAGGCTGTGCTGGCGGTACAACACTGCATCGAGCATGGTGTTTTTCACAATGACATTCATGCGCAGAATTTCCTGTTGAAGAAAAACACCTTCGAGCTCAAGCTGATAGACTTTGGCTGCGGTCAGCTATTTAGCAGTGATGGCTACGAGAGCGACGTATACCTTGGTGAGCATTTTGGGAGTGTGGAAACCTGAATGTAGTGACTTACTAATTATTTGACGCTTTAAAAAAAAGCTCAACAATGTGCAAATGTCTTGCTTACAGGATTACAGGATCACTGCCCACCTGAAGTCTTCACAGAACCTAGATTCCACGCCGTACCAGCAAATGTCTGGGCTCTAGGAGTGCTGTTGTACGAGATGGTGAACGCACGTCGCCCTTTTCGCAACAGAATGGAAATCATACAAGCCAAAGTTAGATTTCAGAACGCCAACTTGTCCCTAGGTGAGTGAATAATATTGATAACATTGATAAACACGCACATAAAGCAAAGGCTCTGTACCGAAACAGTTAAAGCTGAAGTAGGTACGTCTTTTTAAATATATCAACGTATAGCGAGAGTTTGGGGCGTGGCTACTGTAGCAGGCGGAGCCAAGGTAAAAGAAATTCAGCTTTAGTTACAGAAGTGAAAGCCAAAATTCGCTCCATTTATACCTTCAAAGATTAAACGGGTCATGAAGACGTCAAAAGTGAACAGAGCGTTGTGATGCTATACGCGCTACAAAGCACGCTTCAGTTCCATACAGCATCATCATGCACCCGTTCAGAAAGACAGATTTTCATAAAGACAAATGCAACACAGCTAAAAGTATTCCTGATATGTTGGACCTGAAACATGCCTTCACAAGAACCAGTAAGAGCTACGTTTGTGATGTTTAAGTTGGGGAAGACGCGATGCAAGAAAGGGGCAAGGTTTTTTGAAAATGTTTCATTTTGTAATTCCGCTAGGGTCGCAGAAACGACATACTTTAAAGATAATTTTAATTTTAAGATAAATTGACATTATATTAATCATGTTTTAGATGCTGTTTTCATAGATGGTCATGACTAACCAGCTTTCTCCTTATTCAAATTTGTACAGGATGCAGTGATCTGATTGGGCAGTGCCTAGCCCGGGATCCAACTAAACGGCCGACGTTAGAGCAGATGTTACAACATAAATGGATTAGAAATGACTGCTCTACTGTAGATTGGAGAAGTTCAGGACATTCACTCGATCAGTGATTTCAAGTGTGAGGAACTGTAACAGACAGAGTAGGATTATTATCATTTGTCTTCAATTCTGGATTATTTGTAGTGAGGTTTTCAAATTTGTGTTCATTGTAATGTTCTTGCTATGGTCAAGTCACGTCACCCTCATTTAGCGCTTTTTACGATACAGATTGTTTCAAAGTGGCTTCACTGTAATAAACAGGAAAATAACAGAACCTGTGATTCAATTCTGTTGTAAATCAGCTCTAAAAAAACATTCATGAGTTGACTTGTTCATATGATCTTTGTATTGGATAGGAAATAACATACTTGCTGTCCTTGGTGGAGGGCTTGAGCTCGAGACTTGACCCGAAGCCTGAAGTCCAACCCCAACCCGACAGGGAACTCAAGCCGCCACACCAGAGATCTCAGAGCCGGTCCACGTGTGAGCAAGAACATGACTGAAGACTGGAAAGAAGTCATCAAGTCATCACAGACACAGATGACCCGTGTGATTTGAGCCTTTACATCAATAACATTGCCTGCTGTCCGGATGTTTTTTCTTTTTTACTGTGCATTGGCATTGAGGAGCTTTTCACTCTGTGACATACAGCAGAAGACGACATTTGCAAATGTTGAACATTTTTATTTGCAGCTTCAACAGACAAGGCAATTTTCAAGGCATCGTCAAATGTTAAATTCGGTTCCGCCAACCGTTTTCTTCGTCATTGATGCAGCAAACAATTATTTCTCAACATCTGACTCCATAATTGCAGTTTTGTGCCAATCTCGATTCTTCCGGCTTATAGGTGTGCAAATCAAATTGGTTCCTTTGCACAATTTTGCTAGGTTGTGGGTTAAAGTGATTCGTCAGTATCAACACAACTTGTTGATATTTTTTGCCTTTCGGTTCTTCGGGACTTAGAGGTTGCGCAACAAACTGCATGTTGCTGCACCAACTACACTAATGAGAATGTCTCTATGGCTGCATCCGAAAACTTAAAAATGCTGCCTTTGGAGGATGCATTCCAAGGTAGGAGGCATCAAGGCACGTCCGAATCCAATGTCAGGCCCTGTTTTCGTTTTAACACTGCATTCCAGAAAACGCATGTCACATGACCGTTCTTGCACACTGCATGTACAAGTGTAAACAGTTGCCTCTTGTGCATGTAGACAGCTGCAGTATTATAAAATGCAGAGTTTGACTACACAATGGCTGCTAAAAAGGACAACAAAGTCAGCAAAGCATGCAGTTCCGTCTCCATGTTATTGTTTACACGGTCATCGAGGCTGGTATGTTACAGAGAGAGAGACGGCTCTGGGCTGCGTTTCCCAAAAGCATCGTAAGCGTAAGTTGATCGTAGAACAATTTCCACCAATGGTCTCTACGATCAACTTAAGGCCTGGGTATACTTAATTTTCCGCATCCGCACGCAGTCGTGTCAGCACAGCTCAACCGCGAATGAGCACGGATGGCCGAGTTCGACACATGCACAGTACAATTGTTGTGACTCTTCTGTCTTTCTTGAGCATGAGCTGTTGTATGCGCACCGTCCGCACGGTCTCAAAAATGGGGCTGCACGTGTACGGGGTGTGCAGACGTCCGCAAACCCTCCTGATGACGAAAATGGCCGCGGATGGCCGAAGTATACTTTGGGCTTTAAGCTTACGATGCTTTTGGGAAATACGGAAATGTAATATATGTCCCTATATCTGAGTAGTGATGTCATATGTGTTTCATATAAGGCAATACAGTATTAGCACATATATACATCCTCACGATATATGAAGATATAGGTTTATACCATGTATGAAATACCCATAGAAGAATTATTATATATACATATATTCAAATGATTTATATGATGACTTTTTATATGGTACTGTATGTTAATGCCATATATGTAAACAATATATGTCTAATTTATATATGCAAGTTTATTTAAACAACATATATGCAAACATTCAGTATGCTTATATAGGATTTTATATGGATTTATATAGTTGTATACCACATATAAAATACCTATAGTAAAATTAGTATATATGCATATATTACAGATATTTATATAATGATTTCTATACTGTGCAGTATGTTAAGATCATATATGTAAACAATATATATTTGTAATAATTGATATTTGTAAAAAGTGTATTTAAACATATGCAAACATGTTGTATGCTCATAGAATTCTCTTATTAATTTTGGGCAGTCTACACTGTCAAATTGTTTTTAATTTTGTTTGAAATTGGATCACATGAGTAACTGCAAACTATGGCTGACGGCAAATGTTCATAACTTGTATTAAAATATATGTAGGCTAACAAATATATGAAGCCATGTTTAATAAAGTATATTTGTATAATTTTGACATTCAGAAAAGTTCAGACATTATGAACATGTATTTTACATACAAATTTTGTCTGGGTTCTGTCACTTGGATAAGGTTTTATTCTTGGTTCGGTGACAGCTCTGACACTCCTATTGTCTAGCGGGTTTGAGTTCGCTCAGATAATGCACTCTTCTGTCTGAGTGAATTGCTTTGTGTGGTGTTTGGATCCTGGCATTTCATTCTAGTTTGGTTTTGGTTCAGGCTTCAGACATTAATGCTCCATGTGTTTTTTCCCCCCGTTGTGAGCGTACAGTATGAGCATTCGCTTGGTCTCGTGTGAGCATGTAGTTTTGCTTGGGCAGTATAAACTCTTTTGTCCGTGTGTTGTGTGTTTGTTTAGCACGCGGCTCGTGCTCATCATCAGCCGCGTACTTTCATGTTTTGTTCTGTGTAGCATGAAGGGGTTTGTTTGTGTTTTGTTTGTTTATTTTTGAAGTCTAATAAAAAGCCCATTAACCTCTGCATCCTTGAGTCCTTCTTCATCCCTTGCCTCACCTGACAATAAGTAACATTAAAAATATTGTATATTTTAAATTTCATTTGTTTTATACATACAATCTATACTAAGACTCTACGACATTTATCAGTGACATGTCAGTGACAGTAATTTGTCATATATAATTTGAACGTATATAATATATGGAATAGAGTTGTATGTCAATATATGGAATTGTTCTAATTTCTGGTTTCATAGCTGTGCATATATGTGCATTTATGTTTTTACTCTATATGAGCATATTAGGATATTTCATATATTAGACATATATGTCAAAATATGTATTATACATACATAAACATATATAATATATGGGATACATTTATATGCCAATATATGGAATTGTTCCAATTTCTAATAGGTTTCATATATGTTTTTACTTTATATGAGCATGTATTTCATATATTGATATTTCATATATGCACATATATTACATTTCCGTATGGAAACGCAGCCCTGGTCTGTTATTGCCGTGTTCCGGTAGCGTAATGTGGGCAGCCATGCCTTCGTTTTGGTCTCTGTTTTGGTCCGTTTACGGTGAAACACAACCCCGGAGTTTTCAAACTAAAACGGGGTCTGCGGCGTTTTCGAAAGTCTCTGTTTTCGAGGGCCGAAAACACAAGAGCAGTGTAGATGCCAGGCGTAACCGTAGCAAATGCGTTTTAAACGAAAACGCACTAGTGTAAACAGGACCTCAGCTTCACTTCCTGTCTCCTGAGAGACCTTCATCTGATCGATTTTTGAAGGCAGCATAGATGTATCCTTTGATAACCCACAATCCTATGCGTTCCATTCGGTCACAGTTGAGCTAGAAAAAGAAAGGTGGCGTTTGGCCAGTTTGTGTAAATGTACATTTTGACCATTTTTGACCAACGTTTCTAGCCAGAAATTACTACTGTAGTAATTAAATATTTGTTTAGTTCTTCTCACCAAAGCTTGCTCTATTTTGTTGTACATCATATGCTGTCTCAGAAGTCTGTCTGAAATCAGTTTTGTGAGGTACCTTTGTGTGCAAACGCTGCCTGCTGAGTGACTGCCTATAAGGCAGCGAGGCCTACGTTTTTGGATGCAGCCTATCATTTATCCTCCATCATTTATACTGTTTGCCTCGAAAAAACTGCTCATTGATTTCACAATAGTCCTCCCACGATTGACTCTTTGCATTAGCTGAAAAGGTTCCTATATATCTTTTCCTCTCAAGTGAAGCTTAGAAAGACTTGCACTGGAGCATCCACACAGATGCAGTCTTTTGTCTTTTCCAACTGTTTGTTCATCCAAATGTCCACTGATCCAAAAACATGCAGTGTTGTGCTGATTGTCTACACCAGTGCTTCTCAAACATGTCCTGGGGACCCCCACCTTATCCAATAATTGAGTTTTTAATATCAAACAGGTAAGATAGGGGCACACTCGTTAGGAAAAGGTATGTATAATGTGTAGAAACATACCCATGTATAACAACCCCCTCTTGTGGACATACTATGAACTGCACTTAAGCCCTTCGAATTAATAAAATAAGACAATAAGACATAATAGACACTTTATATTATAATGGTATTTGATGATTTGTTAATTGCATTTAACAGATTACACATTCGACGAAACAGTTTGGTCTGTAAAAGGTGTTTTATGCATGTTTGGGCTGAGTTCTCGCTGCATTTGCACGGTTTTGACCAGCAGGTGTCACCAGCGTGTGGCGTTTGACGCTTCTAAACAGTGAATCATGTTGCCAATCAGTTTTGAAGTTTTGAAAAGCTTGGTTTCTCCCAGCATACACAAGGTGGAATGATTGGAATGGAATGGAATGGAATGATGTTTTTGAAAGAAGTCTCTTCTGCTCACCAAGGCTGCATTTATTTATAAAAATACAGTAAAAACAGCAATATTGTGAAATAGTATAATTCAAAATAATATTTTATAAATATACCTTGAAATGTAATTTATTCCTGTGATGGCAACGCTGAATTTTTAGCAGTCTTCTCCAGCCTTCAGTGTCAGAAATCCTTCAGAAATCACTCTAATATGAGGATTTATTGCTCAAGAAACATTTATTATTATTATTATTATTATTATTATTATTATTATTATTATTATTATCAATGTTGAAAACAGTTGTGCTGCTCAATATTTTGTTGGAAACCATTAGCTTTTTTCCAGGATTCTATGATGAATAGAAAAAAATAGAAATCTTTTCTAACATTATGGGCCCTATCATACACCCGGCGCAATGTGACGCCAGGCAAGTGTTTTTTGCTAGTTTCATCCCGACGCAGTCATCATTTTCACATCCAGCGCCACGTTGTTTAGCAAATGCACTTGCGCCCATCTGTTCACCCATGTTCTGTTCATCTGTTCGCTGGTCTGAAAACAAGGTGCGTTCAGGCGCGTTGCTATTTTGAGGCAACTGAAATCGTCTGCGCCGTTGACCAACAAAAACCTGGTCTAAAGTCAATAGCGCAGTATTTTTTGTGATATTTAAAGGGCGCATTAGTAATATGCGCCTATAGGCGGGTGCACAACATGCGTACATGCTTATATTACACACACAAGGACGCGCAGCAGCACACAAACATTTTTAAATATTAACAATAAAAGGATTCCTCTCTGGAGAACGGTTCAGTCTTTCCGCTCGCAAATTTCGGCATGTAAATAGCGAATTTGCCATGGTGCAAGCGTAACTGGCTTTTAAAGGGAATGGGAGATGAGACTCTGATTGGTTTATTGCCCGTTACGCCCAAAACACACCCATGACTCATTAAGAGACTAGGTACAACCCTCTTGGACCATGTTTTTCCGTCGTTAAACTAGCAAAAGTGGATTTGGACATGCCCTAAGTGCACCTGTGCCATGCGCTTCAGACCATGCGCTCAGATCATTAAAATAGGGCCCTTAAAAAAATGTCTTTTTAATGACTTTTAAGCAGAGGCGGACAGTAGTGGAGTATTTTTACTCTGCTTAAGTACATTTTTCAAGTGTCTATACTTTATCAGAGTGTTTTTCTTTGGAAAACTTTTGCTTGACAACATTCCAAAGCATAATGTCCTACTTTTTACTGCACTATGTTCAATATTGAATATCATTTACTACTTAATTACATTAAAAATGTAGTATTGTATACTTTTCAAGTAAAAGTAATTAAAATTTTACTTGAGTGCAAGTAAGAAAGTACTATATTTTTAATGTAATTAAGTATTAAAGGTAAAAAAACAACTTTTATTTATGAAATGTAGTGCAGTAAAAAGTATGACATTACATGACATAATGCTTTGGAATGTAGTAAAAGTTTTCCAAAGAAAAACACTGATATAGTATATACTTGTACTTGAGTAGAAAGTAAAAATACTTCACTACTGTCCACCTCTGCTTTTAAGCAGGAGTGTATTACAACACAAACCTGTGTTTTCCTCTTTCTTGTGCTTTATCTTGTAGCTCTTCGTCCTCACTGATGAATGGGGTCATCTAGTCGACCAGGTCTGCTTGGCTGTGCCTCAGAACGTCTCAGAGACGGATACTTTTCATGAACCACAATCTCAAACAACTCTCTGTAGTTCTCACAGCAGAAGTCCTGAAGTCCAATTAGACATTCGTAGATTCAGGAAAAGTGTTGAAGCAACAAGTGACACTGAATAAGTGTTTGTGTCAGCTATATGTCCTTTCTCAAGAGACGAACCTCTTGTGTCTCCGCATATCCCGGATCCAGAGGAGGCCAAGCTCTTGAACCACAGAACTGACAGCATATTGGAGAGTCCCGTTGAGGTTGGGGCTTGGTAAAACACAAGTTTATTCAAAATGACTAATTTTATAATATCTTACACTTTTACAGTGGCAGAGATCAAATGAATAGGCTACCTGATGACTGTACATCCTCTCCTGGGACTCTCTTTTGTATCTTAGGAATCCTGGAAGCCCACGACATGACTTCACTCATTCTCAGCAACATTAATAGGGGCTGCAGCTGCAGTGGGATCTCGTGATGCATTTTGTGTTTAAAGTTTTTAATCCATACATTTTTCCCCAGTTAGTTTTTCATCACACCATCTTAAAATTATGACTAAATTTGCTCATATAAGTATTTGAATGCAAGATCCAAACAAACATCATTTACATATTGTTTTCCATATTTACAGAGTTTAAATTGAGTTTTTAAAAAAATAGGCATTTTAATTCAGATATAGGCTATTTCTTTGATTGGGATTCTGTTATTTGATTTAACTGATATTTAGGAATTCATGTAATTAAAATTAAAGTAAAGTTATGATTTTGTTTTATTACCATACATTATATTCACAGCGCTTCTGCCTCCGTAATATTTAAGTCCGAATCGGCACATGACAGCTAAGTTAAACTGTTAATAACTTAAATAATCAGTTAGGCATTGTTTGAAAAAGATAGTGCTTATCATTGTAAAATACATGATGAACGTCATCTTCCACTCCTTCATTAGTAAAATCATAAATGGGCTTTATTCATTTAGATTTCTTCACCACTCTAACACTAAACGGTTTGATGACGCATTAGTGATACTGAAAGCTGATTGGCCTTGATGGTCCTATATGCGGAAAAGGGCAAATTGAATCCATCTAGACTTTATAATAAGATGATGTCCGATTTATCCTCCCTTGAGCCTTTTTGCACGCATTTTGGACAGAAGCAATGACTATGGGGACTATGGTAAGTGCCTTGCGAAGTGGACGCTTTTGCTCAATGAATGAAGATTTTGGACACAAATAATTCCACGGATTATAATAACAATAACAATAATAATAATAATAATTGTCCAGAAAGAATAAATCTCATATGTTTTAAAGAAAACGTCGAAATTAAGTTCGTAAGTATTAAATGTGTTCAGATCCGATGTGCGCTCACGCGCTCTGCTCACGCACGCGCCTTCAGGCGTGAGTGATTGGAATTTTAGTTGCTACAGCGACGCGTGTTACCAATTCTGACTGCATAAACAAACTCGACCCGATCGCTGTCTGTTGTTGAGAGACGAGGCGAAACCAGAGACTTTTGCAGATTTTTCTGTGCGAATCTTGTGAAGCTGTTCGGAGGAGACTTTTATTCTAGAAGACCGGAGAATATATCCTTTACATAGTTTTGTTTTTTAAAGAGTTCATAATATTATTTCTGAGGACACTTTTATTTTATTGTTCTTTTCTTATTTTAGAAGGAGTTTGGGAGTTTTATTTAACTTTTTTTTGTTTGATTTAATTTGTTTTATTTCATTATTTTTCTGAAGAGAGTGTTGTATTCTGTTTTTCTGTATTGTATTTTGTATTGTTTTTATTGCAGATTGAAGGAGGATGCCAATGGCTCACACGGGTGAAAGAGGAGGTGAGTGCTTTATTTTTCATTTGTTTATGGTATGATGTTGTACAATGATGGACTAAATTAATGTGAAGAAACTTGTGCGAGGTAACCCGTGATTATTGACATTGACACTGACATTGATTATTGATTATTATGAAAACATTACTAACTATTTGATGTCTGCAATATTCCAGCCTCGGGCCGCTCCAGATCCAGTAGAGCTACTTTCTCTCAGAAGGCTGGTCAGGAGGATGGAGGCTGGAGACCCGGTTCTGGTGACCGCGATCAGGATCCGCTGCAAGACCCGACCCAGACACAGAGCCAGGAGATTCCTGGATATTTAACACCTCTGTCTTCTGAGTTGTCTTTTTCTGTGTCCACAGGTCAGGCTGACAGGAAGAGGGAGTGGCAGAGCGGCAGCCAGCAGAGCCCAGATGATGGACGTCTGTCCACTTCATCTAAACGCTCTCACAGAGGTCAGAATAGGCTTTTATTAAAGAAGTAAATAAATTATTTGTCTTTGAAAATAGAAAGTTGAAAAAAAAAAAAAAAAAGGAACAATTTGATGTGACCACTGACATTGATTATTAATATTATTTAAAAAAAATCTCTTCCACAGATTCTTCACCAGGCATCATGCCATCATCATCTTTGTCCCTCCCTGAGGACGAAATAGAGAGGCGGTTAAACGATCTAGAGAGGAAGTTATGCGATGTAGAGAGGCAGTTGTTAAGCCTTAGCAGTGGTGATAGCTGGGACAGCCGAAACGAACAGGGCAGTTGCAGCAACTGCTGTTTGTCCAGGTCCGACAGCCTCGAAGGGTGGCTCTGCCCTCCGCTGCCAGGTCAAGTTCCTGCCGAGCCAACAGAGACCTCAAATGGCCGAACTGCTCAGGGTGCCATGGAGGCTTCTCCTGTGAACAAGAGCTCAACAGGTGAGATTGACATAAGGCTGGCCAGATTTTGCTATTTCATGAGTAAGATTGCGTGTTAATGTCCGTCACATTTACTGTTGCTCAGCAAAATTTAGCTGAAATTTTCTTTCTGATTTTTTTTTTTTTTAAAGAAATATTTTAATTGGACGTTCGTCTAACATTTTCAGAGCACATTCAAAAGTAACTTTCCTATGAATTATAAAATAGAAATGTTCCTTTAACCAAGAAAAAACATTTTCAAAACATGGAAAAAAACGTTTTGAACGTTCAGGGAACATTTAGAAATAACGTTTTCTTAACTTAATGGGAACGTTAGCCACGTTCTCAATAAGCCATGAACTCAATGGTACTTGCACTGTCTGACACACACCCGAAACACACGCACAGAAAGCCGCTTCTCTGGCAGCAAACGATCCCCAATAGAATTCTGTTTCACGACTTATTGCTCTTGAATTTGTCAAAGGCAGATAGCTTGGAAATATTTCCATTACTTTGGATTTGTAACATTACAGATAAGAAGTTATGTCATTATATCATTCTCAATTTGACATCAGAGATGTTTCTAATGGTGTTTTCAATTGTTTTTCTTCATTTCAGAAAAACCTACAGAATGTAGGAAGACGAAAGTGATTCGTTCTTTCCTCAAGAGGCTCTGGAAGGCTGTGAAGAGTCCTTTCCGCTGCTGTTGCCTCAGTGCTGTGGATGTTGTGGAGCCTTTTGTCCCTCCACCAGATCCGGAGCCAGAACCTGATCCTAAGCCGTCCTCACCTGCGCCAGATCACTCCGGCGTCGAGCCAAATAATGGTAAATCGCCAGTCATTATTTCTCCAACATTATTCTAAACGGTATTGTCGTCTTGTTTTCCTCTAAAGTATCTTACGGCTTGTTTTCAGAGAATATCTTCAATCTTATTTTCTCGACACAACCAGCACTGATATTTTTTAAAATAAAACAGTGGATCTAGCAAGCTCATGTTTGTCTGTTTGTTTTTCAGAGTCCTTTGAGTCTCTCTATAATGTGGGAGAGATGATTGGATCCGGAACGTTTGGCAGTGTGTACGAGGGAACACGCAAATTTGATGGCAAAAAGGTAAATCTTACCGAACTGTACAAACATTTTGCTTATGCATGCATCAAAACATATGTAAAACAATTCACAGATGGTTTAATACTTCGTGCAAGGTCAGGTGCTTGAATACTGTTACTGTTATTGAAAGCGTTTTTTTTTGTTTTTTTGCAGGTTGCCATCAAGCGGATGAGCAAATTTGACAATTTTCTTTATCTTGATATTGTAAGTTGGCCAAAACCTGAATATGTATTTAGTTGTTTAAGTGCAGATTACTGTAGTTAATGCACCCGTAGGAAGCATTAGGTGTAAATGTGATTGACAAATGAGTCACCAAATAACTTTGAGCTGAAAAGGCTCTTTTGAACGTATCTAGAAAGATCAAAGAAAAGTACATTTAAAAATGATATGTTTTCTTCAGATTATTTCCCAGCTAACCTTCTGTCTACTACTTTTCTCTAGCCTGGGCATCCCGAACCTCTCGTCACAGAAGTGGCGCTGCTGCTGATGATGAGGCGGGAACCGATAAGCCCCTACGTCATACAACTCTACGAGTGGTTTGAACACCCTCGAAAATTCACCCTCGTTTTGGAGTACCCCGAACCCTGCGAGAGCTTGCAGGACGTCATCACTCGTCATCCTGAACTGTGTGAAACAGTAGCACGGGTCTTCATGCAACAGGCTGTGCTGGCGGTACAACACTGCATCGAGCATGGTGTTTTTCACAATGACATTCATGCGCAGAATTTCCTGTTGAAGAAAAACACCTTCGAGCTCAAGCTGATAGACTTTGGCTGCGGTCAGCTATTTAGCAGTGATGGCTACGAGAGCGACGTATACCTTGGTGAGCATTTTGGGAGTGTGGAAACCTGAATGTAGTGACTTACTAATTATTTGACGCTTTAAAAAAAAGCTCAACAATGTGCAAATGTCTTGCTTACAGGATTACAGGATCACTGCCCACCTGAAGTCTTCACAGAACCTAGATTCCACGCCGTACCAGCAAATGTCTGGGCTCTAGGAGTGCTGTTGTACGAGATGGTGAACGCACGTCGCCCTTTTCGCAACAGAATGGAAATCATACAAGCCAAAGTTAGATTTCAGAACGCCAACTTGTCCCTAGGTGAGTGAATAATATTGATAACATTGATAAACACGCACATAAAGCAAAGGCTCTGTACCGAAACAGTTAAAGCTGAAGTAGGTACGTCTTTTTAAATATATCAACGTATAGCGAGAGTTTGGGGCGTGGCTACTGTAGCAGGCGGAGCCAAGGTAAAAGAAATTCAGCTTTAGTTACAGAAGTGAAAGCCAAAATTCGCTCCATTTATACCTTCAAAGATTAAACGGGTCATGAAGACGTCAAAAGTGAACAGAGCGTTGTGATGCTATACGCGCTACAAAGCACGCTTCAGTTCCATACAGCATCATCATGCACCCGTTCAGAAAGACAGATTTTCATAAAGACAAATGCAACACAGCTAAAAGTATTCCTGATATGTTGGACCTGAAACATGCCTTCACAAGAACCAGTAAGAGCTACGTTTGTGATGTTTAAGTTGGGGAAGACGCGATGCAAGAAAGGGGCAAGGTTTTTTGAAAATGTTTCATTTTGTAATTCCGCTAGGGTCGCAGAAACGACATACTTTAAAGATAATTTTAATTTTAAGATAAATTGACATTATATTAATCATGTTTTAGATGCTGTTTTCATAGATGGTCATGACTAACCAGCTTTCTCCTTATTCAAATTTGTACAGGATGCAGTGATCTGATTGGGCAGTGCCTAGCCCGGGATCCAACTAAACGGCCGACGTTAGAGCAGATGTTACAACATAAATGGATTAGAAATGACTGCTCTACTGTAGATTGGAGAAGTTCAGGACATTCACTCGATCAGTGATTTCAAGTGTGAGGAACTGTAACAGACAGAGTAGGATTATTATCATTTGTCTTCAATTCTGGATTATTTGTAGTGAGGTTTTCAAATTTGTGTTCATTGTAATGTTCTTGCTATGGTCAAGTCACGTCACCCTCATTTAGCGCTTTTTACGATACAGATTGTTTCAAAGTGGCTTCACTGTAATAAACAGGAAAATAACAGAACCTGTGATTCAATTCTGTTGTAAATCAGCTCTAAAAAAACATTCATGAGTTGACTTGTTCATATGATCTTTGTATTGGATAGGAAATAACATACTTGCTGTCCTTGGTGGAGGGCTTGAGCTCGAGACTTGACCCGAAGCCTGAAGTCCAACCCCAACCCGACAGGGAACTCAAGCCGCCACACCAGAGATCTCAGAGCCGGTCCACGTGTGAGCAAGAACATGACTGAAGACTGGAAAGAAGTCATCAAGTCATCACAGACACAGATGACCCGTGTGATTTGAGCCTTTACATCAATAACATTGCCTGCTGTCCGGATGTTTTTTCTTTTTTACTGTGCATTGGCATTGAGGAGCTTTTCACTCTGTGACATACAGCAGAAGACGACATTTGCAAATGTTGAACATTTTTATTTGCAGCTTCAACAGACAAGGCAATTTTCAAGGCATCGTCAAATGTTAAATTCGGTTCCGCCAACCGTTTTCTTCGTCATTGATGCAGCAAACAATTATTTCTCAACATCTGACTCCATAATTGCAGTTTTGTGCCAATCTCGATTCTTCCGGCTTATAGGTGTGCAAATCAAATTGGTTCCTTTGCACAATTTTGCTAGGTTGTGGGTTAAAGTGATTCGTCAGTATCAACACAACTTGTTGATATTTTTTGCCTTTCGGTTCTTCGGGACTTAGAGGTTGCGCAACAAACTGCATGTTGCTGCACCAACTACACTAATGAGAATGTCTCTATGGCTGCATCCGAAAACTTAAAAATGCTGCCTTTGGAGGATGCATTCCAAGGTAGGAGGCATCAAGGCACGTCCGAATCCAATGTCAGGCCCTGTTTTCGTTTTAACACTGCATTCCAGAAAACGCATGTCACATGACCGTTCTTGCACACTGCATGTACAAGTGTAAACAGTTGCCTCTTGTGCATGTAGACAGCTGCAGTATTATAAAATGCAGAGTTTGACTACACAATGGCTGCTAAAAAGGACAACAAAGTCAGCAAAGCATGCAGTTCCGTCTCCATGTTATTGTTTACACGGTCATCGAGGCTGGTATGTTACAGAGAGAGAGACGGCTCTGGGCTGCGTTTCCCAAAAGCATCGTAAGCGTAAGTTGATCGTAGAACAATTTCCACCAATGGTCTCTACGATCAACTTAAGGCCTGGGTATACTTAATTTTCCGCATCCGCACGCAGTCGTGTCAGCACAGCTCAACCGCGAATGAGCACGGATGGCCGAGTTCGACACATGCACAGTACAATTGTTGTGACTCTTCTGTCTTTCTTGAGCATGAGCTGTTGTATGCGCACCGTCCGCACGGTCTCAAAAATGGGGCTGCACGTGTACGGGGTGTGCAGACGTCCGCAAACCCTCCTGATGACGAAAATTACGTCACGCGGATGGCCGAAGTATACTTTGGGCTTTAAGCTTACGATGCTTTTGGGAAATACGGAAATGTAATATATGTCCCTATATCTGAGTAGTGATGTCATATGTGTTTCATATAAGGCAATACAGTATTAGCACATATATACATCCTCACGATATATGAAGATATAGGTTTATACCATGTATGAAATACCCATAGAAGAATTATTATATATACATATATTCAAATGATTTATATGATGACTTTTTATATGGTACTGTATGTTAATGCCATATATGTAAACAATATATGTCTAATTTATATATGCAAGTTTATTTAAACAACATATATGCAAACATTCAGTATGCTTATATAGGATATTATATGGATTTCTATAGTTGTATACCACATATAAAATACCTATAGTAAAATTAGTATATATGCATATATTACAGATATTTATATAATGAATTTCTACACTGTGCAGTATGTTAAGATCATATATGTAAACAATATATATTTGTAATAATTGATATTTGTAAAAAGTGTATTTAAACATATGCAAACATGTTGTATGCTCATAGAATTCTCTTATTAATTTTGGGCAGTCTACACTGTCAAATTGTTTTTAATTTTGCTTGAAATTGGATCACATGAGTAACTGCAAACTATGGCTGACGGCAAATGTTCATAACTTGTATTAAAATATATGTAGGCTAACAAATATATGAAGCCATGTTTAATAAAGTATATTTGTATAATTATGCAATTCATATACATAATACAAAATAATATGAGACAGACATTATGAACATGTATTTTACATACAAATTTTGTCAGGGTTCTGTCACTTGGATAAGGTTTTATTCTTGGTTTGGTGACAGCTCTGACACTCCTATTGTCTAGCGGGTTTGAGTTCGCTCAGATAATGCACTCTTCTGTCTGAGTGAATTGCTTTGTGTGGTGTTTGGATCCTGGCATTTCATTCTAGTTTGGTTTTGGTTCAGGCTTCAGACATTAATGCTCCATGTGTTTTTTTCCCCCCGTTGTGAGCGTACAGTATGAGCATTCGCTTGGTCTCGTGTGAGCATGTAGTTTTGCTTGGGCAGTATAAACTCTTTTGTCCGTGTGTTGTGTGTTTGTTTAGCACGCGGCTCGTGCTCATCATCAGCCGCGTACTTTCATGTTTTGTTCTGTGTAGCATGAAGGGGTTTGTTTGTGTTTTGTTTGTTTATTTTTGAAGTCTAATAAAAAGCCCATTAACCTCTGCATCCTTGAGTCCTTCTTCATCCCTTGCCTCACCTGACAATAAGTAACATTAAAAATATTGTATATTTTAAATTTCATTTGTTTTATACATACAATCTATACTAAGACTCTACGACATTTATCAGTGACATGTCAGTGACAGTAATTTGTCACATATATAATTTGAACGTATATAATATATGGAATAGAGTTGTATGTCAATATATGGAATTGTTCTAATTTCTGGTTTCATAGCTGTGCATATATGTGCATTTATGTTTTTACTCTATATGAGCATATTAGGATATTTCATATATTAGACATATATGTCAAAATATGTATTATACATACATAAACATATATAATATATGGGATACATTTATATGCCAATATATGGAATTGTTCCAATTTCTAATAGGTTTCATATATGTTTTTACTTTATATGAGCATGTATTTCATATATTGATATTTCATATATGCACATATATTACATTTCCGTATGGAAACGCAGCCCTGGTCTGTTATTGCCGTGTTCCGGTAGCGTAATGTGGGCAGCCATGCCTTCGTTTTGGTCTGTTTTGGTCCGTTTACGGTGAAACACAACCCCGGAGTTTTCAAACTAAAACGGGGTCTGCGGCGTTTTCGAAAGTCTCTGTTTTCGAGGGCCGAAAACACAAGAGCAGTGTAGATGCCAGGCGTAACCGTAGCAAATGCGTTTTAAACGAAAACACACTAGTGTAAACAGGACCTCAGCTTCACTTCCTGTCTCCTGAGAGACCTTCATCTGATCGATTTTTGAAGGCAGCATAGATGTATCCTTTGATAACCCACAATCCTATGCGTTCCATTCGGTCACAGTTGAGCTAGAAAAAGAAAGGTGGCGTTTGGTCAGTTTGTGTAAATGTACATTTTGACCATTTTTGACCAACGTTTCTAGCCAGAAATTACTACTGTAGTAATTAAATATTTGTTTAGTTCTTCTCACCAAAGCTTGCTCTATTTTGTTGTACATCATATGCTGTCTCAGAAGTCTGTCTGAAATCAGTTTTGTGAGGTACCTTTGTGTGCAAACGCTGCCTGCTGAGTGACTGCCTATAAGGCAGCGAGGCCTACGTTTTTGGATGCAGCCTATCATTTATCCTCCATCATTTATACTGTTTGCCTCGAAAAAACTGCTCATTGATTTCACAATAGTCCTCCCACGATTGACTCTTTGCATTAGCTGAAAAGGTTCCTATATATCTTTTCCTCTCAAGTGAAGCTTAGAAAGACTTGCACTGGAGCATCCACACAGATGCAGTCTTTTGTCTTTTCCAACTGTTTGTTCATCCAAATGTCCACTGATCCAAAAACATGCAGTGTTGTGCCGATTGTCTACACGAGTTCTTCTCAAACATGTCCTGGGGACCCCCACCTTATCCAATAATTGAGTTTTTAATATCAAACAGGTAAGATAGGGGCACACTCGTTAGGAAAAGGTATGTATAATGTGTAGAAACATACCCATGTATAACAACCCCCTCTTGTGGACATACTATGAACTGCACTTAAGCCCTTCGAATTAATAAAATAAGACAATAAGACATAATAGACACTTTATATTATAATGGTATTTGATGATTTGTTAATTGCATTTAACAGATTACACATTCGACGAAACAGTTTGGTCTGTAAAAGGTGTTTTATGCATGTTTGGGCTGAGTTCTCGCTGCATTTGCACGGTTTTGACCAGCAGGTGTCACCAGCGTGTGGCGTTTGACGCTTCTAAACAGTGAATCATGTTGCCAATCAGTTTTGAAGTTTTGAAAAGCTTGGTTTCTCCCAGCATACACAAGGTGGAATGATTGGAATGGAATGGAATGGAATGATGTTTTTGAAAGAAGTCTCTTCTGCTCACCAAGGCTGCATTTATTTATAAAAATACAGTAAAAACAGCAATATTGTGAAATAGTATAATTCAAAATAATATTTTATAAATATACCTTGAAATGTAATTTATTCCTGTGATGGCAACGCTGAATTTTTAGCAGTCTTCTCCAGCCTTCAGTGTCAGAAATCCTTCAGAAATCACTCTAATATGAGGATTTATTGCTCAAGAAACATTTATTATTATTATTATTATTATTATTATCAATGTTGAAAACAGTTGTGCTGCTCAATATTTTGTTGGAAACCATTAGCTTTTTTCCAGGATTCTATGATGAATAGAAAAAAATAGAAATCTTTTCTAACATTATGGGCCCTATCATACACCCGGCGCAATGTGACGCCAGGCAAGTGTTTTTTGCTAGTTTCATCCCGACGCAGTCATCATTTTCACGTCCAGCGCCACGTTGTTTAGCAAATGCACTTGCGCCCATCTGTTCACCCATGTTCTGTTCATCTGTTCGCTGGTCTGAAAACGAGGTGCGTTCAGGCGCGTTGCTATTTTGAGGCAACTGAAATCGTCTGCGCCGTTGACCAACAAAAACCTGGTCTAAAGTCAATAGCGCAGTATTTTTTGTGTTATTTAAAGGGCGCATTAGTAATATGCGCCTATAGGCGGGTGCACAACATGCGTACATGCTTATATTACACACACAAGGACGCGCAGCAGCACACAAACATTTTTAAATATTAACAATAAAAGGATTCCTCTCTGGAGAACGGTTCAGTCTTTCCGCTCGCAAATTTCGGCATGTAAATAGCGAATTTGCCATGGTGCAAGCGTAACTGGCTTTTAAAGGGAATGGGAGATGAGACTCTGATTGGTTTATTGCCCGTTACGCCCAAAACACACCCATGACTCATTAAGAGACTAGGTACAACCCTCTTGGACCATGTTTTTCCGTCGTTAAACTAGCAAAAGTGGATTTGGACAGGCCCTAAGTGCACCTGTGCCATGCGCTTCAGACCATGCGCTCAGATCATTAAAATAGGGCCCTTAAAAAAATGTCTTTTTAATGACTTTTAAGCAGAGGCGGACAGTAGTGGAGTATTTTTACTCTGCTTAAGTACATTTTTCAAGTGTCTATACTTTATCAGAGTGTTTTTCTTTGGAAAACTTTTGCTTGACAACATTCCAAAGCATAATGTCCTACTTTTTACTGCACTATGTTCAATATTGAATATCATTTACTACTTAATTACATTAAAAATGTAGTATTGTATACTTTTCAAGTAAAAGTAATTAAAATTTTACTTGAGTGCAAGTAAGAAAGTACTATATTTTTAATGTAATTAAGTATTAAAGGTAAAAAAAACAACTTTTATTTATGAAATGTAGTGCAGTAAAAAGTATGACATTACATGACATAATGCTTTGGAATGTAGTAAAAGTTTTCCAAAGAAAAACACTGATATAGTATATACTTGAAAAATGTACTTGAGTAGAAAGTAAAAATACTTCACTACTGTCCACCTCTGCTTTTAAGCAGGAGTGTATTACAACACAAACCTGTGTTTTCCTCTTTCTTGTGCTTTATCTTGTAGCTCTTCGTCCTCATTGATGAATGGGGTCATCTAGTCGACCAGGTCTGCTTGGCTGTGCCTCAGAACGTCTCAGAGACGGATGCTTTTCATGAACCACAATCTCAAACAACTCTCTGTAGTTCTCACAGCAGAAGTCCTGAAGTCCAATTAGACATTCGTAGATTCAGGAAAAGTGTTGAAGCAACAAGTGACACTGAATAAGTGTTTGTGTCAGCTATATGTCCTTTCTCAAGAGACGAACCTCTTGTGTCTCCGCATATCCCGGATCCAGAGGAGGCCAAGCTCTTGAACCACAGAACTGACAGCATATTGGAGAGTCCCGTTGAGGTTGGGGCTTGGTAAAACACAAGTTTATTCAAAATGACTAATTTTATAATATCTTACACTTTTACAGTGGCAGAGATCAAATGAATAGGCTACCTGATGACTGTACATCCTCTCCTGGGACTCTCTTTTGTATCTTAGGAATCCTGGAAGCCCACGACATGACTTCACTCATTCTCAGCAACATTAATAGGGGCTGCAGCTGCAGTGGGATCTCGTGATGCATTTTGTGTTTAAAGTTTTTAATCCATACATTTTTCCCCAGTTAGTTTTTCATCACACCATCTTAAAATTATGACTAAATTTGCTCATATAAGTATTTGAATGCAAGATCCACACAAACATCATTTACATATTGTTTTCCATATTTACAGAGTTTAAATTGAGTTAAAAAAAATATATATAGGCGTTTAATTCAGATATAGGCTATATTTGATTTAACTGATATTTAGGAATTCATGTAATTAAAATTAAAGTAAAGTTATGATTTTTGTTTTATTACCATACATTTATATTCACAGCGCTTCTGCCTCCGTAATATTTAAGTCCGAATCGGCAACATGACAGCTAAGTTAAACTGTTATAAACTTAAATAATCAGTTAGGCATTGTTTGAAAAAAGATAGTGCTTATCATTGTAAAATACATGATGAAACGTCATCTTCCACTCCTTCATTAGTAAAAATCATAAATGGGGCTTTTATTCATTTAGATTTCTTCACCACTCTAACACTAAACGGTTTGATGAGGCATTAGTGATACTGAAAGCTGATTGGCCTTGATGGTCCTATATGCGGAAAAAGGGGCAAATTGAATCCATCTAGACTTTATAATAAGATGATGTCCGATTTATCCTCCCTTGAGCCTTTTTGCACGCATTTTGGGACAGAAGCAATGACTATTGGGGGACTATGGTAAGTGCCTTGCGAAGTGGGACGCTTTTGCTCAATGAATGAAGATTTTGGACACAAATAATTCCACGGATTATAATAACAATAAACAATAATAATAATAAATAATTGTCCAGAAAGAATTAAATCTCATATGTTTTTAAAGAAAAACGTCGAAATTAAGTTCGTAAGTATTAAATGTGTTCAGATCCGATTTGTGCGCTCACGCGCTCTGCTCACGCACGCGCCTTCAGGCGTGAGTGATTGGAATTTTAGTTGCTACAGCGACGCGCGTTACCAATTCTGACTGCATAAACAAACTCGACCCGATCGCTGTCTGTTGTTGAGAGACGAGGCGAAACCAGAGACTTTTGCAGATTTTTCTGTGCGAATCTTGTGAAGCTGTTCGGAGGAGACTTTTATTCTAGAAGACCGGAGAATATATCCTTTACATAGTTTTGTTTTTTAAAGAGTTCATAATATTATTTCTGAGGACACTTTTATTTTATTGTTCTTTTCTTATTTTAGAAGGAGTTTGGGAGTTTTATTTAACTTTTTTTTGTTTTATTTAATTTGTTTTATTTCATTATTTTTCTGAAGAGAGTGTTGTATTCTGTTTTTCTGTATTGTATTTTGTATTGTTTTTATTGCAGATTGAAGGAGGATGCCAATGGCTCACACGGGTGAAAGAGGAGGTGAGTGCTTTATTTTTCATTTGTTTATGGTATGATGTTGTACAATGATGGACTAAAATAATGTGAAGAAACTTGTGCGAGGTAACCCGTGATTATTGACATTGACACTGACATTGATTATTGATTATTATGAAAACATTACTAACTATTTGATGTCTGCAATATTCCAGCCTCGGGCCGCTCCAGATCCAGTAGAGCTACTTTCTCTCAGAAGGCTGGTCAGGAGGATGGAGGCTGGAGACCCGGTTCTGGTGACCGCGATCAGGATCCGCTGCAAGACCCGACCCAGACACAGAGCCAGGAGATTCCTGGATATTTAACACCTCTGTCTTCTGAGTTGTCTTTTTCTGTGTCCACAGGTCAGGCTGACAGGAAGAGGGAGTGGCAGAGCGGCAGCCAGCAGAGCCCAGATGATGGACGTCCGTCCACTTCATCTAAACGCTCTCACAGAGGTCAGAATAGGCTTTTATTAAAGAAGTAAATAAATGATTTGTCTTTGAAAATAGAAAAAAAAAGGAACAATTTGATGTGACCACTGACATTGATTATTAATATTATTTCAAAAAATCTCTTCCACAGATTCTTCACCAGGCATCATGCCATCATCATCTTTGTCCCTCCCTGAGGACGAAATAGAGAGGCGGTTAAACGATCTAGAGAGGAAGTTATGCGATGTAGAGAGGCAGTTGTTAAGCCTTAGCAGTGGTGATAGCTGGGACAGCCGAAACGAACAGGGCAGTTGCAGCAACTGCTGTTTGTCCAGGTCCGACAGCCTCGAAGGGTGGCTCTGCCCTCCGCTGCCAGGTCAAGTTCCTGCCGAGCCAACAGAGACTTCAAATGGCCGAACTGCTCAGGGTGCCATGGAGGCTTCTCCTGTGAACAAGAGCTCAACAGGTGAGATTGACATAAGGCTGGCCAGATTTTGCTATTTCATGAGTAAGATTGCGTGTTAATGTCCGTCACATTTACTGTTGCTCAGCAAAATTTAGCTGAAATTTTCTTTCTGATTTTTTTTTTTTTTAAAGAAATATTTTAATTGGACGTTCGTCTAACATTTTCAGAGCACATTCAAAAGTAACTTTCCTATGAATTATAAAATAGAAATGTTCCTTTAACCAAGAAAAAACATTTTCAAAACATGGAAAAAAACGTTTTGAACGTTCAGGGAACATTTAGAAATAACGTTTTCTTAACTTAATGGGAACGTTAGCCACGTTCTCAATAAGCCATGAACTCAATGGTACTTGCACTGTCTGACACACACCCGAAACACACGCACAGAAAGCCGCTTCTCTGGCAGCAAACGATCCCCAATAGAATTCTGTTTCACGACTTATTGCTCTTGAATTTGTCAAAGGCAGATAGCTTGGAAATATTTCCATTACTTTGGATTTGTAACATTACAGATAAGAAGTTATGTCATTATATCATTCTCAATTTGACATCAGAGATGTTTCTAATGGTGTTTTCAATTGTTTTTCTTCATTTCAGAAAAACCTACAGAATGCAGGAAGACGAAAGTGATTCGTTCTTTCCTCAAGAGGCTCTGGAAGGCTGTGAAGAGTCCTTTCCGCTGCTGTTGCCTCAGTGCTGTGGATGTTGTGGAGCCTTTTGTCCCTCCACCAGATCCGGAGCCAGAACCTGATCCTAAGCCGTCCTCACCTGCGCCAGATCACTCCGGCGTCGAGCCAAATAATGGTAAATCGCCAGTCATTATTTCTCCAACATTATTCTAAACGGTATTGTCGTCTTGTTTTCCTCTAAAGTATCTTACGGCTTGTTTTCAGAGAATATCAATCTTATTTTCTCGACACAACCAGCACTGATATTTTTTT
Source organism: Coreius guichenoti (assembly GCA_039654105.1). Classification (NCBI taxonomy): domain Eukaryota; kingdom Metazoa; phylum Chordata; class Actinopteri; order Cypriniformes; family Gobionidae; genus Coreius; species Coreius guichenoti. Next base: position 27,564,779 of record CM077175.1, on the reverse strand, counting down.
TAAATAAAACAGTGGATCTAGCAAGCTCATGTTTGTCTGTTTGTTTTTCAGAGTCCTTTGAGTCTCTCTATAATGTGGGAGAGATGATTGGATCCGGAACGTTTGGCAGTGTGTACGAGGGAACACGCAAATTTGATGGCAAAAAGGTAAATCTTACCGAACTGTACAAACATTTTGCTTATGCATGCATCAAAACATATGTAAAACAATTCACAGATGGTTTAATACTTCGTGCAAGGTCAGGTGCTTGAATACTGTTACTGTTATTGAAAGCGTTTTTTTTTGTTTTTTTGCAGGTTGCCATCAAGCGGATGAGCAAATTTGACAATTTTCTTTATCTTGATATTGTAAGTTGGCCAAAACCTGAATATGTATTTAGTTGTTTAAGTGCAGATTACTGTAGTTAATGCACCCGTAGGAAGCATTAGGTGTAAATGTGATTGACAAATGAGTCACCAAATAACTTTGAGCTGAAAAGGCTCTTTTGAACGTATCTAGAAAGATCAAAGAAAAGTACATTTAAAAATGATATGTTTTCTTCAGATTATTTCCCAGCTAACCTTCTGTCTACTACTTTTCTCTAGCCTGGGCATCCCGAACCTCTCGTCACAGAAGTGGCGCTGCTGCTGATGATGAGGCGGGAACCGATAAGCCCCTACGTCATACAACTCTACGAGTGGTTTGAACACCCTCGAAAATTCACCCTCGTTTTGGAGTACCCCGAACCCTGCGAGAGCTTGCAGGACGTCATCACTCGTCATCCTGAACTGTGTGAAACAGTAGCACGGGTCTTCATGCAACAGGCTGTGCTGGCGGTACAACACTGCATCGAGCATGGTGTTTTTCACAATGACATTCATGCGCAGAATTTCCTGTTGAAGAAAAACACCTTCGAGCTCAAGCTGATAGACTTTGGCTGCGGTCAGCTATTTAGCAGTGATGGCTACGAGAGCGACGTATACCTTGGTGAGCATTTTGGGAGTGTGGAAACCTGAATGTAGTGACTTACTAATTATTTGACGCTTTAAAAAAAAGCTCAACAATGTGCAAATGTCTTGCTTACAGGATTACAGGATCACTGCCCACCTGAAGTCTTCACAGAACCTAGATTCCACGCCGTACCAGCAAATGTCTGGGCTCTAGGAGTGCTGTTGTACGAGATGGTGAACGCACGTCGCCCTTTTCGCAACAGAATGGAAATCATACAAGCCAAAGTTAGATTTCAGAACGCCAACTTGTCCCTAGGTGAGTGAATAATATTGATAACATTGATAAACACGCACATAAAGCAAAGGCTCTGTACCGAAACAGTTAAAGCTGAAGTAGGTACGTCTTTTTAAATATATCAACGTATAGCGAGAGTTTGGGGCGTGGCTACTGTAGCAGGCGGAGCCAAGGTAAAAGAAATTCCGCTTTAGTTACAGAAGTGAAAGCCAAAATTCGCTCCATTTATACCTTCAAAGATTAAACGGGTCATGAAGACGTCAAAAGTGAACAGAGCGTTGTGATGCTATACGCGCTACAAAGCACGCTTCAGTTCCATACAGCATCATCATGCACCCGTTCAGAAAGACAGATTTTCATAAAGACAAATGCAACACAGCTAAAAGTATTCCTGATATGTTGGACCTGAAACATGCCTTCACAAGAACCAGTAAGAGCTACGTTTGTGATGTTTAAGTTGGGGAAGACGCGATGCAAGAAAGGGGCAAGGTTTTTTGAAAATGTTTCATTTTGTAATTCCGCTAGGGTCGCAGAAACGACATACTTTAAAGATAATTTTAATTTTAAGATAAATTGACATTATATTAATCATGTTTTAGATGCTGTTTTCATAGATGGTCATGACTAACCAGCTTTCTCCTTATTCAAATTTGTACAGGATGCAGTGATCTGATTGGGCAGTGCCTAGCCCGGGATCCAACTAAACGGCCGACGTTAGAGCAGATGTTACAACATAAATGGATTAGAAATGACTGCTCTACTGTAGATTGGAGAAGTTCAGGACATTCACTCGATCAGTGATTTCAAGTGTGAGGAACTGTAACAGACAGAGTAGGATTATTATCATTTGTCTTCAATTCTGGATTATTTGTAGTGAGGTTTTCAAATTTGTGTTCATTGTAATGTTCTTGCTATGGTCAAGTCACGTCACCCTCATTTAGCGCTTTTTACGATACAGATTGTTTCAAAGTGGCTTCACTGTAATAAACAGGAAAATAACAGAACCTGTGATTCAATTCTGTTGTAAATCAGCTCTAAAAAAACATTCATGAGTTGACTTGTTCATATGATCTTTGTATTGGATAGGAAATAACATACTTGCTGTCCTTGGTGGAGGGCTTGAGCTCGAGACTTGACCCGAAGCCTGAAGTCCAACCCCAACCCGACAGGGAACTCAAGCCGCCACACCAGAGATCTCAGAGCCGGTCCACGTGTGAGCAAGAACATGACTGAAGACTGGAAAGAAGTCATCAAGTCATCACAGACACAGATGACCCGTGTGATTTGAGCCTTTACATCAATAACATTGCCTGCTGTCCGGATGTTTTTTCTTTTTTACTGTGCATTGGCATTGAGGAGCTTTTCACTCTGTGACATACAGCAGAAGACGACATTTGCAAATGTTGAACATTTTTATTTGCAGCTTCAACAGACAAGGCAATTTTCAAGGCATCGTCAAATGTTAAATTCGGTTCCGCCAACCGTTTTCTTCGTCATTGATGCAGCAAACAATTATTTCTCAACATCTGACTCCATAATTGCAGTTTTGTGCCAATCTCGATTCTTCCGGCTTATAGGTGTGCAAATCAAATTGGTTCCTTTGCACAATTTTGCTAGGTTGTGGGTTAAAGTGATTCGTCAGTATCAACACAACTTGTTGATATTTTTTGCCTTTCGGTTCTTCGGGACTTAGAGGTTGCGCAACAAACTGCATGTTGCTGCACCAACTACACTAATGAGAATGTCTCTATGGCTGCATCCGAAAACTTAAAAATGCTGCCTTTGGAGGATGCATTCCAAGGTAGGAGGCATCAAGGCACGTCCGAATCCAATGTCAGGCCCTGTTTTCGTTTTAACACTGCATTCCAGAAAACGCATGTCACATGACCGTTCTTGCACACTGCATGTACAAGTGTAAACAGTTGCCTCTTGTGCATGTAGACAGCTGCAGTATTATAAAATGCAGAGTTTGACTACACAATGGCTGCTAAAAAGGACAACAAAGTCAGCAAAGCATGCAGTTCCGTCTCCATGTTATTGTTTACACGGTCATCGAGGCTGGTATGTTACAGAGAGAGAGACGGCTCTGGGCTGCGTTTCCCAAAAGCATCGTAAGCGTAAGTTGATCGTAGAACAATTTCCACCAATGGTCTCTACGATCAACTTAAGGCCTGGGTATACTTAATTTTCCGCATCCGCACGCAGTCGTGTCAGCACAGCTCAACCGCGAATGAGCACGGATGGCCGAGTTCGACACATGCACAGTACAATTGTTGTGACTCTTCTGTCTTTCTTGAGCATGAGCTGTTGTATGCGCACCGTCCGCACGGTCTCAAAAATGGGGCTGCACGTGTACGGGGTGTGCAGACGTCCGCAAACCCTCCTGATGACGAAAATTACGTCACGCGGATGGCCGAAGTATACTTTGGGCTTTAAGCTTACGATGCTTTTGGGAAATACGGAAATGTAATATATGTCCCTATATCTGAGTAGTGATGTCATATGTGTTTCATATAAGGCAATACAGTATTAGCACATATATACATCCTCACGATATATGAAGATATAGGTTTATACCATGTATGAAATACCCATAGAAGAATTATTATATATACATATATTCAAATGATTTATATGATGACTTTTTATATGGTACTGTATGTTAATGCCATATATGTAAACAATATATGTCTAATTTATATATGCAAGTTTATTTAAACAACATATATGCAAACATTCAGTATGCTTATATAGGATATTATATGGATTTATATAGTTGTATACCACATATAAAATACCTATAGTAAAATTAGTATATATGCATATATTACAGATATTTATATAATGAATTTCTACACTGTGCAGTATGTTAAGATCATATATGTAAACAATATATATTTGTAATAATTTATATTTGTAAAAAGTGTATTTAAACATATGCAAACATGTTGTATGCTCATAGAATTCTCTTATTAATTTTGGGCAGTCTACACTGTCAAATTGTTTTTAATTTTGTTTGAAATTGGATCACATGAGTAACTGCAAACTATGGCTGACGGCAAATGTTCATAACTTGTATTAAAATATATGTAGGCTAACAAATATATGAAGCCATGTTTAATAAAGTATATTTGTATAATTATGCAATTCATATACATAATACAAAATAATATGAGACAGACATTATGAACATGTATTTTACATACAAATTTTGTCTGGGTTCTGTCACTTGGATAAGGTTTTATTCTTGGTTCGGTGACAGCTCTGACACTCCTATTGTCTAGCGGGTTTGAGTTCGCTCAGATAATGCACTCTTCTGTCTGAGTGAATTGCTTTGTGTGGTGTTTGGATCCTGGCATTTCATTCTAGTTTGGTTTTGGTTCAGGCTTCAGACATTAATGCTCCATGTGTTTTTTCCCCCCGTTGTGAGCGTACAGTATGAGCATTCGCTTGGTCTCGTGTGAGCATGTAGTTTTGCTTGGGCAGTATAAACTCTTTTGTCCGTGTGTTGTGTGTTTGTTTAGCACGCGGCTCGTGCTCATCATCAGCCGCGTACTTTCATGTTTTGTTCTGTGTAGCATGAAGGGGTTTGTTTGTGTTTTGTTTGTTTATTTTTGAAGTCTAATAAAAAGCCCATTAACCTCTGCATCCTTGAGTCCTTCTTCATCCCTTGCCTCACCTGACAATAAGTAACATTAAAAATATTGTATATTTTAAATTTCATTTGTTTTATACATACAATCTATACTAAGACTCTACGACATTTATCAGTGACATGTCAGTGACAGTAATTTGTCACATATATAATTTGAACGTATATAATATATGGAATAGAGTTGTATGTCAATATATGGAATTGTTCTAATTTCTGGTTTCATAGCTGTGCTTATATGTGCATTTATGTTTTTACTCTATATGAGCATATTAGGATATTTCATATATGAGACATATATGTCAAAATATGTATTATACATACATAAACATATATAATATATGGGATACATTTATATGCCAATATATGGAATTGTTCCAATTTCTAATAGGTTTCATATATGTTTTTACTTTATATGAGCATGTATTTCATATATTGATATTTCATATATGCACATATATTACATTTCCGTATGGAAACGCAGCCCTGGTCTGTTATTGCCGTGTTCCGGTAGCGTAATGTGGGCAGCCATGCCTTCGTTTTGGTCTCTGTTTTGGTCCGTTTACGGTGAAACACAACCCCGGAGTTTTCAAACTAAAACGGGGTCTGCGGCGTTTTCGAAAGTCTCTGTTTCGAAGAGCAGTGTAGATGCCAGGCGTAACCGTAGCGAATGCGTTTTAAACGAAAACACACTAGTGTAAACAGGACCTCAGCTTCACTTCCTGTCTCCTGAGAGACCTTCATCTGATCGATTTTTGAAGGCAGCATAGATGTATCCTTTGATAACCCACAATCCTATGCGTTCCATTCGGTCACAGTTGAGCTAGAAAAAGAAAGGTGGCGTTTGGTCAGTTTGTGTAAATGTACATTTTGACCATTTTTGACCAACGTTTCTAGCCAGAAATTACTACTGTAGTAATTAAATATTTGTTTAGTTCTTCTCACCAAAGCTTGCTCTATTTTGTTGTACATCATATGCTGTCTCAGAAGTCTGTCTGAAATCAGTTTTGTGAGGTACCTTTGTGTGCAAACGCTGCCTGCTGAGTGACTGCCTATAAGGCAGCGAGGCCTACGTTTTTGGATGCAGCCTATCATTTATCCTCCATCATTTATACTGTTTGCCTCGAAAAAACTGCTCATTGATTTCACAATAGTCCTCCCACGATTGACTCTTTGCATTAGCTGAAAAGGTTCCTATATATCTTTTCCTCTCAAGTGAAGCTTAGAAAGACTTGCACTGGAGCATCCACACAGATGCAGTCTTTTGTCTTTTCCAACTGTTTGTTCATCCAAATGTCCACTGATCCAAAAACATGCAGTGTTGTGCCGATTGTCTACACGAGTTCTTCTCAAACATGTCCTGGGGACCCCCACCTTATCCAATAATTGAGTTTTTAATATCAAACAGGTAAGATAGGGGCACACTCGTTAGGAAAAGGTATGTATAATGTGTAGAAACATACCCATGTATAACAACCCCCTCTTGTGGACATACTATGAACTGCACTTAAGCCCTTCGAATTAATAAAATAAGACAATAAGACATAATAGACACTTTATATTATAATGGTATTTGATGATTTGTTAATTGCATTTAACAGATTACACATTCGACGAAACAGTTTGGTCTGTAAAAGGTGTTTTATGCATGTTTGGGCTGAGTTCTCGCTGCATTTGCACGGTTTTGACCAGCAGGTGTCACCAGCGTGTGGCGTTTGACGCTTCTAAACAGTGAATCATGTTGCCAATCAGTTTTGAAGTTTTGAAAAGCTTGGTTTCTCCCAGCATACACAAGGTGGAATGATTGGAATGGAATGGAATGGAATGATGTTTTTGAAAGAAGTCTCTTCTGCTCACCAAGGCTGCATTTATTTATAAAAATACAGTAAAAACAGCAATATTGTGAAATAGTATAATTCAAAATAATATTTTATAAATATACCTTGAAATGTAATTTATTCCTGTGATGGCAACGCTGAATTTTTAGCAGTCTTCTCCAGCCTTCAGTGTCAGAAATCCTTCAGAAATCACTCTAATATGAGGATTTATTGCTCAAGAAACATTTATTATTATTATTATTATTATTATTATTATTATTATTATTATTATCAATGTTGAAAACAGTTGTGCTGCTCAATATTTTGTTGGAAACCATTAGCTTTTTTCCAGGATTCTATGATGAATAGAAAAAAATAGAAATCTTTTCTAACATTATGGGCCCTATCATACACCCGGCGCAATGTGACGCCAGGCAAGTGTTTTTTGCTAGTTTCATCCCGACGCAGTCATCATTTTCACGTCCAGCGCCACGTTGTTTAGCAAATGCACTTGCGCCCATCTGTTCACCCATGTTCTGTTCATCTGTTCGCTGGTCTGAAAACGAGGTGCGTTCAGGCGCGTTGCTATTTTGAGGCAACTGAAATCGTCTGCGCCGTTGACCAACAAAAACCTGGTCTAAAGTCAATAGCGCAGTATTTTTTGTGTTATTTAAAGGGCGCATTAGTAATATGCGCCTATAGGCGGGTGCACAACATGCGTACATGCTTATATTACACACACAAGGACGCGCAGCAGCACACAAACATTTTTAAATATTAACAATAAAAGGATTCCTCTCTGGAGAACGGTTCAGTCTTTCCGCTCGCAAATTTCGGCATGTAAATAGCGAATTTGCCATGGTGCAAGCGTAACTGGCTTTTAAAGGGAATGGGAGATGAGACTCTGATTGGTTTATTGCCCGTTACGCCCAAAACACACCCATGACTCATTAAGAGACTAGGTACAACCCTCTTGGACCATGTTTTTCCGTCGTTAAACTAGCAAAAGTGGATTTGGACAGGCCCTAAGTGCACCTGTGCCATGCGCTTCAGACCATGCGCTCAGATCATTAAAATAGGGCCCTTAAAAAAATGTCTTTTTAATGACTTTTAAGCAGAGGCGGACAGTAGTGGAGTATTTTTACTCTGCTTAAGTACATTTTTCAAGTGTCTATACTTTATCAGAGTGTTTTTCTTTGGAAAACTTTTGCTTGACAACATTCCAAAGCATAATGTCCTACTTTTTACTGCACTATGTTCAATATTGAATATCATTTACTACTTAATTACATTAAAAATGTAGTATTGTATACTTTTCAAGTAAAAGTAATTAAAATTTTACTTGAGTGCAAGTAAGAAAGTACTATATTTTTAATGTAATTAAGTATTAAAGGTAAAAAAAACAACTTTTATTTATGAAATGTAGTGCAGTAAAAAGTATGACATTACATGACATAATGCTTTGGAATGTAGTAAAAGTTTTCCAAAGAAAAACACTGATATAGTATATACTTGAAAAATGTACTTGAGTAGAAAGTAAAAATACTTCACTACTGTCCACCTCTGCTTTTAAGCAGGAGTGTATTACAACACAAACCTGTGTTTTCCTCTTTCTTGTGCTTTATCTTGTAGCTCTTCGTCCTCATTGATGAATGGGGTCATCTAGTCGACCAGGTCTGCTTGGCTGTGCCTCAGAACGTCTCAGAGACGGATGCTTTTCATGAACCACAATCTCAAACAACTCTCTGTAGTTCTCACAGCAGAAGTCCTGAAGTCCAATTAGACATTCGTAGATTCAGGAAAAGTGTTGAAGCAACAAGTGACACTGAATAAGTGTTTGTGTCAGCTATATGTCCTTTCTCAAGAGACGAACCTCTTGTGTCTCCGCATATCCCGGATCCAGAGGAGGCCAAGCTCTTGAACCACAGAACTGACAGCATATTGGAGAGTCCCGTTGAGGTTGGGGCTTGGTAAAACACAAGTTTATTCAAAATGACTAATTTTATAATATCTTACACTTTTACAGTGGCAGAGATCAAATGAATAGGCTACCTGATGACTGTACATCCTCTCCTGGGACTCTCTTTTGTATCTTAGGAATCCTGGAAGCCCACGACATGACTTCACTCATTCTCAGCAACATTAATAGGGGCTGCAGCTGCAGTGGGATCTCGTGATGCATTTTGTGTTTAAAGTTTTTAATCCATACATTTTTCCCCAGTTAGTTTTTCATCACACCATCTTAAAATTATGACTAAATTTGCTCATATAAGTATTTGAATGCAAGATCCACACAAACATCATTTACATATTGTTTTCCATATTTACAGAGTTTAAATTGAGTTAAAAAAAATATATATAGGCGTTTAATTCAGATATAGGCTATTTCTTTGATTGGGATTCTGTTATTTGATTTAACTGATATTTAGGAATTCATGTAATTAAAATTAAAGTAAAGTTATGATTTTGTTTTATTACCATACATTATATTCACAGCGCTTCTGCCTCCGTAATATTTAAGTCCGAATCGGCACATGACAGCTAAGTTAAACTGTTAATAACTTAAATAATCAGTTAGGCATTGTTTGAAAAAGATAGTGCTTATCATTGTAAAATACATGATGAACGTCATCTTCCACTCCTTCATTAGTAAAATCATAAATGGGCTTTATTCATTTAGATTTCTTCACCACTCTAACACTAAACGGTTTGATGAGGCATTAGTGATACTGAAAGCTGATTGGCCTTGATGGTCCTATATGCGGAAAAGGGCAAATTGAATCCATCTAGACTTTATAATAAGATGATGTCCGATTTATCCTCCCTTGAGCCTTTTTGCACGCATTTTGGACAGAAGCAATGACTATGGGGACTATGGTAAGTGCCTTGCGAAGTGGACGCTTTTGCTCAATGAATGAAGATTTTGGACACAAATAATTCCACGGATTATAATAACAATAACAATAATAATAATAATAATTGTCCAGAAAGAATAAATCTCATATGTTTTAAAGAAAACGTCGAAATTAAGTTCGTAAGTATTAAATGTGTTCAGATCCGATGTGCGCTCACGCGCTCTGCTCACGCACGCGCCTTCAGGCGTGAGTGATTGGAATTTTAGTTGCTACAGCGACGCGCGTTACCAATTCTGACTGCATAAACAAACTCGACCCGATCGCTGTCTGTTGTTGAGAGACGAGGCGAAACCAGAGACTTTTGCAGATTTTTCTGTGCGAATCTTGTGAAGCTGTTCGGAGGAGACTTTTATTCTAGAAGACCGGAGAATATATCCTTTACATAGTTTTGTTTTTTAAAGAGTTCATAATATTATTTCTGAGGACACTTTTATTTTATTGTTCTTTTCTTATTTTAGAAGGAGTTTGGGAGTTTTATTTAACTTTTTTTTGTTTTATTTAATTTGTTTTATTTCATTATTTTTCTGAAGAGAGTGTTGTATTCTGTTTTTCTGTATTGTATTTTGTATTGTTTTTATTGCAGATTGAAGGAGGATGCCAATGGCTCACACGGGTGAAAGAGGAGGTGAGTGCTTTATTTTTCATTTGTTTATGGTATGATGTTGTACAATGATGGACTAAAATAATGTGAAGAAACTTGTGCGAGGTAACCCGTGATTATTGACATTGACACTGACATTGATTATTGATTATTATGAAAACATTACTAACTATTTGATGTCTGCAATATTCCAGCCTCGGGCCGCTCCAGATCCAGTAGAGCTACTTTCTCTCAGAAGGCTGGTCAGGAGGATGGAGGCTGGAGACCCGGTTCTGGTGACCGCGATCAGGATCCGCTGCAAGACCCGACCCAGACACAGAGCCAGGAGATTCCTGGATATTTAACACCTCTGTCTTCTGAGTTGTCTTTTTCTGTGTCCACAGGTCAGGCTGACAGGAAGAGGGAGTGGCAGAGCGGCAGCCAGCAGAGCCCAGATGATGGACGTCCGTCCACTTCATCTAAACGCTCTCACAGAGGTCAGAATAGGCTTTTATTAAAGAAGTAAATAAATGATTTGTCTTTGAAAATAGAAAAAAAAAGGAACAATTTGATGTGACCACTGACATTGATTATTAATATTATTTCAAAAAATCTCTTCCACAGATTCTTCACCAGGCATCATGCCATCATCATCTTTGTCCCTCCCTGAGGACGAAATAGAGAGGCGGTTAAACGATCTAGAGAGGAAGTTATGCGATGTAGAGAGGCAGTTGTTAAGCCTTAGCAGTGGTGATAGCTGGGACAGCCGAAACGAACAGGGCAGTTGCAGCAACTGCTGTTTGTCCAGGTCCGACAGCCTCGAAGGGTGGCTCTGCCCTCCGCTGCCAGGTCAAGTTCCTGCCGAGCCAACAGAGACTTCAAATGGCCGAACTGCTCAGGGTGCCATGGAGGCTTCTCCTGTGAACAAGAGCTCAACAGGTGAGATTGACATAAGGCTGGCCAGATTTTGCTATTTCATGAGTAAGATTGCGTGTTAATGTCCGTCACATTTACTGTTGCTCAGCAAAATTTAGCTGAAATTTTCTTTCTGATTTTTTTTTTTTTTAAAGAAATATTTTAATTGGACGTTCGTCTAACATTTTCAGAGCACATTCAAAAGTAACTTTCCTATGAATTATAAAATAGAAATGTTCCTTTAACCAAGAAAAAACATTTTCAAAACATGGAAAAAAACGTTTTGAACGTTCAGGGAACATTTAGAAATAACGTTTTCTTAACTTAATGGGAACGTTAGCCACGTTCTCAATAAGCCATGAACTCAATGGTACTTGCACTGTCTGACACACACCCGAAACACACGCACAGAAAGCCGCTTCTCTGGCAGCAAACGATCCCCAATAGAATTCTGTTTCACGACTTATTGCTCTTGAATTTGTCAAAGGCAGATAGCTTGGAAATATTTCCATTACTTTGGATTTGTAACATTACAGATAAGAAGTTATGTCATTATATCATTCTCAATTTGACATCAGAGATGTTTCTAATGGTGTTTTCAATTGTTTTTCTTCATTTCAGAAAAACCTACAGAATGCAGGAAGACGAAAGTGATTCGTTCTTTCCTCAAGAGGCTCTGGAAGGCTGTGAAGAGTCCTTTCCGCTGCTGTTGCCTCAGTGCTGTGGATGTTGTGGAGCCTTTTGTCCCTCCACCAGATCCGGAGCCAGAACCTGATCCTAAGCCGTCCTCACCTGCGCCAGATCACTCCGGCGTCGAGCCAAATAATGGTAAATCGCCAGTCATTATTTCTCCAACATTATTCTAAACGGTATTGTCGTCTTGTTTTCCTCTAAAGTATCTTACGGCTTGTTTTCAGAGAATATCAATCTTATTTTCTCGACACAACCAGCACTGATATTTTTTTAAAATAAAACAGTGGATCTAGCAAGCTCATGTTTGTCTGTTTGTTTTTCAGAGTCCTTTGAGTCTCTCTATAATGTGGGAGAGATGATTGGATCCGGAACGTTTGGCAGTGTGTACGAGGGAACACGCAAATTTGATGGCAAAAAGGTAAATCTTACCGAACTGTACAAACATTTTGCTTATGCATGCATCAAAACATATGTAAAACAATTCACAGATGGTTTAATACTTCGTGCAAGGTCAGGTGCTTGAATACTGTTACTGTTATTGAAAGCGTTTTTTTTTGTTTTTTTGCAGGTTGCCATCAAGCGGATGAGCAAATTTGACAATTTTCTTTATCTTGATATTGTAAGTTGGCCAAAACCTGAATATGTATTTAGTTGTTTAAGTGCAGATTACTGTAGTTAATGCACCCGTAGGAAGCATTAGGTGTAAATGTGATTGACAAATGAGTCACCAAATAACTTTGAGCTGAAAAGGCTCTTTTGAACGTATCTAGAAAGATCAAAGAAAAGTACATTTAAAAATGATATGTTTTCTTCAGATTATTTCCCAGCTAACCTTCTGTCTACTACTTTTCTCTAGCCTGGGCATCCCGAACCTCTCGTCACAGAAGTGGCGCTGCTGCTGATGATGAGGCGGGAACCGATAAGCCCCTACGTCATACAACTCTACGAGTGGTTTGAACACCCTCGAAAATTCACCCTCGTTTTGGAGTACCCCGAACCCTGCGAGAGCTTGCAGGACGTCATCACTCGTCATCCTGAACTGTGTGAAACAGTAGCACGGGTCTTCATGCAACAGGCTGTGCTGGCGGTACAACACTGCATCGAGCATGGTGTTTTTCACAATGACATTCATGCGCAGAATTTCCTGTTGAAGAAAAACACCTTCGAGCTCAAGCTGATAGACTTTGGCTGCGGTCAGCTATTTAGCAGTGATGGCTACGAGAGCGACGTATACCTTGGTGAGCATTTTGGGAGTGTGGAAACCTGAATGTAGTGACTTACTAATTATTTGACGCTTTAAAAAAAAGCTCAACAATGTGCAAATGTCTTGCTTACAGGATTACAGGATCACTGCCCACCTGAAGTCTTCACAGAACCTAGATTCCACGCCGTACCAGCAAATGTCTGGGCTCTAGGAGTGCTGTTGTACGAGATGGTGAACGCACGTCGCCCTTTTCGCAACAGAATGGAAATCATACAAGCCAAAGTTAGATTTCAGAACGCCAACTTGTCCCTAGGTGAGTGAATAATATTGATAACATTGATAAACACGCACATAAAGCAAAGGCTCTGTACCGAAACAGTTAAAGCTGAAGTAGGTACGTCTTTTTAAATATATCAACGTATAGCGAGAGTTTGGGGCGTGGCTACTGTAGCAGGCGGAGCCAAGGTAAAAGAAATTCAGCTTTAGTTACAGAAGTGAAAGCCAAAATTCGCTCCATTTATACCTTCAAAGATTAAACGGGTCATGAAGACGTCAAAAGTGAACAGAGCGTTGTGATGCTATACGCGCTACAAAGCACGCTTCAGTTCCATACAGCATCATCATGCACCCGTTCAGAAAGACAGATTTTCATAAAGACAAATGCAACACAGCTAAAAGTATTCCTGATATGTTGGACCTGAAACATGCCTTCACAAGAACCAGTAAGAGCTACGTTTGTGATGTTTAAGTTGGGGAAGACGCGATGCAAGAAAGGGGCAAGGTTTTTTGAAAATGTTTCATTTTGTAATTCCGCTAGGGTCGCAGAAACGACATACTTTAAAGATAATTTTAATTTTAAGATAAATTGACATTATATTAATCATGTTTTAGATGCTGTTTTCATAGATGGTCATGACTAACCAGCTTTCTCCTTATTCAAATTTGTACAGGATGCAGTGATCTGATTGGGCAGTGCCTAGCCCGGGATCCAACTAAACGGCCGACGTTAGAGCAGATGTTACAACATAAATGGATTAGAAATGACTGCTCTACTGTAGATTGGAGAAGTTCAGGACATTCACTCGATCAGTGATTTCAAGTGTGAGGAACTGTAACAGACAGAGTAGGATTATTATCATTTGTCTTCAATTCTGGATTATTTGTAGTGAGGTTTTCAAATTTGTGTTCATTGTAATGTTCTTGCTATGGTCAAGTCACGTCACCCTCATTTAGCGCTTTTTACGATACAGATTGTTTCAAAGTGGCTTCACTGTAATAAACAGGAAAATAACAGAACCTGTGATTCAATTCTGTTGTAAATCAGCTCTAAAAAAACATTCATGAGTTGACTTGTTCATATGATCTTTGTATTGGATAGGAAATAACATACTTGCTGTCCTTGGTGGAGGGCTTGAGCTCGAGACTTGACCCGAAGCCTGAAGTCCAACCCCAACCCGACAGGGAACTCAAGCCGCCACACCAGAGATCTCAGAGCCGGTCCACGTGTGAGCAAGAACATGACTGAAGACTGGAAAGAAGTCATCAAGTCATCACAGACACAGATGACCCGTGTGATTTGAGCCTTTACATCAATAACATTGCCTGCTGTCCGGATGTTTTTTCTTTTTTACTGTGCATTGGCATTGAGGAGCTTTTCACTCTGTGACATACAGCAGAAGACGACATTTGCAAATGTTGAACATTTTTATTTGCAGCTTCAACAGACAAGGCAATTTTCAAGGCATCGTCAAATGTTAAATTCGGTTCCGCCAACCGTTTTCTTCGTCATTGATGCAGCAAACAATTATTTCTCAACATCTGACTCCATAATTGCAGTTTTGTGCCAATCTCGATTCTTCCGGCTTATAGGTGTGCAAATCAAATTGGTTCCTTTGCACAATTTTGCTAGGTTGTGGGTTAAAGTGATTCGTCAGTATCAACACAACTTGTTGATATTTTTTGCCTTTCGGTTCTTCGGGACTTAGAGGTTGCGCAACAAACTGCATGTTGCTGCACCAACTACACTAATGAGAATGTCTCTATGGCTGCATCCGAAAACTTAAAAATGCTGCCTTTGGAGGATGCATTCCAAGGTAGGAGGCATCAAGGCACGTCCGAATCCAATGTCAGGCCCTGTTTTCGTTTTAACACTGCATTCCAGAAAACGCATGTCACATGACCGTTCTTGCACACTGCATGTACAAGTGTAAACAGTTGCCTCTTGTGCATGTAGACAGCTGCAGTATTATAAAATGCAGAGTTTGACTACACAATGGCTGCTAAAAAGGACAACAAAGTCAGCAAAGCATGCAGTTCCGTCTCCATGTTATTGTTTACACGGTCATCGAGGCTGGTATGTTACAGAGAGAGAGACGGCTCTGGGCTGCGTTTCCCAAAAGCATCGTAAGCGTAAGTTGATCGTAGAACAATTTCCACCAATGGTCTCTACGATCAACTTAAGGCCTGGGTATACTTAATTTTCCGCATCCGCACGCAGTCGTGTCAGCACAGCTCAACCGCGAATGAGCACGGATGGCCGAGTTCGACACATGCACAGTACAATTGTTGTGACTCTTCTGTCTTTCTTGAGCATGAGCTGTTGTATGCGCACCGTCCGCACGGTCTCAAAAATGGGGCTGCACGTGTACGGGGTGTGCAGACGTCCGCAAACCCTCCTGATGACGAAAATTACGTCACGCGGATGGCCGAAGTATACTTTGGGCTTTAAGCTTACGATGCTTTTGGGAAATACGGAAATGTAATATATGTCCCTATATCTGAGTAGTGATGTCATATGTGTTTCATATAAGGCAATACAGTATTAGCACATATATACATCCTCACGATATATGAAGATATAGGTTTATACCATGTATGAAATACCCATAGAAGAATTATTATATATACATATATTCAAATGATTTATATGATGACTTTTTATATGGTACTGTATGTTAATGCCATATATGTAAACAATATATGTCTAATTTATATATGCAAGTTTATTTAAACAACATATATGCAAACATTCAGTATGCTTATATAGGATTTTATATGGATTTATATAGTTGTATACCACATATAAAATACCTATAGTAAAATTAGTATATATGCATATATTACAGATATTTATATAATGAATTTCTATACTGTGCAGTATGTTAAGATCATATATGTAAACAATATATATTTGTAATAATTGATATTTGTAAAAAGTGTATTTAAACATATGCAAACATGTTGTATGCTCATAGAATTCTCTTATTAATTTTGGGCAGTCTACACTGTCAAATTGTTTTTAATTTTGTTTGAAATTGGATCACATGAGTAACTGCAAACTATGGCTGACGGCAAATGTTCATAACTTGTATTAAAATATATGTAGGCTAACAAATATATGAAGCCATGTTTAATAAAGTATATTTGTATAATTATGCAATTCATATACATAATACAAAATAATATGAGACAGACATTATGAACATGTATTTTACATACAAATTTTGTCAGGGTTCTGTCACTTGGATAAGGTTTTATTCTTGGTTTGGTGACAGCTCTGACACTCCTATTGTCTAGCGGGTTTGAGTTCGCTCAGATAATGCACTCTTCTGTCTGAGTGAATTGCTTTGTGTGGTGTTTGGATCCTGGCATTTCATTCTAGTTTGGTTTTGGTTCAGGCTTCAGACATTAATGCTCCATGTGTTTTTTCCCCCCGTTGTGAGCGTACAGTATGAGCATTCGCTTGGTCTCGTGTGAGCATGTAGTTTTGCTTGGGCAGTATAAACTCTTTTGTCCGTGTGTTGTGTGTTTGTTTAGCACGCGGCTCGTGCTCATCATCAGCCGCGTACTTTCATGTTTTGTTCTGTGTAGCATGAAGGGGTTTGTTTGTGTTTTGTTTGTTTATTTTTGAAGTCTAATAAAAAGCCCATTAACCTCTGCATCCTTGAGTCCTTCTTCATCCCTTGCCTCACCTGACAATAAGTAACATTAAAAATATTGTATATTTTAAATTTCATTTGTTTTATACATACAATCTATACTAAGACTCTACGACATTTATCAGTGACATGTCAGTGACAGTAATTTGTCACATATATAATTTGAACGTATATAATATATGGAATAGAGTTGTATGTCAATATATGGAATTGTTCTAATTTCTGGTTTCATAGCTGTGCTTATATGTGCATTTATGTTTTTACTCTATATGAGCATATTAGGATATTTCATATATGAGACATATATGTCAAAATATGTATTATACATACATAAACATATATAATATATGGGATACATTTATATGCCAATATATGGAATTGTTCCAATTTCTAATAGGTTTCATATATGTTTTTACTTTATATGAGCATGTATTTCATATATTGATATTTCATATATGCACATATATTACATTTCCGTATGGAAACGCAGCCCTGGTCTGTTATTGCCGTGTTCCGGTAGCGTAATGTGGGCAGCCATGCCTTCGTTTTGGTCTCTGTTTTGGTCCGTTTACGGTGAAACACAACCCCGGAGTTTTCAAACTAAAACGGGGTCTGCGGCGTTTTCGAAAGTCTCTGTTTTCGAGGGCCGAAAACACAAGAGCAGTGTAGATGCCAGGCGTAACCGTAGCAAATGCGTTTTAAACGAAAACACACTAGTGCAAACAGGACCTCAGCTTCACTTCCTGTCTCCTGAGAGACCTTCATCTGATCGATTTTTGAAGGCAGCATAGATGTATCCTTTGATAACCCACAATCCTATGCGTTCCATTCGGTCACAGTTGAGCTAGAAAAAGAAAGGTGGCGTTTGGTCAGTTTGTGTAAATGTACATTTTGACCATTTTTGACCAACGTTTCTAGCCAGAAATTACTACTGTAGTAATTAAATATTTGTTTAGTTCTTCTCACCAAAGCTTGCTCTATTTTGTTGTACATCATATGCTGTCTCAGAAGTCTGTCTGAAATCAGTTTTGTGAGGTACCTTTGTGTGCAAACGCTGCCTGCTGAGTGACTGCCTATAAGGCAGCGAGGCCTACGTTTTTGGATGCAGCCTATCATTTATCCTCCATCATTTATACTGTTTGCCTCGAAAAAACTGCTCATTGATTTCACAATAGTCCTCCCACGATTGACTCTTTGCATTAGCTGAAAAGGTTCCTATATATCTTTTCCTCTCAAGTGAAGCTTAGAAAGACTTGCACTGGAGCATCCACACAGATGCAGTCTTTTGTCTTTTCCAACTGTTTGTTCATCCAAATGTCCACTGATCCAAAAACATGCAGTGTTGTGCCGATTGTCTACACCAGTGCTTCTCAAACATGTCCTGGGGACCCCCACCTTATCCAATAATTGAGTTTTTAATATCAAACAGGTAAGATAGGGGCACACTCGTTAGGAAAAGGTATGTATAATGTGTAGAAACATACCCATGTATAACAACCCCCTCTTGTGGACATACTATGAACTGCACTTAAGCCCTTCGAATTAATAAAATAAGACAATAAGACATAATAGACACTTTATATTATAATGGTATTTGATGATTTGTTAATTGCATTTAACAGATTACGCATTCGACGAAACAGTTTGGTCTGTAAAAGGTGTTTTATGCATGTTTGGGCTGAGTTCTCGCTGCATTTGCACGGTTTTGACCAGCAGGTGTCACCAGCGTGTGGCGTTTGACGCTTCTAAACAGTGAATCATGTTGCCAATCAGTTTTGAAGTTTTGAAAAGCTTGGTTTCTCCCAGCATACACAAGGTGGAATGATTGGAATGGAATGGAATGGAATGATGTTTTTGAAAGAAGTCTCTTCTGCTCACCAAGGCTGCATTTATTTATAAAAATACAGTAAAAACAGCAATATTGTGAAATAGTATAATTCAAAATAATATTTTATAAATATACCTTGAAATGTAATTTATTCCTGTGATGGCAACGCTGAATTTTTAGCAGTCTTCTCCAGCCTTCAGTGTCAGAAATCCTTCAGAAATCACTCTAATATGAGGATTTATTGCTCAAGAAACATTTATTATTATTATTATTATTATTATCAATGTTGAAAACAGTTGTGCTGCTCAATATTTTGTTGGAAACCATTAGCTTTTTTCCAGGATTCTATGATGAATAGAAAAAAATAGAAATCTTTTCTAACATTATGGGCCCTATCATACACCCGGCGCAATGTGACGCCAGGCAAGTGTTTTTTGCTAGTTTCATCCCGACGCAGTCATCATTTTCACGTCCAGCGCCACGTTGTTTAGCAAATGCACTTGCGCCCATCTGTTCACCCATGTTCTGTTCATCTGTTCGCTGGTCTGAAAACGAGGTGCGTTCAGGCGCGTTGCTATTTTGAGGCAACTGAAATCGTCTGCGCCGTTGACCAACAAAAACCTGGTCTAAAGTCAATAGCGCAGTATTTTTTGTGTTATTTAAAGGGCGCATTAGTAATATGCGCCTATAGGCGGGTGCACAACATGCGTACATGCTTATATTACACACACAAGGACGCGCAGCAGCACACAAACATTTTTAAATATTAACAATAAAAGGATTCCTCTCTGGAGAACGGTTCAGTCTTTCCGCTCGCAAATTTCGGCATGTAAATAGCGAATTTGCCATGGTGCAAGCGTAACTGGCTTTTAAAGGGAATGGGAGATGAGACTCTGATTGGTTTATTGCCCGTTACGCCCAAAACACACCCATGACTCATTAAGAGACTAGGTACAACCCTCTTGGACCATGTTTTTCCGTCGTTAAACTAGCAAAAGTGGATTTGGACATGCCCTAAGTGCACCTGTGCCATGCGCTTCAGACCATGCGCTCAGATCATTAAAATAGGGCCCTTAAAAAAATGTCTTTTTAATGACTTTTAAGCAGAGGCGGACAGTAGTGGAGTATTTTTACTCTGCTTAAGTACATTTTTCAAGTGTCTATACTTTATCAGAGTGTTTTTCTTTGGAAAACTTTTGCTTGACAACATTCCAAAGCATAATGTCCTACTTTTTACTGCACTATGTTCAATATTGGATATCATTTACTACTTAATTACATTAAAAATGTAGTATTGTATACTTTTCAAGTAAAAGTAATTAAAATTTTACTTGAGTGCAAGTAAGAAAGTACTATATTTTTAATGTAATTAAGTATTAAAGGTAAAAAAACAACTTTTATTTATGAAATGTAGTGCAGTAAAAAGTATGACATTACATGACATAATGCTTTGGAATGTAGTAAAAGTTTTCCAAAGAAAAACACTGATATAGTATATACTTGTACTTGAGTAGAAAGTAAAAATACTTCACTACTGTCCACCTCTGCTTTTAAGCAGGAGTGTATTACAACACAAACCTGTGTTTTCCTCTTTCTTGTGCTTTATCTTGTAGCTCTTCGTCCTCATTGATGAATGGGGTCATCTAGTCGACCAGGTCTGCTTGGCTGTGCCTCAGAACGTCTCAGAGACGGATGCTTTTCATGAACCACAATCTCAAACAACTCTCTGTAGTTCTCACAGCAGAAGTCCTGAAGTCCAATTAGACATTCGTAGATTCAGGAAAAGAAGCAACAAGTGACACTGAATAAGTGTTTGTGTCAGCTATATGTCCTTTCTCAAGAGACGAACCTCTTGTGTCTCCGCATATCCCGGATCCAGAGGAGGCCAAGCTCTTGAACCACAGAACTGACAGCATATTGGAGAGTCCCGTTGAGGTTGGGGCTTGGTAAAACACAAGTTTATTCAAAATGACTAATTTTATAATATCTTACACTTTTACAGTGGCAGAGATCAAATGAATAGGCTACCTGATGACTGTACATCCTCTCCTGGGACTCTCTTTTGTATCTTAGGAATCCTGGAAGCCCACGACATGACTTCACTCATTCTCAGCAACATTAATAGGGGCTGCAGCTGCAGTGGGATCTCGTGATGCATTTTGTGTTTAAAGTTTTTAATCCATACATTTTTCCCCAGTTAGTTTTTCATCACACCATCTTAAAATTATGACTAAATTTGCTCATATAAGTATTTGAATGCAAGATCCACACAAACATCATTTACATATTGTTTTCCATATTTACAGAGTTTAAATTGAGTTAAAAAAAAAATATATATATAGGCGTTTAATTCAGATATAGGCTATTTCTTTGATTGGGATTCTGTTATTTGATTTAACTGATATTTAGGAATTCATGTAATTAAAATTAAAGTAAAGTTATGATTTTGTTTTATTACCATACATTATATTCACAGCGCTTCTGCCTCCGTAATATTTAAGTCCGAATCGGCACATGACAGCTAAGTTAAACTGTTAATAACTTAAATAATCAGTTAGGCATTGTTTGAAAAAGATAGTGCTTATCATTGTAAAATACATGATGAACGTCATCTTCCACTCCTTCATTAGTAAAATCATAAATGGGCTTTATTCATTTAGATTTCTTCACCACTCTAACACTAAACGGTTTGATGACGCATTAGTGATACTGAAAGCTGATTGGCCTTGATGGTCATATATGCGGAAAAGGGCAAATTGAATCCATCTAGACTTTATAATAAGATGATGTCCGATTTATCCTCCCTTGAGCCTTTTTGCACGCATTTTGGACAGAAGCAATGACTATGGGGACTATGGTAAGTGCCTTGCGAAGTGGACGCTTTTGCTCAATGAATGAAGATTTTGGACACAAATAATTCCACGGATTATAATAACAATAACAATAATAATAATAATAATTGTCCAGAAAGAATAAATCTCATATGTTTTAAAGAAAACGTCGAAATTAAGTTCGTAAGTATTAAATGTGTTCAGATCCGATGTGCGCTCACGCGCTCTGCTCACGCACGCGCCTTCAGGCGTGAGTGATTGGAATTTTAGTTGCTACAGCGACGCGTGTTACCAATTCTGACTGCATAAACAAACTCGACCCGATCGCTGTCTGTTGTTGAGAGACGAGGCGAAACCAGAGACTTTTGCAGATTTTTCTGTGCGAATCTTGTGAAGCTGTTCGGAGGAGACTTTTATTCTAGAAGACCGGAGAATATATCCTTTACATAGTTTTGTTTTTTAAAGAGTTCATAATATTATTTCTGAGGACACTTTTATTTTATTGTTCTTTTCTTATTTTAGAAGGAGTTTGGGAGTTTTATTTAACTTTTTTTTGTTTTATTTAATTTGTTTTATTTCATTATTTTTCTGAAGAGAGTGTTGTATTCTGTTTTTCTGTATTGTATTTTGTATTGTTTTTATTGCAGATTGAAGGAGGATGCCAATGGCTCACACGGGTGAAAGAGGAGGTGAGTGCTTTATTTTTCATTTGTTTATGGTATGATGTTGTACAATGATGGACTAAATTAATGTGAAGAAACTTGTGCGAGGTAACCCGTGATTATTGACATTGACACTGACATTGATTATTGATTATTATGAAAAAATTACTAACTATTTGATGTCTGCAATATTCCAGCCTCGGGCCGCTCCAGATCCAGTAGAGCTACTTTCTCTCAGAAGGCTGGTCAGGAGGATGGAGGCTGGAGACCCGGTTCTGGTGACCGCGATCAGGATCCGCTGCAAGACCCGACCCAGACACAGAGCCAGGAGATTCCTGGATATTTAACACCTCTGTCTTCTGAGTTGTCTTTTTCTGTGTCCACAGGTCAGGCTGACAGGAAGAGGGAGTGCCAGAGCGGCAGCCAGCAGAGCCCAGATGATGGACGTCCGTCCACTTCATCTAAACACTCTCACAGAGGTCAGAATAGGCTTTTATTAAAGAAGTAAATAAATGATTTGTCTTTGAAAATAGAAAAAAAAAGGAACAATTTGATGTGACCACTGACATTGATTATTAATATTATTTAAAAAAAATCTCTTCCACAGATTCTTCACCAGGCATCATGCCATCATCATCTTTGTCCCTCCCTGAGGACGAAATAGAGAGGCGGTTAAACGATCTAGAGAGGAAGTTATGCGATGTAGAGAGGCAGTTGTTAAGCCTTAGCAGTGGTGATAGCTGGGACAGCCGAAACGAACAGGGCAGTTGCAGCAACTGCTGTTTGTCCAGGTCCGACAGCCTCGAAGGGTGGCTCTGCCCTCCGCTGCCAGGTCAAGTTCCTGCCGAGCCAACAGAGACCTCAAATGGCCGAACTGCTCAGGGTGCCATGGAGGCTTCTCCTGTGAACAAGAGCTCAACAGGTGAGATTGACATAAGGCTGGCCAGATTTTGCTATTTCATGAGTAAGATTGCGTGTTAATGTCCGTCACATTTACTGTTGCTCAGCAAAATTTAGCTGAAATTTTCTTTCTGATTTTTTTTTTTTTTAAAGAAATATTTTAATTGGACGTTCGTCTAACATTTTCAGAGCACATTCAAAAGTAACTTTCCTATGAATTATAAAATAGAAATGTTCCTTTAACCAAGAAAAAACATTTTCAAAACATGGAAAAAAACGTTTTGAACGTTCAGGGAACATTTAGAAATAACGTTTTCTTAACTTAATGGGAACGTTAGCCACGTTCTCAATAAGCCATGAACTCAATGGTACTTGCACTGTCTGACACACACCCGAAACACACGCACAGAAAGCCGCTTCTCTGGCAGCAAACGATCCCCAATAGAATTCTGTTTCACGACTTATTGCTCTTGAATTTGTCAAAGGCAGATAGCTTGGAAATATTTCCATTACTTTGGATTTGTAACATTACAGATAAGAAGTTATGTCATTATATCATTCTCAATTTGACATCAGAGATGTTTCTAATGGTGTTTTCAATTGTTTTTCTTCATTTCAGAAAAACCTGCAGAATGCAGGAAGACGAAAGTGATTCGTTCTTTCCTCAAGAGGCTCTGGAAGGCTGTGAAGAGTCCTTTCCGCTGCTGTTGCCTCAGTGCTGTGGATGTTGTGGAGCCTTTTGTCCCTCCACCAGATCCGGAGCCAGAACCTGATCCTAAGCCGTCCTCACCTGCGCCAGATCACTCCGGCGTCGAGCCAAATAATGGTAAATCGCCAGTCATTATTTCTCCAACATTATTCTAAACGGTATTGTCGTCTTGTTTTCCTCTAAAGTATCTTACGGCTTGTTTTCAGAGAATATCAATCTTATTTTCTCGACACAACCAGCACTGATATTTTTTAAAATAAAACAGTGGATCTAGCAAGCTCATGTTTGTCTGTTTGTTTTTCAGAGTCCTTTGAGTCTCTCTATAATGTGGGAGAGATGATTGGATCCGGATCGTTTGGCAGTGTGTACGAGGGAACACGCAAATTTGATGGCAAAAAGGTAAATCTTACCGAACTGTACAAACATTTTGCTTATGCATGCATCAAAACATATGTAAAACAATTCACAGATGGTTTAATACTTCGTGCAAGGTCAGGTGCTTGAATACTGTTACTGTTATTGAAAGCGTTTTTTTTTTGTTTTTTTGCAGGTTGCCATCAAGCGGATGAGCAAATTTGACAATTTTCTTTATCTTGATATTGTAAGTTGGCCAAAACCTGAATATGTATTTAGTTGTTTAAGTGCAGATTACTGTAGTTAATGCACCCGTAGGAAGCATTAGGTGTAAATGTGATTGACAAATGAGTCACCAAATAACTTTGAGCTGAAAAGGCTCTTTTGAACGTATCTAGAAAGATCAAAGAAAAGTACATTTAAAAATGATATGTTTTCTTCAGATTATTTCCCAGCTAACCTTCTGTCTACTACTTTTCTCTAGCCTGGGCATCCCGAACCTCTCGTCACAGAAGTGGCGCTGCTGCTGATGATGAGGCGGGAACCGATAAGCCCCTACGTCATACAACTCTACGAGTGGTTTGAACACCCTCGAAAATTCACCCTCGTTTTGGAGTACCCCGAACCCTGCGAGAGCTTGCAGGACGTCATCACTCGTCATCCTGAACTGTGTGAAACAGTAGCACGGGTCTTCATGCAACAGGCTGTGCTGGCGGTACAACACTGCATCGAGCATGGTGTTTTTCACAATGACATTCATGCGCAGAATTTCCTGTTGAAGAAAAACACCTTCGAGCTCAAGCTGATAGACTTTGGCTGCGGTCAGCTATTTAGCAGTGATGGCTACGAGAGCGACGTATACCTTGGTGAGCATTTTGGGAGTGTGGAAACCTGAATGTAGTGACTTACTAATTATTTGACGCTTTAAAAAAAAGCTCAACAATGTGCAAATGTCTTGCTTACAGGATTACAGGATCACTGCCCACCTGAAGTCTTCACAGAACCTAGATTCCACGCCGTACCAGCAAATGTCTGGGCTCTAGGAGTGCTGTTGTACGAGATGGTGAACGCACGTCGCCCTTTTCGCAACAGAATGGAAATCATACAAGCCAAAGTTAGATTTCAGAACGCCAACTTGTCCCTAGGTGAGTGAATAATATTGATAACATTGATAAACACGCACATAAAGCAAAGGCTCTGTACCGAAACAGTTAAAGCTGAAGTAGGTACGTCTTTTTAAATATATCAACGTATAGCGAGAGTTTGGGGCGTGGCTACTGTAGCAGGCGGAGCCAAGGTAAAAGAAATTCAGCTTTAGTTACAGAAGTGAAAGCCAAAATTCGCTCCATTTATACCTTCAAAGATTAAACGGGTCATGAAGACGTCAAAAGTGAACAGAGCGTTGTGATGCTATACGCGCTACAAAGCACGCTTCAGTTCCATACAGCATCATCATGCACCCGTTCAGAAAGACAGATTTTCATAAAGACAAATGCAACACAGCTAAAAGTATTCCTGATATGTTGGACCTGAAACATGCCTTCACAAGAACCAGTAAGAGCTACGTTTGTGATGTTTAAGTTGGGGAAGACGCGATGCAAGAAAGGGGCAAGGTTTTTTGAAAATGTTTCATTTTGTAATTCCGCTAGGGTCGCAGAAACGACATACTTTAAAGATAATTTTAATTTTAAGATAAATTGACATTATATTAATCATGTTTTAGATGCTGTTTTCATAGATGGTCATGACTAACCAGCTTTCTCCTTATTCAAATTTGTACAGGATGCAGTGATCTGATTGGGCAGTGCCTAGCCCGGGATCCAACTAAACGGCCGACGTTAGAGCAGATGTTACAACATAAATGGATTAGAAATGACTGCTCTACTGTAGATTGGAGAAGTTCAGGACATTCACTCGATCAGTGATTTCAAGTGTGAGGAACTGTAACAGACAGAGTAGGATTATTATCATTTGTCTTCAATTCTGGATTATTTGTAGTGAGGTTTTCAAATTTGTGTTCATTGTAATGTTCTTGCTATGGTCAAGTCACGTCACCCTCATTTAGCGCTTTTTACGATACAGATTGTTTCAAAGTGGCTTCACTGTAATAAACAGGAAAATAACAGAACCTGTGATTCAATTCTGTTGTAAATCAGCTCTAAAAAAACATTCATGAGTTGACTTGTTCATATGATCTTTGTATTGGATAGGAAATAACATACTTGCTGTCCTTGGTGGAGGGCTTGAGCTCGAGACTTGACCCGAAGCCTGAAGTCCAACCCCAACCCGACAGGGAACTCAAGCCGCCACACCAGAGATCTCAGAGCCGGTCCACGTGTGAGCAAGAACATGACTGAAGACTGGAAAGAAGTCATCAAGTCATCACAGACACAGATGACCCGTGTGATTTGAGCCTTTACATCAATAACATTGCCTGCTGTCCGGATGTTTTTTCTTTTTTACTGTGCATTGGCATTGAGGAGCTTTTCACTCTGTGACATACAGCAGAAGACGACATTTGCAAATGTTGAACATTTTTATTTGCAGCTTCAACAGACAAGGCAATTTTCAAGGCATCGTCAAATGTTAAATTCGGTTCCGCCAACCGTTTTCTTCGTCATTGATGCAGCAAACAATTATTTCTCAACATCTGCGCTAGTGTGACTCCATAATTGCAGTTTTGTGCCAATCTCGATTCTTCCGGCTTATAGGTGTGCAAATCAAATTGGTTCCTTTGCACAATTTTGCTAGGTTGTGGGTTAAAGTGATTCGTCAGTATCAACACAACTTGTTGATATTTTTTGCCTTTCGGTTCTTCGGGACTTAGAGGTTGCGCAACAAACTGCATGTTGCTGCACCAACTACACTAATGAGAATGTCTCTATGGCTGCATCCGAAAACTTAAAAATGCTGCCTTTGGAGGATGCATTCCAAGGTAGGAGGCATCAAGGCACGTCCGAATCCAATGTCAGGCCCTGTTTTCGTTTTAACACTGCATTCCAGAAAACGCATGTCACATGACCGTTCTTGCACACTGCATGTACAAGTGTAAACAGTTGCCTCTTGTGCATGTAGACAGCTGCAGTATTATAAAATGCAGAGTTTGACTACACAATGGCTGCTAAAAAGGACAACAAAGTCAGCAAAGCATGCAGTTCCGTCTCCATGTTATTGTTTACACGGTCATCGAGGCTGGTATGTTACAGAGAGAGAGACGGCTCTGGGCTGCGTTTCCCAAAAGCATCGTAAGCGTAAGTTGATCGTAGAACAATTTCCACCAATGGTCTCTACGATCAACTTAAGGCCTGGGTATACTTAATTTTCCGCATCCGCACGCAGTCGTGTCAGCACAGCTCAACCGCGAATGAGCACGGATGGCCGAGTTCGACACATGCACAGTACAATTGTTGTGACTCTTCTGTCTTTCTTGAGCATGAGCTGTTGTATGCGCACCGTCCGCACGGTCTCAAAAATGGGGCTGCACGTGTACGGGGTGTGCAGACGTCCGCAAACCCTCCTGATGACGAAAATTACGTCACGCGGATGGCCGAAGTATACTTTGGGCTTTAAGCTTACGATGCTTTTGGGAAATACGGAAATGTAATATATGTCCCTATATCTGAGTAGTGATGTCATATGTGTTTCATATAAGGCAATACAGTATTAGCACATATATACATCCTCACGATATATGAAGATATAGGTTTATACCATGTATGAAATACCCATAGAAGAATTATTATATATACATATATTCAAATGATTTATATGATGACTTTTTATATGGTACTGTATGTTAATGCCATATATGTAAACAATATATGTCTAATTTATATATGCAAGTTTATTTAAACAACATATATGCAAACATTCAGTATGCTTATATAGGATTTTATATGGATTTATATAGTTGTATACCACATATAAAATACCTATAGTAAAATTAGTATATATGCATATATTACAGATATTTATATAATGAATTTCTATACTGTGCAGTATGTTAAGATCATATATGTAAACAATATATATTTGTAATAATTGATATTTGTAAAAAGTGTATTTAAACATATGCAAACATGTTGTATGCTCATAGAATTCTCTTATTAATTTTGGGCAGTCTACACTGTCAAATTGTTTTTAATTTTGTTTGAAATTGGATCACATGAGTAACTGCAAACTATGGCTGACGGCAAATGTTCATAACTTGTATTAAAATATATGTAGGCTAACAAATATATGAAGCCATGTTTAATAAAGTATATTTGTATAATTATGCAATTCATATACATAATACAAAATAATATGAGACAGACATTATGAACATGTATTTTACATACAAATTTTGTCAGGGTTCTGTCACTTGGATAAGGTTTTATTCTTGGTTTGGTGACAGCTCTGACACTCCTATTGTCTAGCGGGTTTGAGTTCGCTCAGATAATGCACTCTTCTGTCTGAGTGAATTGCTTTGTGTGGTGTTTGGATCCTGGCATTTCATTCTAGTTTGGTTTTGGTTCAGGCTTCAGACATTAATGCTCCATGTGTTTTTTCCCCCCGTTGTGAGCGTACAGTATGAGCATTCGCTTGGTCTCGTGTGAGCATGTAGTTTTGCTTGGGCAGTATAAACTCTTTTGTCCGTGTGTTGTGTGTTTGTTTAGCACGCGGCTCGTGCTCATCATCAGCCGCGTACTTTCATGTTTTGTTCTGTGTAGCATGAAGGGGTTTGTTTGTGTTTTGTTTGTTTATTTTTGAAGTCTAATAAAAAGCCCATTAACCTCTGCATCCTTGAGTCCTTCTTCATCCCTTGCCTCACCTGACAATAAGTAACATTAAAAATATTGTATATTTTAAATTTCATTTGTTTTATACATACAATCTATACTAAGACTCTACGACATTTATCAGTGACATGTCAGTGACAGTAATTTGTCACATATATAATTTGAACGTATATAATATATGGAATAGAGTTGTATGTCAATATATGGAATTGTTCTAATTTCTGGTTTCATAGCTGTGCTTATATGTGCATTTATGTTTTTACTCTATATGAGCATATTAGGATATTTCATATATGAGACAAATATGTCAAAATATGTATTATACATACATAAACATATATAATATATGGGATACATTTATATGCCAATATATGGAATTGTTCCAATTTCTAATAGGTTTCATATATGTTTTTACTTTATATGAGCATGTATTTCATATATTGATATTTCATATATGCACATATATTACATTTCCGTATGGAAACGCAGCCCTGGTCTGTTATTGCCGTGTTCCGGTAGCGTAATGTGGGCAGCCATGCCTTCGTTTTGGTCTCTGTTTTGGTCCGTTTACGGTGAAACACAACCCCGGAGTTTTCAAACTAAAACGGGGTCTGCGGCGTTTTCGAAAGTCTCTGTTTTCGAGGGCCGAAAACACAAGAGCAGTGTAGATGCCAGGCGTAACCGTAGCAAATGCGTTTTAAACGAAAACACACTAGTGCAAACAGGACCTCAGCTTCACTTCCTGTCTCCTGAGAGACCTTCATCTGATCGATTTTTGAAGGCAGCATAGATGTATCCTTTGATAACCCACAATCCTATGCGTTCCATTCGGTCACAGTTGAGCTAGAAAAAGAAAGGTGGCGTTTGGTCAGTTTGTGTAAATGTACATTTTGACCATTTTTGACCAACGTTTCTAGCCAGAAATTACTACTGTAGTAATTAAATATTTGTTTAGTTCTTCTCACCAAAGCTTGCTCTATTTTGTTGTACATCATATGCTGTCTCAGAAGTCTGTCTGAAATCAGTTTTGTGAGGTACCTTTGTGTGCAAACGCTGCCTGCTGAGTGACTGCCTATAAGGCAGCGAGGCCTACGTTTTTGGATGCAGCCTATCATTTATCCTCCATCATTTATACTGTTTGCCTCGAAAAAACTGCTCATTGATTTCACAATAGTCCTCCCACGATTGACTCTTTGCATTAGCTGAAAAGGTTCCTATATATCTTTTCCTCTCAAGTGAAGCTTAGAAAGACTTGCACTGGAGCATCCACACAGATGCAGTCTTTTGTCTTTTCCAACTGTTTGTTCATCCAAATGTCCACTGATCCAAAAACATGCAGTGTTGTGCCGATTGTCTACACCAGTGCTTCTCAAACATGTCCTGGGGACCCCCACCTTATCCAATAATTGAGTTTTTAATATCAAACAGGTAAGATAGGGGCACACTCGTTAGGAAAAGGTATGTATAATGTGTAGAAACATACCCATGTATAACAACCCCCTCTTGTGGACATACTATGAACTGCACTTAAGCCCTTCGAATTAATAAAATAAGACAATAAGACATAATAGACACTTTATATTATAATGGTATTTGATGATTTGTTAATTGCATTTAACAGATTACGCATTCGACGAAACAGTTTGGTCTGTAAAAGGTGTTTTATGCATGTTTGGGCTGAGTTCTCGCTGCATTTGCACGGTTTTGACCAGCAGGTGTCACCAGCGTGTGGCGTTTGACGCTTCTAAACAGTGAATCATGTTGCCAATCAGTTTTGAAGTTTTGAAAAGCTTGGTTTCTCCCAGCATACACAAGGTGGAATGATTGGAATGGAATGGAATGGAATGATGTTTTTGAAAGAAGTCTCTTCTGCTCACCAAGGCTGCATTTATTTATAAAAATACAGTAAAAACAGCAATATTGTGAAATAGTATAATTCAAAATAATATTTTATAAATATACCTTGAAATGTAATTTATTCCTGTGATGGCAACGCTGAATTTTTAGCAGTCTTCTCCAGCCTTCAGTGTCAGAAATCCTTCAGAAATCACTCTAATATGAGGATTTATTGCTCAAGAAACATTTATTATTATTATTATTATTATTATCAATGTTGAAAACAGTTGTGCTGCTCAATATTTTGTTGGAAACCATTAGCTTTTTTCCAGGATTCTATGATGAATAGAAAAAAATAGAAATCTTTTCTAACATTATGGGCCCTATCATACACCCGGCGCAATGTGACGCCAGGCAAGTGTTTTTTGCTAGTTTCATCCCGACGCAGTCATCATTTTCACGTCCAGCGCCACGTTGTTTAGCAAATGCACTTGCGCCCATCTGTTCACCCATGTTCTGTTCATCTGTTCGCTGGTCTGAAAACGAGGTGCGTTCAGGCGCGTTGCTATTTTGAGGCAACTGAAATCGTCTGCGCCGTTGACCAACAAAAACCTGGTCTAAAGTCAATAGCGCAGTATTTTTTGTGTTATTTAAAGGGCGCATTAGTAATATGCGCCTATAGGCGGGTGCACAACATGCGTACATGCTTATATTACACACACAAGGACGCGCAGCAGCACACAAACATTTTTAAATATTAACAATAAAAGGATTCCTCTCTGGAGAACGGTTCAGTCTTTCCGCTCGCAAATTTCGGCATGTAAATAGCGAATTTGCCATGGTGCAAGCGTAACTGGCTTTTAAAGGGAATGGGAGATGAGACTCTGATTGGTTTATTGCCCGTTACGCCCAAAACACACCCATGACTCATTAAGAGACTAGGTACAACCCTCTTGGACCATGTTTTTCCGTCGTTAAACTAGCAAAAGTGGATTTGGACATGCCCTAAGTGCACCTGTGCCATGCGCTTCAGACCATGCGCTCAGATCATTAAAATAGGGCCCTTAAAAAAATGTCTTTTTAATGACTTTTAAGCAGAGGCGGACAGTAGTGGAGTATTTTTACTCTGCTTAAGTACATTTTTCAAGTGTCTATACTTTATCAGAGTGTTTTTCTTTGGAAAACTTTTGCTTGACAACATTCCAAAGCATAATGTCCTACTTTTTACTGCACTATGTTCAATATTGGATATCATTTACTACTTAATTACATTAAAAATGTAGTATTGTATACTTTTCAAGTAAAAGTAATTAAAATTTTACTTGAGTGCAAGTAAGAAAGTACTATATTTTTAATGTAATTAAGTATTAAAGGTAAAAAAACAACTTTTATTTATGAAATGTAGTGCAGTAAAAAGTATGACATTACATGACATAATGCTTTGGAATGTAGTAAAAGTTTTCCAAAGAAAAACACTGATATAGTATATACTTGTACTTGAGTAGAAAGTAAAAATACTTCACTACTGTCCACCTCTGCTTTTAAGCAGGAGTGTATTACAACACAAACCTGTGTTTTCCTCTTTCTTGTGCTTTATCTTGTAGCTCTTCGTCCTCATTGATGAATGGGGTCATCTAGTCGACCAGGTCTGCTTGGCTGTGCCTCAGAACGTCTCAGAGACGGATGCTTTTCATGAACCACAATCTCAAACAACTCTCTGTAGTTCTCACAGCAGAAGTCCTGAAGTCCAATTAGACATTCGTAGATTCAGGAAAAGAAGCAACAAGTGACACTGAATAAGTGTTTGTGTCAGCTATATGTCCTTTCTCAAGAGACGAACCTCTTGTGTCTCCGCATATCCCGGATCCAGAGGAGGCCAAGCTCTTGAACCACAGAACTGACAGCATATTGGAGAGTCCCGTTGAGGTTGGGGCTTGGTAAAACACAAGTTTATTCAAAATGACTAATTTTATAATATCTTACACTTTTACAGTGGCAGAGATCAAATGAATAGGCTACCTGATGACTGTACATCCTCTCCTGGGACTCTCTTTTGTATCTTAGGAATCCTGGAAGCCCACGACATGACTTCACTCATTCTCAGCAACATTAATAGGGGCTGCAGCTGCAGTGGGATCTCGTGATGCATTTTGTGTTTAAAGTTTTTAATCCATACATTTTTCCCCAGTTAGTTTTTCATCACACCATCTTAAAATTATGACTAAATTTGCTCATATAAGTATTTGAATGCAAGATCCACACAAACATCATTTACATATTGTTTTCCATATTTACAGAGTTTAAATTGAGTTAAAAAAAAAATATATATATAGGCGTTTAATTCAGATATAGGCTATTTCTTTGATTGGGATTCTGTTATTTGATTTAACTGATATTTAGGAATTCATGTAATTAAAATTAAAGTAAAGTTATGATTTTGTTTTATTACCATACATTATATTCACAGCGCTTCTGCCTCCGTAATATTTAAGTCCGAATCGGCACATGACAGCTAAGTTAAACTGTTAATAACTTAAATAATCAGTTAGGCATTGTTTGAAAAAGATAGTGCTTATCATTGTAAAATACATGATGAACGTCATCTTCCACTCCTTCATTAGTAAAATCATAAATGGGCTTTATTCATTTAGATTTCTTCACCACTCTAACACTAAACGGTTTGATGACGCATTAGTGATACTGAAAGCTGATTGGCCTTGATGGTCATATATGCGGAAAAGGGCAAATTGAATCCATCTAGACTTTATAATAAGATGATGTCCGATTTATCCTCCCTTGAGCCTTTTTGCACGCATTTTGGACAGAAGCAATGACTATGGGGACTATGGTAAGTGCCTTGCGAAGTGGACGCTTTTGCTCAATGAATGAAGATTTTGGACACAAATAATTCCACGGATTATAATAACAATAACAATAATAATAATAATAATTGTCCAGAAAGAATAAATCTCATATGTTTTAAAGAAAACGTCGAAATTAAGTTCGTAAGTATTAAATGTGTTCAGATCCGATGTGCGCTCACGCGCTCTGCTCACGCACGCGCCTTCAGGCGTGAGTGATTGGAATTTTAGTTGCTACAGCGACGCGTGTTACCAATTCTGACTGCATAAACAAACTCGACCCGATCGCTGTCTGTTGTTGAGAGACGAGGCGAAACCAGAGACTTTTGCAGATTTTTCTGTGCGAATCTTGTGAAGCTGTTCGGAGGAGACTTTTATTCTAGAAGACCGGAGAATATATCCTTTACATAGTTTTGTTTTTTAAAGAGTTCATAATATTATTTCTGAGGACACTTTTATTTTATTGTTCTTTTCTTATTTTAGAAGGAGTTTGGGAGTTTTATTTAACTTTTTTTTGTTTTATTTAATTTGTTTTATTTCATTATTTTTCTGAAGAGAGTGTTGTATTCTGTTTTTCTGTATTGTATTTTGTATTGTTTTTATTGCAGATTGAAGGAGGATGCCAATGGCTCACACGGGTGAAAGAGGAGGTGAGTGCTTTATTTTTCATTTGTTTATGGTATGATGTTGTACAATGATGGACTAAATTAATGTGAAGAAACTTGTGCGAGGTAACCCGTGATTATTGACATTGACACTGACATTGATTATTGATTATTATGAAAACATTACTAACTATTTGATGTCTGCAATATTCCAGCCTCGGGCCGCTCCAGATCCAGTAGAGCTACTTTCTCTCAGAAGGCTGGTCAGGAGGATGGAGGCTGGAGACCCGGTTCTGGTGACCGCGATCAGGATCCGCTGCAAGACCCGACCCAGACACAGAGCCAGGAGATTCCTGGATATTTAACACCTCTGTCTTCTGAGTTGTCTTTTTCTGTGTCCACAGGTCAGGCTGACAGGAAGAGGGAGTGGCAGAGCGGCAGCCAGCAGAGCCCAGATGATGGACGTCCGTCCACTTCATCTAAACGCTCTCACAGAGGTCAGAATAGGCTTTTATTAAAGAAGTAAATAAATGATTTGTCTTTGAAAATAGAAAAAAAAAGGAACAATTTGATGTGACCACTGACATTGATTATTAATATTATTTAAAAAAAATCTCTTCCACAGATTCTTCACCAGGCATCATGCCATCATCATCTTTGTCCCTCCCTGAGGACGAAATAGAGAGGCGGTTAAACGATCTAGAGAGGAAGTTATGCGATGTAGAGAGGCAGTTGTTAAGCCTTAGCAGTGGTGATAGCTGGGACAGCCGAAACGAACAGGGCAGTTGCAGCAACTGCTGTTTGTCCAGGTCCGACAGCCTCGAAGGGTGGCTCTGCCCTCCGCTGCCAGGTCAAGTTCCTGCCGAGCCAACAGAGACCTCAAATGGCCGAACTGCTCAGGGTGCCATGGAGGCTTCTCCTGTGAACAAGAGCTCAACAGGTGAGATTGACATAAGGCTGGCCAGATTTTGCTATTTCATGAGTAAGATTGCGTGTTAATGTCCGTCACATTTACTGTTGCTCAGCAAAATTTAGCTGAAATTTTCTTTCTGATTTTTTTTTTTTTTAAAGAAATATTTTAATTGGACGTTCGTCTAACATTTTCAGAGCACATTCAAAAGTAACTTTCCTATGAATTATAAAATAGAAATGTTCCTTTAACCAAGAAAAAACATTTTCAAAACATGGAAAAAAACGTTTTGAACGTTCAGGGAACATTTAGAAATAACGTTTTCTTAACTTAATGGGAACGTTAGCCACGTTCTCAATAAGCCATGAACTCAATGGTACTTGCACTGTCTGACACACACCCGAAACACACGCACAGAAAGCCGCTTCTCTGGCAGCAAACGATCCCCAATAGAATTCTGTTTCACGACTTATTGCTCTTGAATTTGTCAAAGGCAGATAGCTTGGAAATATTTCCATTACTTTGGATTTGTAACATTACAGATAAGAAGTTATGTCGTTATATCATTCTCAATTTGACATCAGAGATGTTTCTAATGGTGTTTTCAATTGTTTTTCTTCATTTCAGAAAAACCTGCAGAATGCAGGAAGACGAAAGTGATTCGTTCTTTCCTCAAGAGGCTCTGGAAGGCTGTGAAGAGTCCTTTCCGCTGCTGTTGCCTCAGTGCTGTGGATGTTGTGGAGCCTTTTGTCCCTCCACCAGATCCGGAGCCAGAACCTGATCCTAAGCCGTCCTCACCTGCGCCAGATCACTCCGGCGTCGAGCCAAATAATGGTAAATCGCCAGTCATTATTTCTCCAACATTATTCTAAACGGTATTGTCGTCTTGTTTTCCTCTAAAGTATCTTACGGCTTGTTTTCAGAGAATATCAATCTTATTTTCTCGACACAACCAGCACTGATATTTTTTAAAATAAAACAGTGGATCTAGCAAGCTCATGTTTGTCTGTTTGTTTTTCAGAGTCCTTTGAGTCTCTCTATAATGTGGGAGAGATGATTGGATCCGGATCGTTTGGCAGTGTGTACGAGGGAACACGCAAATTTGATGGCAAAAAGGTAAATCTTACCGAACTGTACAAACATTTTGCTTATGCATGCATCAAAACATATGTAAAACAATTCACAGATGGTTTAATACTTCGTGCAAGGTCAGGTGCTTGAATACTGTTACTGTTATTGAAAGCGTTTTTTTTTTGTTTTTTTGCAGGTTGCCATCAAGCGGATGAGCAAATTTGACAATTTTCTTTATCTTGATATTGTAAGTTGGCCAAAACCTGAATATGTATTTAGTTGTTTAAGTGCAGATTACTGTAGTTAATGCACCCGTAGGAAGCATTAGGTGTAAATGTGATTGACAAATGAGTCACCAAATAACTTTGAGCTGAAAAGGCTCTTTTGAACGTATCTAGAAAGATCAAAGAAAAGTACATTTAAAAATGATATGTTTTCTTCAGATTATTTCCCAGCTAACCTTCTGTCTACTACTTTTCTCTAGCCTGGGCATCCCGAACCTCTCGTCACAGAAGTGGCGCTGCTGCTGATGATGAGGCGGGAACCGATAAGCCCCTACGTCATACAACTCTACGAGTGGTTTGAACACCCTCGAAAATTCACCCTCGTTTTGGAGTACCCCGAACCCTGCGAGAGCTTGCAGGACGTCATCACTCGTCATCCTGAACTGTGTGAAACAGTAGCACGGGTCTTCATGCAACA
The DNA here is from genome assembly GCA_039654105.1 of Coreius guichenoti. NCBI lineage: Eukaryota > Metazoa > Chordata > Actinopteri > Cypriniformes > Gobionidae > Coreius > Coreius guichenoti. The sequence continues at coordinate 27,527,791 of CM077175.1, read as the reverse complement.
GGCTGTGCTGGCGGTACAACACTGCATCGAGCATGGTGTTTTTCACAATGACATTCATGCGCAGAATTTCCTGTTGAAGAAAAACACCTTCGAGCTCAAGCTGATAGACTTTGGCTGCGGTCAGCTATTTAGCAGTGATGGCTACGAGAGCGACGTATACCTTGGTGAGCATTTTGGGAGTGTGGAAACCTGAATGTAGTGACTTACTAATTATTTGACGCTTTAAAAAAAAGCTCAACAATGTGCAAATGTCTTGCTTACAGGATTACAGGATCACTGCCCACCTGAAGTCTTCACAGAACCTAGATTCCACGCCGTACCAGCAAATGTCTGGGCTCTAGGAGTGCTGTTGTACGAGATGGTGAACGCACGTCGCCCTTTTCGCAACAGAATGGAAATCATACAAGCCAAAGTTAGATTTCAGAACGCCAACTTGTCCCTAGGTGAGTGAATAATATTGATAACATTGATAAACACGCACATAAAGCAAAGGCTCTGTACCGAAACAGTTAAAGCTGAAGTAGGTACGTCTTTTTAAATATATCAACGTATAGCGAGAGTTTGGGGCGTGGCTACTGTAGCAGGCGGAGCCAAGGTAAAAGAAATTCAGCTTTAGTTACAGAAGTGAAAGCCAAAATTCGCTCCATTTATACCTTCAAAGATTAAACGGGTCATGAAGACGTCAAAAGTGAACAGAGCGTTGTGATGCTATACGCGCTACAAAGCACGCTTCAGTTCCATACAGCATCATCATGCACCCGTTCAGAAAGACAGATTTTCATAAAGACAAATGCAACACAGCTAAAAGTATTCCTGATATGTTGGACCTGAAACATGCCTTCACAAGAACCAGTAAGAGCTACGTTTGTGATGTTTAAGTTGGGGAAGACGCGATGCAAGAAAGGGGCAAGGTTTTTTGAAAATGTTTCATTTTGTAATTCCGCTAGGGTCGCAGAAACGACATACTTTAAAGATAATTTTAATTTTAAGATAAATTGACATTATATTAATCATGTTTTAGATGCTGTTTTCATAGATGGTCATGACTAACCAGCTTTCTCCTTATTCAAATTTGTACAGGATGCAGTGATCTGATTGGGCAGTGCCTAGCCCGGGATCCAACTAAACGGCCGACGTTAGAGCAGATGTTACAACATAAATGGATTAGAAATGACTGCTCTACTGTAGATTGGAGAAGTTCAGGACATTCACTCGATCAGTGATTTCAAGTGTGAGGAACTGTAACAGACAGAGTAGGATTATTATCATTTGTCTTCAATTCTGGATTATTTGTAGTGAGGTTTTCAAATTTGTGTTCATTGTAATGTTCTTGCTATGGTCAAGTCACGTCACCCTCATTTAGCGCTTTTTACGATACAGATTGTTTCAAAGTGGCTTCACTGTAATAAACAGGAAAATAACAGAACCTGTGATTCAATTCTGTTGTAAATCAGCTCTAAAAAAACATTCATGAGTTGACTTGTTCATATGATCTTTGTATTGGATAGGAAATAACATACTTGCTGTCCTTGGTGGAGGGCTTGAGCTCGAGACTTGACCCGAAGCCTGAAGTCCAACCCCAACCCGACAGGGAACTCAAGCCGCCACACCAGAGATCTCAGAGCCGGTCCACGTGTGAGCAAGAACATGACTGAAGACTGGAAAGAAGTCATCAAGTCATCACAGACACAGATGACCCGTGTGATTTGAGCCTTTACATCAATAACATTGCCTGCTGTCCGGATGTTTTTTCTTTTTTACTGTGCATTGGCATTGAGGAGCTTTTCACTCTGTGACATACAGCAGAAGACGACATTTGCAAATGTTGAACATTTTTATTTGCAGCTTCAACAGACAAGGCAATTTTCAAGGCATCGTCAAATGTTAAATTCGGTTCCGCCAACCGTTTTCTTCGTCATTGATGCAGCAAACAATTATTTCTCAACATCTGCGCTAGTGTGACTCCATAATTGCAGTTTTGTGCCAATCTCGATTCTTCCGGCTTATAGGTGTGCAAATCAAATTGGTTCCTTTGCACAATTTTGCTAGGTTGTGGGTTAAAGTGATTCGTCAGTATCAACACAACTTGTTGATATTTTTTGCCTTTCGGTTCTTCGGGACTTAGAGGTTGCGCAACAAACTGCATGTTGCTGCACCAACTACACTAATGAGAATGTCTCTATGGCTGCATCCGAAAACTTAAAAATGCTGCCTTTGGAGGATGCATTCCAAGGTAGGAGGCATCAAGGCACGTCCGAATCCAATGTCAGGCCCTGTTTTCGTTTTAACACTGCATTCCAGAAAACGCATGTCACATGACCGTTCTTGCACACTGCATGTACAAGTGTAAACAGTTGCCTCTTGTGCATGTAGACAGCTGCAGTATTATAAAATGCAGAGTTTGACTACACAATGGCTGCTAAAAAGGACAACAAAGTCAGCAAAGCATGCAGTTCCGTCTCCATGTTATTGTTTACACGGTCATCGAGGCTGGTATGTTACAGAGAGAGAGACGGCTCTGGGCTGCGTTTCCCAAAAGCATCGTAAGCGTAAGTTGATCGTAGAACAATTTCCACCAATGGTCTCTACGATCAACTTAAGGCCTGGGTATACTTAATTTTCCGCATCCGCACGCAGTCGTGTCAGCACAGCTCAACCGCGAATGAGCACGGATGGCCGAGTTCGACACATGCACAGTACAATTGTTGTGACTCTTCTGTCTTTCTTGAGCATGAGCTGTTGTATGCGCACCGTCCGCACGGTCTCAAAAATGGGGCTGCACGTGTACGGGGTGTGCAGACGTCCGCAAACCCTCCTGATGACGAAAATTACGTCACGCGGATGGCCGAAGTATACTTTGGGCTTTAAGCTTACGATGCTTTTGGGAAATACGGAAATGTAATATATGTCCCTATATCTGAGTAGTGATGTCATATGTGTTTCATATAAGGCAATACAGTATTAGCACATATATACATCCTCACGATATATGAAGATATAGGTTTATACCATGTATGAAATACCCATAGAAGAATTATTATATATACATATATTCAAATGATTTATATGATGACTTTTTATATGGTACTGTATGTTAATGCCATATATGTAAACAATATATGTCTAATTTATATATGCAAGTTTATTTAAACAACATATATGCAAACATTCAGTATGCTTATATAGGATTTTATATGGATTTATATAGTTGTATACCACATATAAAATACCTATAGTAAAATTAGTATATATGCATATATTACAGATATTTATATAATGAATTTCTATACTGTGCAGTATGTTAAGATCATATATGTAAACAATATATATTTGTAATAATTGATATTTGTAAAAAGTGTATTTAAACATATGCAAACATGTTGTATGCTCATAGAATTCTCTTATTAATTTTGGGCAGTCTACACTGTCAAATTGTTTTTAATTTTGTTTGAAATTGGATCACATGAGTAACTGCAAACTATGGCTGACGGCAAATGTTCATAACTTGTATTAAAATATATGTAGGCTAACAAATATATGAAGCCATGTTTAATAAAGTATATTTGTATAATTATGCAATTCATATACATAATACAAAATAATATGAGACAGACATTATGAACATGTATTTTACATACAAATTTTGTCAGGGTTCTGTCACTTGGATAAGGTTTTATTCTTGGTTTGGTGACAGCTCTGACACTCCTATTGTCTAGCGGGTTTGAGTTCGCTCAGATAATGCACTCTTCTGTCTGAGTGAATTGCTTTGTGTGGTGTTTGGATCCTGGCATTTCATTCTAGTTTGGTTTTGGTTCAGGCTTCAGACATTAATGCTCCATGTGTTTTTTCCCCCCGTTGTGAGCGTACAGTATGAGCATTCGCTTGGTCTCGTGTGAGCATGTAGTTTTGCTTGGGCAGTATAAACTCTTTTGTCCGTGTGTTGTGTGTTTGTTTAGCACGCGGCTCGTGCTCATCATCAGCCGCGTACTTTCATGTTTTGTTCTGTGTAGCATGAAGGGGTTTGTTTGTGTTTTGTTTGTTTATTTTTGAAGTCTAATAAAAAGCCCATTAACCTCTGCATCCTTGAGTCCTTCTTCATCCCTTGCCTCACCTGACAATAAGTAACATTAAAAATATTGTATATTTTAAATTTCATTTGTTTTATACATACAATCTATACTAAGACTCTACGACATTTATCAGTGACATGTCAGTGACAGTAATTTGTCACATATATAATTTGAACGTATATAATATATGGAATAGAGTTGTATGTCAATATATGGAATTGTTCTAATTTCTGGTTTCATAGCTGTGCTTATATGTGCATTTATGTTTTTACTCTATATGAGCATATTAGGATATTTCATATATGAGACATATATGTCAAAATATGTATTATACATACATAAACATATATAATATATGGGATACATTTATATGCCAATATATGGAATTGTTCCAATTTCTAATAGGTTTCATATATGTTTTTACTTTATATGAGCATGTATTTCATATATTGATATTTCATATATGCACATATATTACATTTCCGTATGGAAACGCAGCCCTGGTCTGTTATTGCCGTGTTCCGGTAGCGTAATGTGGGCAGCCATGCCTTCGTTTTGGTCTCTGTTTTGGTCCGTTTACGGTGAAACACAACCCCGGAGTTTTCAAACTAAAACGGGGTCTGCGGCGTTTTCGAAAGTCTCTGTTTTCGAGGGCCGAAAACACAAGAGCAGTGTAGATGCCAGGCGTAACCGTAGCAAATGCGTTTTAAACGAAAACACACTAGTGCAAACAGGACCTCAGCTTCACTTCCTGTCTCCTGAGAGACCTTCATCTGATCGATTTTTGAAGGCAGCATAGATGTATCCTTTGATAACCCACAATCCTATGCGTTCCATTCGGTCACAGTTGAGCTAGAAAAAGAAAGGTGGCGTTTGGTCAGTTTGTGTAAATGTACATTTTGACCATTTTTGACCAACGTTTCTAGCCAGAAATTACTACTGTAGTAATTAAATATTTGTTTAGTTCTTCTCACCAAAGCTTGCTCTATTTTGTTGTACATCATATGCTGTCTCAGAAGTCTGTCTGAAATCAGTTTTGTGAGGTACCTTTGTGTGCAAACGCTGCCTGCTGAGTGACTGCCTATAAGGCAGCAAGGCCTACGTTTTTGGATGCAGCCTATCATTTATCCTCCATCATTTATACTGTTTGCCTCGAAAAAACTGCTCATTGATTTCACAATAGTCCTCCCACGATTGACTCTTTGCATTAGCTGAAAAGGTTCCTATATATCTTTTCCTCTCAAGTGAAGCTTAGAAAGACTTGCACTGGAGCATCCACACAGATGCAGTCTTTTGTCTTTTCCAACTGTTTGTTCATCCAAATGTCCACTGATCCAAAAACATGCAGTGTTGTGCCGATTGTCTACACCAGTGCTTCTCAAACATGTCCTGGGGACCCCCACCTTATCCAATAATTGAGTTTTTAATATCAAACAGGTAAGATAGGGGCACACTCGTTAGGAAAAGGTATGTATAATGTGTAGAAACATACCCATGTATAACAACCCCCTCTTGTGGACATACTATGAACTGCACTTAAGCCCTTCGAATTAATAAAATAAGACAATAAGACATAATAGACACTTTATATTATAATGGTATTTGATGATTTGTTAATTGCATTTAACAGATTACACATTCGACGAAACAGTTTGGTCTGTAAAAGGTGTTTTATGCATGTTTGGGCTGAGTTCTCGCTGCATTTGCACTGTTTTGACCAGCAGGTGTCACCAGCGTGTGGCGTTTGACGCTTCTAAACAGTGAATCATGTTGCCAATCAGTTTTGAAGTTTTGAAAAGCTTGGTTTCTCCCAGCATACACAAGGTGGAATGATTGGAATGGAATGGAATGGAATGATGTTTTTGAAAGAAGTCTCTTCTGCTCACCAAGGCTGCATTTATTTATAAAAATACAGTAAAAACAGCAATATTGTGAAATAGTATAATTCAAAATAATATTTTATAAATATACCTTGAAATGTAATTTATTCCTGTGATGGCAACGCTGAATTTTTAGCAGTCTTCTCCAGCCTTCAGTGTCAGAAATCCTTCAGAAATCACTCTAATATGAGGATTTATTGCTCAAGAAACATTTATTATTATTATTATTATTATTATTATCAATGTTGAAAACAGTTGTGCTGCTCAATATTTTGTTGGAAACCATTAGCTTTTTTCCAGGATTCTATGATGAATAGAAAAAAATAGAAATCTTTTCTAACATTATGGGCCCTGTCATACACCCGGCGCAATGTGACGCCAGGCAAGTGTTTTTTGCTAGTTTCATCCCGACGCAGTCATTTTCACGTCCAGCGCCACGTTGTTTAGCAAATGCACTTGCGCCCATCTGTTCACCCATGTTCTGTTCATCTGTTCGCTGGTCTGAAAACGAGGTGCGTTCAGGCGCGTTGCTATTTTGAGGCAACTGAAATCGTCTGCGCCGTTGACCAACAAAAAGTTGGTCTAAAGTCAATAGCGCAGTATTTTTTGTGTTATTTAAAGGGCGCATTAGTAATATGCGCCTATAGGCGGGTGCACAACATGCGTACATGCTTATATTACACACACAAGGACGCGCAGCAGCACACAAACATTTTTAAATATTAACAATAAAAGGATTCCTCTCTGGAGAACGGTTCAGTCTTTCCACTCGCAAATTTCGGCATGTAAATAGCGAATTTGCCATGGTGCAAGCGTAACTGGCTTTTAAAGGGAATGGGAGATGAGACTCTGATTGGTTTATTGCCCGTTACGCCCAAAACACACCCATGACTCATTAAGAGACTAGGTACAACCCTCTTGGACCATGTTTTTCCGTCGTTAAACTAGCAAAAGTGGATTTGGACATGCCCTAAGTGCACCTGTGCCATGCGCTTCAGACCATGCGCTCAGATCATTAAAATAGGGCCCTTAAAAAAATGTCTTTTTATTGACTTTTAAGCAGAGGCGGACAGTAGTGGAGTATTTTTACTCTGCTTAAGTACATTTTTCAAGTGTCTATACTTTATCAGAGTGTTTTTCTTTGGAAAACTTTTGCTTGACAACATTCCAAAGCATAATGTCCTACTTTTTACTGCACTATGTTCAGTACTGAATATCATTTACTACTTAATTACATTAAAAATGTAGTATTGTATACTTTTCAAGTAAAAGTAATTAAAATTTTACTTGAGTGCAAGTAAGAAAGTACTATATTTTTAATGTAATTAAGTATTAAAGGTAAAAAAACAACTTTTATTTATGAAATGCAGTGCAGTAAAAAGTATGACATTACATGACATAATGCTTTGGAATGTAGTAAAAGTTTTCCAAAGAAAAACACTGATATAGTATATACTTGAAAAATGTACTTGAGTAGAAAGTAAAAATACTTCACTACTGTCCACCTCTGCTTTTAAGCAGGAGTGTATTACAACACAAACCTGTGTTTTCCTCTTTCTTGTGCTTTATCTTGTAGCTCTTCGTCCTCATTGATGAATGGGGTCATCTAGTCGACCAGGTCTGCTTGGCTGTGCCTCAGAACGTCTCAGAGACGGATGCTTTTCATGAACCACAATCTCAAACAACTCTCTGTAGTTCTCACAGCAGAAGTCCTGAAGTCCAATTAGACATTCGTAGATTCAGGAAAAGTGTTGAAGCAATAAGTGACACTGAATAAGTGTTTGTGTCAGCTATATGTCCTTTCTCAAGAGACGAACCTCTTGTGTCTCTGCATATCCCGGATCCAGAAGAGGCCAAGCTCTTGAACCACAGAACTGACAGCATATTGGAGAGTCCCGTTGAGGTTGGGAAGGTCTGTTAAGCTTTCGAGCGAGGGAAACATGCCGAAGCGTTGTGCATATGGATTGTGCAGATCTGATACCCGGTATCCTAAAAGTTTGGACGGGGGGGTGAAATTGCCTCTCTAATGTTATGGTTTGTATATTATAGTATTGTTCTATTTTCATTAGGCTATTGATTGAATTGACATTATTGTTTATTATTTCTATTCTCCTTAATCTTACCAACATTTTAAAACTGTTCACTGTTAATATTAACTATTGTATTGTTTTTATTTGTATGTCACTTTGGACAAAAGCGTCTGCCAAATGCCATAACTATAACATAACCATAATTTTCAACTTACCTGCTTCCTGCATACCGACGCATACGGTTTTCGTTGGTTTTAGCGACAACTACCGATGATATTGGTACTGCCCTTATTTTGTTACCCCTTGGCTTGTGCCACTGGTGTGGTAGACTCGTGCAGGAGGACTTTGTTTGTGCTGTTGATGTATGGCTCAGCTCAGCATCTCTGGCTCTTGCCAGGTCCAAGGCGTAGATTAGACCCACGACGTGTGAGCATTAACCTGGCGCGCTAAAAATATAAGAGGGAGAATGATATCATTGCAAAGTGGTCAGGCTAATGTCTTGTGTTTATTCCACAAGATTTATGGATAAGCTGTTTGATTTATAATTATTAGATTATTTTCTAATTTCACTTACCCTGCTGTGCATGAACATAGCTGTTCCTCAATTTGTGTGTTTCCCATTTGAATGGTCAGCGTATGAGGCGACTGCTGCTTGCGCTGGGACCTATGGGCTTTAGCTTCAATTTTGATTAAATGATTCTCTAATCGGGTGCATATTATGTCGTGGATATATCCCTCGAATGCATACTGCAGTCCCTTTTGTCTGGCTCTCTCAGATATTTCCCCTGTTCGCCAAAAATTACTGATTATTTCCATGGGAATGTCTGACACCGGCGCATACATACTGTAATAGACGAAAGCTTGACAGGCGTAGCAACAGTAACTAAGGAGGGCGGGGCTTAGCGAAGGGTCAATTGGATAAAATGATTAAAACTAAGAAAAGCTTGGTTTCTCCCAGCATACACAAGGTGGAATGATTTGATGATGGAGAAAATCCTGAGTAGTGATGCATCATTGTAAATTACTTAAAACTAAGAGACAATACAGCAGTGCAGTGTCTAACACCATTGTGGTAGACAGCTAGCTACTAAATGCCCCTTTAATGACCCGCTGTTGAAGACCCCTGTAAAGAGGTGATCACACTACACTTTTCATTACATTGATTTATATTCATATGCATGCGAATGCTGGAGACAGGAAAAGTTCAAGTTTGGTGAACTGGCTTGAGAATTTGTGTCATGTGAAGACGTGATCAATAGTAGATTGATATGTGACACTGTGACCTTTTAGCAGAATTAAAAGAAAGCAAACTTTACATTTGCAGGATTGCAGCATTGCAGTAAAGTGGAGTAGATTGCATATTTTTACATTTTGAATTGTAGCCTATAGGTTGTATGTTTTTTTTTTTTTGTTTTTTTTTTTTAAAAACAGTGTGACGTCATGCTAAATTTTGCTAGTGTCTAGTGTGAAATTGGAACGCATCAAGCCATTTATTGAAATTAACAAAATGTATTCACTTTTATTGCTGATGTGTTGTGACTGTTATTATCATTTTTAGACTCATAAAGATAACTTAAGCTAAGATATTTTTCAAGAGACTGAATGCACTGATTCACTTTAGCATAAGACTGGAAAACAAACAAGAGGCCTTATATCCAGAAGTTTACAGCCTTTAATTATAGTTTAAAACAGATGTCAATCAGTAAGTGTACCTTCTTGATTTCCTCCTAAAAATTGACTTTTCCATTTTGGGGTTTTCCCAGAGTAGGTGCAATTTTTATGTTAAAGATATGCATCTGTGAATGACACAGCTGAAAAGATAGTGTATTTGTGGTGCAAACGTTTCGCTTGCGTGTTTCAAAATGTTTAAATGCTGTCCTTTCTAAATCTTGCGACCTCCATTTGTGTTGTTTTGGTATCAGTACATCAAACAAAATGAATTCATGAAAGGATGTGGCTTGCATATGCGCTTATACACTGTTAACCTCTGCTTTGACGTCTCAGCCACATGAATCATGTCAGCCTGAGCGTGTATTATGATGCACTAGATTATGTGCATCGCCAGTAAAAAATTTACTTGTGAATGCCTGAGTAGAGCCAGATTTAACACAATTATAAGCATTGATAAAATCACCATTAAATCTAAACTGACAATTCTTATTTTTTATAGAATATTGCAGTATTTATAAATGTTTTATCTGTGCACATTTTTTAAAATGTAATTCATGTGCCCTCGTAATCTATAATTAAACCAACTTCTCCTTCTTGCAGCTCATCTCTTCTCTTCTCTGATGATGGGTTCACTGGTGTGAGGGTGGGACAACCTGTCACTCATATGACATCACAGCAATAGCAAACCACAACCATCCAATCACAAAACCACAAAATCAAGTCCCGCCCTACTTTTTTTTAAATTCGAGAAGCCGTTTCACTGAGATATAGGGAAGAAAAAACTATTGCAATTTCTATTTCATTCCTTTCATTTCACAACACATGAAGGCAATTTGTAAAATAGTTTTTTTTATTTTTTAAATCTTCTTTAAATCTGCTTTGAGTTACAATGCCGCCCATAAAATATCCCTTCTCTAACAGATATCACTAAAACAGGTGTCCTGAGAAAACACACTTGTCATCTTGGCATACCTTGTAAAAAAACAAAAACAAACAAACAAAACAACAACAACAACGACAACAAAACAGTCTGACAGGGAGGGGAGTGTTAACCAATCAGAAAACTTATTGGCTGCTCTTAGCCAATGGCATGAGTTTGGGGTGGGACCAACTGTTAGTAGTGGACAGGGAGTGTCTGGGAAACCTGTTTAGAAACAGTTGTCATGGGCGTGTGATGGCGGCCGTGTTTTTCGAGATATACGAATGTCCTCAAAGGCAGTCTTGGCACCTTGGACAAAGACACCGCATGCCAATTTTCAGGTCAATCAGACTTAGGGTAGCGTAGTTATTGCGTAGTTTTTTTCATGTTAAAGCACCACCAAGTGGCCAGTCGCTGCGCCCTTTTTCACAAGATCACAGAATGAGCTCTTACATATGTGTGCCGAGTTTGGTGAAAATATCTAATTCCGTTCACAAGTTATAGCCATTTTAGCCCTTAGAGACTGTGAATTGAAATTTAAACTTTTTTTTTTTGATAATTATTGACAAATTAGACTCCAGGGAATCTTGCTGCACTGGTTTGGTTCCGATCAGTCCAAAAACCTAGGACTAGTTTGTTTTTCAAAAAATCCAAAATACCCGAAAATTTCGCCAAATCGACGATCAAATCCGAAGCATGCATTTTTTCCTTCTTGAGCCAAGGATTTCAACGATATAAGACACTTGAGCCTACACCTAACGGTTTTTGGAGTTATGAGTGATTCCGTACTTTTCACCACCCGTCAGGCCGATCGGGGCACGACTTTGGTAACGTGGTAGATGGTGTGAGTAAGAAGACTGTTCATAAGAAGTTTCTACCATTTACGGTTTGGTCTGCCCGATCACTTTTAGGGGAGAATGCTGATCCTTGGAAATTTTAACAATTACAATAGGGTTTCAGCGCTACACGCTTGAACATCTAAATACACAGTTTAGCCCACATACAGACTGATGTTGTGATCACTGTGAAGAGTTTTGAAAATATTGAAAGTATTGAGAAATGTGTCTTAGTGATTGTAAAAAACTGTAATGTCAATATACAAGACTACTTGTACTTCCTAAATCTGCGTTTTACCTTAAAATGTACCATAATAATACAGGAGGTTGAACAGAAAGCCACATGATGAATCAAGAGTTCATCAAGTGGCCTGTTCATAAGGCCACTACTTGGTCAATACTTGCAAATAGACTTTGCACAGGGTCATGTAGACTACAAATGCTAACATAGTGCCATAAACCTTAATTAAATAACAGAAAGTGTAATACAAAACACCTTAATGTACATTACTGATAACAAAAACAAGAAGAAACAAAACTATTTAAATAATCATATGTGATGTGTCATGTTTTTTTTTACAGTAAGTTTTATGGTGACGTAGTTTTTATTTCCAAAAAAACATAAATTTGATAGTATTTTACATTAAAATTACTAATAATGTGATTACTAATAATGTGATGTTAAACCATTTTTCATATTTTTTTTTACCTTAGGTTTTTACTGTAGCATTTTTAATGTAGCATTGTTATTTCTGTAAAAATTACAAACCTGTTTTACAGTGATTGATGCTTAATGGTACTGACTTCATATACTCTTATATCATAGATATCATGTATCACAGATGTATTGCCATCAGGGTGATATTTATTAAATATGTTTTTCAGATCACATTGACATTCAAATATATATTTGACAGCATTATTGGACAAATTTTTTAGAAAACAATGAAGCTCAAATAAAGGAACTAGTGATAATTTGGGGTAATTTTGGAGTTTATTGATTGGTACAATGTACACATATCATTAACAGTTTTTTCTAATGAATAGTAATTTACAGTATGCTGCTTATTGCGGTTTAAGGTATAAGACAATGGAAGTAAATTACGCAGACGTTTTACAGAGCACCTGACCGGCCATAAAACCTGCAATATTCTCACAGAGGAAATGGAACTTTTAATTTGCAAGTGAGCATTGGAAAAAAAAAAAGAACTAGATGTGTGATATGGTCATTTTTATCCTAGATGAGGGGTACTGAGTGGGCACCTCAACTTCCCTTCTGTCTGTGATATTTGAAAAGAGTACGATGACTATCACACTGTCTGTGTAAATAGGGAAGTGGTGACAGAAACCCAGGCGTCACCATGTGATGTTACCCCCCCCCCCCCAAGCTTGCGGTCATGAAACAGAAAGCAGCATGCTGAAGGGGATGTCCAATATCAATTTCTTATATCTATACCTGTATCTTATAATTCATATGGTGTTTTGAATTGTAAAGGAAAGTCCCTAGAACTTTGCACTGAATGTCTGTTTTGAAAAACAATTTGAGCATCTATAATCTCAGATAGAACAGATAGAACAATATATTACACATAAGTGACATCAACAAATCTTTCTTAGAACTAACTCTTCTGAACCATTTTTAGCAATGACCAAGTGTCCATTTTGAACAGAATATCAATTGTTTTATCATTTAAGACCGTACAAACATCTTTTTGTTAAATAATCTGGGTTATTTCGATTGTCCACTTGAGACATTATACTAACTATAAGTAACTTTGCAACTACATGTCAACTAACCCTCATTAGAGCAGTTGATCTCAACTTTTTGACCACAAAAATATTTGAAGGTCCCCTCTTCACTCACAATTTCTACCCAATAAAATATTTTAGATATTTAACTTTTAATACTTGTTTTGTCTTATTTAAAATAATTTTAAGTCATCTTGAGGCCCCCTTGTGTTGAGAACCAGTGTATTAGAGTATTAGTAGACTGTTAGGGTACGTTTACACAACAACGATGTAGTAAAAACGGAAAAGTTTTTCTTTCGCATTTTCCGCGTACAGACGGAAACGTTGTCAAAACGACCACGTCGTGACACGGATCCACGAAAATGAATAAAAACACTGTATTCTGCTGCCAGGCCAGTAGATGGCGACGTCACTTTGTAAAGAAACACTACACGCCTATAGACTGAACACGTAATACGCATGAGCATGATGTCAATGTTTTCACAAATTCACGTTTACACAGAGACGATAACGGTATCATTTTCGGCCCCTTAGGTTACAGGTGTTAGGGTTAGCGTTAGTAGAATATGTTGACACATCCTACCAAAGTTACTTCTAGTCAGTATAATGTCTGTTGGGGACCATCAAAAAATAGTGTTATCAGATAAAGCAGACAGTCTACTAATACTTTAATGACTAGTAGTTGACACGTTACTTATAGTTAGTAGAATGTCTAAAGTGGACCATCAAAATATGTTACCATTTTGCTGCAAAAGTGTTCTTTCCTTTAACATAAATGTCAATATTCAAATACATTTTTTTAATGTTGAATGTAAATTTTCCCTATAACAACAACAAATTATTTTCTATTTGCAGTTCTGTTTATTAAGTTATTAAATGGCTCTTAAAAATAAACGTCCAACCTAGACAACCAACTTTTTTTTTTTCATCAGTGTTTTTCTACAGAATGAAATCAGTGGTACTTTGATGGATCCAGGAAATACAAGCCTTTTTTGATTATTTGTTGGCGTGCTTAAGTAATATATCCAACTGAAACATCTTAGACATTTTGAAATTGCTAGGTGTGTTATACAGATTATTGTGAGAATATCTCATCAGTTCCCCACCGCGCATGCAAAAACAGTCGGATTTACATTTGCTCTGTACATTGTGTGTTCATGAATCATTTCATACCACATGAAATTGTTGAGTTCATTGACTGTCATTAGTATTATTCCCAAGTCATCTCATGCCAACCAGATTTGACACTCATCCAGAAATGAAAATAATGTTAAATAAGGTCCATATGGCGCTCCTGTGGTTGCAGCGTGTTTCAGATCTCCTGTGGTTCATCACAGGTGAGCTGTACAGAAGGCACATTTGTCTTTGTGTATCCCACAGCCGTGCAGAACAATACACGGCAGTGTAACAGTGTAACACGGCACATATAAAAAGTAGCTTATTCAAGCTTTTGTGTGGATCACAATGTTCAGTGCAACCCGAGTCCAGGCCAAAGCCTGATTCACGGCCATCTTGTCCATTGCACCAACGGTCCCACAGATGTGTTTAAAGTCCTACAGTCCCTCATTTAAAATGTTCTCAGACCTTAATCCTATGCGAGACTGATTCCAGAAGCGATCTGTACATGTCCGAGCGAAGAAACCTCGGATATGAATCTCTCTCCATAAGACCAAAGACAATTCTCTGAGCTTCATCGAAACACACTCTAGTTGGAGCTAGGACATTCTGCTTGATAAGCTCTCTTGTGACGTGGTCAATGTTTATCTGAGGAGAGATTGACGGAGAAGCATATTGGCATTGATCGATCACTTCGTCGCTCAATAAAACCACATAGAGAGCTTCACGCTGTGCTAGTGTGCTTACCTCTTTGGGAGCTTCTGCCTTGATGTAATGCTCAAATATCTTTTTGGCTCTCGAGGATAGCCTGGACGAACTCCTGATTTTTTTGAAGTCTTCACAAACCAGCCAAAATTCAATGTTCTCATCGCTGAACTCAGACTTGAGGAAGGTGTGGAATGTTGCCATGCCATCTACAAAAAGAAACCACAGGGTTAATCTGTTGCTCAATGCAAATGCATCTGGCCTCAGTGAGTGTTTGGACACCTAAATCACCACAAACAACTGAATTTCATTGTATTAGATACAAAATATGAGTATAAAAATATCTAGTGGCAGCTGCAAAACATGGGCCTTTCTCAGAGCAAATGCTTTTATGAGCAATTTTTAAAATGACTTTCAACCAGTTGGTGTCAAGATGATCGTTCTTTATAATAAATTATTATCTTGATTCCTTGGTTTTAAAACCAAGAAATTTATATATGCAAATATGATCTCTAACATACGAACCGAAAGACAAAAGCAGCTTCGCTATTACAAAAACTATTTGGACATTGAAATAATATTTTTGAGCTTATGCTCACCAAGGCTGCATTTATTTGATCTATTTGATCAGAAATACAGTAATATTGTGAAATATTATTTACATTTAAAATAACTGATTTTAAATGTATTATATTTTAAAACTGTAATTTATTCCTGTGATGCAAAGCTGAATTTTCAGCATTATTAGTCTTCAGTGTCACATGATCCTTCAGAAATCATTCTAATATGCTATACATTGTGTGATACATTTTTTTCCAGGGTTTTTTATGGTTCAAAAGAATGGCATTTATTTGAAACAAAAATATTTTGTAACATTAGAAATGTCTTAACTGTCACTTTTGATCAATTTAATGCATCCTTGCTAATTAAAAGTAGCAATTTCTTTAAAAAAAAAAAATCTTAACAATGCCAAACTAGTATACTGTATATATAAATTTAACCTTAATGTGTGGCTTATGTGTCCAAATAGCTTTTTTATAACTGAAGCTGCTTTTCTCTTTTGCTTTGCATATGGTCAGTTCCTTGATCCAGCTATCTGACCATCTAGTAAACAGTGCAGGTTTTGTTCATATATTTTTGCCCTGTCCTACATGATGTCAATTAAATCCAAAATGGAAAAGAAGTGGTCGTGAATGCTGTGATAAAATGCTCTTGTGAATATAAAATTCACAGATATGTGTGCACAATATCAAGCGTATTAGATTCAATACGTTAATTAATATATGAACTATATGTCACTTACATTTGGATCTAAGGAGGTTTTCCAATGACTGGGACCACAGCAGGGTCTCACCAGGGTTTAGTCTGTTTGAATAAAACATAATTAGTGTACATTCAAACACAGTCCACAATAGTGGATTACAATTATGATTATATTCCACAAGAAAAAAGTAAAGTGGAAATAGCTTACTTGTCTGTCAACGGGCAACGAAATCGCCACTTGTCTAGTCTCCTGAGGAGTGAGAATTAGTTTGGTTAAATATCTAAGACAAATGCACTAATTCCAGGATATATTCTGTTTTTACCACACACACACACATACATTTTGAAAGTAATTACAGCAATAAACTACACTTACCGGGGATTGACTTTTTTATCCTCCTGGTTCATGTTCTTTATTTCAGTTGAAGATATGTCAGTTGACAATATGGTTGGCATCTTAACAAAAACTTTTTTGGTGATGATAGGCCTGTGTTGATGTGCTGTTGTGCTTCAGTTATTTCAGTTAATAAGAGCGGGCTGTTTTCACAACCCTTTTTATGCAGTCTTGGCGTCATCAGTTTAGAATCACCTAACCACAAAAAAAAAAAAAAGAGAGGAAGTTTTTTAGGGTGACGCTAACTAGCTGAGACAGGCGCAATGTTTCTGTCTATGAAACCAGCTACAGCAGGTCTGTGGAGATGCAGAGATGCAAATCAAACTGGAAAGTTTATGGACAGATAAGCAAATGCTGACTTTTACATCAGACCTTTTTTTTTTTTTTTTTTTTTTTACAAGCTCTGTGTTTATATTTAGAAAACAAACAATGTTCTTTTGTCAATGTCTGTTCTTTTTTCATATTCTTGTCTTGTTTGCCTTTTCCATCATTAATATACTATCATATGGTGTATTTTGGGGAATAAAGTCATCTGAACTGATGGCTACAAATGTAACACGTAACCATGTAACAAATTTCTTAATTAGATGTATTAAAAAGGCTAGTTAGCGCCAAGATATTTTGTTGCATTATATTTTCAACCCTTGATGCAGTAAAATGTGTTTAATGTTCAACAGGGGTCTGAATATGCACAGTTTCATAAGACCTAACAAATGTTAATAGTGTGTTAGGAGCTGTTTACACGGCATCATTTTCAACTAAAAACTGAAAACGTTATGCGTTTTGCCCATTCATTTACACGACAACGGCCTTTTGGTGGCCTGAAAATGCAAGCATTTGAAAACGGGTTTCAAAGGGCAAGTTTTTGAAAACGATACCGTTATCATCTCTGTGTGGACTGCAAAAACATTAATTTGTGAAAACGGTGACATCATGCGCATGCGTATTACGTGTTCAGCTTATAGGTGCGTAGTGTTCCTTTACAATGTGACATCGCCAACTACTGGCTTGGCAGCAGAATACAGCGTTTTAGTTGTTTTTCGTGGATCCGTGCGAACGGGGGAAAGTTTTAACGTTGCCGTCTGTACACAAAAAAAAGTTTCTGTTTTTAGTACATCGTTGTTGTGTAAATGTACCCTTAGTAATAGGTGTCACGTGATATCTTCCTTTAGCTAATCAAAAGTGCTTTTCTTAAGCGTTTAGCACTATGCTAAACTAGGAGGCTAAGGTGTTTGTTTGCTATCCAAAGGAATTGTGAACAAATAAAGAAAGGGAAATGTTTGGTTACAAGTGTGCACTGATGCCATTGCTGTGTCCCAATGATATACTCATTCACTATTCCCTACATAGCTAATGCCACGTATGTGCATGTGAATTAGGGAACCTTTTCCAAAACAGCTTTCCGCAAAAACTCTGCAATATCCCAGTTTTGTCATCTCAAGAATTGTGCTTATTCAGTAATGAGCTCCACCATAGTTAGCAAAGAGGTAACAACATAAACAGATAGTTAGCTAATCCCTGGAGTTGCAGGGACATTTGCTTGTGGTTCATAAGAAATATGATTTTGCAGAAAATCCAGTAAAATTGTAAAACGGTCCCAATGCTTAGGGATTTTTGCTGAGGAAAATAATGTACCGTCTACTGAGCCAAGTCACTGTAACACAACAGGAAGCCCCATTCAAGTCAACAGTTTCACTTCTGTTTTTGATGTTTTCTGAGACTTTAAATGTTCACCCATACAGCAAAGACATACATACATACATATACGTATGCACATATATATATATATATATACACTCACCTAAAGGATTATTAGGAACACCTGTTCAATTTCTCATTAATGCAATTATCTAATCAACCAATCACATAGCAGTTGCTTCAATGCATTTAGGGGTGTGGTCCTGGTCAAGACAATCTCCTGAACTCCAAACTGAATGTCAGAATGGGAAAGAAAGGTGATTTAAGCAATTTTGAGCATGGCATGGTTGTTGGTGCCAGACGGGCCGGTCTGAGTATTTCACAATCTGCTCAGTTACTGGGATTTTCACGCACAACCATTTCTAGAGTTTACAAAGAATGGTGTGAAAAGGGAAAAACATCCAGTATGCGGCAGTCCTGTGGGCGAAAATGCCTTGTTGATGCTAGAGGTCAGAGGAGAATGGGCCGACTGATTCAAGCTGATAGAAGAGCAACTTTGACTGAAATAACCACTCGTTACAACCGAGGTATGCAGCAAAGCATTTGTGAAGCCACAACACGCACAACCTTGAGGCGGATGGGCTACAACAGCAGAAGACCCCACCGGGTACCACTCATCTCCACTACAAATAGGAAAAAGAGGCTACAATTTGCACGAGCTCACCAAAATTGGACAGCTGAAGACTGGAAAAATGTTGCCTGGTCTGATGAGTCTCGATTTCTGTTGAGACATTCAGATGGTAGAGTCAGAATTTGGCGTAAACAGAATGAGAACATGGATCCATCATGCCTTGTTACCACTGTGCAGGCTGGTGGTGGTGGTGTAATGGTGTGGGGGATGTTTTCTTGGCACACTTTAGGCCCCTTAGTGCCAATTGGGCATCGTTTAAATGCCACGGCCTACCTGAGCATTGTTTCTGACCATGTCCATCCCTTTATGACCACCATGTACCCATCCTCTGATGGCTACTTCCAGCAGGATAATACACCATGTCACAAAGCTCGAATCATTTCAAATTGGTTTCTTGAACATGACAATGAGTTCACTGTACTAAAATGGCCCCCACAGTCACCAGATCTCAACCCAATAGAGCATCTTTGGGATGTGGTGGAACGGGAGCTTCGTGCCCTGGATGTGCATCCCACAAATCTCCATCAACTGCAAGATGCTATCCTATCAATATGGGCCAACATTTCTAAAGAATGCTTTCAGCACCTTGTTGAATCAATGCCACGTAGAATTAAGGCAGTTCTGAAGGCGAAAGGGGGTCAAACACAGTATTAGTATGGTGTTCCTAATAATCCTTTACGTGAGTGTATATATATATATATGCATACGTATAGCATTCCTGCGAACAAGGTGTGAATACTGAAATGGATGCAACTAAAACTTATTGAAAAGTATGTTTTAAAATAAATGTAATATATATATATATATACAGTGGGGAGAACAAGTATTTGATACACTGCCGATTTTGCAGGTTTGCCCACTTACAAAGCATGTAGAAGTCTGTAATTTTTATCATAGGTACTCTTCAACTGTGAGTGACGGAATCTAAAACAAAAATCCAGAAAATCACATTGTATGATTTTTAAGTAATTAATTTGCATTTTATTGCATGACATAAGTATTTGATACATCAGAAAAGCAGAACTTAATATTTGGTACAGAAACCTTTGTTTGCAATTACAGAGATCATACGTTTCCTGTAGTTCTTGACCAGGTTTGCACACACTGCAGCAGGGATTTTGGCCCACTCCTCCATACAGACCTTCTCCAGATCCTTCAGGTTTCGGGGCTGTCGCTGGGCAATACGGACTTTCAGCTCCCTCCAAAGATTTTCTATTGGGTTCAGGTCTGGAGACTGGCTAGGCCACTCCAGGACCTTGAGATGCTTCTTACGGAGCCACTCCTTAGTTGCCCTGGCTGTGTGTTTCGGGTCGTTGTCATGCTGGAAGACCCAGCCACGACCCATCTTCAATGCTCTTACTGAGGGAAGGAGGTTGTTGGCCAAAATCTCACGATACATGGCCCCATCCATCCTCCCCTCAATACGGTGCAGTCGTCCTGTCCCCTTTGCAGAAAAGCATCCCCAAAGAATTATGTTTCCACCTCCATGCTTCACGGTTGGGATGGTGTTCTTGGGGTTGTACTCATCCTTCTTCTTCCTCCAAACACGGCGAATGGAGTTTAGACCAAAAAGCTCTATTTTTGTCTCATCAGACCACATGACCTTCTCCCATTCATCCAGATGGTCATTGGCAAACTTCAGACGGGCCTGGACATGCGCTGGCTTGAACAGGGGGACCTTGCGTGCGCTGCAGGATTTTAATCCATGACAGCGTAGTGTGTTACTAATGGTTTTCTTTGAGACTGTGGTCCCAGCTCTCTTCAGGTCATTGACCAGGTCCTGCCGTGTAGTTCTGGGCTGATCCCTCACCTTCCTCATGATCATTGATGCCCCACGAGGTGAGATTTTGCATGGTGCCTCAGACCGAGGGAGATTGACCGTCATCTTGAACTTCTTCCATTTTCTAATAATTGCGCCAACAGGTGTTGCCTTCTCACCAAGCTGCTTGCCTATTGTCCTGTAGCCCATCCCAGCCTTGTGCAGGTCTACAATTTTATCCCTGATGTCCTTACACAGCTCTCTGGTCTTGGCCATTGTGGAGAGGTTGGAGTCTGTTTGATTGAGTGTGTGGACAGGTGTCTTTTATACAGGTAACGAGTTCAAACAGGTGCAGTTAATACAGGTAATGAGTAGAGAACAGGAGGGCTTCTTAAAGAAAAACTAACAGGTCTGTGAGAGCTGGAATTTTTACTGGTTGGTAGGTGATCAAATACTTATGTCATGCAATAAAATGCTAATTAATTATTTAAAAATCATACAATGTGATTTTCTGGATTTTTGTTTTAGATTCTGTCTCTCACAGTTGAAGAGTACCTATGATAAAAATTACAGACCACTACATGCTTTGTAAGTAGGAAAACCTGCAAAATCGGCAGTGTATCAAATACTTGTTCCCTTTCGTTCAGTCACTCCGAGTAACGTCAGTGACTGACGAATGGGGGTTTCGCTTAGAAGCCTATCATCTTCGAGATCTAGAAAACGCCCAATGGCAGCGCCAATGCCATGGGCATGCGGAATTTGCATAGCGTAACTCCGCCCCACAGCGTGGGTATATAAGGAAGTACGCTGGCAACATCGCATTATGTTTCTGCTTCGGAGCCAAGAGTATCTCTTCACTCCTCAAGCCTTCTGAGTATCGTCAGCTTCTTCGAGACGAACAGCTTTCCAGTTGGTGTTGGTGTGACGGCGTGTTCCAGCGATCGTTTACTGCCTGCCTGCTGATCTGTGCAGTGGTCTGCATTCAGCCGGTATTCGGTCCCTGGGCGCTTCGGCATCACTGCGAAGCTTCCTCTCTTAAAAGAGCTCACACTTGGCACGTCTTTTTCAAGATGTCTCGCCAGTGTGCTTCTGGGTGTGGTCGATATCTGCCGCCCTCTGATGGGCACAATCACTGCCTGATGTGCTTGGGCTTTCAGCATGCTCAGGCAGCGTTTGTGGATGAGACATGTTCCCACTGCGGGGACATGCCCATCTCGGTGCTGCGGTCGAGACTCAATGAGCTCCGTAATAGAGTGAGAGTCCCCTCTGCCACACCCCAATCTGCGGTCTCTACGCGAGGCAGCACTTTGGCTGGTGGCCAGGGTGACCTGAGGGTGACGGTGTGGAACAAAGCCCCGACGCTCATGCCTCGGACCACACCCCCCTCTAGCGCACCGTTCCCGCCGTGCGCTCAGACTGAGACACCGGAGCCGGCTCCTGCTGTTCCGAGTGTGTCGTTTGGCGCCGCAGAGGACGAGCGAATGTCGATCGCCGCATCACAAGGTGGGCTGGAGTCCTCCGAGGATGATGATTCGGCTGTGCTGCCGCCTTCCGGTGTGCCAGCATTGTCCGAGTCGGACCCGGAGTTGACAGCCATGCTTTCCCGGGCAGCCGCGAGTCTCGGGTTGGAGTGGAACCCTCCACCCCGTCCTGAACGCTCGCGGTTGGACGATTGGTTTTTGGGGGCGCCGCGTTCTGACACCCGTCAGACCACGCCCCCAATACCTTTTTTCCCGGAGGTGCATGAGGAGGTCACGCGGTCCTGGAAGTCCCCGTTGTCTTCCCGTGACCGATCGGCGGCCTCCTCCACCTTCTCTGCCCTCGATGGGGCCGCGGCCAAAGGGTACACTGGGGTTCCCCCGGTTGAACGCTCTGTTGTGATGCAACTGTGTCCGCAGAGTGCTTCAACGTGGCGTGGCGACCCTAAGCACCCCTCCAAAGCCTGTAGTTTCACATCAACCTTGGTGGCGAAATCCTGCAGAGCTGCGGGGCAGGCTGCCGCCTCTTTGCATGCCATGGCCATCCTTCAGGCCTACCAGGCCCGGATGCTCAAGGACATGCACGAGGGTAGAGCTGACCCAGGGCTCAGAAATGAGCTGCGTGCCGCCACCGACCTCGCCCTCCGGGCGACGAAGGTGACCGCACGCTCCCTGGGCCAGGTGATGTCCACAGCAGTGGTCCAGGAGAGACACCTATGGCTCAACCTGGCTGATATGCGGGACGCCGAGCGGACTCGTCTCCTCGACGCTCCCATATCCCAGGATGGGCTATTCGGCGGCGCGGTTGAGAACTTCGCCCAACAGTTCTCAGCCGCCCAAAAGCAGACTGAGGCCATCAAGCACGTACTGCCCCGGCGGCCAGCTGCTGCTTCCACCCAGCCGCCGGCACAGTTGCCTCAGTCTGCTCGCCGCCGAGGGCGCCCTCCCGCGGCTCCCGCCCCTCCCGCGCCACCCAAGCAGCAGCCTCCACCTGGGCCGCGCCGTGGAGGACGCCGTAGGAAGGCGCCCCAGTCCGCTCCAGCCCCGCAGCCCGCCAAGCGCCAGGCTAAGCGGCGCTCCTGACGCGGACAGCTCAGGGATGGGCAGTTCTTTCCAGGAGATGGTAGCAGGACCACTCCTTCCCCCGGTGGAGGGCCGGGGGAGAATCCTTTGTTCCGCTGCTGGCCCCCGGGTCAGCAGCACCCTTTTATGGTTAAAGAAAGAACTGACATACCCATCCCTGAGCGACCAGAGACCGATGGCAGTGTGCGCCGCCCCCGGGCCACGCCACTCTCGTCCCTCTCTGACGCCAGTCTCCTCTCAGAGCAGACCCCAGTGGAACGCGCGTCCTTCCCTGGTCTCCTCTGTCAGGACGCGGCTGATGACCGTGCCCCCACACCGGGACGCTACGCCTCCCACGTCTGGGCCGGTCACGCCGCCTCGCTGCCCCACCCGGGGTACGTCTATGGTTCGCATGACCCCGCTGGTGCAGTTTCTGGGAGCCTGGCTTCAGCTCCCTGGACTGTCCCGCTGGGTCGCGAAGACCATCAGGCTCGGCTATGCGATTCAGTTCGCTCAGGCTCCTCCTCGTTTCCGGGGAGTCCGATTCACCATAGTGGGGCCCAATGCCCCCCTCATGCGTGCGGAGGTTGCTACCTTGCTGGCGAAGGGTGCGATCGAGCCTGTCCCTCCAGCCGAAATGGAGTCCGGCTTCTACAGCCCTTACTTCATTGTACCCAAGAAAACCGGTGGGTTACGACCGATCCTGGACCTGCGCGTCCTGAACCGATCCCTTCACAGGCTTCCGTTCAGGATGTTGACAGCGAAACGCCTTTTCGAATGCGTTCGTCCAGCAGATTGGTTTGCAGCGATCGACCTGAAGGACGCCTACTTCCATGTCTCCATTCTTCCTCGACACAGACCGTTCCTACGGTTTGCTTTCGAGGGGCGGGCATACCAGTACGCGGTCCTCCCATTCGGGCTAGCTCTGTCCCCTCGCGTCTTCACGAAGATTGTCGAGGCAGCCCTTGTGCCACTCAGGCAACACGGGGTTCGCATCCTGAACTACCTCGACGACTGGCTGATCCTCAGCCACTCTCGAGAGCAGGTGTGCGAACACAGAGACCTGGTGCTCCAGCACCTAGCCCGTCTGGGCCTTCGGGTCAACTGGGAGAAGAGCAAACTCTGCCCAGTGCAGAGGATCTCTTTTCTCGGTATGGAAATCGACTCGGTCGCCATGTGTGCGCAGCTTACGAGCGAGCGCACGCAGTCACTGCTGACTTGCCTTCGTCAAATCGAGAGCAAGAGTGCGGTTCCACTGAAGTTATTTCAGAGGCTCCTGGGGCATATGGCATCTGCAGCCGCGGTAACGCCGCTCGGTTTGCTTCATATGAGACCGCTTCAGCACTGGCTTCGCGATCGAGTCCCGAGATGGGCATGGCAGTCGGGCACGCTCCGGGTCCCAGTGACTCGGGCCTGCCTGCAGACCCTCACCCCGTGGTCGAACCTCAGTTTTCTACGGGCCGGTGTGTCCTTAGAACGAGTTTCCAGGCATATTGTTGTGTCAACAGATGCCTCCACCACGGGCTGGGGTGCCATGTGCAATGGACATGCTGCCGCGGGCTCCTGGACAGGACCCCAGCGCCTCCTGCATGTCAATTGCCTCGAGTTGCTGGCAGTACGGTTCGCCCTGCACCGCTTCCGAGCGCTGCTCAAGGGTCAACACGTGCTAGTCCGGTCAGACAACACGGCCACAGTAGCGTACATCAACCACCAGGGTGGTCTGCGTTCCCGCCGCATGTCTCAACTCGCCCGCCATCTCGTCTTATGGAGTCAGAAGCACCTGAGGTCCCTTCGTGCCATCCATATCCCGGGAGTCCTGAACCGTGCAGCCGACGAGCTCTCACGGCTTCAGCCACTTCCTGGAGAATGGAGACTCCATCCCCAGACGGTTCAGCTGATTTGGGAACAGTTCGGCGACGCACAGGTAGATCTGTTTGCCTCCCACGACTCTTCCCATTGCCGCCTGTTTTATTCCCTGACCGAGGGCCCCCTCGGCACGGACGCTCTGGTGCACAGCTGGCCGCGGGGCCTCCGCAAGTATGCGTTTCCCCCAGTGAGCCTTCTTGCACAGCTTCTGTGCAAGATCAGGGAGGACAAGGAGCAGGTCATTTTGGTCGCCCCGTATTGGCCCGGCCGGACCTGGTTCTCCGAACTCGTACTCCTTGCGACAGCCCCTCCCTGGTCGATTCCTCTGAGGAAGGACCTCCTTTCTCAGAGACGGGGCACCCTTTGGCACCCGCGTCCCGATCTTTGGAACCTCCACGTGTGGCTCCTGGATGGGACGCGGCAGGTTTGAGTACCCTACCACCTCAGGTGGTGGCTACCATCACTTCCGCTAGGGCCTTGTCTACTCGACACGCCTATGCGTTGAAGTGGAACCTCTTCGTCACCTGGTGTTCTTCTCGCCAAGAAGACCCCTGGAAATGCCCGATCGGGTCCGTGCTCTCATTCCTCCAGGAAGGGTTGGAACGAAGGCTGTCTCCTTCCACCCTCAAGGTTTATGTGGCCGCTATTTCTGCCTACCACGACCTTGTGGAGACGAAAAAGGTAAGTCAGCACGACCTGGTCATCAGGTTCCTGAGGGGAGCGAGGAGACTGAATCCTCCTCGCTCTCCCCTCGTACCCTCTTGGGACCTCGTAGTAGTCCTAAACGCTCTGCAGAGGGCTCCCTTTGAGCCATTGCGGTCAGTCGAGCTTAAGTTCCTGTCTATGAAGACAGCGCTCCTGACCGCCTTGGCCTCCATCAAGAGGGTAGGGGACCTGCAGGCATTTTCGGTTGACGAAGCGTGCCTGGAATTCGGGCCGGCCAACTCTCACGTGATCCTGAGACCCCGGCCTGGATATGTGCCCAAGGTTCCCACCACTCCCTTCAGGGACCAGGTGGTGAACCTGCAAGCGCTGCCTTTGGAGGAGGCAGACCCAGCCTTGGCACTGCTCTGTCCAGTACGCGCCCTCCGTGCTTACGTAGACAGAACGCAGTGTTTCAGGACCTCAGACCAGCTCTTTGTCTGTTATGGTGGGAAGCTGAAGGGAAAGGCTCTCTCCAAGCAAAGGTTGTCTCACTGGATAGTGGACGCCATTGTTTTGGCTTACCAAACGCAGGGGCGCCCATGCCCCCTTGGGGTCAGGGCTCACTCCACCCGGAGTGTGGCCTCCTCTTGGGCTCTAGCGCATGGCGCCTCGCTGACAGACATTTGCAGAGCTGCAGGCTGGGCGACACCCAACACATTCGCCAGATTCTATAATCTCCGAGTGGAGCCAGTGTCCTCTCTTGTACTCGCCTCTACTAGTGGCCGGTAATGGACTAGGCTCAGGTGTCTTCGCTTGCTCGCCATTCCACTCCACGGACTGGATACGTGCGATATTTTCCTCAGGTAGTTTCCCTGAAGCCCTGAGTTCCTCCAGCACTGTTGATGCCGACACCAGTACGTCTGCCCACTCGCTCAGGCCCTCGTGTTGGCTAGGTGCCACCGTGTGCATGGTTCCCCCGTTGGGCGACCCCCACATGTGTATTCCCACTGTAAGTCTCCCTGAGCAGGTGTCTTTCCCTTGGCAAGCCCCTTGCCACCCCTGGGGGTAAAATTCTTCCACCTTCGGCTGGTTACCCCAGAGTTTCCCATATGTAGCCCTGAGCGGGTCATATGTGTTCTTAAGTCCTCCCTACGGGTAGGCATTTGGCGCATACTTCCACCTGGAATATGCTTCCCAGTGTACCTTGGTATTCCTGTGTTAAGTGGGAGTCCTTCGTCCGTACTAGCTTACGACAGGGAGCTCACGCTTACGCAGGGCACTGGATGACAGCCGAGTGGCGTGATTATATTGGGACCCCCATTCGTCAGTCACTGACGTTACTCGGAGTGACTGAACGAAAGGGAACGTCTCGGTTACGTATGTAACCCTCGTTCCCTGAGGAGGGAACGGAGACGTAACGTCCCTCTGCCACTTCCGCTGTACCGCTGGAACAGCCGGGAGTTCAGTCTTGGCTCCTCAGCAGGTAAACATAATGCGATGTTGCCAGCGTACTTCCTTATATACCCACGCTGTGGGGCGGAGTTACGCTATGCAAATTCCGCATGCCCATGGCATTGGCGCTGCCATTGGGCGTTTTCTAGATCTCGAAGATGATAGGCTTCTAAGCGAAACCCCCATTCGTCAGTCACTGACGTTACGTCTCCGTTCCCTCCTCAGGGAACGAGGGTTACATACGTAACCGAGACGTTCTCCCCACTGTATATACAGTATATACACATCCCAAAGCTTCTCTTTTGGATTGAGATCTGGTAACTGTGGAGGCCATTTTAGTTTAATGAACTCATTGTCATGTTCAAGAAACCAGTTTGAAATGATTTGAGCTTTGTGACATGGCGTGTTATCCTGCTGGAAGTAGCCATCAGAAGATGGAAACACTGTGGTCATAAAGGGATGGAGATGGTCAGCAACAATACTCAGGTAGGCTGTGGTGTTTAAATGATGCTCAAATGGTACTAAGAGGCCCAAAGTGTGCCAAGAAAATATCTCTTACGCCATTAAACCACTATCAGCCTAAACCTTTGATACAAGGCAGGATGAATCCATGTTTTCATGTTTACACCAGATTCTGACCCAACTATCTGAATGTCACAACCGAAATTGAGAATGATCAGACCAGGTAACATTTTACCAATCTTTTATTATCCAATTTTGTTGAGCCCGTGTGAATTGTAGCCACAGTTTCTAGTTCTTAGCTGACAGGAGTGGCACCGGTGCGTCGTCTGCTTTAAGGTTCGATGTGTTGTGCATTCAGAGATGCTCTTCTGCAGACCTCGGTTGTAACGAGTGGTTATTTGAATTACTGTTGCCTTTCTATCAGCTTGAACCAGTCTGGTCATTCTCCTCTGACCTCTGGCATCAACAAGGCATTTTCACCCACAGAACTGCCGCTCACTGGATATTTTCTCTTTTTAGGACCACTATCTGTAAACCCTAGAGATTGTTGTGTGTGAAAATCCCAGTAGATCAGCAGTTTCTGAAATACTCAGACCAGCCCATCAGGCACCAACAACCATGCCATGGTCAAAGTCTCTTAAATATCTTTTCTACCCCATTCTGATGCTCAATTCAGCAGGTTGTCTTGATATATATTTTATTTTTCAGTAACTTTCAAATTTGGAGCCTGTTGCTACTGTAAAACAAACAAGGAAATATGAGATGTATACCATGAACAACTGGCACACTGCAGCTTGTGCATGTTCATATTCAAATCTCTCTCAAGTAATTAAACAAGCAAATTGCACTTGGGTCAAGGCGCCTGTTGTACATGTAGCAGGCTATCATTAGAGAGATTATTGGAGCAAGCACCGTGTTTGCAGAAAAATTGTGCTTGTGTTTGCATCCTTAATCTATGTGAGTTTAAAAATCAAATTTGATGTGAAATGTGTGGAGAACATGATGATTGAGGCTTTATTAATATAAATACTTTGATGTGTAGACAAACAGTCACAATGAGTGACAGTCAAGGCCTTCAGCTGCAACCATGTCTGAAACAACCAGAATGACACCAGAGTTTTCATTTTACAGCAGGTCAAACTTTAAGTGAAACAGCATCTGCAACGCATTTTATTTCCATATTGCAATATGTGGCAGAGTGAAACAGGATATTTAATAATATGAAAATGTAGAGCAGGTATTTCAACCTGAAAAGTAGCTACAACAGCTATTTGTCAATTAATTAATATTATTTTCCCTGCCTGTGTAGTCTAGGTAATGGAAGGTTGGAAAGTAGTTTCATTTTGTTATGAATTTGTTAAACATGATATGATAGATTGTGCACAATAGGTCTAAAAATGTGTATTATGAAACTAACTAGGGTCAATTTTGATTTTATGTTAACTTTATATTTCTTAAGGCACATTCATATTAGTGAAATTTTGGCAAAATTCTGTGGGCAAAAAGGCCCATTGTTTATTGTCAATAATTTTGCAATGAATGAAGCACAACTCACACAAAAGTCACTTTCATACTGTCATGATCCCAGCCTGTGTTCCCCTAGTCTTGTGTGGACTTTCTGAGCTGCTCAGCTAGATCATGCCTCTAAGGGACCCTAGTTGGACTCTAGGATTTTATATCAACTTGGCATGGCAGCTGAGTGGGTCGTGGAGGATGAACGCGACATTCACACTGTACCTGTCACGCCAGAGTCTCCAGCCATCATGGGCACCATCATGGGCACCATGCCAGAGTCTCCGGCCTACATGGACACCACGCCAGAGTCTCCAGCTGTCATGGCCGCCAAGCCAGAGTCTCCGGCAGACATAGACGCCACAGCAGAGTTTCCAGCCGTCATGGACACCATGCCAGAGTTTTCAGGTGTCATGAACGTTGCATCTGATGTCAGTGCGAGCAGCTGGCATCTCTGCGGTGTCTTCTGCACCACTGTGGGGATCTTTAGTCCCGACTACGCTGCTGTGGTGGTCATCTGCTCCACCGTGGGGATCTACAGTCCTGTCTGCTATGCTATGGTGGTCTTCAGCTACACCTTGGTGGTCTCCCAGCCACACCAGCTCTGCCATGGTGTTCACCAGCCCCGTCTACTCTGCTGTGGTGGTCTTCTGCTCCACCGTGGGGATCTTCATTCCCATCTGCCTTGCTGTGGTGGTCTTCTACTCCGCTGTGGGGATCTTCAGTCCTATCTGCTGTGGTGGTCATCAGCTCCGCTGAGATGGTCGTCAATCTCATCAGCTCCACCCTGGTCAACTGCCCTGCCTGCTATCCCCTGGCCACCTGCTTGCATGGCTCCGCCCTGGCTTCCTGATCTGCCTCAGTCTCCAGTCTTTCTCCCACCACAGTTTTGCCTGGAGGTTTTTGTTTGAATAAATGTTTGCTGCATCTGGATCCTACTCTCGTTCCTCTGAAACAGCCACAGTTACACATACCAAGCAGCATTATATTGGTCAACAAGGCGAATTAGCGTGATGAACGTAAACACAAGCAAAATCTGCAAGGGCAAATCATTCGTCCTTACACGAAACTCTTGATCATGCAGATTCCTATTGAATTGAGTCAATTTCCTATGCAAAATTTATATCAAGGGTAAATGTGTCTGCATTATAAATCAGACTGCACTATATATTAGGTTAAAGAGAATGTTCTTTGAGAAACAAAAGCGCTAAGTTCGACCAAATGAGTTGTGAGCACCGATTTGATCTGAATGCAGTGTGATCTCAATATAGCCTATGCTCATAATCTGCTCTTTTTTTTTTTTTTTTTTTTTTTAACATGGATAGAAAAGTTATGAAATTAAGTTAAGAAGAGATATTTAGTATTCTGTGCTATTTTTTTTTTTTTATTTCAAGTAAATTTGCAATATTGATAATGTGAACTAATTTTACTGAAGGTCAGATGTTCTTCCATTGAAGCACAAAATGCTCTTTAGATCATTCTCATATCATGCTGGAGAACATGATCATCAGGTTTTAGCTTTCAGTTCCTGCAGCTTGAAGGTGTCATATGATGAAAACATGTCATATATTTTAAAAGTTCATTATTTAGTTTATTGGGTGTAATTAATGTTTAATGCTTAAAAAAATAATGAATAATATTTTTTCACACGCTGTACATTATTGCAATACCTCCATTCAGTCTGTCTGAAATACACTGATTTCTACAAAGCCCCTCCTTCTGAAAGTACCGCGAGAGCGGTGCCCCCATAACGTAAAATACAGTTAAAACAACATCCTGAAGTGTTTATTTCTAATTGTCACGGTTGCATGTATCAAACAATCCAAAGAAAAATGTGTGACACAGATTGATGAGTAATACACATAATCACCACGACTATAACCTTTAAGACCTAGAACTAATTCACAGGGCTAGATGATAAATGAGACAAGAAACGGGTAAGAACAAATCAGAAACCATGACAATTAATGAGGAACTAGGACAAAGTTCCAGAACTAGGAAAGTGCGTCCTTGCGCTGCAAACTATAATTCAAATTCTGGAGGGGGATGAGGAGCAGGCAAAGAGAGACAGGACCAGGGAGACAACCGACTGAGGTAGAGCCAGTGGAGGTGGAGACCCAGGCGGAGCCGAAGACATCGCTGGGAGCCACGGTGGAGCTGCTGGCAAGCGTGACTGAGGTGGAGACGTGGGCTTGGCACTTAGACCGGGGCAGAGACACTGGGAGTGAAGACAATGGTGGAACCGGAGGGAAGGAGGAGCCCGGCTGGGCTAGAGGGGTGGAGGGTTAAAGCACAGCTGCTGACTCAGAAGTGCAAGGTAGAGCCAGAGTGACGATGGACCAAGGTGGAGCCAGAGGGATGAGGAAGCACGGCAGAGCCTGAGGGATGACAGTCCATGGTGGGATGAGGGAACGGTGAGCCAAGGTGAAGCTGATAGGTTGGAAGCCTAAGGTGGATTCCGGGGCTAGGATGCTTGAGCTGAGGTCAAGGCGTAGCTGATGACTGTGAAGCCCCAGGCGGATCCATGCAGCTGGCTTAGAACTGGGCTTATCCAGGGATGACTGAGATCACTTGGAACTAGGCTGAACCAGCAGAGATGAAGATGACTTGGAACTGGATGGAAACAGCGGAGACTGTAGACCAGCAAATATATCCTCCTCCAGCTCATCTAATATTAATTCCACAGTAACCCAGCTTTGTTTATGGACCTCAGCGATGGGAATGTGGGCGGGGCTCCAATGAACTCCACCAACAGGCCCTCAACGACAGACGCAGGTGCCTCACACACCTGGACAGACTCTGCGTTGGGCTCGGGCTCCGGGATGAAAGTAGCCTCTGGCGATCATCAAGTCAGCAGTGGACATGGCTAACGGTTGGTCTCTGACTCTGGAGTGGGGCTGGAGTTATCCTCATTCGTGAAGCAGATGGTAAACAGAGTAATTTTGGACGAGCACCCACTCAACCAACTGGACGAATTACCCTTGAGGTCAAACAATCCAAAGAAAAGATGCGTGATGCAGACTGACTAATAATACACATAAAATTTAATAAACACTCTGAGAAATAACACCACGCGACATGGCGACAACACTACAATTTACCGAAGCCTTGTCTTCTGTTCGCGTATGCCATTAGGAGGCCATTATATTTCATATTGTGACAGACAAATTTGCTGAAGTAATATGTGGACTTCGATCGAGGCATTTAAGGCAGATCTGGAGCAGCGTTCTCTGTTAGATAGAGTAAGGGTACGTTTACACGACAATGATGTACTTAAAAACGCAAATTGTTTTCCTTTGTGTATTTGAAAGGTTTTGTGTACAGACAACAAAGTCAAAACGATCCCTGTTCACATGGATTCACAAAAACAACTAAAAATGCCGTATTATGCATGCCAGGCCAGTAGTTGGCAAGGTCAGAATTAGTATTAGTTGGCGATGTTAAAATTTGGCATTTTAGTTGAAAACGGTGTTGTGTAAATGGCTCCTAAATCCCTTTGTGGGACACTATGAGCTTTGTAACTGGGCAGATATATATGCACAAACAGATACATTTGTCAGGGATTCTGAATGAGGGAGGACCCAGGCGCAGAATGAACAATGATGAGATTATTAACAAGACTATAGACAGGGCACGACAAGGAGATAGAGGTGTGAAACAGTTCAAACAGCAGGGCAGGGGACAGACGACACGATGACAGAAAGGGAGGATGACCACTGAGAAGTCTAAGGAGACACAGACTTGAGGACAGCTTGGGAGGCAACACCAAGCAGGAACACAAGGACCCCGAAGCTTGACGCTTTATCTCTCAGAAGTAGTTTCAGTCTTGGCTGCCAGGCAGTTAGAAACAGTGGCCAGGGAAAACTCAAGGCACAGGGCAGGAACCAACACAAGACACACACACAGAGACCCAAACAACAAGAGATAAGACAAAACTAACACCTATGACTAAAGAAAAGAAAAATAACCTAAATAATAACTGGAGCTAGCAAAGAGAAAAATTACATAAATTCCAAATTCTAAAAATGACTGGAACACAAAAACAAAGTAAAAAACAAGACTGCAATCTTACAGGGAACTAGAGAGAAAATAAATAAAATGTTAGCTAGCAAAAACAAGACAGAAACTAAAAAATAAGGCTTGGGCTTATTTAGAAAAAATAAAGACTAGAACTAGACTAGAGTAAAAACTCAGGAACAAAGAAAAACTAGAATTTATCAAAAAGGATATAATCAGACAAGGCAAACTAAATCTAGCACTGACTGACAAGATGAAGAGAACTGCACGCAACAAACAAGGAGGCGGAGCAAGCGGAGGACATGGCTCACACAAACAAAGGGTGCTTCTCAATTCTTATTTGTGCATCCTCGTTTCCTTTCCTAGCTTCCTTTCCTTGCATCTTAGCTCCACCCCTTTAGGATGCGAGGGAAAGACTCAAGGAAAAGACGCGAGGACGGAGGAATTGAATCAAGTGAAATTATATATCCTCGCTCCCTTTAGCGTCACTTCAAAGCGTCGTCAATAAATGATGACTCTACACTGCTGGATTTAGCTTGCACGTCGGGATTCTTGAACATTAGAGATATATTGTAATAGTTTCAACCTCCACAAAATACCACATTTGTCCATATATATATTTTTTATATTACCATTTATTATTAATAGTGAATTATTCCCAGTTATTAACTGCTTTTTATTTGTTGTATAGTATTACAGTTTGTTTAATTTTCTTTCATTTTCTTGTGCTTTGATATAATTCTGCAACTGTCCTACTACAGTTGTTGTAATTTGACATTTGTGTCTTGTACATGTAAATAATAATGATAATTATAATAATAATAATAATTAATAAACTGTGGCAAGATGTGAAGGGGGAGGAGAATTTATACGAGGAGTGATATTGAGAAGCACCCAAAGACACAGCCATGTGCTCAAGCACAAGACAAACAAAGAAACATTAAACAAGGACAAAACAGACAAGACTGTCAGGGCAGGATCCTGACAACATTACACACTAAAGGAAAAGGAAAATGTTAAAAAGCATCATATGACCACCACATTTGAAACCTGCTGTGGGACAGTTTGAGACTTTTAGTAGTGTGTGGGTTTTGGACCCCACAGTACACTTTCTTGTACATGCTATATATATGGTACTGATGTTTCCAGTGTGGAATGGAACAAACCATTTGGTTTGACCTTGCACATGGAAACTGATATGCATCTTGAATTACATGACTTTCATCTAAAGAACACTAAGATGTCCTTAACATGAGACAAAACTACATGATGCTAGACACCTGAGTCAGTAACCATCACCTTGGTGCTTTAAAATGCAAGACAAGATTTTCTTGTAAACCTACATGCATAATATAAGCAAGCATCATTGTTTGGGAAATTTTGAAAAGTTTTCATACCCTTTAAGTTTCATACCTCTCACAATTTACATCCTAATGGTTGCACAGTCATTTCCTCTTATGCACCGCTACTTAATCAAGAATTACTGCTGAGAAAAAAAATGAGTAAAAATGAGAGTGTCAGACAGGAAACTGCAACTGCAACTCCATTTGACATGGATTTAGGCTTACATTATCATTGTGACCTGTTCTTGCCCTCTTAAATATAATTTATTGATTATTTCTCACAAAAACTTCAATGACTGTATCATCTCAGAACAAACAATATGAGCAGATAGAGCCAGATCTCTGGTATTGGATGCCATTTGCATAATTCTGTCCATCACATTATGTATCAGACAGTTTCATGTGACAGTGTTCTTGCCTAAGGGGTGCACATGCCTGGAAATGTTCTTTGTACTTGATGCAAAGCAGCAGTCTCTGTACATTTAAGAAAATTGTGCCACGTACTGTATGTGTGTATTTGGGGCTTACTAAGGCAGGCATCACTATTACTATTGTTCAGTGTTTAGAGGTTTGCTAAAATAAAAATGTATCCTACAAAAATAGAGTTTTCGCCAGGTACTAGACAATAAAGAAATGAATGAATAAATAAATTATAAAAATATAATAAATTCCATAGACCAGTGAGGCCAAAAAAATCAGTGGACCTCTATTCTATGGCTCAAATGATCAAATGATATTATTCGTAATGGACCCTGTTCAGGCTTCTGGGGTTCTCAGATGTGGAAGTCCTCATATTTAGGTAAACTTCTATAGTGGTGGTGAATGGAACTAAACAAATATGATTTTTGCATTTCCCATTTGCTCCAATAGTAAAAGAAAAAAAAAATCCATGATAGTGTTTCTATGACTTTACAAAATAGGAAAAGAAAATATAGAGAGCTTGATTACAGAGGTCAGAAGAGAGAAATATGTCAATATTTCACTCCCTCAGCCGTGGTGTTAAGAACTTACGCAGCAGCGTTAATTAGTTCCCTTTCGAGGGAACTCGGCACTGTGTCATGATGTTGACGCAGTGGGAACACCTTCAGCGTGTGCTTGTGTCTGAAGCGTGTGTGAAATGTGGCATGTCTATAAAAGGGCGCTGGCATTAAACGTAATCAGCTTCTTTGTTTTCAGGAAGCTGCTTGTTGGAGAGTGTGTCTGTGAAAGAAAGGCTGCACGATTTGGGGAAAATAATGTAATTGCGATTTTTTCAGGTTAAAATTGCGATTTGCAATTAAAAAAAACAAAACAAAAAAAAACAAAATATATATATATATATATATATATATAAGAAAACTCGATTTGGTGTGCTTGTTTGTAGGGTTGCACAACATTTTGTACTTATATGACTAATAATAATAATTATGGTCATTATTATTGCTAAATAAAAATATTAAACAAAATAAGAAATATCACTATTGTAATAACACCTTTATTATTAAAATTTTTTAGTATTTAAGAATACATATAACAATATAATAATAAGAAAATAATTTTAGAAAACTAATTTAGAATTAGTTTTAAGTTTTAGTTTTAGAATTCATTTTAATTTAATTTAGAAAACTAATTTTACGAAAAACTGCAGGGTTACCTGTTAACATTCAGGCAGCCTATGACTATAAATCATTAGAAAGGTCTAAGGATTTATTATAAAATATTATATTATTATGATAAAAATCTTTGACAATAATTTCTTATTTTTTGCAAAATAAAAAGTCCATGTCTTTAATGTAAAATATGAGCCATTTATGCATCCACTGTGGAAAAAAACTAACAAAAAAACTCCTGTATACTACACTGGAGAAAAACATATGGATTATTATATAAATTTCTTTAGAAAGAAGTATTATTTTTTTTCTATTTTTTACCCAAAATATGATGGAGTGAGCATCACTAAGCGCTAAACAAACATCTGTTTCACACTGGAAGCCGGAGGGCGCCCTCGTACAGAAACTCCAAAAATTCCTCACAAGTAATATAACTTATGACATTCAAGGAAATGTGGACAAAGGTATCAAGTTATCGTAGCTGAATAAAAAGGAGATAGTAACGCTTTGACTTATTAAACAAGAAGACAATAAATACACGACTGCCGCAATATACAGTGAGTTATTCAAGCCTTTGCGGGTATTTTTATAATAATAAAATATATTTATAATGCTAATCGACATAGCCTTTATCACTGTATAGAATACTATAAAATAATATATTGTCTGCCTCATTCTATGATAAGAAGCCACATTAGCTAACAAAAGGAAGTTGTTTCAAACACTCAACTGACTGAGTTTGGAGTAAAAACATGTTATTAAATGTGGTCTTTTGTTGGACAACAGGTTTATGCACAGGTTTACGCTTTGTATTACAAGTTACGCAGCACGTTTGAGCTTTCGCAAGAACCAATGAGGTTCATTCTCGTGTGTTATGCAGCACGTTTGAGCTTCCTCAAGAACCAATGAGGTTCATTCTTGTGTGAACAAAAGTCTTATGAGTTTGGAACAACATGAGGTTGAGTAAATGAAGACAGAATTTAAATTTTTGGGTGAACTAACCATTTAAGTGTCTTATTGTGACAAGCAGGGCAGGTGAGAGCTGTGAGAGAACGGCGCAAGGCCGGTGGCGTGATTGCAAATGAGCGTCACCTGCGCGCCACACCAGTCTCGTATCTCTCACGGTGTAATGAGGACTCGGGCAGATTGGGATCCATGTGCAGTTTATTAAAGTAAAACAATCTCAGTGTACAAACAGGCATGTGTCGAGAAATCAGGGAGAACAGCAATATCAGAGGCAAGGCAGAAAGCGTGGTCATAACAGGCAATGGGTCAGGGCAGGCAGCAAACAATCAGAAACCACAGTCCAGGCAAGCAGTAATCAAGGGCAGGCAGCACAGAGTCAAAAACAGGAGTCCAAGGCAGGGTCAAAACACAGGCAAGGTAACAACAGGGGAAAATAACGCTCAGAAATGCAGCCAGGGCAAACAAGACTTCACAATGAGTGACTGCGCAACCAGGGTTTAAATAGTCTGTGTGATGAGGATCAGGTGTGCAGCAATCAGTCCCAGAATGTGGGTGCTAGGGAAATGGAGTCCGAATTAACCATTAGTACTCCGGAGAGTGAGACCTCCGGTGGCCGACGGTGGAATCTTCACCGGCGTTTGTGACACATGGAGGAGCTCGGATGCATAAAAGGAGAAGTAACGACAGTGAAGGACGAGAGAGGACCAGGCCTGGATTTTACGTTGCATTTTGTTTATGTTTTATTATGTGTGTGCAGCAGCTGTCCATGAGGGGCTGCCTGCTTTACTTTCATTTTGTGTTTATTTTGATATATTAAAGTGTTAAACGTTTGCCGGTTCCCGCCTCCTCCTTCCTTTATACGAACTTTGTTACACTTATAAACCCCCCAACAAAGCAAGCCAAAGGTGACAGTGGCAAGGAACCAAAACTCCATCAGGTGACAAAATGAAGAAAAACCATTGGGAGGCCAGTTCTCCAATGGCCAAACGAACATAGTGTGATTTATGATTCCAGGCTGCATCACAAGTCAGATTTGTGGTCTGATATTATACAAACTTTTTGCATTCAGCTCTTTCTGCTCAAAGATCTAAATTAGGTGGACAAATGCAATTAGAGGTCAGTTTTTGATTAACTGAATGCATCAGACTTTCCAACACTATATATGAGAGTGAGAGAGAGAGAGAGAGAGAGAGAGAGAGAGAGAGAGAGAGAAAGAGAGAGTGAGAGAGAGAGAGAGAGAGAGAGAGAGAGAGAGAGAGAGAGAGAGAGAGAGAGAGATGCTAAGACAAAGCAATTCACTAGAATAAACCAAACTTTCCAATATGAGAGAAGGAGGACCGTTGAAGACTATGCGATTCACTAGAATGAATCTGATTTGCCAGATTTGCCTACATGTGAGAAAGATCCAAAAGTATGGTTATTTAACTAAAAAATCAGAAAACCTTAGCAAACACATTGCAACGGCCTGGCAACTATCCACAACACCGTAGCATTGTGGTAAAATAATGTGTTAACTTAGTCTAAAAATGTAGTTTAATGTGTCATTGCCAAAAAGACAATGCTATAGTGAATATTACTAATAAAAAAAGTCCTAAGGAAAAAACAAGCATGACATCATGTCTACAGAAACAGCCTGTTCTCATGATGATGAAGCGAATGTTTCCTCTTTGGATATGAACGTACTCTGAAAAAAAAAACCATAAGTACAGAAGAGGAAGTCACTGTGGTACACAGGAGGATGCACGCACACAAGCAGAAGGACATTGACATGTCTGTCTGTTACCATGTCAACCGCTAAGCCAAAGACATTCAAATATAAAAAGACCAAACAAAGAGGAAAAACTTCAGTAAAAGTGTGAAAACCAAAACCGACTTAGCGGTCGGACTACCCTTACTCTTAACGTTCTGTCTTTGTTGTCTTAGACTTATTTAATCTTGAATCGTAAAACCATTTAAAAACATGATGACTAGCCTATTAAGCCTAATAATAATATAAAAAAACGAGCCACCTAATGCATCATAACACTGACTTAAACTACACAGGCCTATTTACTGTAAGCAAGCAGGTATTGTTTTGGAAATTTCTGATAAGACTCTGCTTCCTTTTCAACTTCAAACCTAGCAAGTTGTAAATGATGCAGCAGATACTTGGACCTAATTTAGATGCATTGATGGTGGTCTCTTTTTAGGTCGAAAGTACATGACGTTGTTACTGGTTTCACATGAGACTGTTCTGCAGTCTTTAGTTGTGCTGATGTAAAAACAGCCACATATTTTGCATACAATGTCTGTAACCACAATATTGTAACCAATGCAAATTTTTCTAAACAATTTGTATGTAGACAGGCATGTGTTTTCTCCTAAAACACATTCCAATAGGGAAGTTTGATATGTACATTGTTCTTGAGTATATTCAATTGTCCTCATGCCTTTTATTTATGCAAGTCTTCTGTAAATGGGCCAAATGAACAAGCTAAATTTAGGCCTACTTACGAACCGGGCCTTTCGTTCCAACGGGGCAACTTTTCCACTTGAAATGTTTGTGCTATAAGTCCAAGGGAATATGACATAGAAACTACATTTTGACTGCTGGAAGGAGATTGTTAGAGTTTTAACCCACTGAACGTGCATGTGGTCACGTAAATGTGTTAACCCGTTTTCTTTACGGAGTAAATTCATAACCGGCTAAAGCATAAACCGATCGACACAGCTAGATTTTTGCCCCTTTTTTGTAAACACACCTGCATTCTGTTGGTTTATTGAAGTGCGGGAGCTTTAACAGCATCAATAGTGTAATACTTAGTTTATAATCAGAATATAGTCACTTAAATAGGCAGTCCTAGCATTAATTTAGTTATTCAAATGTAAGACAACATAAAAAAGACGCACCCTCAGTGTTCCTCCTCAGCAAAAAAAAAAAAAAAAAAGCGTCAACACACTGTGAATTAAACAAGATTTATTGTGCACTTTAGTTAGATTAATTGAACAATATGATTTTTTATAGGATATATTTTAATGCAGTTATCACACTTACCTAATTTGCCAATAAGCCAGATTTATTGCTTGCAATAAAGATTTGAAGCTAATGGGAACATTGGAATAAGAAACATGGTGTCTGTAATTGGACACACACACAACATTTTTCCAGCACTTCAATGTTATTTTTAATGTGATGACCAAAAACATTATTTGTTCACCCTTCTGAGATTTGTCCCCATTTGTAAAACCGAACGTTTCAAGATATACAGCATTTGATAGAAAACACTTTTATTTAAAAATAAAAAATACATTAATTACCACTATAACCAATAGATGGCGACAGATGAGCATATATTGGCTCATAGCCATGTCCTGTATTTTTTTTTTTCCCCAAACGTTTCGCTTTTGAATAAATATTAAGCATTATAAAATCACTAGGTTTAAAAATAAATGTTGTCAAGGTGAAGTATGAAGTACTCACAAAGTTTCATGAAAATCAATAACTTTTATTGCAAATGAATTACACAGAAAGCAGCACCGCGCTTTCCCTTCATAAATCACTGAAAAAAGCAAGATCACTGATTTCGGCACATTTGTGAAATTTCCCATTTTGTTCAATTAATCTAACTAAAGTGCACAATAAATCTTTAATTCAGTGTGTTGACACTTTTTTCACATGAAAGTGTGAAAACTAATGGTCGAATTGAATTTTGCTGAGGAGGAACACTGAGGACTCGTCTTATTTATGTTGTCTTAAGTTTGAATAACTAAATTAATGCTAGGACTGACTATTTAAGTGACTATTCTGATTATAAACTAAGTATTACACTACTGATGCTGTTAAAGCTCCTCAGGACAGATACTGACACATCATCAAGTGACATTTCACCGGAAGTTTGTAGTTGACTCTGTAGTTGACACCAGGACTCAGTTGTTTAAAAAATAAAATGACATGAAATTACATGTATAGGCAAAAACAATGGGATTTATTATTAATTCACCAATAAATGTTTAGGTTTCAGGATTTTTTTTAAACAAACTTTGTTTAAAGATGATTCTGAACTATGTTATGAAAGATATAACGGAATGCATTAATATACCATTTTACTTTATGCAATATGTGGGTAAAATGGCCATACTTGGATTTTCCCATTCAATACAATGTATTTATACACTGCATCTAATTTGCATATTAATGTGTTCTTGGTGCAACATGTAATGAAAATAGAAGTGTAATAATGGGAATAATAATTGGCAACATTTTCATAATAATATCTAATATTTCATTGGAATATTGATATGTAATTTATTTCCCTATTCACTTGTTCTGTCTCCAAAAAGTCCTGGCGTCCACTACAGTGGACATTTATGAAATCAATGCCCTGTTCTGTAACAGAAAGTCATATTTTGATTAGAAACCCCATAACATTTTCCTGAGATGTTGATTTATAACAAACAATTTGAAAATTAAATCGATTTAAATTATAATTACAAAATATTATCATATTTCCATAAGAGTGCTAAACATTAATGTCAGCCGTTTTTAAAGACCAAGCAGAAGTTGTTGTCCTGGTGAAACCCATAGTTGCCAACTCCGCGTATAACACGCGACTATGGGCTTCTTTTTTTGTAAAGTCGCGTTAAAAAATCACGTGTCGCGGGTTGCGGTTTTTTGGGCTTATTTTAAATAATGTCGTTTCTTGTTAGGAAAATATGACAAGCAACTTCGTTTCTTTACATTTATGGTCGCTGTTTTGTCCAATACATTGATTGACACTGTCTTCTCACAGCTAATAGCCAATCAGTGCAATAATACAAGTGCTGTAGCGTAATTCGTCCTCATACATCCCGCCTCCTTCATCCCCTCATTGAAGAAAAATCGCATTCAACGTGCAGGCGTGTGACGTTATAAATGCAAGTAATGATAGTTAGTAGACGTAAATAGACTTATGTACATTTTCACAAACAATGCCACCCACAGAGATGTACAGAGATGGAGAGGAAACAGAAAGGAAAGGCACCTCATTTAATTTTAAAATTATTTTTATAATGTATTTATCATTACAGGCTATAATAAAAAAAAACAAAAAAACAAGTGTACTAATACTAACAGTAACTTAGGTATGGTTCGAATTAATTTTATTATAAATATGTTGCTATATTGCAGCGCTCCCTTAGTGCTTGCCTGCGTCCCAATGTGCATATCCATCCTAAATAGTATGTGACATTAGTAATTTTCAATACTATTTAGGGCAGATAGGGTGAATATAGCTAGTATGCACATTGAGATGCATGGCTTGTCTTTTTCACGGTTTGCAGTGTGCGTTCGCTACTCACTGCTCCTAATATGTGTGCAATAACTCCGACTATGCCATAATTGGCCTTCACGTCACTTTTTCTCTTTTTCCATCTCCAAACCTATTCTGTTCACAGCTGATCGGGGGATATATTGCGTGCCCTTTGTTGCAATTTGATGATTTTTGTAAAATCACATCTGTTTTTGCTTTTCAAACTCCCAGAGGTTTCAGTTTAATATGTTGCAGGCTCATTTATTGATAATAAATAATTGATCATAAATAATAT
The DNA here is from genome assembly GCA_039654105.1 of Coreius guichenoti. NCBI lineage: Eukaryota > Metazoa > Chordata > Actinopteri > Cypriniformes > Gobionidae > Coreius > Coreius guichenoti. Next base: position 27,485,116 of record CM077175.1, on the reverse strand, counting down.
TGATGCTGATAAATAATATAATAATATTGGGCTTGTTTTGGGCTTGTTTTTGAAGCTGCGGTTGCTTATTTGTCTCGCGAGAGTGGGCAACACTGGTGAAACCTCCAAACATTTGGTATCTCTGCAAAGCCCCGAATGTGCTCTTTACAGGACATCCAGACTTAAAACTGCGACATGTATGATGTCAGAGAAATTCGCTAAAATATAATGTCTACTACAGTGGACAAAAGTCTATTCCTGGGTCCAGGGCCGCATTAAGACTATAAGGGGCCCAGCGCTTTAACTCTTGAAAGGCCCTTCATCCACCAGAACTGCTACCAACTAGAGCTGCATGATTAATCATTAAAAGATCGCGATCTCACACCCACGCGATTCCTAAACATGGTGAACTGGAGCGCGTCTCATAAATGAACCGAAACTCAGCGTATAGGATACTTCCCTCACAGACATGAGAAATTTGTCTATAGAAAGCCTGAAATATACTTTTAAACTAAACAATTCAAAACGAAAAGAAATAGGCTACTCTCTGATTATGTGATCCGTGTGGCGTGCATTTCGCTATAGGCGCGTCCACTACGGAGATGGCGAGTCAGCGTCATCAACTTCATCTTTTCAGCCGAAACTGACACAGAAAACACTAGTTTAATAATAAACAATTAAAATGTCTCCTTGCTATTTTTGACACATTCATAATCATTACTTTTGCCGGTTATTTGTGGCAAGCTTTATGCGTGCGCTTGAGTACGGAATAGGTTAATAGGCTATATTAGCTACATTATGGGTTAGAATTTTCTCCAGTATATATTCAAGTAATTTAATTAATATAAATGTGTACTTAGTTGACAAATGTCTTAAATTAACTACTAGTCGACTAGAAAAAAACTTTAATTGGGGCAGCCCTACTTATTTCACATATTTTCGAACCAGCATCACACAGGGCATTCTGGGTTGAGAATGCCCTGATGCTTAAACCAGATGCTAATTTGCGCTGCTCTTGGTAGATTGCGTTGGACATTATGGAAATGATCCGGCTGAGTCTGTGTTGTTTAATCTGCGCGTCCTCGGTAGATCACGAGCAGAACTTTCCAATCAGCACTTTTATAGAATTGCGTTTTCGCGCTAATTTGTCCTGTTTAGTAAATCTGGCCCTAAATGTGTTTAGTTTTATGATAATATTATTCACACAGGCCCATTAAAGTGTGGCAATAAATTAAATGTAACAGCAAAAACAATAATTATAATAGTACAAATTATAATAATACAGTGGTTTGAATCAAGTAAATGGCAGAATATGGTAATGTAATATAGGCTATGATCTTATAAAATGTTAGTAAATGGACTATCATAAATCCCTAGAGTAGTGGTCAAAATGAAGCATTCGTGACTGGAAATAAAGTGGGGCTTCGTTTTTCGTTGATGTTTCTCTAAAAACAATACGCGCCCCGGGACAAAGCCGCTCAGTGACTCCAGTGACGTAAAAAAAAAAGTCACGAAGCATCCGTCTACACAAGCACAGTGCACAGTTACATGCATCAGATCGATAACATTCTGCCATCTACTGGAAAACAAACACTTAAAATAACATGAACTTTCAACTAAAGTCACTAGATTTCGCACTGACATACAACCACATCATTCAAATTTATTTACTTATTTTATAAGTTTTATTATAAAAGTTATGTTAATCGTAACTGCAGATGGTGCTGTTATTACTAAACTATATAGCTTTTTATATGGACACTGAGACAAGCAATACATTAGAAACAATATGGTTATCAGAACAACATCATCAGCTTAAGCCAGTATTGTTATGTATTTACCTCAAGCCGATGTGGTTCCTCACGCGACCTATAACACCTAAATTAACAATATTCCCTGAAATAATGTCCAAACACACACACATTTTTATTTATTTTTTATTAATTTTAAATTTAATTTTTATTTAAATTTACCCATAAAAACAACAGTGATCATTCGGAAATTAACTATCATGGCAACTGCCTAATACATAGACCTACCTTGATGCAGTGGCGTAATTTGGTAATGATGGGCCCCAGTGCAGGCAATTAGGACCCCTGGGCTGCACAGTTGAAAGCACATACACACTGCGCTCATGCACGATATCATGCAATGCGAATCTATAGAACGAATTGATCGTGCAATTTACACGCAGAAATTACATTTTACGTGCATATGATACGCAGATACTTTGTTTGCTTCTTATTTATTAAATATACAGGCAATTGGTTGATGAAACATTGATTAAAATTAAAATACAATTGATACAAAACGAAATTCACTTTAAAGAAAGGCTTTCTACAAAACAAAACTTAATGAAGTGGTCAAAATCATGTCTGACTCAATGTCTTCTGACATATTGCGCATCTTATGATGTGGCCTATCTTACCCATGCTGTTCACTTTTCATAATCAACATAGATGAAATAAAAAAATATATATATTATAGGCTACTATTTAAACATAAATATGAAACTAAATAGGCTACGTTTTCTTTAACCCTCTGGCCGACGAACGTGCCGGCGTGTTCTGATGGATTTTTTTCCTCATGACAGCGGAAACAAACAACTCACAATAGCCTACTCCATCATTTTTGGCCATACAGATAAGTGCAAGACATAATTATAAACTATAAATGGTCTATTTTTATTTGTGTACACTCACAATAACATCAAAACGTTGTGCTTTTGTCAAATAAATAAAAACAGGGTGCGCTTTTCATCTGTCTCTGCGAGAATCTTTCTAAAAAACACATCTCAAAGATGAACTGAAACTCAGCGAATACTTATCACACCTAAGCCCTATTCTGACAATTCTGGTAATTGTTTCTCGTGGGGTCGTAAAGTATTTTCATCATTAACAGGGGCTAGTCAGTGATTTTATTGCCATCCGAATCCAGAATGTCAGTGTTTTTCTCCCACCACCCCCGTAAAAATCCCTGGCCAAATTACCTACTGTTTTTTGACAAACACCAAGGTCGTGTGGTAATTTAATTGCAGTCCGAATCCACATCTCTGAGTTTTCAAGAATATATCACTTCAAAATTCACTGTTTATATCCTTTTTGACCACTGCAGAGCACCATACGGTTGCACTTCGCTGCAACTTGGATGTATTTTAAAGATCTAGACTTTTATTACTGAAATGCTGGCAAGTATTTACAAGAGCAATATATTTCATCACCGCTCAAAAAATAAAAAGAAGTAAACATTTGAAATGGGCCGTTATTAGGCTACGGCAGCAATTAGGCCTATGTTAAAATAACAAAGCAGCATTATGTTTACCTCATGTAAATAAGAGGCTGTATTAACTTATTTCCGCTCATTTTCATGTGGAATAAAATTACATCCTTTATTTTGAGATAAAATACAAGACAAAAACATTTTAACTATAATGTGCGTCTATATATCTTCCTATTTTTAAACAGATTTAAATAATGAAATAATAATTAGGATATTATTTTCCTATTATTAAATGAAATATGCATTTATTCTTATTATACCAAGCATATGACATTTTATTTACAGCATACAATCATGTTATTGACCACGTGAGCAGCGCGTTCCCAGGTGCGCAGGATCGCAAAACTCGCTCCTCCACCGTGAATAAATCACCATCCGAATGCACGAGGTGGCATGCAAATTTATTTTTACGGACTTCCACGTGAGAAACAATTGACCCTTAAACCGTCCGAATAGGGCTATTGTCCAATTTTGTTTGTCTTACATCTCCCTGAAAACTATCGACAAAACGGACAACATATTTTTGGTAAATTAATGAATTAATGACTGGGAAAAAACAAGCTGTTCACGGTCCATTAAAATCCTATTCATTTTATTGGATTTCAGACAGTACATTAAATAATGGCCACTGATAATTGCAGGGTTCATTGAGTGAGAGGGTTTGACTGACACTTCTCAAGCAGGACTTGCAACGCCCGCACTCAAAGCAAAGCGATAAGGCGTAATTTTAAAGGGCCGGCCAACGTATTATAAAATGCGGTTACAATATTTTCAGGCATCATCGGGGCCCTCCCCCAGCCCGGGTAAGCCCAGGTAAGCCCGTGCATTGATGCGGCCCGGCCTGGGTCCGAGGAGGTTATATTATTGTGGAAGTTCTTAAGAACGTTATCCCAAACTCCAACTCTTTCATGACTAAAAAAGTTATAAAAATGTGTTCTCATCTCGTACAGCCGAAGTAGAAGTGGCACAGTCAAAATGATTTAACAACACATCTCACGTAACAAATGGAATAAACAAAGTCCGATGCACGAATGATTATGTGTTGCTGCCACTACCGGGGAAAAAAATGATTTTTTTTTTAAAAATAAAACCCATTGCCTGGTTTTTGGTTTACATGTAAACCGGTACAATGGGTTAATTTAATATGCTGACTTATGACTTATGGTGAATTATCAGCGTATCGGTGTCTTGAGTTTGTGTGATACATTTTAGTTTGACTCTGTCGCCACCAAGTGGTCAAGTATATGCATTAAGATTGCAAGATAAATAAATAAATTGATGCTCTAACCTCTCAGACCTCTCACAGTCCATTAACTTACCATAGCTATGTCCAAGGTCACTCCCAGCTTTATCCATGTAATATAGAGCTCCTTGTGTAAAATCTATGAACACTTGCTTAAGTTATATAATGCAATGTGGACGGGACTGCGTAGGTACAAACCAGTTTAAATTAGGCTATAGGCTAATTTAACTAGCCATGAACTTTATTATCCACACAAGTTCATGACTATGTCAAAGCAATCTCTGGGTGCAGAAAAACTTCCCAACTTGGATGGGAGAGTTCAATGATAGCCTGTTAAAAAATAATGTATATTATTTATATTTATACCATCCATGAAACCACAAAGCTGAATAGTTACTATAGCCTATTTAATAGTTAAGTGATATTCTTTGATATCATTACCATTTTCATAAATTAAAGTACATGTGAAGTTGTTTCACAATTGTCCAGAACCCTCTCTGGGTCATTCACTCCTTCACAGTGCACTATAGTAGCCTACTGTATGTGGCATGATATACTAGGGAATAACGAATGAGCGAACTGTTTCAGACATTTGAGTTGGATACGTATTGCTCAAAAAAACAAAAAAACAAAAAAAAACACAAAAAAAAACAATTATATTATAATAAATAAAAAAAAAACAAGAACTTCACAAATTTACAAGCAACAATCTGATTGGCTGGCTAATACAAAACTTTTAGGACACTGGTCCACCACTTCATTCAGACTTTTTTTCTGGCATTATAAATGAATGAGTTTTTTTTAAATGCTTGTCTATTACTGTGGTATAATCTATTTAAGATAAAGCTGCCCCTAAATATCACATGAAAACAAAACTAGTTGTAGTTGATCACTTTGCATGTCGGTCAGATGCTTTTTCTGTCTAAGTTTGTGGACCTTAATCAGTGTAGACATTGTCATATTTTGTTTAACAACCTAATAACTGTTCTTTTGTTCCTCATTGTCAAATTAAATAGGCTATGCCATCATGGTCCACACAACTGCAAAGGTATAATAATACAAATATATATATTTAAAAAAAAAAATTCTATATAAAGTACTCACACAATTTTTCATGTTTTATGTTCATTTATTTAAATTATATATTTATATATACATTTTTTTTTAACCTTTTTATATAAGCAATCCAGGATGTTCCTGTGTAAAGTGGTCATATTTAAATGGATCTTTAAATTCATATTACAAATTTCCTCCTGACGGTCATAGCATCAATCATAAGAAAACCTAAACCAAAAATCTGTTAATAAAAAAAGATTTACGTCATCATCATTATTAATAATAATAATAATAATAATAATAATAATAAATTGTTTGAAAAAAAATGTCTGACCGATAGGTTGCACTATTATATAAATGAATTGTAGATGAATTGGCTGTAGTTGAGTTAAAAAAGCAGCGTTCAAATTCTCATTTTGTTATTATTCTTGATTTCTCAACAGTGTGCTGATAACCAGGAAATTACTGAATTAGTTCAGGCCCATAACAGATCCTTTGAATCCCTGATTCCTAACATTTTTTGCGATGCATGACTTTTTTTTTCTGTTAGTGTTTAATATGAGTTAAATGGTTTGATTTTCTGTGAAGAGGGAACATAAAACAAAAGGCAACAGTGCTTGAAATATATCAGAATAGATCCTAATGTGACACTGTAAACATGTTTTTCCTTCAAAAAACTTATATGGCAACATCATGATGGAAATAAAGCTATTTCAGAGCAGTCCAAAACTAAAAACGTCTTGCTTACCAAATATAAAATCATTTAAAAAAAAAAAATGTTGCTGGCAATAGTTAAACTCAATATACCATTAGTCTTTATGCAGTCAACTCATTCCATGCTTTTGCAGAATGGACTGGTAGACGTCAGACTTCAGAAACCTGGGATAGCAGTCTCTCGCCATTAGACTGAAGATCATCTTCTGTGCAGTATCAAATGAGTTCAGGGTCGGCTCCGAGATGTTGTTTGTAATATTTGTGCGAGTCCCAGAATCAATGTTGACCTGAAAATAATGGCAATAGATTTTTTTCTTTTTTTCCCCTGTTTCTTTTTGTTTAAAACATAAATAAAAGTGAATGAACGAATTCACAACTCAATATTGTAACTTTCCCCAACACTAATTGTGGATATAATGGGACTTAAGTAGTTAAAGGGACAGTAATGCATTACTTCCCATAAAAGTAACTAAGTAATGCAATTAGTTACTTTTTAAGGGAGTAACTCAATGTTGTAACACATTACTTTTAAAAGTAACTTTCCCCAACTGGCTGTGGATATAATGGGACTTATGTAGTTAGGGAAAGTTAATGCTTTACTTAGTAACTAAAAAGTAACTAAGCAATGCAATTAGTTAATTTTTAGGGAGTAACGCAATATTGTAAAATATTACTTTTAAAAGTAACTTTCCCCACTGCTGGTTGTGGATTTAATGGGACTTATGTAGTTAAAGGGATAGTAACGCATTACTTTTCATAAAAAGTAACTGATGCAATTAGTTACATTTTTAAGGGAATAATGCAATATTGTAACACATTACTTTTAAAAGTAACTTTCTCCAACACTGGTTGTGGATAGAATGGGACTTATGTAGTTAAAGGGATAGTAATGCTTTACTTTCCATAAAAAGTAACTAAGCAATGCAATTAGTTACTTTTTTAGGGAGTAACGCAATATTGTAACATATTACTTTAAAAAGAAACTTTCCCCATTGCTGGTTGTGAATTTAATGGGGCTTATGTAGTTAAAGGGATAGTAACGCATTACTTTCCATAAAAAGTAACTAAGCAACGCAATTAGTTACCTTTTTAATGGAGTAACGCAATATTGTAACACATTACTTTTAAAAGTAACTTTCTCTAACACTGGCTGTGGATATAATGGGACTTATTTAGTTAAAAGGATAGTAACGCATTACTTTCCATAAAAAGTAACTAAGTAACGCAATTAGTTACTTTTTTAAGGGAGTAACACAATATTGTAATGCATTACTTTTATAAGTAACTTTCCCCAACACTGGTTGTGAATATAATGGGACTTATTTAGTTAAAGGAATAGTAACGCATTACTTCTATAAGTACATTTCCCCAACTCGGTTGTGGATATAATGGGACTTATTTAGTTAAAGGGATAGTAACTCATTACTTTCCATAAAAAGTAACTAAGCAAAGCAATTAGTTACTTTTTTAGGGAGTCACACAATATTGTAACACATTACTTTTAAAAGTAACTTCCCCAACTCTGGTTGTGGCTATAATGGGACTTATGTAGTTAAAGGGATAGTTCACCCAAAAATAAAAATTCTGTCATCATTTACTCTCCCTCAGGTTGTTCTAAACCTGCATGAGTTTCTTTGTTCTGCTGAACACAAAAAAACGAAAACGAAACTGAAACATGTAACCAAACAGTTTCTGGTCCTCATTGACTTCCACAGTATTTTTTTTTTTTTTTTTCATACAATGGAAGTCAGTGGGGACCAGCAACTATTTGATTACCCACATTCTTCAAAATTTCTTTTGTGTTTAACAGAAAATAGAAACTCATTCAGGTTTAGAACAACTTGAGTGAAAATGATGACAGAATTTTTATTTTTGGGTGAAGTATACCTTTAAGACTAAACTAATATCTGATTCTTATCTTAAAAAGCTGAATTCTTTCACCGCCCCAAGGATGAAAGTGAAGCTCGCTAACTAACTTTTGAGCAGCAGGACCTACTAATAGATTTACATTACATTACAGGAGTTCAGCACAGTTCAGTCGGAGGGCTGTAATTCACCTGTCTGGGTGCTTCCGTTTGCACAAACTCAGTGTAGATTTGGTTTGCCATGCTGATCATCTCTGGTGTACTCGTGATCTTTTTGTATTCCTCACATGCCAGCCAGAACAGAATATTTTCCTCACTGTATTCCGACTTCAAGAAGTCCTGGAAAGCCATCTGTCCCGCTACAGCATGACACCATTGTTAGAATATATTATGGCAAATAGTTAAGTATTCGTTCTCCAATTTATATGATGAAACTGAAATTTTAAAAGTTTGAGCATTTGAATATAATTCAAGCAGCTAAATTTCATATAACTTACAATTATTTGATACATCATTATACAGGAATGAGATTGAGATGACTTCACTTTAACATGAGCCACTGACTTGGTCAAACATAATTTGACTAGTGTTTACAATCGACAGACTTAATTTATTTGCATTATGCAACTAAACACCTGACACATCAACTGCACAATAATCCTCAAGTATCTTATGCTTTTCATACAGACAATAAACAAAACGTAATACATTTTTAAATGATTCTCTAAGGGGCCGTTTACATGACACTGTTTTCAACTAAAAACGGAAAACTTTTTATGCGTTTTGGTCGTTCATTTACATGACACAAATGTGAACACTTTTTTTTTTTATTGCTGATAAAGAATGTCAAAATCTTTAAGATTAATATTTAAGATTTTTCTTAAACGGATCTCTAGTGAATGCCACAGAATATTTTATCCATTATATTCAGAACTGAACTTTCTCACCTTTACAGGACAGAAGCTTCTCGATGGACTCACCCCAGGAGTCCACATCATCAACAGGTTCCTGAGAAAAGCAACAAAATCTACCCTTGAAAATTACATGGAGATCCTTCACTGGTGAAGCTGATTGTAATATAGATTTCAAATATATTGATTACAAAACGCCTAGCATTTCAAACCAGTTACATTCTGCCAATAATATTCCTAACTTCAAATCTTGAATATCATTTAAGAATATCATTAATAAGCAGGGACTCACTTTATGGCCATCTCTGTCAGCAGTGTCCTCTGCATGGAGTCTCCTTCACTCTCTGACTCTTTCTGGCTCTGGAGGGTCTAAACACATTTACCGGCATGAATGGAACACATGGAAATCAGCATGCAAAGCTTTGGGCAGGGTCACCTCCTCAGTCTGTAAGGTCATATAGAAAACATCTTCACCACGGAGGTGATGGCCTGCTCATCAGTGAAAAAATTAACTTTGGTTTATGAGAAAATGCAAGTAAAATAGAGATGCTTATGAGAAAGTATCATATTATTTTGATACCTGCTTTCATTTGTAAATTTGCTAAAATGCAATCAAAAACAAAATGGCTTCACCATTTTTCTGTGAGGCACTTCTTACAAATAATAAATTGATCAAATACATAAAATTACATTAAATATCTTTATGCGTCTAGATGAGGTAGAAACAATTCTAGGTGGATGCAGTTGCTAAAATTTAAAAAAAGAGACATTCTTCAAAATTTCTTCTTTCACGCTCCACAGAAGAAAGAAAGTCATACAGGTTTGGAACGACACAAGGGTAAATAATGACAGAATTTACATTTTTGTGTGAACTATCCCAAGGCGAAGGTCATAAGCCCTCCATAAAGTAACGTGTAGATTTAAAAAAAAAAAAAAAAAGCATTTTAGTGTATTGTTGTTATAGTTGATGTTTCAAGCTTCTTTTGCTTTACATACAGTAAATGTCAAAAGTAATATACATTTTTGTAATCTATTAGATATATAAAATGTTAATATTTTAAGTAGTATGTTTAAATATGCAAATAATAAATATTCAGTAACTGTACCTAAAATTAGTCGGGGGCAATTAATGCATTTTAATACTTCAAGATGGAAAATAATAAATAATTAATATTTTAAATAGTATATTTAAATATGCAAATAACAAATATTCAGTAACTGTACCTAAAATTAGTCGGCGCCAATTAATGCATTTTAATACTTCAAGATGGAAAATAATAAATAATAAACAATATATTAAATAGTATATTTAAATATGCAAATAATAATAATTATTTAGTAACTGTATCTAAAATTAGTCTGGGACAATTAATGCATTTAATACTTCAAGATGTAAATTTTTTTATTATTTATTTATTTTAATTTATGATTGTAAATGTCTATGGTAATAAATGCATTTTATAATATATTAAATATGTTAAACGTTAAAAAATATTTTAAATAATTAGTCAGGGGCAATTAATGCATTTTAATACTTTAAGATGGAAAATGTAATTTTTATTTAATTATTTTAATAAATTTTTTCATAAATGTTATTATATATATATATATATATATATATATAATATTAAATGTTAAATGATATATTAAATAGTATATTTAAATATGCAAATAATAGACATTATTCAGTAATTGTATCTCAAATAAACCGGGGACAATTAATGCATTTTAATACTTCAAGATGGAAAATAATAAATAATAAACAATGTATTAAATAGTATATTTAAATATGCAAATAATAATAATTTAATAACTATCTAAAATTAGTCTGGGACAATTAATGCATTTAATACTTCAAGATGTAACATTTTTTATTATTTATTTATTTTAATTTATGATTGTAAATGTCTATGGTAATAAATGCATTTTATAATATATTAAATATGTTAAACGTTAAATAATATTTTAAATAATTAGTCAGGGGCAATTAATGCATTTTAATACTTTAAGATGGAAAATGTAATATTATTTAATTATTTTAATTTATTTTTTTCATAAATATTATATATATATATATATATATATATATATATATATATATATATATATATATATATATATATATATATAAAATGTTAAATGACATATTAAATAGTATATTTAAATATGGAAATACTAACTATTCAGTATCTGTATCTAAAATTAGTCAGGGGCAATTACTGCATTTTAATACTTCAAGACGGAAAATTTTATATTATTTAATTATTTCAATTTATGATAGTAAATGTTCTAACATTTTTATTATATATATATATATATATAAACCCGATTGCAAAAAAGTTGGGACATACAACATAGATGACATATCAAATGTTTAAACTGAGAAAATGTATCATTTTAAGGGAAAAATAAGTTGATTTTAAATTTCATGGCATCAACACATCTCAAAAAAGTTGGGACAAGGCCATGTTTACCACTGTGTGGCATCCCCTCTTCTTTTTATAACAGTCTGCAAACGTCTGGGGACTGAGGAGACAAGTTGCTCAAGTTTAGGAATAGAAATGTTGTCCCATTCTTGTCTAATCCAGGCTTCTAGTTGCTCAACTGTCTTAGGTCTTCTTTGTCGCATCTTCCTCTTTATGATGTGCCAAATGTTTTCTATGGGTGAAAGATCTGGACTGCAGGCTGGCCATTTCAGTACCCGGATCCTTCTACGCAGCCATGATGTTGTAATTGATGCAGTATGTGGTCTGGCATTGTCATGTTGGAAAATGCAAGGTCTTCCCTGAAAGAGACGACATCTGGATGGGAGCATATGTTGTTCTAGAACTTGGATATACCTTTCAGCATTGATGGTGCCTTTCCAGATGTGTAAGCTGCCCATGCCACACACACTCATGCAACCCCATACCATCAGAGATGCAGGCTTCTGAACTGAGCGCTGATAACAACTTGGGTTGTCCTTGTCCTCTTTAGTCCGGATGACATGGCTTCCCAGTTTTCCAAAAAGACCTTCAAATTTTGATTTGTTTGACCACAGAACAGTTTTCCACTTTGCCACAGTCCATTTTAAATGAGCCTTGGCCCAGAGAAAACGCCTGTGCTTCTGGATCATGTTTAGATATGGCTTCTTTTTTGACCTGATAGAGTTTTAGCCGGCAACGGCGAATGGCACGGTGGATTGTGTTCACCGACAATGTTTTCTGGAAGTATTCCTGAGCCCATGTTGTGATTTCCATTACAGTAGCATTCCTGTATGTGATGCAGTGCCGTCTAAGGGCCCGAAGATCACGGGCATCCAGTATGGTTTTCCGCCCTTGACCCTTACGCACAGAGATTGTTCCAGATTCTCTGAATCTTTGGATGATATTATGCACTGTAGATGATGATGATAACTTCAAACTCTTTGCAATTTTTCTCTGAGAAACTCCTTTCTGATATTGCTCCACTATTTTTCGCCGCAGCATTGGGGGAATTGGTGATCCTCTGCCCATCTTGACTTCTGAGAGACACAGCCACTCTGAGAGGCTCTTTTTATACCCAATCATGTTGCCAATTGACCTAATAAGTTGCAAATTGGTCCTCCAGCTGTTCCTTATATGTACATTTAACTTGTCCGGCCTCTTATTGATACCTGTCCCAACTTTTTTGGAATGTGTAGCTCTCATGAAATCCAAAATGAGCCAATATTTGGCATGACATTTCAAAATGTCTCACTTTCAACATTTGATATGTTATCTATATTCTATTGTGAGTAAAATATAAGTTTATGAGATTTGTAAATTATTGCATTCCTTTTTTATTCACAATTTGTACAGTGGTCCAACTTTTTTGGAATCGGGTTTGTATATATATATATATATATATATATATAAAATATGTTGTTGTTGTTATAGTATATTATGTAGTGTTGTTATAGTATATTTAAATATGCAAATAATAAATATTCAGTAACTGTATCTAAAAGGAGTCAGGGGCAATAAATGCATAAATACATTTCTGATTGATTGCTTGATTGTCTTGAAACCTGCTATGCAAAAGTTACACATGGGAAAGAGCAGTTTAGATAAGTTTTGTGCTAGATAACCACTAAGAATTCATCCGCATAATATTCTCTGCATTTGACTGCAAATTTCAACTTATAAAGTATTGGTCACAAAGCTCATTATTGTAATCCATTCATATTTTGTTTAAACATTGGGTAATGTTTCAAATAAGTTTAATTGTGCACAAATACTTAGTAATGCTACTAGTTCATAAGTTTGAACTTGGCCACCCCTGGATCTGGTTGGTACCACACCAACACCTGCCTGTGTGATGGTCCAGGTGGGTCTCCATCATCACCACATATATCCACAATATTGAAATGACAGAATGGAAATCCTGCCATAACCAAATAGCATGTGGTTGAAATAGACCTAAATTGATGTATTTGCCTATTTATGATCTAATCCTGTCAATGATACCGGAATACAGGATCTCCCATGTTCAATTTTCCATCATTGCCCATAATCAGAGCTACCAAATGTATATCTCAAATATCATATCATATCATATAACACCATGCCAAACATGCCAAAAAGTATTTGGATGCTTTAGAAGCACTTCTAAAAGTCATCGCATTAGATACAAAACACCAAACAAAGAGGCATCTGCAAACAAATGATGCTGGAGCCTTTTTGCAATGATTTGGTGATGACAAGGTGATTTTAGTGGATGTAAGTCAGCTCTCCTTAAGTTCACACAGGTTCACACCTTCATCACATTACTTCATCGTTTTTAACAGTATATCTATTGTTTAATCATTTAAAATGTAACAATCTTATTTTATATAATGCTTTAGTGCTTAATAATGCAGAAATGTGCTTGTTCTGTTTATGGCACACAAAACACACTTTTTTATTATTATTGTGGCTTATGAATCCAACTGCGTCGTCTTTATCTGATGGTGCCAGAAATCACTTCAATAATAATTTGATTTTGTGGTTGTCTATTTGGTTTAATAGATAATGAGCTGCGATTTTGAATACTTTGGGATCAGGGGTTGCTACAGTCCTTTTTACAGGAAAAGTGGAGTGATGGTCATGGGCCGGCCAGTGGAAAAGTGGTATTTAAACTTCCTACCACAGGTTATGGGTTGATTCATGGGTAATACTACATTTGAAGGTTATGGAACAGATGAATGTCCTTTTTTTGACCCCTTTTTTCTATTTTTGGACATAGTGCCCCAACTGCAAACAATTCACCTAACCTTTATTTTTATCTCATCATATAAAAAAGAACAATTTCTAGTTGATCCCCTCTGAGCTTTCCTTTATTATTGCCTCAGTCTGTCAGTGGCCATGTAAATCTCTAGAAGCAATGGAAAATCCTTTGGCAGATTTGCATGCATAATGACTAACACATGGCCAGGAGAATTTGGTTTCCAAAAAAGCTGGCAAGAGTGAGGACATGCTCACCTGTGTTGACTGCTGAAATCAAGGATATTCATTCACTCTGATGCACAAGAACACACACTTTCAGCTTTATTTGTCCATTTGCATTGTATTCAGGCTACTTTGTGCTCATCTCACTTTTGTTCATATTTTTCATACTGTGAAATCCACAAATTTGTAAGTAGAGATGTGCACAGTTTAAGAAATGGTATAACAACATTCATAATTCATATTTTCAGATTTCCAGACTGGGTAGAATTGACTGTAATGTATCATACGTTTACACTGGGCTGTGAAGTGAACACAGAGCTGAAAACATGTCTTTGGGACTGACTCATTTGTCTATGTCATTTGTTTGTAGCACCTGTGTAAACTCATGTGTGTGTGTCTGACGTCTGTGTGTTTTTTGTGTTCAACAGGGTCAGTGAGATCAGGCATTCCCTTTGTCAAGCTTGAAAACAAGAAACTAAATTTAGAATTCTCTTTGGGAGAATCCAGATAAAAATCAAGCTGTGCCTGCCAAACGTTGGGTGGTAATAAGAAGTAAAGTCGGGCTGATTTGGTATCATGAAATGTTCAGTCTGCCCATATAGTTCAGTCTGTCAAGGACCCCTGATCAAACAAAAATGCATAAAAATGTATAATTGAACATTTGCTCATTGTTCAATATATTATATAAAAGTTCAGGCGATGTACACCATAAAGCAATTTTGCAGGATTTCTAACCAAGTATTCATTAAATGTTCTTTCAGACAATGGGATTGTATTGGAGTCCTAGGCAGATTAGTTTCAATGGACACCAGCACAGAAACACTGTCAAAAAGAAAAAAAAGAAAGAAAGAAAAAAAGCAAGAACCATACCTGACAAACACACACACTTTGGTGATATTTTGATCTATACAGTATATGCTTGTAATTTTTTGCTCATTGATTTTATAATTTTTTTTTGTTACATTAAATATATACATTTTGTTACATTTTATACACCGATCAGGCATAACATTATGACCACCTTCCTAATATTGTGTTGGTCCCCCTTTTGCTGCCAAAACAGCCGTGACCTATCGAGGCATGGACTCCACTAGACCCCTGAAGGTGTGCTGTGGTATCTAGCACCAAGACGTTAGCAGCAGATCCTTTAAGTCCTGTAATTTGCGAGGTGGGGCCTCCATGGATCGGACTTGTTTGTTCAGCACATCCTACAGATGCTCGATTGGATTGAGATCTGGGGAATTTGGAGGCCAAGTCAACACCTCAAACTCGTTGTTGTGCTCCTCAAACCATTCCTGAACCATTTTTGCTTTGTGTCAGGGCGCATTATCCTGCTGAAAGAAGCCACAGCCACCAGGGAATACCGTTTCCATGAAAGGGTGTACATGGTCTGCAACAATGCTTAGGTAGGTGGTATGTGTCAAACTAACATCCACATGGATGGCAGGACCCAAGGTTTCCCAGCAGAACTTTGCCCAAAACATCACACTGCCTCCGCCGGCTTGCCTTCTTCCCATAGGGCATCCTGGTGCCACGTATTCCCTAGGTAAGCTACGCACATGCACCCAGCCATCCACGTGATGTAAAAGAAAATGTGATTCATCAGACCACGCCACCTTCTTCCATTGCTCCGTGGTCCAGTTCTGATGCTCACGTGCCCACTGTTGGCGCTTTCGGCGGTGGACAGGGGTCAGCATGGGCACCCTGACTGGTCTGCGGCTATGCAGCCCTGTACACAACAAACCGCGATGCACTGTGTATTCTGACACCTTTCTATCGGAACCAGCATTAACTTCTTGAGCAATTTGTGCTACAGTAGCTCGTCTGTTTGATTGGAACACACGGGCCAGCCTTCACTCCCCACGTGCATCATTGAGCCTTGGCCGCCCATTACCCTGTCGCTGGTTCACCACTGTTCCTTCCTTTGACCACTTTTGATAGATACAGACCACTGCAGGAACACCCCACAAGCCCCACAAGCTGCAGTTTTGGAGATGCTCTGACCCAGTCGTCTAGCTATCACAGTTTGGCCCTTGTCAAACTCGCACAAAATGTTCACTTGCTGTCTAATATATCCCACCCACTAACAGGTGCCGTGATTAAGAGATAATCAGTGTTATTCACTTCACCTGTCAGTGGTCATAATGTTATGCCTGATCAGTGTATATATACACACTACCATTCAAAAGTTTGGGGTGAGTAAGATTATTCTTTTAAGGGAAATTAATACTTTTATTCAGCAAAGATGCATTCAATTGATCAAAAGTGACAGTAAAGAGTCAAGACATTAATAATGTTACAACACATTTCTATTTTAAATAAATGCTGTTTTTAAACTGTCTACTAATCAAAGAATCCTGAAAAAAAAATGTATCATGGTTTCCACAAAATATTAATCAGCACAACTGTTTTCAACATTGATAATAATATGAAAATTGTTTCTTGAGCAGCAAATCCTCATTAGAATGATTTCTGAATGATCATGTGACACTGAAGACTGGAGTAATGATGCTGAAAATTCAGATTTGATCAGGAATAAATTACATTTAACATGATTTACTGATTTTTTTGATTAAATAAATACAGCCGTGGTGGGCATAAGAGACTTCTTTCAAAAACATTAAAAAATCTGAAGTATTCCAAACTATTCACTGGTAGTTTTTCATAATTCATAATTCATTCATAATGACACTTGGCCTAACTCATTATTTTGTAACTTGTTGCACTCAGCACTGCCTATAGATTTGTTCTAGATATTATAACCAACCTGTTTGATTTTCTATCTCCCTATGTCTGTCTCTTCACAATATTTTGTCTTTCAGAATAAGATACTGTCTGCTGTCCTATTTGCACTGACAGCACTTCCTGCTGTGAATTGTATCAGAAAAAACTGCTCTGGGTTCAGGCTAAATTCTGAGCTTGGAGCCCTCTCCTCGGACAGCACGTCAAATACGCATATTTTATACTATATCTGATTATAAGTGTGAACTCATGAAATCGAAGTTAAACTGTTTTGAAACAGCCCACGTTTAGCAGGTCAATTAGTAATAGGTGAGGGTATCATGATTGAGTATAAAAGGAGCATCCACCAAAGCAAAGATGGGTCATGGCTCACCACTTTGTGCTAAATTTGATGAGAGAATTAACAAACGATTCAAAAATCACATATCTCAATGCAAGATTGCAAAGTATTTAGCTCTTTCACCATATATAATATTGAGAAAAGATTCAGGCATCCAGAGTGTCGGGCAAGGCAGGAAACCTCTGTTGAATGTGCGTGACCTTTGACCTCTCAGATGGCATTGCATGAGAAACTATCATGCTGCTGTGTTAAAAAATAGCAACATGGGCTCGGGAGTACTTGAAAAACCGCCTGTCACTGAACACAGTCTGCCGCTGCATCAAGGAATGCCACTTGAATCTTTGTTACACAAGGAGTAAAGCTTTACATCTGTTCAATGCAGAGATGCTGCCAAGTTCCCTGGGCCCGAAATGTAGCCAGTGGAAATGTGTGCTGTGGTCAGATGAGTCCATGTTTCAGCTTGTTTTTGGGAAAAACTGACAATGAGTTCTCAGTCCCAAAAACGAAAGGGAGCATCCAGACATTCATCGCCGACAGGTACAAAAGCAAACATCTGTCATGGTATAAGGGTGCATCATTGCACATATGCATGTGTGTGAAGGTACACTACCAGTCAAAAGTTTGAGAACGGTAAGATTTTTTAATGTTTTTAAAGAAGTCAGAGCATCACTACTCCAGTCTTCAGTGTCACATGATCCTTCAGAAATCATTCTAATATGATGATTTGCTGCTCAAGAAACATTTATGATTATTATCAATGTTGAAAACAGCTGTGTAAAACATTTTTTTTTAGGATTCTTTGATGAATAGAATGTTCAAAAGAACAGTATTTATCTGAAATAGAAAGCTTTTGTAATATTGTACTACCGTTCAAAAGTTTTGGGTCGGTAATAATTTTTTGGGAAAGAAATTAATACATTTATTCAGCAAGGATGCATTAAATTGATCAGGTGACAGTATAGACATTTATAATGTTGCAAAAGCTTTATATTTCAGATAAATGCTGTTCTTTTTGACTTTCTATTCATTAAATAATCCTGAAAAAAAATTGTACACAACTGTTTTCAACATTGATAATAATAATAAATGTTTCTTGAGCAGCAAATCATCATATTAGAATGATTTCTGAAGGATCATGTGACTCTAAAGACTGGAGTAATGATGCTGAAAATTCAGCTTTGAATCACAGAAATAAATTGCATTTTAAAATATATTCAAATACAAACCCGATTCCAAAAAAGTTGGGACACTGTACAAATTATGAATAAAAAAGGAATGCAATAATTTGCAAATCTCATAAACTTATATTTTATTCACAATAGAATATAGATAACATATCAAATGTTGAAAGTGAGACATTTTGAAATGTCATGCCAAATATTGGCTCATTTTGGATTTCATGAGAGCTACACATTCCAAAAAAGTTGGGACAGGTAGCAATAAGAGGCCGGAAAAGTTAAATGTACATGTAAGGAACAGCTGGAGGACCAATTTGCAACTTATTAGGTCAATTGGCAACATGATTGGGTATAAAAAGAGCCTCTCAGAGTGGCAGTGTCTCTCAAGATGGGCAGAGGATCACCAATTCCCCCAATGCTGCTGCGAAAAATAGTGGAGCAATATCAGAAAGGAGTTTCTCAGAGAAAAATTGCAAAGAGTTTGAAGTTATCATCATCTACAGTGCATAATATCATCCAAAGATTCAGAGAATCTGGAAAAATCTCTGTGCGTAAGGGTCAAGGCCGGAAAACCATACTGGATGCCCGTGATCTTCGGGCCCTTAGACGGCACTGCATCACACACAGGAATGCTACTGTAATGGAAATCACAACATGGGCTCAGGAATACTTCCAGAAAACATTGTCGGTGAACACAGTCCACCGTGCCATTCGCCGTTGCCGGCTAAAACTCTATAGCTCAAAAAAGAAGCCATATCTAAACATGATCCAGAAGTGCAGGCGTTTTCTCTGGGCCAAGGCTCATTTAAAATGGACTGTGGCAAAGTGGAAAACTGTTCTGTGGTCAGACGAATCAAAATTTGAAGTTCTTTTTGGAAAACTGGGACGCCATGTCATCCGGACTAAAGAGGACAAGGACAACCCAAGTTGTTATCAGCGCTCAGTTCAGAAGCCTGCATCTCTGATGGTATGGGGTTGCATGAGTGCGTGTGGCATGGGCAGCTTACACATCTGGAAAGGCACCATCAATGCTGAAAGGTATATCCAAGTTCTAGAACAACATATGCTCCCATCCAGACGTCGTCTCTTTCAGGGAAGACCTTGCATTTTCCAGCATGACAATGCCAGACCACATACTGCATCAGTTACAACATCATGGCTGTGTAGAAGAAGGATCCGGGTACTGAAATGGCCAGCCTGCAGTCCAGATCTTTCACCCATAGAAAACATTTGGCGCATCATAAAGAGGAAGATGCGACAAAGAAGACCTAAGACAGTTGAGCAACTAGAAGCCTGTATTAGACTAGAATGGGACAACATTCCTATTCCTAAACTTGAGCAACTTGTCTCCTCAGTCCCCAGACGTTTGCAGACTGTTATAAAAAGAAGAGGGGATGCCACACAGTGGTAAACATGGCCTTGTCTCAACTTTTTTGAGATGTGTTGATGTCATGAAATTTAAAATCAACTTATTTTTCCCTTAAAATGATACATTTTCTCAGTTTAAACCTTTGATATGTCATCTATGTTGTATTCTGAATAAAATATTGAAATTTGAAACTTCCACATCATTGCATTGTTTTTATTCACAATTTGTACAGTGTCCCAACTTTTTTGGAATCGGGTTTGTAGAAAAAAGTTATTTTAAATTGTAAAAATATTTCACAATAATACTGTTTTTGCTGTATTTTGGATCAAGTAAATGCAGCCTTGGTGAGCAGAAGAGACTTCTTTAAAAACATTAAAAAAATCTTACTGTTCTCAAACTTTTGACTGGTAGTGTACCATTGACGTGGAGACATATGGCCATCAACATGTTTCCTGGAAAGCAAGACAATGCCAAGCCTTATTTTGCATGTGCTATGACAGAGTGCCTTCTTAGACACTATTCACAGTAAAGTGGATGTGCTTAGGGGCTTTCGTACCAGAGGAACGTTTTCATAGTTCCTATAACTATTGGCGGAAGTACATGCTTTTTGCCATCTTTGTGCCACAGGAAACTAGGAACGATTTTAGTTATAGGAATGCCTTTTGGGGGGATTAATTTAGCTCCTACTTCAGAGTAGGGTCTAACCCAGCACAATAGGAACTACCAGTGACGTAAGTGTACATTCATTGGCTGAACACATGCCATACGAAACAGTACCCACCATTTTTAAAAAGCCGCGTAAACACACATATACTTACTCCACTAACGAACTCCACAAACATGGACAAAAAGCAATAGCCAAAGTCCAGGCACTTCTCAACCTTTACACTATGGAGTTGTTAAACGTTGCTTAAATGCCGTTGCTGTCAGCCGGCTTACACCTCAGAGTTCCTACTGGCGGTGTGAATGCAATCAGGAAAATGGGGGTCTAAAACGTTTTGAGCTTGTCCACTTTCGACCACTTCCAGAGGAAACCGGATCGCTTTCATATTGTAAACACTCATGTGGTCAAATGTGTTCGAACAGCCACAAAAGACGCCTACTCTCCACCTACTGACCTAATGCGTGACCATTATGGGAAGCGCGCTAGCCAGACGGGATTTAAACTTTGCTGGCTGAAGACCCAAGTTTGGTTAAGATGAAAAACGTACCAAGCCCAATGTTCTCTCACCATTCCTGATTTCTAACACACACTCACAGTGTGCAGCGTGGTCTTGCGGCTGTCAGAGCAGAAACGAAAGCTGATGCTCTCTGTATGTCTTTCGTCATATGTAAATTGTGAAAGCTTATTTTGTCCATTACATGGAAAGATCTGAAAAAAACTTACCTGCCCATAGACCCTCCCCTCAAAGAAAGCAGGACAGAAGTGGTTGAAAGTGGACAAAAGAGACACCAGGTGTAAATGGGTATGTGTCTACCTCGATAAAAATGCATCTTAATACCAGGTGTAAATAGGTCCTGAATTCCTAAAGCCTCTCTTTACTGGCCTGATCTGTCTCCTATTGAAAATTTACAGACAACAATGACCACAGACTGTTGAGCAGCTGTCTTGTATCAGGTGAGATTGGGCAAAAATTCCACTTGCAAAACGACAACAATTAGTATCCTCAGTTCCCAAACAATTAAAAAGTGTAATTAAATGGAAAGGTGATGTGACACAGTGGTAAATATGCCTTTGTCCCAACTTTTTTGGAGTGTGTTGCAGCCGTCAAAATCTAAATTTGTTTATATTTACAAAATACAATTAAGTTGTTCAGTCAAAACATTGGAAATCTTTTCTTTGTACTCTTGTCAGGTAAATAAAGTTGAAAGAGAATTAACAAATCACAGATTCTTGATTTTATTGCATTTTACAAAATGTCCCAACTTTTCTGCAAATGGAATTGTATAAACCACCACCAGAATAAAGTATTTCCCCAACTCCAAAATCACATTTAACCATTTGACCAAAAACCAAAAACTGTTTATGGCACACGGTAGCTACAGTCTAGCATTTGCTGTCATGTGTCAAAGTACATACTCTGTCATCCAGCTGGGGGAGCTGTGGTTCCTAAATGAACTTGTTCCTCTTGGCCTGCTGTGCAGTAAGCATCCACATGCACAACACCCCACCCCTCCACTCTTACAAGCATCAACAGAGATGAATTTGTGTTATCAGTGCATCACAAAAAAAAAAGCAAAAGCATCACACACTGCCATGCCATCTGTCTGGTAATGGTAACACACAAACAAACATAAGGTTGAAGTTCTTGTGCATTGATTTTCTGTTAGTGTCAACTAAAATATATCATTAACTGCCTATATTCTGCTGCATGACTGTATAATGGCTGTATGAAGAGATGATGTGCTGTAAGTGTTTATTAGTCTGCTCTAGGATGACAGCAAAAACACAGATAACCCTTTCCACATTTTTTTCATTTGTGTAGCTTAGCAAGATGATGGTGGTTTAAATGTCATATAGAGGAGTAAATATTTATGCTTTCATTTCACAAAGCAGAGAGGATATTTCAAATAAGACTCAAAACAATGTTTTATTGAATTTTTATTGCTGAACCCCATTCTTCCCAAGAATTTTAATTCCGTCATCATTTACTCACCCTCATGCCATACATGTTTGACTCTCTTCTGTGGAACACAAAAGAAGAAGTGTTCCCTTTCGTTGAGTCACTCCGAGTTATGTCAGTGACTGACGAATGGGGGTTTCGTTTAGAAGCCTATCATCTTTGAGTTCTTAGAAAACGAGCCAATGGCGATGAAATGCCATGGGTCTGCGGAATTTGCATAGCTCCGCCCCACTCTGTGGGTATATAAGGAAGTACGCTGGCAATGTCGCATTATGTTTCTGCTTCGGAGCCAAGAGCATCTCTTCACTCCTCAAGCCTGATACTGAGTAAAGTCAGTTCTTCGAGACGAGCAACTCTCCAGTCTGTGTTGGTGTGACGGCGCATTCCAGCGATCGCACATTGCCTGCCTGCTGATCTGTGCAGTGATCTGCAACAGCTGTGTGTGTTTCCCTGGGGCGCTTCAGCACTGCTACAGAGTTTCCTCTCACAAAAAGAGCTTGCGCGTGACACGTCTTTTTCAAGATGTCTCGCCCGTGCACTTCTGGGTGTGGTCGGTCTTTGCCGCCCTCTGATGGGCACAATCACTGCCTGACGTGTTTGGGCTTACAGCACGCTCAGGCAGCGTTTGTGGATGAGTCATGTTCCCACTGCGGGAACATGACCATCGCGATGTTGCGGACGAGACTCAGTGATCTCCGTAAAGGAGAGTCCCCTCTGCCACACCCCAATCTACTGCCTCTGAGAGAGGTGGTACTTTGGCTGGTGGCCAGGGTGACCTGAGGGTGACGGTGTGGAATAAAGCCCCGACGCTTGTTCCTCGGGCCACACCCCTGTGGAAACAGCGGTACAGTCTGTTGGCGCTCCGCGTGTTTCGTTCGGCGTCCCAGAGGATGACGAGATGCCGATCGCTGCATCTCAAGGTGGGCTAGAGTCCTCCGGGGATGAAGATTCAGCTATGCTGCCGCCTTCGGGTGTGCCAGCATTGCCCGAGTCAGACCCAGAGGTGACAGCCATGTTATCTCGGGCAGCCGCGAGCCTCGGGCTGGAGTGGAACCCTCTGCCCTGTCCTGAGCGCTCGCGGTTGGACGATTGATTTTTGGGGGCGGCGTGCCCTGACAGCCGTCAGGCCCCTCCCCCAATACCTTTCTTCCCCGAGGTACATGAGGAGGTCACGCAGTCCTGGAAGTCCCCGTTGTCTTCCTGTGACTGCTCGGCGGCCTCCTCCGCCTTCTCTGCCCTCGATGGGGCCGCGGCCAAAGGGTACACTGGGGTCCCCCTGTTGAACGCTCTGTTGCGATGCAACTGTGTCTGCAGAGTGCTTCAACGTGGCGTGGCAATCCTAAGCACCCCTCCAAAGCCTGTAGGTTCTCGTCTACTTTGGTGGCGAAGTCCTACAGAGCTGCGGGGCAGGCCGCTGCCTCCTTGCATGGCATGGCCATCCTGCAGGTCTACCAGGCCCGGATGCTCAGGGACATGCACGAGGCTAGAGCTGACCCTGGGCTCTTGGATGAGCTGCGTGCCTGGTCTCCTCTGTCAGGACGCGGCAGATGACCGTGCCCCCACACCGAGACACTATGCCTCCCACGTCTGGGCCGGTCACGCCGCCTCGTTGCCCCACCCAGGGTACGTCTGTGGTTCGCATGACCCCGCTGGTTCAGTTCTTGGAAGCCTGGCCTGAGCTTCCCAACCTGTCCCGCTGGCTTGCGAGAACCATCAGGCTCAGCTACGCGATTCAGTTCGCGCGGTCTCCTTCCCACTTTCGGGGAGTCCGCTATACCGTGGTGGGTGGCAATGCCCCTGTCATGCATGCGGAGGTCGCTACCTTGCTGGCGACGGGTGCGATCGAGACTGTCCCTTCAGCCGAAATGAAGTCCGGTTTCTACAGCCCCTACTTCATTGTACCCAAAAAAAACAGTGGGTTACGGCCAATCCTGGACCTGCATGTCCTGAGCCAATCCCTTCACAGGCTTCCATTCAGGATGTTGACAGCCAAACGCCTTTTCGAATGCATTCGTCCTTTGGATTGGGTCCCAGTGACTTGGGCCTGCCGTCAGACCTTCACCCCGTGGTCGAACCTCACTTTTCCACAGGCAGGAGTGCCCTTAGATCGAGTTTCCAGGCATGTTGTTGCATCAACAGATGCCTCTGCCACGGGCTGGGGTGCCATGTGCAATGGACATGCCTGCATGTCAATTGCCTCGAGTTGCTGGCAGTACGGTTCGCTCTGCACCGCTTCCGTGCGTTGCTCAAGGGCCAACACGTGCTAGTCCGGACAAACAACATGGCCACAGTAGCGTACATCAACCGACAAGGTGGTCTACGCTCCTGCCGTTTGTCGCAACTCGCCCGCCATCTTCTCTTATGGAGTCGGAAGCATCTGAGGTCGCTTTGTGCTGAGAAGAACACCACGTGACGTGACCGGACCGGTGGTAGGGTACTCAAACTTGCCGCGTCCCGTCCAGAACCCCCACGTGTAGGCCATGGTTTTACTCCCTGACCGAGGGAACCCTCGGCACGGATGCACTAGCGCACAGCTGGCCGCGGGGTCTATGCAAATGTGTTTCCCCCAGTGAGCCTTCCTGCACAGACACTGTGCAAGATCAGGGAGGACAAGGAGCAGGTCCTTTTGGTCGCCCCGTATTGGCCCGGCCAGACTTAGTTCTCCGAACTCTTACTCCTTGCGACAGCCCCTCCCTGGTCGATTCCTCTGAGGAAGGACCTCCTTTCTCAGAGATGGGGCACCCATTGGCACCCACGTCCCGATCTCTGGAACCTACACGTGTGGGTTCTGGACGGGACGCGGCAAGTTTGAGTACCCTACTACCGGTCCGGTACGTGGTGTTCTTCTCGCCAAGAAGACCCCTGGAAATGCCAGATCGGGTCTGTACTCTCCTTCCTCCAAGAAGGGTTGGAACGAAAGCTGTCTCCTTCCACCCTGAAGGTTTAGGTGGCCGCTGTCACTGCGCACCACGTGGAGTCAAAAACAGTAGGTCAGCATGACCTGGTCATCAGGTTCCTGAGGGGGGCTAGGAGACTAAATCCTCCTCGCTCTCCCCTCATACCCTCTTGGGACCTCGCAGTGGTCTTATCTGCCCTGCAGAGAGCTCCCTTTGAGCCTTTGCGATCAGTTGAGCTTAAGTTTCTGTCTATGAAGACAGCGCTTCTGATCGCTCTGGCCTCCATCAAGAGGGTAGGGGACCTGCAGGCATTTTCAGTTGACGAAGCGTGCCTGGAATTCGGGCCGGCTAATTCTCACGTGATCCTGAGACCCCAGCCTGGATATGTGCCCAAGGTTCCCACCACTCCTTTTAGAGATCAGGTGGTGAACCTGCAAGCATTGCCTTTGGAGGAGGCAGACCCAGCCTTGGCACTGCTCTGTCCAGTACGTGCCCTCCGTGCTTACGTAGACAGAACGCAGTGTTTCAGGACCTCTGACCAGCTCTTTGTCTGTTATGGTGGGAAG
Source organism: Coreius guichenoti (assembly GCA_039654105.1). Lineage (NCBI taxonomy): Eukaryota > Metazoa > Chordata > Actinopteri > Cypriniformes > Gobionidae > Coreius > Coreius guichenoti. The sequence continues at coordinate 27,458,927 of CM077175.1, read as the reverse complement.
CTGAAGGGAAAGGCTCTCTCCAAGCAAGGTTGTCGCACTGGATAGTGGACGCCATTGTCTTGGCTTACCAGACGCAGGGTCGTCCATGCCCCCTAGGGGTGAGGGCACACTCCACCAGGAGTGTGGCCTCCTCCTGGGCTCTAGCGCATGGCGCCTCACTAACAGACATTTGCAGAGCTGCAGGCTGGGCGACACCCAACACATTCGCCAGATTTTATAATCTCCGAGTGGAGCGAGTGTCCTCCTGTGTACTCGCTTCCAGTAGCCAGTAACCAGGACTGGCTCGGTGTCTTCGCTTGCTCGCCATTCCACTCCACGGACTGGATACGTGTGATATTTCCTCAGGTGAGTTTCCCCTGAAGCCCTGAGTTCCTCCAGCACTGTTGATGCCGACACCAGAGTGCATGCCCGGTTGGTCAGCCCTTGTGTTAGGCTAGGTGCCTCCATGTGCATGGTTCCCCCGCTGGGCAACCCCCACATGTGTATTTCCACTGTAAGCCTTTCTGAGCAGGTGTCTTTCCCTTGGCAAGCCCCTTGCCACCCCTGGGGTTGAAATATTCCAACTTCGGCTGGATACCCCAGAGTGCTCCATATGCAGCCCATACGTGGGTCATATGTGTATTCTGAAGTCCTCCCTTCGGGCAGGCATTGTGTTGCATTTCTCCAACGTGGGATATGCTTCCCAGTGTACCTTGGTGTTCCTGTGTTAAGTGGAGTCCTTCGTCCATGCTAGTTTCACGACAGTAAGCTCACACTTGCGCAGGGCACTGGAAGACAGCCGAGTGGCGTGATTAGATTGGACCCCCATTCGTCAGTCACTGACGTAACTCGGAGTGACTGAACGAAAGGGAACATCTCGGTTACGTATGTAACCCTCATTTCCTGAGGAGGGAACGGAGACGTTACGTCCCCCTGCCACGTCCGCTATACCGCTGGAATGGCCGGGAGTTCAGTCTCGGCTCCTTAGCAGGTAACATAATGCGACATTGCCAGCGTACTTCCTTATATACCCACAGAGTGGGGCGGAGCTACGCTATGCAAATTCCGCAGACCCATGGCATTTCATCGCCATTGGCTCGTTTTCTAAGAACTCGAAGATGATAGGCTTCTAAGCGAAACCCCCATTCGTCAGTCACTGATGTAACGTCTCCGTTCCCTCCTCAGGGAACGAGGATTACATACGTAACCGAGACGTTTCAACTTTCATTGTATGGAAAAAAAAACAAAACACTAAGATAGTTTTCATTTTCCAAGGAAGAAATAAAGTTTGGTTTGAAACGACAGGGAGAGTAAATGACAGAATTTTTATTTTTGGGTGAACTATCACTTTAAGTGTATAGCTTTTCTTTCCCATCAGGGTCAAATGCTTTTGCAGAAACATCTGGTGTATCTAAAAGTAGCACTGTGGGGTGTTAAACACAACAACACATTTGATCATGTCACTGTAACACTTGTCTCTATACACTTCCCACAATGAAAGTTTTGCCACTCTGAAATGCAAAAAAGCTTTGTTTTAATACGTAGAGCAAACATCCATTTAGGTTACCTTATGGTAAGACATATTCTGTACAGTCTGAGCTATAATCAGTCTTCTGTGTTTGTACTGACGACACATTTCGCCCGATCTCACACAGCTCATGAAACAGTTCATTAATCAACATCCATTTATGATTCATGAAACCTCAGTTCTTTCACTTTAATAGCTATTAAAATAATCGTTCTACCAAGATGCTCGATTTTAGGGCTAATTATGATGATTACGGTTTTATGGTGTTAGTCTAATTAACTTTAAGATTGATAATGCTTAAGGGTTTTAATGATTTATAGACTGCATCCTTAAGCTTCTAATGGGGGACAAGAAATTGTACACGCTTTACATTGTTAACGCTTATTTTTTTTTGTAACCCAAAAAATGTTAGTTAATGTTATCGCATTGGACTAAAACTTACTGACTTTGCTTACACAGGGTATAACTACTTCCCAAAATGTTTGGATAATTTTTGTACTTTTTTGGTATTTTTCCCCCATCTTGTTACGCTTGTGGGGCCCTATTTTAACGATCTGAGCGCATGGTCTGAAGTGCATGGCGCAGGTGCACTTAGGGCATGTCCGAATCTATTTGTGTTAGTTTAACAACGGAAAAAACAGTCGGCGGGCTAGGCGCATGATCTAAAAGGGTTGTACCTAGTGTCTTAATGAGTCATGGGTGTGTTTTGTGCGTATTGTGCAATAAACCAGTCTGTTCACCTCATTTTCAGACCAGCACGCCCATGGGTGAACAGATGGGCGCGTGTGCATTTGCTATTTAAACAATGTGGCGCTGGACAATATAATAACTCCAGAAAATAATAACTCCATCGGGCTGAAACTAGCAAAAAACTTGCATCGTACTTGGCGTCACATTGCACCGGGTGTATGATAAGGCCCCATGGTGTTCCCGGTCAAAAATGACCAGCCTACAAAAAATTGCTTATAAATCTCTCGTTATGCTATATTATCACCAAATATTGGATTCAATCTTTTTGTCAACTTGTGTTCTTTCAATTAGGACAGGTTTTGTATTTATTTTTAAAACTGACTGATTGTAGGCCTCATTGATCTGAGCTTATATTGGTAAAAAAAAAAAGACTATCCATTGAAAATGAATAGGGGAGATCGAAAATTAGAGAAACATTTAGTGTTCAGGAGCATGTTCATCATCTTCATATTCATGTGTGCTTGCAAACACATTGGCCTTGGACCTGTGTGCATGCATGGATATATGCACACTCATGTGACCGCACACACACACACACACACACACACACACACACACACACACACACACACACACACACACACACACACACACACACACACACACACACACACACACATACACATGTCGTAATTGTGTTTATACTGTACAAACTGTATATTCTCTCCCCTTACACTAATCCTGCCCCTAAACCTACCCATCACACAAAAGTTTCTGCATTTTTACATTTTCAAAAAAACTCATTCTGCATGATTTATAAGCTTGTGTCCTCATGGGGACACGAGTCCCCATGAGTCAGTATGCATTCAGGTTGAACTGAAGTCCATAGGCGTAATGGTTTTTATACTGTACAAACAATTCAACTGTGAGTACCACCTTCGAAGCGGAAGTTAAACCCTTCCTAAGCAGTCGCAAATGGGATCACATTACGCCTGTCTTATGCTCGTTGCACTGATTACCAATCCATTATCGCATTGAATTCAAAATTCTGCTGTTTGTGTACAAAGCTTTATACAATCTTGCTCATCCATACCTCCCAGAGTTGATTATTGTACACAATCCAGCCAGATCTCTCAGATCAGAGACCCGGCATCTGCTACGGGTTCCCAGATCCAGACTAAAATGCAGGGGTGACAGAGCATTTGCAGTTGTTGGCCCCAAGTTATGGAACAATTTGCCATTATCTATTAGAACAGATTCTATAGCGTCTGAGTTTAAAAGCCCATCGTTTTCCCCATGCTTGTAATGTTTTGTGACTGTGTCATTTTTAATGATGCATTCATTTTAATGTTGTGATTGGGTCTATGCAACTTTGTACAGCATTTTGGTCAACTAAGGTTGTTTTAATTGTGCTTTATAAATAAATTGAACATTAAACACACACACACACACGCGCACACACACACACACACACACACACACACACACACACACACACACACACACACACACACACACACACACACACACACACACACACACACACACACTAATTTGAGTATTACAGGCTTTCTTTTTCACAGAGATGAACTTTATCCTCAGATCAATAAGGCCTAGAAACACAAAGAAATACAAAACCTGTCCTAATTGAAAGAAAACAAGTTGACAAAAAGATTGAATCCAATATTTGGTGATAATATAGCAGAACGAGCGATTTACAAGCAATTAATTTTTAAGAGGCCAGTAATTTTTGACTGGGAACATCAAATGTGTTACAGGGTTTTCAACACATCATAAGGGTTAAATGTATGAATTTGTATGATTTCATTCATTTCACGAGTTCGCACTTACATAAAATTAAATAGAGTGAAGGTTATGCGTATTTGGCATGCTGTCCGAGGGGAGGGATCCGAGCTTAGAATTTGGCCCGAACCCAGAGTACTCCCCCCATCCCAGGTTGGGATAGGAATAGATAGAAGTGAGGAGATGGGGTGCTAGAGGAATGCTGGAAAACTGTCATGGAACAGAGGCAAGTCTGCTATATATATACCTCTTTTCTCATTAATTGAGATGATTAACTGAATGTGCTCCTTGCGTGTTAATTAGGTTAATTATCTGAACGTTCTCCTCACGAACTTTGTTAATAAAACATCATTTCTCTACAATCTGCTTACGCCCTCATGATATGTTTAGTGGTGGGGTTAGGGACGGGTCTTCATGCTTATTTATGTTCTAAAAATCGTTCAAATTTATTTTCACATCATATGAATACATACGAAACTGCCACCGTGTAAAAGTTACTTTTTCCTATGAAATCGGGTTGGTACTATTTGGCATTCACCTTTTACTTGAGGCCATACACTTTTTCAAAATAAATGGTTCGCAAAATTATTCTGCAGATTCATGCTGCAAATAGAAACTGAGTAAAATGATGAATATAAATATTTTTTAATTCCAATCTGCTTGGTGGAACCCAAAGTGAGACATTATGCATTCCAGTAGTCTGTCTGCGCATGCATAATTGATGTCTGCTATGAGACACTAGCAGTCTGATTTGATAGGATGACAGTGGAGCAGACGTGGGCCTCGCTGAAGACAGCTGGAAGCCTGACATGAGCTCTAATGATTCACATCAGGAGGTATATGTGGCCATCTCCAAGAAAATGATTTGTAGGGAAGAAAGAATAAATCACTGGAAATGGGATGAAATCTTGACAAATTGCAAACATTGAGTACCTGTTAGCCATGTTTGCACAGCACAACTAGTCGCAGCCTCAGGCGGCACACCTGCACACCGCCAAAAACAGACGACACAAAACCACTGCGAGCTCCAATCAGATTTCGTTCATTGGTAAAAGTGGCCGGTTCGTGGCTAAAACAATAGAATACTGCAGGGATGATGTATTTTTTTGTAGGCCAAAACCCCGGAAATGAGTTAGCATTTTAGCATCGTCCCAAAGTCAATGGGTTTTTTGAATAGTTTTTTGTTAGATACCTGAAATAAGGTCTGTGGTTAAGATATTTTCGTTTTTTAAAGGGATCCTTGATTATGATTTCACTTTTTTAACTTTAGTTAGTGTGTAATGTTGCTGTTTGAGCGTAAACAACATCTGCAAAGTTACAACGCTCAAAGTTCAAAGCAAAGGGAGATATTTTCTTTTACATAAACCCTGCCCCCGGGAACACACAACAAAGGGGGTGAGGCCATGTTAGGCTGCTTTAGAGAAAAGGAACAGTTGTTGTAGTAGAGCACATTTGGGAGTGTGCTCAAGCTGTCGCATCCGTCTTTTCACATTTATTGCAATACAGTACGTAACATAATAAGTGCAATAGCATGTCATAAAAGCAAGATTACAACATAAGTTATAACTGTAATTAAACTAAACTATACCTGTTCTATCTTCATGCAGCATATATTCTCTGGCTCTGTAGGCATTTTACAACAGTTCCCACATGAGCGATTTATAGATTATCATGGCAGAATATGCTAATCGATGACTTAGTTAACTCCACATCAGCTACATAAATGACTCACTAGTCCACTTTCACAGTCTCATTGTGTTTATAATCATGCTCTAGCAAACTATTATAACTCAAACTTTTAGGGAAAATGTGTTTATATAAAGTCGTCAGAAGCTTAATGGTGGTGTTGTTGAAGTCATGTGACAGTGGTGTAGTTTGTTTATAGTCTACGTTTAGCTTTTTACTTCTGGTTATTGTATTTTAGGCTTCAAAATTCATAATGAAGATTATCATGATGAACAAAACCATACAAAACCTATAAAATCATAAACTTTTGTTGGTTACAGAGCTTATTTTCTGCAATAATCCAAAAGCCAATGAAAAATCCTATTGGGTTTTTGTTGAGGGAACCAATGTGATGCTAACTTCCGGGTTGGCCTACAAAAACACATCATCACTGCAGTTCTCTGGCGTGCATTAGCGTCCGCCCCCTTTATTAGCAGTGCTATTCTGATGCTTTTGATAGGTTCTCTTGTTTGAATTTTCAGCGAATCACATCTGGCAATTACATCAATCCACATTGCTGCTGAAAGCTTTAAGTTACAACCTGTCTGAGAGTTGCCACCATGGAGAGTGATAAAAATGCGTTCCAGTGCTGGAAATTTAAAAATAATTTAATCCAGGAATAAGAAAAGGGCGCAAATGTACCAGTTCAGTGCAAAATATGTTTGCCAACAAAAATTCTATCGACATTGAAGGTTTCAATGTCGAACCCGAGGAAGCATCTCCTATGATGAATGTTAACCTTAAGCGCCACCTAGTGGACAAATCTCTCTATTAGTTTGTCCAGTTTTGACTTGCAAAATAGAGCTATTTAACTACTAACACAAAACGATTGGTCATTGAGTCTAAACAATATTTTAGGTGGAATATAACTTTATTTAAAAAAAAAAAACAGATAAAAAAAACAATACCATGCATGTTATGACAGTTACACTGGGAGCGTCTGTTTGGGTTGCCACTGAGTATGAAATCTATTCTTGCTTCTGTTCAGGCCTTACATGGTATAATGTTTTACCTTCATAGTGGTACACAGAATAGTGTGATTATTAGAAATTGTTACTATTTTTTTATATCAGTAAGAAGAAAAACATTGTGTTTTTACTGCAGTATAATGATTTAGAATTGTGTGTTTTCTCTTAAATATAACTAAATATAACTATCTCTGTTTTTTTAGAGGTTAAATGTTTGAAAATGAATAACAGTTGAAAACATTAAAATTTAGAAAAGTAATCCTAAAGTAATCAAATGTAATTAGTTACATTACTTTAATAAAGTAATTGAAATAGCTACATTATATTACATTTTCAGTAGGGTAACTTGTAATCTGTAACCTATTACATTTCCAAAGTAACCTTCCCAACACTTACCATGAACCAAGCCAGGCGAGGTGAATCACAACACTACAAACGCTGATTTGAAGCAAAAAAAATTTGAGAATCGGACAAAAATACGGACAAAAAGATGAAGATGGATGAATATAAAACTGCTCATACAAATGTTGATTATATATATAAAAACAATATATGTTACGTTTATTGCAAAATATGCATGTGTCTATATACACACACACACACACATTTAAGTATTTTGAGAGCGTAGAGAGATCAACTTGATTACGCCATATGCAGTGCTTCATGGAAGTGGGCGGAGCTAAAGAGATATTTTGGCGCATGCTGCTTTTTCCACTCTCTGATTGGTGTAATTTTCTGTACAGCATCATGGGTAATGTAGTTTTTCACTCAAAGTAAACAAGAATCTGCACACTGCCACTGCTGCTCCCAAAGATTTATTAAAAAGTAAACAACGTTTCGACCCAAAGGGCCTTCGTCAGGCTTTGGGTCCAAACGTTGTTTCCTTTTTAATAAATCTTTGGGAGCAGCAGTGGCAGTGTGCAGATTCTTGTTTACTTTGAGTAAGTGCAAATGAATGCTTCATTTGATCGAGCACCTGCAAAAAGTTTGTTGGATGTGCGCACAATTCCTCTTTTAATGTAGTTTTTCACCATGAATTTCACTGCTAAACATGATTATTTTAAAAAATAAGCTGAAATAATGTGGGCTGAAGTCTTCAGCAGATGCAAACATCATCGATTAACAACCTTTGTCTGTCTTTAAAGGTTTATATGTTATTGTTCAAAATCAATTTCCCTATGGAGAAAATGAATGGAGTTTTTACCTCTGGAACCCGACTGTTGCACTCTATTGGACCAGATTTTAAGTTGATAATCAAAAGTCTGGCAACATGATCAAACTCCATCATCATCATCGTCATCATCATCATCATCATCATCATTATCATCATCATTAAGTATAGATTTTTGATTTCCACCTCACATTTTCCTTTGAAATGTAGTTTTATTTTTCAATTCTTAAAATAGTTAGTTCTCTTTACTGTCTTTGAGACTGACACAATTAGCTGTAGGCCTGTAATTAAATGAAATTTATATACAGTTTATTATACACACCATTATCATTAAACAGATATTTACAATGTTTAGGAATTTTAAACACGTAGATTAAATTAAGATTGGCATGAATCCTTCAAGCAGAACCAAATGTTTGACAATCATAACAGAATGATTAGTATTTAAATACCAGCCCATAGGAACTATGTTAATAAATAGCTATAAGGTGTCACTTGATCAAGTGCTATTGACAATATACATTAAAAAAAAACTAGCATTACAGTACAAATCTACCAGGCAGCTGTGCCTTCAGGACGCTCATTGAAAACGAAGGAGCGGGACCTTCTCCTGGTCATACTGGGTGGGCCTGTCCTCTTGGTCAGGGTCAAGTAGATGTCAGAGGTGAGGAATCGTGGGTAGCAGTCTCTTTTCATCAAGCTGTAGATTTTATCTTGTGCTGCATCAAAGCAGGACCTAGTCGGCTGGTGGATGTTCTTCTCAATGGCGGCCTTGGTTGAGTGGTCGATGTTGATCTGAAAGGTTAAAGTGCAAAACGTAAAACATGAGGCCATCAAAAATTCAATTTTCAGAAATTGCACACTGTGATGAAAGACAACATATTTGGAGTTATGCAAGAATTTTTATGGGCCAACTATGATTTCGCCATATTGCTGATCTGTGTTTTCTTCTGCTTTATGAAAATGTTATGAGCAGGAGATTTTCTCAGTGTTTTGTCTTTCAGTCCTTTAAGTCAGATTTTTTTGGTTTTTCCTGTGAAAAAAAATCTACTGTAAAACAAAACAAAGAAAGGGGTTTTGTAGGAAAGAAAAAACACAAAATTTGTTCAATTATGCATTTTTTCCTAGGTAAATAATTTGTGATAATTTTTTTGAAGGCACATAATTAAAAATGTATTTTCAATTTAATGACTGTAAAAATAAAATGACAATCTTAGTGTTACACTGCAGTTGAAACAATAAGTGGTGAGGATCTAACTGCAGCAGTTAAACATTTATTCAAAAGAACTAAAAACAAAAACACTCATGGATATAACAGAAAGTCAAACAGAAAATGCAATGAAAACAGACAACCATACTGAACAAGACACTGGGCTCTTATACACAAACAGAGGGAGAAACTAACAAGATAATAGGCAAGACACACCTGAACAGAACAAACAAAATCAGTAACTATGGAAACAAACAGGGGCCGTTTCTCAATATGCGTTCTTGTCTGTACTTGTGTTCTTGTGGACTGCCCAAGTACTGTTCCAATTCAAAGTTCACATGTAGCCAAGAACAGTTCAAATCCCCAGATGTGTCCTTGATCCACCCCTTTTATCGAGGATGCATCGAGAGGTGACTTGAGCAGACTTGAGAAAGACAGGTATCCCAGAATGCATCTTGCACCAACCAGCAAGCGTCAATAGCGGACGAGAAACTCAGCGTAATTTAAAAATACTATTGTTATTGTGTCACGAAATGTAGTTTTAAGACTTTTTCAGGCGAGAATGTATTTGTTTAAAGCTCAAATCTGTGGTTTATTTATAAAGATAGCACCTATTTGAAATTTTGATCTGGCGTTTTCGGAGTTGTGAGATCCAGTCGATCACCGGGCGCTCAGCACTCATTAACCCCGCCGAGAGCAGCCTTTCCTCAGCTAGTCCTTCTGACGTTTGCCACTGGCTCTGATGTCTCTGTAGTGTTTAAACATATAATTCGTCTTGTGTAGATCTAACTGGCCTCTTTGGTCTCATGAATCTATAATTAGTTTCCTGGAAAATCGTTTTGGCTGAGGGCAAAGTGAAGTTTCATAACTTTATATATTTAGGCTATTTAACTTTACCGTTGTAGCCTAACGTTACTAGCGCTGACTTTGTATATTTGACTGAATTGTTCGCTTTATTATAACGGCTATTATTGATCATTAAAAGTAAAAATTTACCAAAAAGACACTGGGTTGTGTTTTATGTCATATTTAATTTTATTACAGTGAAGATAATCATATATATGCACACTTATTGTCTGAAACCATGGAAACAAAGGATTGGCGGGAAACTGAATAAAGGAACACAGGAATGAAGCAAAATACAAACTGAAAGTCCAAAACACAAACAGAACTGTGACACTTAGTCATTATTTTTTATGAGTACAAAATAAAAATCTGCAAGTCTTGCTTACTGAAACTTTCAATTTCTTAACTTAAAAAAATGGATGTAACCGACTGCCTCAATTTTTTTGAGTTTTGCCAACTTATTCGGGTTTACAGTGGTGGCAAAACCAAATAGAATACTGAGTGCATTTGCTCAGACTTTGCTCCTAGTTGCCACAGCAATTCCAGTGACTCATTCTCCCTCTCTCTGTCCAGGCCACATTTGCTACTTCTTAAAAAGCATTTCTCCAAAAGTATTACATCAGACTAACACACGTGTCTGTTGAACAGCACTTCTGCAGTGGCGAATTCTCTCAGATCGTAATATAGGGTGCTCGAAGCTAATTTTATGCAGGCACTGCTCCTCATTTACAATACAATATTAAGGTTTTCCTTTACCAGCTCTGATAAGAAAAAGTTGGCTTTCAGCGGTGCTGCTTTTCAGTCTTTGTTGTTTATTCTCTCTGACTTTGGTCAGACTAGAGCAAGTGGTCCCACTGCCTCATTTTTACTTCTCAGTTTTTCAGAGTCTATTTTCTCAGCTGTGTGGGCGTCTGAGGGGGAGTTTTCAGCCAAACGCAGGAAAACCACACGGTCACATATCTGCCCCCAGTCATGCGGCCGGGGGCCGACAATGGCCTCTGCACAGACACAGTGGTAGGTCTCTGATGCTGATGCAGAGCTGCACTAAACTGCAGATATCATTCAACAGAGCCTTGTTTGTTTTTATTATGACCCCCCTTGAGGTTACCCAAAGCGCTGCTAACATCAACGCATTGTCGTTCATCACCAGCAACAAGGTGTTTTCCAAAATGACATCTGTTTTATTTTTTGTGGGGTCTGATAAATGTTGTAGTCTTAAATGAGTTTACTCAAAAAGGAAATTTCTTAAGACTTGAAACATCGTGCACAAGTTGCATGGACCATTGGTATGATACTTTTGTGGACTTTTTGAAGCTTGAACACTCCATTCTCCATTCGTTTTAATTGTACACACTTAAAAATAAAGTTTCCAAAAGGTTTTTTTTTGCTGTGATGCCATAGAAGAACCTTTTTTTTTTCTCAGTGTGAAGAACATTTTAATCTAAGGAAACTTTTTCCACTATAAAGAATCTTTTGTGGAATGTAAAGGTTCCATGGATGTTAAAGCGGTCATGAACTGATAAATAAAAATTTCCTTGAGCTTTTGACATATAAGAGGTCATCATACTATAAGAATATCCTGTAAGTTTCACAACTGAAAACTTCCTTGTTAGTCCAAAAGATTTTTTTTTTTTTTAACAATGTGAATGTCTCAGTTGAGCATTATTTATTTGTATTCCGTACATTTCACTGTGTATTCTTTGGCAAATCAGTCGCAATTTCAGCACAGGCTTTGCAAACAGACTTTTACGATATGGACTCGACAGTAATGCGACAACATGTAACCGTGTAAATTCTAATGTCTGATCTGTGACTAGTAATTTCTGATATGTAATGATTCATGTAGTCAGATGTTCTTTGTATAATGCTGCCTTCACGTGCTATCGGAATTATCGTAAATACTAGTTTCCTAGTTAAAAGATGGGACATGAACGCCCTCTCAAGTCAAAATTTTAATGTAATGAGCTCGTAATCACTACTTCAGAAGTGGGAAGTAGGAATTTTGCAATTGCTGGAGCTGTCAATCAAACAGCACGAGTTTATCAGTGACTGAGTTCTGGACTCTCACCAAAACTCCCGTTATAATCAACGAATCTCTTATTTACATTGTGTTTGCACTGTTAGTTATGATGAAAGCATTCGTTAGTGTGCAGAAATCGCGTTGCAATGACGAGATTGATGCATTCATGCGCTCAACGCATGATCATCTGTGTGATCGGCTACAATGCTCATCACTGCAACCTTTCATGCCCAATCTAAATATAATGCTATAGATCTATATATAATGCTATAATCAACACTTTTCACAATTAGTTAACCTTGACAACTGTAAGAGTAAAAACATGTTAAAAGTTTTCAAGAGAGTTCCATATATAATTTTTTAGCTATTTCATATGCAAAGATGTTAGCCAGTCACAGCAGTGGGTCACTCTTCAAACAGAGTGTTCAAATCAGAGGGCTAAAATCAGGGTAAGAAAAATGCCTTTTATTTCTAAAATATGACAATTTTCTATGTAAAATTCATACTAACATTATAAGTGCACCACAGGAAACATTATAAAACAATAAAACAATGCAGTTCATGACTCCTTGTTCCCCATGGAACCATTGATGCCAATAAAGAGCCTTTATTTATGAGAGTGTATGGAAAAGAGAGACCAGCACGTTCTTCAAAAAAAAAAAAAAAAAAAAATCTCCTTTTGTGTTCCACAGAAGGACGAAAGATTGGAATGACACGAAGCTGAAGGTTTTCTAAAGTTTTTTGTCCACTAGGAATTTTTGGAATTATATTTTCAATAATTTGTCAGTTGGACAAAGTGCACAGGTACAGTAAAGGTACAACCCATTGAAAAAACTGTTTCTATCCTTGGTAGCACTTTATTTTACAGTTATGTTCCCCATGTACATACTATGTACTTATTATTGTTATTACAACAATAACTAGGTACAAACCCTGAACCTACCCCTAAACCTAACCTTAACCGATGTAGTACCTTATATTAACCAGTACTTTCTTAGGTAAGTACACTGTAAGTACACATACTGTAAAATAAAGTGCAACCCTATCCTTCACGGCCTCTTTTTCATAATGCAAATGTGTGCATACCTCTTTGGGGGCTTCTTTATCGATGAAAATGGCATGTATCTGTTTGGCTTTAGACTGCAGTTTGGTTGCAGACTCAGTGGTTTTGAAGTCTTCACAGGCTAACCAAAACTCAATGTTCTCCTCGCTGAACTGAGTGCGCAGAAACCGTGTAAAGACTTCAACTCCGTCTGAAACAAGATGCAACATAACATTTATCGCTAAATGCATGATTTACACTTAGATACAAATGAGTAAATTATATCTGCAACACTTTTGTATAGTGACACAAAACATTCTAAAAATCATTGTCTCATTACCCTGATAATACAACGAAAATGTGGTTGCAGTATGACCAACTGGTCTAAAATAATAAAACTTAATGGATAATGGTATATTTGCTGACAGCCTTTGAACTACTTCTCATAAATTCTCCACCTGCAGTAATATAATTAAATCTGCACATCTCGCTGTTTATAGATATATTTATTACTATTATCATCTATACAACTATGCTCGTAGACATAGATATGCACATGCACACCCACACAGACAGACAAAACACCATCCAGGTGGCACAAATCAAACAGTGCTTGTTTGTTGAATCAAGCTAGTCATTGTTTAGAATCACATGAAAACCAGAAAGAACACTGTGTTGTCACATGCAGGTTTTCGCATCCTGTGGTTATGATGGGATGCACACTTCTACTTTAACATAGTATGACAAGCATTCAATATGCTAACTACAGTATAATGCTAAGATGAGGCGATCATACCCGCGTGACTCAACAACTCCTCAAATGAATCACTCCATCTCATAGCCATGTCCGGTGCAATGCTGTTGAAATCACAAATTAGTAAAGTGTTTTAGTGATAGAAAGGTGCTTCATGAGTACAGTCACATTTATACAGTCACAATATTATTACATTCTTTTATTTTGTGCGTTTACAGCATCCGAGAACCATACCTTCTATATCTTTTTGTAACTGTACAGCTTTTATTCATAAAATCTATAAAGTATTTCCCTGCCACTGTGATTATTTACTTCAAAAGCAGATAGACAGATGTGTGTGATACAATATCGTATTGAGAAATTTTATATCTGAATCATCTGTGTGACTTCACGACTTTCAATAACAACTCCATTTCTTGATTAAGTAAAATATTGAATCAATGTGTAAACATCATAAAGGCTTACTGGTTAGGTTTGGCTGGTGGCTTCTTCTCAGGACTGACATTTTCATGTGACCCAGACTTTGTCAGAAGAAGACTGAGTCGACTTTTTTTATTCCTGCAAAGAGAGAAAGAAAAATATATCAGTATCTATCTATCTATCTATCTATCTATCTATCTATCTATCTATCTATCTATCTATCTATCTATCTATCTATTTATCTATCTATCTATCTATCTATCTATCTATCTATCTATCTATCTATCTATCTATCTATCTATCTATCTATCTATCTATCTATCTATCTATCTATCTATCTATCTATCTATCTATCTACACTCACCTAAAGGATTATTAGGAACACCATACTAATACTGTGTTTGACCCCCTTTCGCCTTCAGAACTGCCTTAATTCTACGTGGCATTGATTCAACAAGGTGCTGAAAGCATTCTTTAGAAATGTTGGCCCATATTGATAGGATAGCATCTTGCAGTTGATGGAGATTTGTGGGATGCACATCCAGGGCACGAAGCTCCCGTTCCACCACATCCCAAAGATGCTCTATTGGGTTGAGATCTGGTGACTGTGGGGGCCATTTTAGTACAGTGAACTCATTGTCATGTTCAAGAAACCAATTTGAAATGATTCGAGCTTTGTGACATGGTGCATTATCCTGCTGGAAGTAGCCATCAGAGGATGGGTACATGGTGGTCATAAAGGGATGGACATGGTCAGAAACAATGCTCAGGTAGGCCGTGGCATTTAAATGATGCCCAACTGGCACTAAGGGGCCTAAAGTGTGCCAAGAAAACATCCCCCACACCATTACACCACCACCACCAGCCTGCACAGTGGTAACAAGGCATGATGGATCCATGTTCTCATTCTGTTTACACCAAATTCTGACTCTACCATCTGAATGTCTCAACAGAAATCGAGACTCATCAGACCAGGCAACATTTTTCCAGTCTTCAACTGTCCAATTTTGGTGAGCTCGTGCAAATTGTAGCCTCTTTTTCCTATTTGTAGTGGAGATGAGTGGTACCCGGTGGGGTCTTCTGCTGTTGTAGCCCATCCGCCTCAAAGTTGTGCGTGTTGTGGCTTCACAAATACTTTGCTGCATACCTCGGTTGTAACGAGTGGTTATTTCAGTCAAAGTTGCTCTTCTATCAGCTTGAATCAGTCGGCCCATTCTCCTCTGACCTCTAGCATCAACAAGGCATTTTCGCCCACAGGACTGCCGCATACTGGATGTTTTTCCCTTTTCACACCATTCTTTGTAAACTCTAGAAATGGTTGTGTGTGAAAATCCCAGTAACTGAGCAGATTGTGAAATACTCAGACCGGCCCGTCTGGCACCAACAACCATGCCACGCTCAAAATTGCTTAAATCACCTTTCTTTCCCATTCTGACATTCAGTTTGGAGTTCAGGAGATTGTCTTGACCAGGACCACACCCCTAAATGCATTGAACCAACTGCCATGTGATTGGTTGATTAGATAATTGCATTAATGAGAAATTGAACAGGTGTTCCTAATAATCCTTTAGGTGAGTGTACAGTCTATGTACAGTCTATCTATCAATCTATCTATCTATCTATCTATCTATCTATCTATCTATCTATCTATCTATCTATCTATCTATCTATCTATCTATCTATCTATCTATCTATCTATCTATCTATCTATCTATCTATCTATCTATCTATCTATCTATCTACAGTCTATCTATCTGTCTGTCTATCTATGTACAGTCTATCTATCTATCTATCTATCTATCTATCTATCTATCTATCTATCTATCTATCTATCTATCTATCTATCTATCTATCTATCTATCTATCTATCTGTCTGTCTGTCTGTCTGTCTGTCTGTCTGTCTGTCTATCTATGTACAGTCTATCTATCTATCTATCTATCTATCTATCTATCTATCTATCTATCTATCTATCTATCTATCTATCTATCTATCTATCTATCTATCTATCTATCTATCTATCTATCTATCTATCTATCTATCTATCTATCTATCTATCTATCTATCTATGTCTACAACAAACCCAAACTCATGATATTAAGAAGTATTAGGAAATTAGGTCAAGGCATCATATTGCATTTTGCATAAATATATACATATGCAATTAGACACCGCATGTGTTATTTCCACCAGGAACATGCTAAACCGAACATTCGTGCCAACATATGACAGCTATAAGGGGAAGTGTTACCACAGTGTTAGCTATTGGTATTGAAGCACAAATGTCATTCTGATCAACAGCTATGAAGAAAAACAGCAAATAAGAGTAAATATGAGTTCTGGCCAAACACGCAACAGACAAACAAAATGTCTATTGCTTTTTTACTTGACTCTCATTGCTTTACATGCATTTCTAGTTAAAGCAATAGTTTTACTGTTGGTTCTGACTTTAACATGTTTTCATCTTCTCAGCCAAAAAAAAAAAAGGTTTTAGACAGAGCTGTGGTTCAGATATTACCACAATTATTCTTAATATAAGATATAATTATAAAACAAGGTAACATGTGAAGTAGACACAACAACAGGTGCATTTTGCACTGATCTACATTCTTTAGTTTAGTTTAGTTTACGATATTCTCTTGCCTTTTTTCACTGAAGTAAATACAATGTTGCTTTATTACATCCCAAAAAGTTAAATTACAATAATGAAAGACAAATAGATTTGTGTTTGCTCACAGCGATGAGCTCCAGAAATAAAGGAAGTCACACACAATGAAGAGAAACCTACCCAAACTTAATTTCAATGTTCTTGCTAAAAGAATGTTCAAAAACCCCAGAGGGTGAATGTGCAAGATAACATCTCTCCCTTGCAATGCTTTCGGTGTTAATTTGAGAAAAGTGTAGGAAAACTGTACCTCAAGTGGGTCTCTTTCATTCTGCAGGCGAGCAGCTCGTCCTCACTGAGCATTTTGAAATATGCTTCCTCCTTGGGGGCAGAGAAGTTGAACTGAGGAAACAGAAACACAAAAATCTTCATGCTCTTCCCTTTAGTTGACACTCACAGATCAACACAGCAGGCCCTCAGTCTAGTGTAAACTACCAAAACTGAAGCTCATATTTGTGTGTTAAGTGTGTTAAGAGGTCATTTCCCATACCTGTCAAGATGACTTCCTGTCAGGGAAACTACCCGACGTTTACTGTAATATCTCTTTGCTCAAGTTTCCTTGCTGTAGAATATCTGCTGGCAAAGTTTACATATACTGTATATTCTTTGTTTATTTTCAGGCACATACTTCCTAAAATACGTCAAATATGTCCTAAAAACATATGTCCTAACTAAGCGACAGCCGGATGGTGCGCTGTCACCATGTGGTTTTCCGATGTATTGAGGGAGGACTGAAGACACTCAGGGCTGTGTTAGGATTTGTAACAAATCAGAAAACGTCATCACAACAGTCATTATTCATGGCTTATATGCCTATCTATTGCAGACGCAAGGACTGGTGTAGTGCTGAATTTATTTTCTTGTAAAGGTGAATAAAAAATATGTCTGAAAATAATCTGAAAATTTTTTGATACGTTTTAAAGCTTTAAAATGAAAATTAGCCCATGATTTACTCACACTCAAGCCACCCTAGGTGTATATGACTTTCTTCTTTCTGATGAAAAAATCTGAGTTATATTAATACATTTCCTGGCTCTTTCAAGCTTTATAATGGCAGTGAACGGAGCCAATGAGTTTGAAGCTCAAAAAAGTGCATCCATCCATCATAAACGTACTCCACACGGCTCTAGGGGGTTAATAAAGGCCTTCTGAAGCGAATCAATGGGGTTTTGTAAGAAAAATTTCCATATTTAAAACTTTATAAAGTAAAATATCTAGTTTCCGCCAGACCGCCTTCCATATTCAACTTACGCAGAAAGCGTAACTGGCATGACATATGACATCAGACGTAGCGTAAGCGCTTTGAACTGCTAGAGACGTTACACTTTCTTCGTAAGTTGAATACAGAAGGCAGTCTGGCTAGATATTTTACTTAAAGTTTTAAATATGGATTTTTTTAATAAATGTGGAAACATCAGGATATTTATTACAGTTTTTTTTATTCGCTTTGGTACTATTTTCACAAGCAAGGTGTACATTTTCAAAACTCATAGTACTAATATCACAACAGATCATCAAAAGTGCACTTTTTTCAAACATTTCAGCATATTTTAAATTTTGTTAGTACAATACACAAAACCACAAAGTATACTTTTCACTATACAAAATAAGTGTTTCATCTATATAAATGTTTCATTCACAGAAACTGCCTTTCATAAAGCTCTTACTATCAAACTTTTGATTTGCATCTCTTCTCGTTCAGTTTAATAGATTTGTCTATTATTTAATCCAACTGATCTTAATGGTTAATCAATTAATCATTTGGTACACCAGTAGATTTCTATAGATATTAATTCTATAGACATAGTTTCTTCTTTGTTTGCATTTTCCGGTATGGTTAACCTACCATATAATGAATTCTTTTTACATTATAAGCGATTAGAACCACTATGTGTGTGTGGCCTGGTAAACTCTACATCATGGGAACATAATGTCCCCATAAAGATGGCAATATCCTAAATCCTCGTCCTTGCTGGGACATTTTTTTGGTCACCATGAGGAAACAAGCTTATAAATCATACAGAATAAGTTTTTTTGAAAATGTAAAAATGCAGAAAGTTTTGTGTGATGGGTAGGTTTAGGGGTAGGGTTAGTGTAAGGGGAGAGAATATACAGTTTGTACAGTATAAAAACCATTACTTCTATGGAGTGTCCCCACAAAGATAGTGAACTAGACATGTGTGTGTGTGTGTGTGGGTAGGTGGGACAGAAAGATTTGCAATTTGTGAACATAGAGCAGAATAGAGTATAAGGGAGAGGAAATAGTCAATGACGGTGTAACATCACTGATCAGAAATGCAAGAAGAAGGGAGACAGATGGCATCAAATACAGCATTTTACATTACAGTATGTATGCCATGTGATACTGTAAACATGGTAGAGACTGCCGCATTACTGTAACTCACCTTTATAAAGGTCAACTACAGTATAGATTCAGTCATATGGCACAGTGAGAACATTTACTGTATTGGCAGCAAACTCTGTTCTATAGCCCAGAACCTTGTGGCTGTGTCATAATGTCATCACACCTTTTGATAACACACTGAATAGATACTATTACAAACATGATGGATTCAATTACATAAGTTAGGTAATGTAAGTGTATTTTCTTATGTGGCATCTGTAACCTGTGTTACTGTAATTAATTCAGCAACAAGGGTGATTTGAAACATGTCTATTGCATTGTTTTCTGTTGAATGAACTGATTGTTAAAAGTACTAAATTGAAAGAAGATAATACTGTTGTGTTTCAGTGATTAAACCAAATGTTCTCATTACATATTACAATAATCTTGTGTTTGAAACAAGATTTGTGGACTGAAAATATATGCAACTGAATGAAAGCATTACATCAGGTTTTGAAAGAATGACTAGCTGTGTTACAAGTGTGATCAGTTTGGATTTTTGTACTAAGAGTTTTGAAAATGTACACCTTACTTGTGAAAATAGTACCAAAGCGAAAAAAACAAAAAAAACAAAACAAAAAAAAAACTGTAATATAATGATTGTGTTCATCACAAAGAAAGTCATATACACCTAGGATGGCTTGAGGGTGAGTAAATAATGGGATAGTTTTCATTTTAAAGTGAACTAATCCTTTAATAATATCAAATATATTACTGTCAAATGGTATAAAAAAAATCATGATGTATATTCACTCACCGGCCACCGGTTTTGACCCACTTTTGCCTCCAGAACGTCTCGGTTACGTATGTAACCCTCGTTCCCTGAGGAGGGAACGGAGACGTTACGTCAGTGACTGACGAATGGGGGGTTTGCTTAGAAGCCTATCATCTTCGAGTTCTAGAAAACGAGCCAATGGCAATGAAATGCCATGGGTCTGCGGAATTTGCATAGCGTAACTCCGCCCCACCTCGTGGGTATATAAGGAAGGACGCTGGCAATCTTGCATTATGTTACCTGCTGAGGAGCCGAGACTGAATTTCCAGCGGAAGTGGCAGTCACTCCGAGTTACGTCAGTGACTGACGAATGGGGGTCCAATCTAATCATGCCACTCGACTGTCTTCCAGTGCCCTGCGCAAGTGTGAGCTCCCTGTTGTGAGACTAGCACGGACGAAGGACTCCACTTAACACAGAAATACCTAGGTACACTGGGTTCCACATGGAAACATGCACCACCATGCCTGCCCGCAGGGAGGACTTAAGAATACACATATGACCCACGTATGGGCTGCATATGGAGCACTCTGGGGTATCCAGCCGAAGGTGGAAATTTTTCAACCCCAGGGGTGGCAAGGGGCTTGCCAAGGGAAAGACACCTGCTTAAAGAGGCTTACAGTGGAAATATACATGTGGGGGTTGCCCAACGGGGGAACCATGCACATGGAGGCACCTAGCCTAACACGAGGTCTGACCGAGCGGGCATGCACCCTGGTGTCGGCATCAACAGTGCTGGAGGAACTCAGGGCTTCAGGGGAAACTCACCTGAGGAAATATCACACGTATCCAGTCCGTGGAGTGGAATGGCGAGCAAGCGAAGACACCGAGCCAGGCCTAGTTACTGGCTACTGGAAGCGAGTACACGGGAGGACACTGGCTCCACTCGGAGATTATAAAATCTTGCGAATGTGTTGGGTGTCGCCTGCAGCTCTGCAAATGTCTGTTAGCGAGGCGCCATGCGCTAGAGCCCAGGAGGAGGCCACACTTCTGGTGGAGTGTGCCCTCACCCCTAGGGGGCATGGATGACCCTGCGTCTGGTAAGCCAAGACAATGGCATCCACTATCTAGTGAGACAACCTTGCTTGGAGAGAGCCTTTCCCTTCAGCTTCCCACCATAACAGACAACGAGCTGGTCTGAGGTCCTGAAACACTCCGTTCTGTCTACATAAGCACGGCGGGCGTGTACTGGACAGAGCAGTGCCAAGGCTGTGTCTGCCTCCTCCAAGGGCAGCGCTTGCAGGTTCACCATCTGATATCTGAAAGGAGTGGCGGGAACCTTGGGCACATATCCAGGCCAGGGTCTCAGGATCACGTGAGAATTAGCCGGCCTGAATTCCAGGCACGCTTCGTCAACCGAAAATGCCTGCAGGTCCCCTACCCTCTTGATGGAGGCCAAAGTGACCAGAAGCGCTGTCTTCATAGACAGCAACTTAAGCTCAACTGATCACAAAGGCTCAAAGGGAGCTCTCTGCAGGGCAGATAAGACCACTGCGAGGTCCCAAGAGGGTATGAGGGGAGAGTGAGGAGGATTTAGTCTCCTAGCCCCCCTCAGGAACCTGATGACCAGGTCGTGCTGTCCTACTGTTTTCGACTCCACAAGGTCGTGGTACGCAGAGATAGTGGCCACGTAAACCTTCAGGGTGGAAGGAGACAGCCTTCGATCCAACCTTCTTGGAGGAAGGAGAGCACGGACCCGATCAGGCATTTTCGTGGGTCTTCTCGGCGAGAAGAACACCATGTGACGAAAAGGTTCCACATCAATGCATAGGCTTGTCTCGTGGACAAAGCCCTAGCGGAAGTGATGGTAGCCACCACCTGTGGTGGTAGGGCACTCAAACCCACCGCGTCCCGTCCAGGACCCACACGTGTAGGTTCCAAAGATCAGGACGCGGGTGCCAGAGGGTGCCCCGTCTCTGAGAAAGGAGGTCCTTCCTCAGAGGAATCGACCAGGGAGGGGCTGTCGCAAGGAGTATGATTTCGGAGAACCAGGTCCAGTCGGGCCAATACGGGGTGACCAAAAGGACCTGCTCCTTGTCCTCCCTAATTTTGCACAGTGTCTGTGCAAGAAGGCTCACTGGGGGAAATGCATACTTGCGGAGGCCCCGCGGCCAGCTGTGCGCTAGTGCATCCGTGCCGAGGGTCCCCTCGGTCAGGGAATAAAACAAGCGGCAATGGGAAGTGTCATGGGAGGCAAACAGATCTACCTGTGCGTCGCCAAACTGTTCCCAAATCAGCTGAACCATCTCTGGATGTAGTTTCCATTCTCCAGGAAGTGGCTGAACCCGTGAAAGCTCGTCGGCTGCACGGTTCAGGTCTCCCGGAATGTGAATGACACGAAGCGACATCAGATGCTTCTGACTCCATATGAGGAGATGGAGGGCGAGTTGCGACATACGGCGGGAGCGTAGACCACCTTGTCGGTTGATGTACGCTATTGTGGCCGTGTTGTCTGTCCGGACTAGTACGCGTTGGCCCTTGAGCAATGCCCGGAAGCGGTGCAGAGCGAACCGTACTGCCAGCAACTTGAGGCAATTGACATGCAGGAGGCGCTGGGGTCCCGTCCAGGAGCCCGCTGCAGCATGCCCATTGCACATGGCACCCCAGCCCGTGGCAGAGGCATCTGTTGATACAACAACATGCCTGGAAACTTGTTCTAAGGGCACTCCGGCCCGTAGAAAGGAGAGGAGAGGGGGAGAGTTTGCTCTTTTCCCAGTTGACCCGAAGGCCCAGACGGGCGAGGTGCTGGAGCACCAGGTCCCTGTGTTCGCACACCTGATCTCGAGAGTGACTTAGAATCAGCCAGTTGTCGAGATAGTTCAGGATGCGAACCCCCGTGTTGCCTGAGCGGCACAAGGGCTGCCTCGATGACTTTCGTGAAGACGCGAGGAGACCAGAAGGGGCTAACCAGAATGGGAGAACCGTGTACTGGTATGCCTGCCCCTCGAAAGCAAACCGTAGAAACGGTCTGTGTTGAGGAAGAATGGAGACATGAAAGTACACGTCCTTCAGGTCGATCACTGCAAACCAATCCAATGGACGAACACATTCGAAAATGCGTTTGGCGGTCAACATCTTGAATGGAAGCCTGTGAAGGGTTCGGTTCAAAACGCGCAGGTCCAGGATTGGTTGTAACCCACCGGTTTTCTTGGGTACAAT
This sequence comes from Coreius guichenoti, assembly GCA_039654105.1. NCBI lineage: Eukaryota > Metazoa > Chordata > Actinopteri > Cypriniformes > Gobionidae > Coreius > Coreius guichenoti. Next base: position 27,435,772 of record CM077175.1, on the reverse strand, counting down.
GAAGTAAGGGCTGTAGAAGCCAGACTTCATTTCAGACATCTTGAAAAAGACGTGCCACACGCAAGCTCTTTTTGTGAGAGGAAACTCTGCAGCAGTGCTGAAGCGCCCAGGGAAACACACACCAGCTGTTGCAGATCACTGCACAGATCAGCAGGCAGGCAATGTGCAATCGCTGGAACGCGCCGTCACACCAACACAGACTGGAGAGTCACTCGTCTCGAAGAACTGACTTTACTCAGTACCAGGCTTGAGGAGTGAAGAGATGCTCTTGGCTCCAAAGCAGAAACATAATGCGAGATTGCCAGCGTCCTTCCTTATATACCCACGAGGTGGGGCGGAGTTACGCTGACCCATGGCATTTTATTGCCATTGGCTCATTTTTTAGAACTCGAAGATGATAGGCTTCTAAGCGAAACCCCCATTCGTCAGTCACTGACGTAACTCGGAGTGACTGAATGAAAGGGAACTGCCTTTATTCTTCATGGCATAGATTCAACAAGATGCTGGAAAAATTCCTCAGAGATTTTGGTCCATATTGACATAATAGCATCACAGATTTGCTGCAGATTTGTCGGCTGCACATCAATGATGAGAATCTCCCGTTCCACCCCATCCCAAATATGCTCTATTAGAGTCATCTACAAGTGACTGTGGAGGCCATTTGAGTTTAGTGAACTCCTTTGTCATGTTCAAAAAACCAGTTTGAGATGATTTGAGCTTTGTGACATGGTGCGTTATCCTGCTGGAAGTAGCCATCAGAAGATGGAAACACTGTGGTCATAAAGGGATGGAGATGGTCAGCAACAATACTCAGGTAGGCTGTGGTGTTTAAATGATGCTCAGTTGGTACTAAGAGGCCCAAAGTGTGCCAAGAAAATATCTTTTATGCCATTAAACCATTATTAGCCTAAACCTTTGATACAAGGCAGGATGAATCCATGTTTTCATGCTGTTTACGCCAAATTCTAATGCTATCATCTGAATGTTGCAACAGAAATCGAGACTCATTAGACCAGGCAACTTTTTTCCAATCTTCTATTATCCTATTTTGTTGAGCCCGTGTGAATTGCCTCAGTTTGCTGTTCTTAACTGTCAGGAGTGGCACCAGTGTGTCTTCTGCTGCTGTAGCTCATCTGTTTGAAGGTTTGACGTGTTGTGTGTTCAGAGACGCTCTTCTGCATTATTTGAGTTACTGTTGTCTTTCTATCAGCTCAAATTAGTCTGGTCATTGTCCTCTGACCTCTGGCATCAACAAGGCATTTTCGCCCACAGAACTGCCGCTCACTACATATTTTCGGACCATTCTCTGTAAACCATAGATAGATCGATCTTTTCTTTAGAATTTTACTTTCAGTATTTTAATATTTTAAAACAAATCTGCTTCACTGATTTAAAATAACATTACAATATTATAACAAACTACTTTATAAAGTTTTTTTTTACCCCAAAAAATTTTGTTTTATATTATTTTTTATTTTTTAGGTTCAAAAATTTGTAAATAAAACAAAGATTATCAGAGTAAGTTTTACAAGAAAATGCTATTTCAGTTTTTCTACTTTTTCTTTGTTATATTTTTTAAAATTTACTACCAATTCCTGAGTGAATATTGTTTTCTACATCATTTTTTTTTTTTTTTTTAGTGTAGTGTTAGTTAAAGGATCAAAGAAACTAAAGAGAAAGACAACCTCTTTTACTGTGGCTGTTGCTTCTGCAGAACCATTATAATGATGGACAAATCCATTTCGGCACAATAAATGAGAGGAGGGGATAGAAATGTTCTCAGACAGAGACAAGGGTGATCTTCATTTAATCAACAGCCGTAGAGGCACACCGACAAAACCACACAATCCTCAGAGTGTCCTTTTGAGGTCAGGATCTCAAGTGGATCACTTAAAGGCTCTGGGCAGCGGTTAGTACATTTTTTAATTTGCATACACAAACATCAACCATTCACGCATGAGCAGAATTAAACACTTCTTGCTTGTTGACAACTGTAACAATCTTTAGTTGCTTCCAGGCCAGGCCAGCCCATTCGTCAAAATATTTGGCAAATATATTAAAATATAACATATATGTTGTCAACAGTGCAGCTAAAATTGAAATTATACTTTGTGTAAATACCAAAATGTACTTCAAAAATGAAAGATATTTCTTTCTTCACATCTTCATTTTGGGTAAATGTATAATGTATTATATATATATATATATATATATATATATATATATATATATATTTGGGACATTATAAATATTTTTAATAATATTTTTTAAATATTTAGATTGAAAATATAATTAAGCTATACTAGCAATGTTTTGACCATTGTTTGTATATTTTGCAATAGATTTCAAAGAATACATCATAAAATATCTATTTTTTAAAAACTTTTTAAGACTTCTTTGTTAGGAGTTTAAACACTCTTTGGTAAAATTATTGCTAAACAAAAAATGTTTTACAGCAGCATTTCATTTTATTGTCATGTAAAATACTACACTATGCAAATGTTCCTCTGTCATGTCAAATATTAAACAATATGCTGCTTTTGGCACAGTCAGATCTTCCTGATTTACACGCTAAAAGCATCTATTACCATAAAACTGCTTTTCGTGAGGAACTGAAAAACAAATAGATTTAAACTGTGAACGTCAATTAACACCTTATAATCTGGAAAAGATTGCAAAGTAAAGTTTATGTACACAGTGAAGGGAACATCTTTTCTGTTTGCATAAAAAAAAAAAAACACTTTTGGTGCTTGACTGGTATGGTTCAGCTATAAACAGTTTTAATCTCTCAATGAGTATTACAGAAATGTGTTTTTATTATGAAGTAGCTCGAGTTATTCAGAAGCTCTCCTCTCAGAATGTTGTTTATCAGTCTTTTACATCAAAGTGTGATTCATTTGTTATAGCCGTCAGATTCTCATAAGCTCTTGATAAAAAAGGGAAATGCGAGAGAGACAGAAATTGAAACTGAAATGTGCTGACGAGAAGAGCTACTTCCTGTCTTTAGCGCTGGTGAAAATACATCTACTGACACTGTCAAATGCCCTTTGACACCTGATTTGCATTCCAACTGCAGTGGGTTTTGCAGTTTCAGGATTGTGCATTATTCAAAAGTGAATCATGAATGCCTTTCAAATTTCAGTTCACATCCTGAATTGAATTTGAATTCAGTCAGAATTCATAAACCATGTATTCATTCAAATTTGAATTCGAGGAAGTAGGATTAAAATGGTTGAAATTCAAAGATTTACATATATCTGCTGTGAATAATATTTCCTTTCAGTACAAAATTACCTGTAAACATGTTGGCATGCATCAATTATTTACAGAATTTGGAATATTAATAATTAGTGTTATGAATGCCACCAATAGAAATTTGGATTTAAAGGAAATTTAAAAAAGGGTATTCTGAAGAGCTCAGTGAATTCAAGCGCGGTACTGTGATAGGATGCCACAGCAGCAACTCAGCCATTAAGCGGAAGACCACGTAAAGTCACAGAGATGGGTCACTGAGTGCTGAGGCGCATGGTGAGTAAAATTGCCAATTCTCTTTTAATTCCATTGCTGAAGAGATCCAAACTTCCACTGGCATTAATATCAGCACAAAAACTGTGCGGCGGGAGCTTCATGAAATGGGTTTCCACGGCCGAGCAGCTGCATGTGATCCTCACTTCACCAAGTATAATGCCAAGCGCCAGATGTTTAAAGCACGCCATCACTAAACTCTGTGGAAACGTGTGGAGTGACGAATCACGAAGAACATTACCTGGCTGATTGCATTGTGCCAACTGTAAAGTTTGGTGGAGGAGGGATGATGGTATGGGGCTGTTTTTCAGGGGTTGGCCTATAGGTCCATTACTTCCAGTGAAGGGAAATCTTAATACTGCAGCATAACAAGACATTTTGGACAATGCTATGCTTCCAAACTTTGTGGGAACTTTTCTATTCCAGCATGACTGTGCCCCAGTGCACAAAACAAGGCCCATAAAGACATGGTTGGATGAGTTTGGTGACTGGCCCGCACAGAGCCTCGACTCAACCCCATCGAACACCTTTGGGATGAACTGGAACAGAGATTGCGAGCCAGGCCTTCTCGTCCAACATCAGTGCCTGACCTCACAAATGCTCTACTGGATGAATGGGGAAAAATTCCCACAGAAACAATCCAAAATCTTGTGGAAAGCAAGAAGAGTGGAAGCTGTTAGGCCGTGTGTCCACCAAAACATTTTTAGCCAGCTGAAAACGATAGGCGCTCTGCTGAAAACGCCTAGCTGTGGGCACTTGAGAGCATTTTGGCAGCACAGCGTTTTTTTTTGTTTTTTTTCATTTTTGAGACACTTTGCTTGATATGATACGAAATATCCATTATTATGCTTGCTGTTTGTCATCTGTTGACGTTGTACAAGCAGAACGTGGCGGTTGGTCGGCACTGTAGTTGTCCCACTCCTCCTCCACTGTGATTGGACGGCTGGGTAAAAAGTCACAGTGATGAGCGCTGCGTTTTACCCAAAGTTGAACATTCGTGAACTCTTGGCGACCGGTAAAAAAACGCAGACGTTACGCTCCTGCCGTTTTTAAAAAAACATGGCGCTCCCATTGAAAACAATTGCAAAAAATATGCTAGCCACAGGAAAAAATGCTTTGGTGGACACACGGCCTTATAGCTGCAAAGGCAACATGTTTTCACTCCCAACTTGTCACATATTGGCGGTTGGTCAGGACCCTTCGGCGTCAATTTTTAATGCACAGGGTACCCCTTTAGCGTCATTTTTCGACATTGATTTCTCATTGATTTTTAATGAGAAACCTTTGACATCATACACAGTCGTGTTGGGCATGGGAATGTTATCGTCATGATGAAATTATATATTGGGTTATGATTTTGCCATTATGACATAATGGAGTGTGATTCTCAATTTAATCAGCCAGCATAATTTTGTTTACATTTATTTAATTTTTTATTTACACTATTTAAACACGTTTGAACACGTAACCCAACACCATCCCTAAACCTACCCATTTGTGTATTATATGATATAAAACACAGGATATAACAGGCAGATACGACTGCAGCCACAATTTATTCAAAAAGTACAAATATTCCAAGTGTTCCGAGGCCAAACAATTGATTTGTGTGACGAAAATCCCCAAAAGCGATCATCGTATCTATCCGCCGACGATCACGCAAACATTCAAAAATTGCCACCCGAAGAAACGTTATGTCAGCTTTGATAGTGAAATTGCATTGGCTCTTGTATGTCTCGTGACCAATTGTGTCATTGCGTCAGCTTTGATTGTAAAATGTCATTGGCTCTCGTGTGTCTCGTGACCGATTGCGTCATGCTAAAGAGTTGGGTTGAATGAGTGCGTGCGTGCGTTCACGGAGCAGCGGGATTATTTCAGTGATTAAAACATTAAGATCAACTCTGTTCTTTACATAAAGATATCGTATTGCTTCAGAAGACTTGGAATGCAACATATATGGTCAGTTTTTGCAATAAATACCCGTGACTGTACTTTTATTTGCCTGTTACATGTTTTATATTGTTGAGAAGTGGGTAGGTTTAGGGTAGGAGTGGGGTTAGTTGCTCTAAAATATAAAAGTAGCCTATGAAATGTATAAAATCATGTCTACTTTTACAAATGCAAAGAATTAAATGCGTCTTGATCTGACGCATTGGGCAAACAACTGAAATCAATGGAGTACCCTGTGCATTGAAAAATGACGCTAAAGGGTACCCCTTTAAAACTTGACGTCGAGGGGTCCTGACCAAGCGTCAATATGTGATGCGTTGGGAGTGAGAATGTGTTGGCAAAGGGGGACCAACTCTATATTAATGTTGATGTATTTAGATTACAATGTCATTACAGTATCTGTTGGCATAATGGTCAGGTGTCCCAGTACTTTTATCCATATAGTGTGTATACTGTATATATATAGTGACATATTACATAATAAATAAACTTGAAAACCAACTTTTGATGTCAATATTTTTGGACATTTTGTGGTGCTGTATGAGAAAATTAAAATATGAGTTAGTATTAATGGTTAGTACTGGACTTAAATATCTGCTTAAATAAATTCATGTGCATAATAATAATAATATTTTATTATTATTACCATTATTGTTATTATTATTATTATTGTTATTATTTTTTAATAACGTTTAATGTTTGTGTTGAATTGAAATTTTGAATTGCAATTCACTTTTCATTCCAGTTCAGCTTTGGATGTGTATTTCAGATTCGTGAATGGACAGGAAGCCAATTCTTGAAGCTGGAATATTGGAGCTTGAGTGTATTAACAGATCTTCTTCCTCAGTGGATCACTTTCATTCCTCCGAGAGCAGAAGTGGTTTCAAACCGAATGGTTAGTGGCCTGTGGTTAAAGAGACCCTCATGTGGTAGAGCCTGGCCAACTGCTCTCATCTATTCAAGGGCACTATGACATCTGTGATCATAGACTTCCTACTGTCTTCTTTTTCCACAACTGCCTTTTCATCATACATTTGTTCTAGCATTCCCTTTCTCCTTGTTGCACATGCTGATTAAAGGCAAACAGGGATGGCAGTAGGGCATGTGTCTCACTTCTGGTGCTCAGCCCCGGCTGAGGGAATTTCAAGCCTTGAGTGGATTTACATTCATGAGTCATCAGCTGCTTTAAATATTATTTGCCATTCATTATTCTGAAACAACATACACTTCTCTGCAAAGGAGGCATATGACTTTTCAATCATTCTAATTTAAAGGAATGCTATAAGGTACATGACATCTGTCAAACTGAATTCATGCTCACCATGCCCTTATAAAAATGTCTTATAGTGGTATAAAATGATGTTATGATATTTGTTGCACTAAATGATTACCATATTTTGGCACTATGGTATTTACATGTTTCTACAAAGGATACCATATTCCAATATGCAAAAAAAACATGGTACTACTAAGGTACTTTTTGTTAGCGTATTGATTCAGTAGACTGCAAAATCATAACAAAACATTAGATATTATCACATCAGATTTTGAAAAAAAAGTTTGTTGTGTTATGATCCTCTGTGTGCTTATAAGAAAACCAGTGACTTCCAGTAAATTCATTTCCTTAGCAGTTCAAAGTAAGCCCAGACACCTGCTTAACAACACCGTTAAGACAGTCAGATTCAAGTGACATCACTTCCTTGCCAACACTTTTGACAGATTTGGATACAAAAAACCCACTAGGCAGGATGCAGGGTTTTTCTCACAGAAAACTGTGAAAAAATTGAGACGTATAAAGCCACTGTCAATATCATATGAGTAGGGGTTTTTCAGGGATATGACACCTGATGAAAACCACCTTTTGCTAATTTACTGGAACAGATCAAATTCTTGGCAACTATGGGCCAACTTTATTAATGGTACTGGCTGACACCATTAATACAAGCTGATGTTTAGAAAGACCCTGATGTGTCAGGGACTCTTCAACAAAACCTCCAGTTATACACTGATGCAGTGCATTGAAACATGCAAACAATAGCCTAGATTATACTGCAAAATTAATGGGTAGTTCATCCAAAAATGAGAATTGTCATTTTTCACGTCGTTCACTGCCCTTGAGAAGTAAAATTGCATAAGATATTAAGACACTTAAGAGATACACTGATATATACACCAATGACAGGTGAAGTGACTCTGATTATGTCTTCATCACGGCACCTGTTAGTGGGTGGGATATATTAGGCAGCAAGTGAACATTTTGTCCTCAAAGTTGATGTGTTAGAAGCAGGAAAAATGGGCAAGCATAAGGATTTGAGCGAGTTTGACAAGGGCCAAATTGTGATGGCTAGATGACTGGGTCAGAGCATCTCCAAAACTGCAGCTCTTGTGGGATGTTCCTGGTCTGCAGTGGTCAGTATCTATCAAAAGTGGTCCAAGGAAGGAACAGTGGCGACAGGGTCATGGGCGGCCAAGGCTCATTGATGCATGTGGGGAGTGAAGGCTGACCCGTGTGGTCCGATCAAAAAGATGAGCTACTGTAGCTCAAATTGCTTAAGAAGTTAATGCTGGTTCTGTTAGAAAGGTGTCAGAATACACAGTGCATCACAGTTTGTTGCGTATGGGGCTGCATAGCCCCAGACCAGTCAGGGTGCCCATGCTGACCCCTGTCCACCGCCAAAAGCGGCAACAGTGGGCACGTGAGCATCAGAACTGGACCACGGAGCAATGGAAGAAGGTGGCCTGGTCTGATGAATCACGTTTTCTTTTACATCACGTGGATGGCCGGGTGCGTGTGCGTGGCTTACCTGGGGAACACATGGCACCAGGATGCACTATGGGAAGAAGGCAAGCTGACGGAGGCAGTGTGATGCTTTGGGTAATGTTCTGCTGGGAAACCTTGGGTCCTACCATCCATGTGGATGTTACTTTGACACGTACCACCTACCTAAGCATTGTTGCAGACCATGTACACTCTTTCATGGAAACAGTATTCCCTGGTGGCTGTGGCCTCTTTCAGCAGGATAATGTGCCCTGCCACAAAGCAAAAATGGTTCAGGAATGGTTTGAGGAGCACAACAACGAGTTTGAGGTGTTGACTTGGCCTCCAAATTCCCCAGATCTCAATCCAATCGAGTATCTGTGGGATGAGCTGAACAAACAAGTCCGATCCATGGAGGCCCCACCTCGCAACTTACAGGACTTAAAGGATCTGCTGCCAACATCTTGGTGCCAGATACCACAGCACACCTTCAGGGGTCTAGTGGAGTCCATGCCTCGACGGGTCAGGGCTGTTTTGGCAGCAAAAGGGTCATAATGTTATGCCTGATCGGTGTGTATATAGTGCTGTCAAAGTTATCTTGTTAACACATGCGATACATTTTTCAGTTTAATGCGTTAAAAATATTTAACACAGCAACCGTTTTTTCTGTCATCCTTGGGCTAGCGTACATTATATGATCACACTCTTATTCCTGCAAATGCTTTTAAACCATTTAAGTGTGACAAGACAAAAGATAACGTGCTGTCTGTGAATGTCCTGTCTATGTGACACACCAGTATCGTGTGCACAGACAGCACACCAGAATCGAGTTCTCTTTCACGCCTGAACGAACAATAACACACAGAATTATGTCAAAATGCCGTTGTGTCGAGTATTCTCACAAGAGCAGTATTAAATTACGTCTTAAATTAACTTTTGTGAGAAAATGAGATGCGCGTGTCAGCGTGTCAGATCCGTGTCATGTTCGGCAGTGACATCAGTCAAATAAACCTGCTGCTGTGATGTCTGTCAATAATGTTAATCAAAGAACAAAGGTAACAGAGAAACCTGTAGCTTTAATAAGGATTAATCTATATTTAATTTATTATATATGCAGTGCAGATTGTTTGATAACTTCAATTTCTGTATATTTCCTACCTGTTAGACAGGTAGGAAGGCCACAGGTAAATATGACATTTATTATAATGGGTCAGTGTGAAGATTGTTTTCACTTAAATTAAAAGTTGTTATTTTTTTAAAAGCCTAATAAATGTTGAAATTGATATACACTCACCTAAAGGATTATTAGGAACACCATACTAATACTGTGTTTGACCCCCTTTCGCCTTCAGAACTGCCTTAATTCTACATGGCATTGATTCAACAAGGTGCTGAAAGCATTCTTTAGAAATGTTGGCCCATATTGATAGGATAGCATCTTGCAGTTGATGGAGATTTGTGGGATGCACATCCAGGGCACGAAGCTCCCGTTCCACCACATCCCAAAGATGCTCTATTGGGTTGAGATCTGGTGACTGTGGGGGCCATTTTAGTACAGTGAACTCATTGTCATGTTCAAGAAACCAATTTGAAATGATTCGAGCTTTGTGACATGGTGCATTATCCTGCTGGAAGTAGCCATCAGAGGATGGGTACATGGTGGTCATAAAGGGATGGACATGGTCAGAAACAATGCTCAGGTAGGCCGTGGCATTTAAACGATGCCCAATTGGCACTAAGGGACCTAAAGTGTGCCAAGAAAAAACATCCCCCACACCATTACACCACCACCACCAGCCTGCACAGTGGTAACAAGGCATGATGGATCCATGTTCTCATTCTGTTTACGCCAAATTCTGACTCTACCATCTGAATGTCTCAACAGAAATCGAGACTCATCAGACCAGGCAACATTTTTCCAGTCTTCAACTGTCCAATTTTGGTGAGCTCGTGCAAATTGTAGCCTCTTTTTCCTATTTGTAGTGGAGATGAGTGGTACCTGGTGGGGTCTTCTGCTGTTGTAGCCCATCCGCCTCAAGGTTGTGCGTGTTGTGGCTTCACAAATGCTTTGCTGCATACCTCGGTTGTAACGAGTGGTTATTTCAGTCAAAGTTGCTCTTCTATCAGCTTGAATCAGTCGGCCCATTCTCCTCTGACCTCTAGCATCAACAAGGCATTTTCGCCCACAGGACTGCCGCATACTGGATGTTTTTCCCTTTTCACACCATTCTTTGTAAACTCTAGAAATGGTTGTGCGTGAAAATCCCAGTAACTGAGCAGATTGTGAAATACTCAGACCGGCCCGTCTGGCACCAACAACCATGCCACGCTCAAAATTGCTTAAATCACCTTTCTTTCCCATTCTGACATTCAGTTTGGAGTTCAGGAGATTGTCTTGACCAGGACCACACCCCTAAATGCATTGAAGCAACTGCCATGTGATTGGTTGATTAGATAATTGCATTAATGAGAAATTGAACAGGTGTTCCTAATAACCCTTTAGGTGAGTGTAGATTTCAATTATACTGTAATGTTGAATACCTATCATTAATGTTTAAAAAAAAAAATCCATTTCATAGAGACGCCAGTAGCAGTATTAGTATCAGTGATACTGGCCTTCATTCATAAAAATATTCCATTACAACTAATATTTAAAATATACTGTCTTTAAGTTGTTTCTACAATAATTTGGAGAGTAACTGTGAAATTATTACATAATAAAAATATTAAGAAAATTTTTTTTGATTTATATATATACACTCACCTAAAGGATTATTAGGAACACCTGTTCAATTTCTCATTAATGCAATTATCTAATCAACCAATCACATGGCAGTTGCTTCAATGCATTTAGGGGTGTGGTCCTGGTCAAGACAATCTCCTGAACTCCAAACTAAATGTCAGAATGGGAAAGAAAGGTGATTTAAGCAATTTTGAGCGTGGCATGGTTGTTGGTGCCAGACGGGCCGGTCTGAGTATTTCACAATCTGCTCAGTTACTGGGATTTTCACACACAACCATTTCTAGAGTTTACAAAGAATGGTGTGAAAAGGGAAAAACATCCAGTATGCGGCAGTCCTGTGGGCGAAAATGCCTTGTTGATGCTAGAGGTCAGAGGAGAATGGGCCGACTGATTCAAGCTGATAGAAGAGCAACTTTGACTGAAATAACCACTCGTTACAATCGAGGTATGCAGCAAAGCATTTGTGAAGCCACAACACGCACAACCTTGAGGCGGATGGGCTACAACAGCAGAAGACCCCACCGGGTACCACTCATCTCCACTACAAATAGGAAAAAGAGGCTACAATTTGCACAAGCTCACCAAAATTGGACAGTTGAAGACTGGAAAAATGTTGCCTGGTCTGATGAGTCTCGATTTCTGTTGAGACATTCAGATGGTAGAGTCAGAATTTGGCGTAAACAGAATGAGAACATGGATCCATCATGCCTTGTTACCACTGTGCAGGCTGGTGGTGGTGGTGTAATGGTGTGGGGGATGTTTTCTTGGCACACTTTAGGCCCCTTAGAGCCAATTGGGCATCGTTTAAATGCCACAGCCTACCTGAGCATTGTTTCTGACCATGTCCATCCCTTTATGACCACCATGTACCCATCCTCTGATGGCTACTTCCAGCAGGATAATGCACCATGTCACAAAGCTCAAATCATTTCAAATTGGTTTCTTGAACATGACAATGAGTTCACTGTACTAAAATGGCCCCCACAGTCACCAGATCTCAACCCAATAGAGCATCTTTGGGATGTGGTGGAACGGGAGCTTCGTGCCCTGGATGTGCATCCCACAAATCTCCATCAACTGCAAGATGCTATCCTATCAATATGGGCCAACATTTCTAAAGAATGCTTTCAGCACCTTGTTGAATCAATGCCACGTAGAATTAAGGCAGTTCTGAAGGCGAAAGGGGGTCAAACACAGTATTAGTATGGTGTTCCTAATAATCCTTTAGGTGAGTGTATATACTTAAAACACACATTGGGTAAAATATCAGTTATAGAGCGAGACCTATAGAGAGAGTGAGAACTGAGTGTCATGAATAATGTGATTTTAATGTCTCATTTAATTCATTTAAGGCCATTGCATCTGCATAAGATAAGATAGTGTTGAAAAGTGTTTTGCTGCCCACTACAGGATGACCTGACCTGATGTTTCTCATTCTGCTGAATTGTGAATAGTAAGAGCTGTTAAAACATACTATATATGTTTTGACAGTCCCCCTTTTGTGTGTGTGTGTGTGTGTGTGTGTGTGTGTGTGTGTGCGCAATGGACTTAATGTAGGCCTGCATTTTCCACTGTCAACAACATGTCATGATGTAATTTCCTGTGGTTCCACAGTAATTATTTACATTATGTGCTCATGTGCAAAGAGGGAAAATTTCAAATTGCATTCTTTTGGGGGTCATGCACCAGCTGAGCAACTGCCATTGAGATGACATTAAATGATAACAGAAAGCTTTTGGCTTTATACTCCTCCTAGATCGTGAGAGGTGACAGTTTTGGGCTAACCCATAAAGCTAGAGAAAACCATTTTATAATTATTGACCTTTCCACTGTGAAAGTGTAAAAACTTTCTTTTGTTTGTTTGCTAAATGTAAAAGCTTTCACAGAAGCAGTTTGCTAGGAAACACTCTTCACCTCCTGAGCAAGTAAACAACTTAACAATTTCGCTTCGGCATCTTCCACACAACAGTTATTTGTCTGAATCACCAAATGTCATTCCTAAACACTACATTTCTCTTAAATGTTCAGTTAAAAAGATGTTATAACATTTAAAATAAAACATATTCGCAGTTGTCATATTCTGAGTTCTTCCGACATGACATGAAAATGTACTTTTTTAATATGTGGTGCACTGGTTTTATGGTGCATATTATTCCACATTTATGTTTACTTGCTACTTCAAAAAATAAGTAAAATAGAAATGTAAAAAATTTATCTTTATAATAACTTGCTCAACCTCTACTTTTTTTTTTCACTTTACAGACATAAAACAGGTTGCTAATGCTGCATGTTGACAGGAAATTTTCATAAATTTTCAAGTTGTAATGTGTTTTATCTCTGTTGTGCAGCTGTTTGATAAAAGATGCTTTCAAAAATGTAGATGCATGCAACTGTGTTTATCTTACAGTCAATGCAGGGTAGCAGAATGTTTTTTGTCTCACATTTGTTATTCTGAATGGAAAATCAGCTTTCAAAACTTGCTGTAAACATAATTATTCAAGTCAGAAAGCTTGACATGTATCACCTCATGTATCACTAGTTGTCAAACAATGCTCAGGTCTCCCTTGGGCAAAACGTTAGGAGAATAAGAAACACTCAAGTGACACACTTGAAGTGATTCAAGTGCTAAAATATCTGCCTGCAGAGGAGTTAAAGGTGATGTGTGTCATTTTTCAATACTTTCTCATATCCCAGCTTAATGGCAGAGAAAACTTTAAGCCATGCGTAGGTTGATTCCCTCAAAACGTGTAAACACTGTAGATCTGTGGCCAGTGTTGGGTAGCAACTGATTATATTAATCTGGATTAGATAATCAGATTCCAAACATTAAATTCTTGTTATTAGATTATATTAAATTAATTATTTAAGTCAGCTTTGCATCACAGGAATAAATTACATTTTAAAATATACTATGGATTAGGATAAAGAATTAGTTCACTTTAAAATGAAAATGACCCCATGATTTACTCACCCTCAAGCCATCCTAGGTGTATATGACTTTCTTCTTTCTGATGAACACAATCGGAGTTATATTAATAAATGTCCTGACACTTCCAAGCTTTATAATGGCAGTGACGGGGTCCATTGAGTTTGAAGCTCAAAAAAGCACATCCATCCATCATAAACGTACTCCACACGGCTCCGGGGGGTTAATAAAGGCCTTCTGAAGCGAATTGATCGAGTTTTGTAAGAAAAAAATATCCATATTTAAAACTTTATAAAGTAAAATATCTAGCTTCCACCAGATTGTCTTCCGTATTCAACTTACGGAAAAAGCGTAACTGGCACGACGATGACGTCAGACTTTTTGAGCTTCAAACTCATAGGCTCCGTTCACGGCCTGTTTTGAACGTTGCAAATATGAACCACAAAAAGGTCTTTAAAAGATTTAATATTGCTGCTTTCCCACAAAAAGGTTGAAAATTGGGTTGTTATAAATAGGGTCTTGGATAGAGGCAATAAGCTTTAAATAAATTCATATCATATTCGAAGAGTGATAAGCATCACTGAATAATTTGTGAAGCAAGAGATGGATATTAGCAACAAGAAGTGCAACAAATACTGTAGATATAGATGTAGAATTTCTGCTCAGAGGTAAGAGAGAAGAAATGAGGTGATGTGAGCAATGTCATTATTTAAAACAACTAAATAAATATAATTATAGATAATTATAATTATAATTGGAATAATAATTAGGTTCATTTTTGCAGCTCTAATCCTGCCTGTCATGCATGGCATAAAGTTTCCTGTATTCTTTTTTTTTATTCAAATGTTTTGTGATTTTAAAGTTTGGAAACAGCAGAGTATGTAATGAACGACTTACAACCATTCCCATATTTAAAACCAGACCGACTCTGGCTGACTCTTCTGACAGCTGAGGCACATTAATGTTCACTCTTCTGAAAATTATTCTTATATGTACAGAGAAAAAAACCCAACATTTTTTCCCTCCTCAAGGAAAGCAAAATGGCAGGCATACCAGTTATAAGCCTTGTAAAATGTATATATATTTGCATTCAAGGCATTTAACACAACCTCTTACCCAGAGCAACAATTTTCAGTTGCAGCAGTAATTTTCATATGCGATGTGAAATCATCTGCATATAATGCTTTTCTGCATATAATGATCACCTAAACAGCTGCAAATTATACCTCAGAGAAAGATGAAGGACCAGAGTGCTACAGCGAGAGTTTTTAGAGCTAGAGCAAACAAAATTGTCATATTTTAAGACTCAAATGAATGTTTTCCTTCAATTGGGAGTCAATAGGATGTTTCTAAATTGGCACTAAACACAGGAGCCAAACATCTGTTGTGAAGAACAGGCCAGCGACACCACGCTGTCATTTACTGCACTCACCAAGAGGTCAGAAAATAATTTCAAACCTCATAATTCACAGTGAGCCACTTAAACAGCTACAGATACTCAGCTGCACTCTGGGCTTGTTGCCAGTCCAGTGCCAGTTCATTGAAAAGAAAACTTCACCCTGAAAATTAAAATCCTGTCATTATTTACAAACTTGTTGTTTCAAACCATATGCTGCTATTTTTGTGGAAGACCATGTCTGTCAAGGTCTAAACAAGTCAGGTATCATAAAAGAAAATCCATGTAACATGTATTTTCTGTTTTGGTTTAGCTTCATTCTGTTTTGGTTCTGTTTTCCCTGTTCTGGTTTCCCTAGTTAGTTTCCTTGGTTGTTAATTAGTTCTACGCACCTGTTTCATTGTCCGGTATTGTTTATTTTAAGCGTGTTTATTTCCTGAGCTACTTCCATGTGATTCTCCTACGTGTTCCTAGTGGAATTGTACCTCAGAGTTCAAAAAGTCTCAATAAATGGTTGTGTAAACCTGTGGAAAAGTGGGAGAGTAGAAGGTGGAAAAGGGGAGACAACAACCAAAAAAAAACACAGACCTGCAACACACTCATTATACAGACACATGAATATTAAAATATGACCACAGAGGAAAAAAAAACAAAAAAAAGTTGAGTTGAGGGCACCTTGATACATTTTAAAAATATAACCCTATATGACAACAAACTCTCAAAGATGAGGGAGAAGTGCAGAAGACTCATCCTTCCCTCGGGTCATTTTGACCAGAAATTAATTTTAAATAATTTTTTTAAATCGTGTGTTCATCGGAGTGGTCCAAGACTTCAGGAATGTTGTCACACTTGAATTTGGAATACACACAAAACAAACTGACTGGATTCGAGGAGTTTATTTGGTTGAAATAAAAAAAGTAACAAATTCTTCCCTCAGGGGTCAATTTGACCCCCATAGGAATGAATGGAATATGAGGATTTTTTTTTAATTTGTCAAAAAAATATAAAAAATCTGGCACAATCGAGAACAAACACACACACACAGATGAAGACTATAAAACATCCCCAATGCAGAACACACTCACATGCATACACACACACACACACACGCACCAAGGAATTCCCATTAAAATGAATAGGAGGTCATATAACGGGGGCAATGTTTTGTTTTTTGTTTTTTCATTTTTTTCGAATAAAAATCAATCAGTCACAATGCAGACTGCATACAGATATGAAGTGGTTAAATTTTAACACATTTACAATGCAAAACAACACCCACCCCCCCCCAGCCCAACCCAACCCCACACAAATGCAAAATAAATGTTGGAATTATAACAGCAGTTCCCTTTCAGTCGGTCATGTTTGACGTACGTCAGAACTGACTGACGAATTGGGGATCAATTTCAGAGACCAATCTACTTTGAGTGTTTTAAAATGAGCCAATGAACATTGGCATGCGGTTCATGCATTCGGCGCTCCTCCTCACCGCATCTTTGCTTTCTGCTTCGGAGCCGAACAATTGCTGTGGTTTCCAGTGTTGTTTCCTACGAAGAGTGTTACTACGAGTCTGCCTTTGGAGTTGAAGTCTCTGGATCTGGTGCGGGTGATATAGCATGTTCAGCGGTGGTCACGTCACGTTTGACGAACAAATAGCTGTTTTCACAGCTCAGAGCTGGGCGTCTTCAATGAGATTGAGTGCTCACAGCAGGCTTGCACTTTCGAACTGCTGTGAGCCGCGGCAGTTCCCCTGTGTGCTTCAGCACTGTCAGAGCATTTCTCTAAAAGAGCTTACACGGTTTGACCCTGTGTCTTTTTCAAGATGTCATTCAAACCGTGTGTTTCTGGATGCGGTTGTTTACTGTCCTCATTTGACAGCCACGATCTCTCTCACATATAAACATGTGAGATTGTGTTCGTGGGTGATCTATGTTCTCTCAGGGGGACGTAATCACGTCGGCGCGTTGTTCGTCTCACCTTTCTCGTAAGGGCTTGAGTGTTCATCGCGCCGTGTGCCGTCGAGCGGCCGGCTGACAGCGCGGGTTGTCGCGGCAACCCAGTGCGTCACTCAGTGCTCTAGATGCGCGGTCAAGACTATGAAACCTCAAACGGGGTTGAGTCCCTTCGCCTATTCCCCGATCTAGTTCCTTTTCTGGTGCACCAGAAAAGGGCTACTTCGGCTAATAAGCCTTGGTGACCTGAGGATTACAGTGGGGCTTCCCCGCCAGGTAAGTCTCCGTGGGCCCCCCACTCCTCTATCGCATCGCAAGCATGCTGAGACTGTGTTTGTGGGTGGTTCATGTTCTCTCATGAGAACATGACCACGTCGGCGCGTTGTTCGTCTTGCCTTTTTCATAAGGGCTCGAGCGTTCAGCACGCTGTGTGCCGTCGAGTCTGACGGCCACGCTCACTGTCTCACATGCCTGCTGGTAGCTTACAGATGGGATTGCTGGTCCTTTTAAAAAGGGGACCTAGCGTTTCATTTGGGGCTCTGGCAGAGAACAGATGTCAATTGCTGCATCGGAGAGAGGGCTGTTATGCGTTGGAAATGAAGATGAGGCTATAATAGTGTGTGCTCATGCTGAATCAGATTCAGAGTTGACAGCCATGCTTTTCCGGGTGGCTGAAGCGTAGTGCAAAGCGTAAATCACCTTGCCTGCCCCCATGCCTTTTTTCCCGGATGTGCATCAGCAGTGTGGAACTATTTGGTGCCAAAAATATGGAACACCAAAAGGGCCATAATCTGTATAAGTTTTCCCCTCTCTCACTACCCTCGTTGGTGGGGTGGCAGTGCCACTGGCAGGCCACCTCTGTCCTGCACTCTTAATACACGAGGGTAGTTACGACCCAGGGGTTGTGCAGGAACTGCGTGCAGCAATGGACCTTGCTCTCCGGGCGGCGAAAATCACCGCACGCTCCCTGGGTCGGGCGATGTCCACACTAGTGGTCCAGGAACGCCACTTGGGGCTAACCTGGCAGGTATGCGTGAGCCCGACAAGTCGGTTCCTCAACGCCCCTATCTGTCAGGTGGGCCTCTTCGGCGACGCCATCGAGAACTTTGCCCAGCAGTTCTCGGTGGCCCAGAAGCAGACAGAGGCGATTAAAAACATCCTGCCCCGACGACCAGCTGCTGTCTCCACCCAGTCGTCGGCCCGCAACGCAGGGCAAGCAGCAGCCTCCACCCAGGCAGCAGGTGGCCGGGCGTAAGGGAGGCGCCCAATCCGTCAAGGGTCCCACGAAGTCCGCTCGCAAGCGCAAGGGCAAGCGCAAGGGCAAGCGGCCCTGAGACGGGTAACCCGGGGAGAAGAGGAGCTGCTCTCGGGGAGATGGTGTCCGCACCCCGGTGACCTTGGGGAGAATATTTTTTTGTTTGGTTCCCGTTCTGCCGCTGGCTTCCCGGAGTCCAGCGGTACCCACATTCTCAGAGCAGTTTCCTCCCTCTCTGGGCCCCAAGAGAGCGAGGTCGGCAGTGCGCGACGCCCCAGGGCCTTGCCACTCCCTTCCTCCTCTCCTTTCGCCAGGGGACAGCAGTGTGCGGCTCGAGGACGCCACCAGGCCTTCTCACGCACACTCTGCCCCACCCTGAAATACTCAGACAACATTCCGGGCCGCCTCCGGGCCTCCTGAGTCGGGTCTGTGTGTTCCACCTCGCTGCCCCACCCCGGATACGTCTGTGGTGCCATTGGTCCCGCTTGTTTGGTCTCTGGGGGCCTGGCTAGTGCTCCCCAGGCCATCTCGCTGGCTCGTCCGTACCATCAGACTCGGCTATGTGATTCAGTTCGCCTACCGGCCTCCCAAGTACAAGGGCATCCACTTCACCTCCGTGCGAAGCAGCGATGCTCATGTCTTGCGGTCAGAGATCGATGTCCTGCTGGCGAAGGACGCGATCGAGCCGGTTCCTCCAGCCGATATGAGGTCGGGGTTCTACAGCCCCTACTTCATTGTACCCAAGAAAGGCGGTGGGTTACGACCAATCTTGGACCTGCGTGTCCTGAATCGGGCCCTGCATAAGCTTCCATTCAAGATGTTAACGCAGAAACGCATTTTTAAATGCATCCGTCCCCAAGGTTGGTTTGCAGCAATCGACCTGAAGGACGAAAGTCCTCCCATTCGGGCTGTCCCTGTCACACAGGGACCTGGTGCTCAGTCACCTCAGCCTGTTGGGACTTCAGGTCAACCGGGAGAAGAGCAAACTCTTCCCCACGGAGCTGGATTCGGTCAACCAGACTGCGCGCCTCACAGAGGAACGAGTCCGGTCAGTGTTGAACTGCTTGAATACGTTCAATGGCAGAACAGCGGTCCCACTGAAATTTTTTCAGAGGCTCCTGGGGCATATGGCATCTGCAGCCGCGGTAATGCCGCTCGTATTGCTTCATATGTGACCGCTTCAGCATTGCCTCGTCCACCAGCTGGGGGGCCACGTACAATGGGCATGCAGTTTCGGGTATGTGGACGGGGCCCTAACTGCATTGGCACATCAACTGCCTAGAGTTGCTAGCAGTACGTCTTGTGCTGGGTAGCCTCAAAAAGCCACTACAGGGCAAGCACATACTGGTCCGTACGGACAGCACTGCGACCGTTGCGTACATCAACCGACAGGGTGGTCTACGCTCCCGCCGCATGCTGCAACTCGCCCGCCATCTCCTCCTTTGGAGTCAGAAGCATCTGAGGTCGCTTCGGGCCATTCACATCCCTGGTGCGCTCAATCGGACAGCCGACGAGCTCTCACAACAGCCGACACCTCCGGGAGACACACTACATCCCCAGGTGGTCCAGCTGATATGGGACCTCTTCGGAGCCGCACAAGTAGACCTGTTTGCCTCTCCAGACTCGACCCATTGCCAGTTGTACTATTCCCTGACCGGGGGCACCCTCGGCACGGATGCACTGGCGCACAGCTGGCCCCGGGACCTACGCAAGTATGTGTTTCCCCCTGTGAGCCTTCTTGCACAGACTCTGTGCAAAGTCGGGGAGGACGAGGAGCAGGTCTTGTTAGTTGCGTCCTACTGGCCCAACTGGACCTGGTTCCCCGAACTAACACTCCTCGCAACAGCCCCTCCCTGGCCGATTCCTCTGAGGAAGGACCTGCTTTCTCAGGGACGGGGCACTCTATGGCACCCGCGTCCAGACCTCTGGAAACTCCATGTCTGGTCCCTGGATGGGACGCGGAGGTTCTAGGTGGCCTGCCACAAGCTGTGGTAGACACCATCTCTTCTGCTAGAGCCCACTCTACGAGGCGCCTCTATGCGTTGAAGTGGAACCTGTTCGTTGAGTGGTGCTCTTCCCACCGGGAAGACCCCCGAAGGTGTTCGGTTAGTGTCGTGCTTTCTTTCCTGCAAGATGGGCTGGAGCGAAGGCTGTCTCCCTCCACCCTCAAAGTGGCTAAATCCTCCTCGTCCAAACTCGGTACCCTCTTGGGACTTAGCGCTGGTGCTCAGAGCACTTCAGAGCCCTCCCTTTGAGCCTTTGCAGTCCATAGAGCTAAAAATCCTGTCCATGAAGACAGTACTCTTGACTGCATTGGCCTCTATCAAGAAGGTAGGGGACCTGCATGCACTTTAGGTCAGCGAATTGTGCCTAGAATTTGGGCCGGATAACTCTCACGTCATCCTGAGACCCCGGCCTGGATACGTGCCCAAGGTTCCCACCACTCCCTACCGGGACCAGGTGGTGAACCTGCAAGCGCTGCCTTCGGAGGAGGCAGACCCAGCCCTAGCTTTGCTCCGTCCCGTCCGCGCTCTTCGCGCCTACGTAGACCGAACTCAAAGCTTTAGGACCTCAGAGCAGCTCTTCGTCTGTTACGGAGGCCAGCAGAAGGGAAAGGCTGTCTCCCAGCGGAGGTTAGCCCACTGGATAGTAGATGCTATCGTCTTGGCCTACCAGTCCCAAGACGTGCCTTGCCCGTTCGGGTTGCGAGCGCACTCAACTAGGAGTGTGGCTTCCTCCTGGGCGCTGGCTCAAGGCACCTCGCTGACAGATATATGTAGAGCTGCGGGCTGGGCGACACCTAACACGTTCGCTAGATTATATAGCCTCCGTGTAGAGCCGGTATCTTCCCGTGTACTCGCCCCCAGTGGCCAGTAGCGCTAAGTGCCCGTTCTAGTGTCGGCTTGCAACGCCATTCCCGCCTCCTGTGCCGGATACGTGCGTCTATTGTCTCCACTTGTGTTCCCCAGAAATGGCTAACCCTGTCGAGCTCCTCCGTCACCCCTCGGTGTCAGACGTTGCGGCTGTCTGACACCAGGCTTACACCTGTATGCATGTGGAACGTGTGTGTAAGCTGGGTATCCATATGTAGCGGTTCCTATGGCAACCCCATATGTGTATTCCGCCATGGTACCAGCTACCCTACTCTGGTGGTGTTCTTCCCCCCTAGAACTAGGTTGGAACCACCTCAGAGACTGCCATATGTTGCACTACCCTGCTAGGTTAGTCCTTGTGTGTAATTGCCACCTCTCCTTCCGTTGAAGGATGTGTCTCCGCAGCGTTCCATCTCCGAGGCGGCACGCTTTCCCAGCGTTATCCAATAGTCACACTGAGTGGGTCTTGCAGAACAGCAGCGACTGACCTTCTCTGCTAGAGCCCTGACTTGCCGCTCCAACATAGGGGCGGCCTAGGGAGCTCAATCAGAGCGCTGGAAGGGCCAGCGCCTGTGGAGAGTTGGTAGGATCCCCAATTCGTCAGTCAGTTCTGACGTACGCTGGACGTGACCGACTGAAAGGGAACGTCTCGGTTACGTATGTAACCCTCGTTCCCTGAAGGAGGGAACGGAGACGTACGTCCCGTCACCACAGGTGCTGTACCTCCGCTGAACGGCTGAGTCACTAGTTCGGCTCCTCAGCGGAAAAGCAAAGATGCGGTGCTTCCACTTCTTTATTTATACCCGCGCTGCGGGAGGAGCGTGGAATGCGTGAACCGCATGCCAATGTTCATTGGCTCGTTTTAAAACACCCGAAGTAGATTGGTCTCTGAAAATGATCCCCAATTCGTCAGTCAGTTCCGACGTACGTCTCCGTTCCCTCCTTCAGGGATCGAGGGTTACATACGTAACCGAGACGTTTTTTAAGCTGGTTTTACTTGTTTATATATATATATATATATATATATATATACACACCGATCAGGCATAACATTATGACCACCTTCCTAATATTGTGTTGGTCCCCCTTTTGCTGCCAAAACAGCCCTGACCCATCGAGGCATGGACTCCACTAGACCCTGAAGGTGTGCTGTGGTATCTGGCACCAAGATGTTAGCAGCAGATCCTTTAAGTCCTGTATAAGTTGTGAGGTGGGGCCTCCATGGATCGGACTTGTTTGTACAGCACATACCACAGATGCTTGATTGGATTGAGATCTGGGGAATTTGGAGGCCAAGTCAACACCACAAACTCGATGTGCTCCTCAAACCATTCCTGAACCATTTTTGCTTTGTGCCAGGGCACATTATCCTGCTGACAGAGACCGCAGCCACCAGGGAATACCGCTTCCATGAAAGGGTGTACATGGTCTGCAACAATGCTTAGGTAGGTGTTACGTGTCAAAGTAACATCCACATGGATGGTAGGACCCAAGGTTTTTCAGCAGAACATTGCCCAAAGTATCACACTGCCTCCGCCGGCTGGCCTTCTTCGAATAGTGCATCCTGGTGCCATGTGTTCCCCAGGTAAGCGAGGCACACGCACCCGCCCATCCACGTGATGTAAGAAAACGTGATTTATCAGACCAGGCCACCTTCTTCCATTGCTCCGTGGTCCAGTTCTGATGCTCACGTGCCCACTGTTGGCACTTTTGGCGGTGGACAGGGGTCAGCATGGGCACCCTGACTGGTCTGCGGCTATGCAGCCCCATACGCAACAAACTGCGATGCACTGTGTATTCTGACACCTTTCTATCAGAACCAGCATTAACTTTTTAAGCAATTTGAGCAATTTTACAGTAGCTCGTCTGTTTGATTGGACCACACGGGCCAGCCTTCGCTCCACACGTGCATCAATGAGCCTTGGCCGGCCATAACCCTGTCGCCGGTTCACCACTGTTCCTTCCTTGGACCACTTTTGATAGATACTGACCATTGCAGAACACCCCACAAGAGCTGCAGTTTTGGAGATGCTCTGACCCGGTCGTCTAGTTATCACAATTTGGCCCTTGTCAAACTCACTCAAATCCTTACACTTGCCCATTTTTCCTGCTTCTAACACATCAACTTTGAGGACAAAATGTTCACTTGCTGCCTAATATATCCCACCCACTAACAGGTGCCGTGATGAAGAGATAATCTGTTATTCACTTCACCTGTCAGTGGTTATAATGTTATGCCTGATTGGTGTATATATTTAAGAAATATGCCTGTATATACTGTATTTATATATTTATATAGTTTATCATATATAAATATAAATATTTTATATATAAATATAACATATTTTTCTTAAATATAAACATGCACGTGTGTGTATTTATACATAATAATTACACACAGTACACACACTTATATTATGTTGTAACATTGATCCACTGGAGGCAAGCTTTAAGAACCCATGTGCAGTTTAATGTCATCCAAATGTGAACAAATACAAAATAAACAAAAGACCTGACTTGACTTAAAACTTGAAACTAACATAAACATGACCATGACAGACTCACCAACAGTGGTATACAGGAAACAATACTAGACAAAGACACATGGCAAACATGAGGTCTTAAATACACAGAGGCTTAATCCGAAATCACCCCCTAAACCTTCAATCACTATTCCCTACTTTAGTCCACTAATACAGTTCACTTGAAGGAGTGAATGAAAACAAATGAGCGAATTCGGACAGCCGCTGTGTGTACATCGGCTGTACACCCGTTATTGCGGTGCAATGTGGGATAGAATGAGTGCACTCAATAACGTCCACTATGGTTTCGGACACCACTACAAATGGCTGTCCCCTCAAATAATGCCCTATTTAAGTGTACAGGGGGCGATTTTGGATTCAGCCAGAGAGTGATGACTAACAAGGAACACCTGTGAACAATCAAACAATGAACCAATGACAAAACAACTGATGAACACATGACAAAAACAACCAATCAGAAAAATAACACATGAGGACAAGAGAATCACATGACAATGGAGCACATGGCAGGATCACATGACAAACAGGAACACATGACAAAACCAGGAACAGGACAATGAGCATAAATACAAAGACATGAACACAAACAAAACCCAAAACCGTGACATATGTAAATATAAACTTTTATTTTGGATGTGATTAATCTCGATTAATTGATTGTCCGGCACTAATTAATATATTTTTAATGGGTAGCACTTTATTTTACAGTCATGTTCCCCATGTACATACCATGTACTTATTAGTTATTACAATAACTGGGTAATAACTAGGTACTAACCCTGAACCTACCCATAAACCTAACCTTAATCCATGTAGTTACCTCATATTAACCAGTACTTTCAGTAAGTA
The DNA here is from genome assembly GCA_039654105.1 of Coreius guichenoti. Taxonomy (NCBI): domain Eukaryota; kingdom Metazoa; phylum Chordata; class Actinopteri; order Cypriniformes; family Gobionidae; genus Coreius; species Coreius guichenoti. The sequence continues at coordinate 27,411,005 of CM077175.1, read as the reverse complement.
CACTGTAAGTACTGTAAGTTGCACATACTGAAAAATAAAGTGAAACCTTTAAATGTGCTAAATTACAACCTCATCATTACAAATGTGTAATTACAAATATATTTAAATACATAACATACAAATTTCGGACACACTTTAGATTAGGGTCCAATTCTCACCATTAACTAACTAACAACTATGACTTTTGCCTCAATAAACTCCTAATGACTGCTTATTAATAGTTAGTAAGGTAGTTGTTAAGTTTAGGAATTGGGTAGGATTAAGGGATGTAGAATAAGGTCATGCAGAATAAGACATTAATATGTGCTTTATAAGTACTAATAAACAGCAAATATCCTAGTAATATGCATGCTAATAAGCAACTAGTTAATAGTGAGAATTGAAACTAAAGTGTTACCCAAATTTCAATAGAAATAATATTAAACTATATTTTAGTTTACCATTAAAGTTTGCCATAACATTTGGCAGTACACTTTAACCTCATTTCAAAGACAATAGAATGATAAAATTACAAGTAATAAATGATAAAATTAGTCATACCAAGTCCTACTTGGGTCAAAAAAGCACTCAAGTTCAACTTTTACATTTTGTATAAATTTAAACTATAATACATTTTAATTTAATGGCAATTACATTGAGTTTGCTCTTAAGTATATTATTTTGAAGTATAGGCCTTCTACTTATGTAATAAGTACTGCTTTTTCACACAAGTTAACAGACTGATTTGTTATTAGTTTTTCACACCCTGAAGCTTCTTGAATTCAAAAGTGCCAGAATATTACGAACAACATAAATTTGTCTGTCCCTCACACAAAGCTATTGTACGGCTCCAAAAGACTTGAAAATTCTCTCTCATGAACTCTTGAGTCGTATGGGCCACTTTTATTGTGTTTTTATTTATTCATTTATTTATTTTTTGTAACTTGCAGACATGGTAATTATCAAGTGTTTTCTTTTATGGAAAAGAGCTGTTTAGGGAGTAGGGGCTCTCCAAAAAGATCCACTATTTTGTTTCACACAATAATAACAGCATATGTGTTTGGAACGACATGAGGGTGAGTAAATAATAGCTGGATCAATTTTGGCTGTTCTTCTATGAAACTAAACTGATAAGAATGGTCCTAATGGAGAAACCTAATGTGTTACTATCAGCCGAGACAATCCTCAGACAATCAAAGATTGAGTTAAAATGAGAAAAACACATTAAAAGCATTCAGTTAAGTGGAAAGCAGTTCAGCAGCTCATCGTTTCCTCTCACTGACAGCTGGTGTCCCTCTTTCTCAGAACGGATTCTCTTGTTCAGCAGGCATTGAATTGCTGCATCACGAACAGTGCATTCACTCGGGGGCGATTAATGGAGATGATTGGCCATTTTATATCCGTTCTTTCGCTCAGCACAGCCTGCACCACTGTAATGTACCACTGGGAATACTCTGAAATAACAGGATCCCTCGGAAGCAACATTAACCTAGCAGAGGTGAATTGAAGTTCAGTTTTAGTCATCTCTGCTCAGAGCCAAAGAGACAGAGGGCATTGATTACAAGGATCTGTGGGTCTGCTAGGCCCATGTAAAAGTGAATGTATACATAGCAATGAATTGTTTGTGAAAAACTGACTAACAGTGTTTTGTTTGCTCGACTATATTAAACTAAATGGACAAGTTCAAGCTGCAGTCATAAAATGACACACAATATGCTTTGTGAGGTGTTTATAGAATGAGACTTACATCAAAGATCTGTGTTTTCGCCTTTAAGGGTCAAAGACAAATAAGTGTGTCCACAATAAGGAAAAGGAAAAATTATGAATATTAATTCATTCATTCAAGCTTTTTTTCTGCATGTTGGTTTGACATTTGTAAATAAATAAATAAAAAATCTTTGAGGAATAATAAAAGATTATGCCAAAATAATAAGGGTTTCTTATCAAAAATATCATGCTTTCATTTAATTCTTAACTGAAATGCACCCCCCCCCCCCCCAATAACATACTAGCAGATATTTTATAGATAATGTGGTAAAAATTAGTCAGTGTTGAGTGTTGTTATTGTTAACTAAAACTATTCAAAAATTGTTTCTATTAATTGAAATAAAGCTGAAGTAATATACAGTGGGGAGAACAAGTATTTGATACATTGCCGATTTTGCAGGTTTGCCTACTTACAAAGCATGTAGAGGTCTGTAATTTTTATCATAGGTACACTTCAACTGTGAGAGATGGAATCTAAAACAAAAATCCAGAAAATCACATTGTATGATTTTTAAATAATTAATTTGCATTTTATTGCATGACATAAGTATTTGATCACCTATCAACCAGTAAGAATTCCGGCTCTCACAGACCTGTTAGTTTTTCTCTAAGAAGCCCTCCTGTTCTCCACTCATTACCTGTATTAACTGCACCTGTTTGAACTCGTTACCTGTATAAAAGACACCTGTCCACACACTCAATCAAACAGACTCCAACCTCTCCACAATGGCCAAGACCAGAGAGCTGTGTAAGGACATCAGGGATAAAATTATAGACCTGCACAAGGCTGGGATGGGCTACAGGACAATAAGCAAGCAGCTTGGTGAGAAGGCAACAACTGTTGGCGCAATTATTAGAAAATGGAAGAAGTTCAAGGTGACGGTCAATCTCCCTCGGTCTAGGGCACCATGCAAGATCTCACCTCGTGGGGCATCAGTGATCATGAGGAAGGTGAGGGATCAGCCCAGAACTACACGGCAGGACCTGGTCAATGACCTGAAGAGAGCTGGGACCACAGTCTCAAAGAAAACCATTAGTAACACACAACGCCGTCATGGATTAAAATCCTGCAGCGCACGCAATGTCCCCCTGCTCAAGCCAGCGCATGTCCAGGCCCGTCTGAAGTTTGCCAATGACCATCTGGATGATCCAGAGGAGGAATGGGAGAAGGTCATGTGGTCTGATGAGACAAAAATAAAGCTTTTTGGTCTAAACTCCACTCGCCGTGTTTGGAGGAAGAAGAAGGATGAGTACAACCCCAAGAACACCATCCCAAACGTGAAGCATGGAGTTGGAAACATCATTCTTTGGGGATGCTTTTCTGCAAAGGGAACAGGACGACTGCACCGTATTGAGGGGAGGATGGATAGGGCCATGTATTGTGAGATCTTGGCCAACAACCTCCTTCCCTCAGTAAGAGCATTGAAGATGGGTCGTGGCTGGGTCTTCCAGCATGACAACGACCTGAAACACACAGCCAGGGCAACTAAGGAGTGGCTCCATAAGAAGCATCTCGAGGTCCTGGAGTGGCCTAGCCAGTCTCCAGACCTGAACCCAACAGAAAATCTTTGGAGGGAGCTAAAAGTCTGTATTGCCCAGCGAGAGCCCCGAAACCTGAAGGATCTGGAGAAGGTCTGTATGGAGGAGTGGGCCAAAATCCCTGCTGCAGTGTGTGCAAACCTGGTCAAGAACTACAGGAAACGTATGATCTCTGTAATTGCAAACAAAGGTTTCTGTACCAAATATTAAGTTCTGCTTTTCTGATGTATCAAATACTTATGTCATGCAATAAAATGCAAATAAATTACTTAAAAATCATACAATGTGATTTTCTGGATTTTTGTTTTAGATTCCGTCACTCACAGTTGAAGTACCTATGATAAAAATTACAGACTTCTGCATGCTTTGTAAGTGGGCAAACCTGCAAAATCAGCAGTGTATCAAATACTTGTTCTCCCCACTGTAAATATTACATAAAAACCTGAAATTTAAAAAAAACTTAGATGAAAATTAGAAATGCTGCCTTGGCAACTAACTTAAATAAGTTTAAGTCAAAGTACTACATTTCTTAAAACTAAAACTGGAATAAATAAATAATAAAATAAATAAAGCCATTAATTAATTTTAATCTTTTATCCATTGCCCTTCCCTGGGTGTCATCTTAAAGGCTCTTACCACTGCCCCCAAGGGACCACTACAAATGTCATTCACTGGCTCCAGCCACGGACAAATAGTGAAACATGCCGAAGAGGTTGTCACATTCAGTGTTAGCAGGGCAGTTTGCAGTCTGATGCTCTATGCAAAAAACTAGTCACCGCCCTACCTCTAAACTGGTACTCCAAGATAGCTTGGAGGGGCAGAGGACAGGATGTCCAAGGGCACACAACCGCAACATCGACAGAGAAGTAAGAGTATAGTCTACTACCTCCAGAAGAAGACTGGAGGGGGTAACTGAGAAATTGGGCTGCCATCACGGCTTGCTACCTTTCCGCTAGTTGTCCTGGGGTGCGTTTCCCAAAAGCATCGTTAGCAAACTATGGTCGCAAGTTCTGTCATTATTGACATAGTTCAACGAGTCTGTGTTTCCCGAAACAATAGTTCCAACGAACATTCGCAAACAACATCGCAAAGTTATATGGTTGGAACGACAGCTCTCGACCTGTGGTTAGCAGCATAGTTTCTTGTTTGCATGACATGTGGACTTAATAAATCCTTATCTTGAGCAAAATAAGCAAGCTGACATTCAGTACAATCTATATATTTTATTTCAAATACATACAGATGTCATTAACATCTTTTAGTTTGTCAAGAGATTTAAAGCACCATTTTTGAAGAGTGCGCATGTGCGTACGTGTAAAAATTAGCCTATGATTGAATCTGGAAATAAAACAAAATAACTGAGAAAAATGAGAATTACTCCTCAGATGCCATGTCTGTAAATTATATAAAAAATGTAGCATGAATTCAATCTCAAACTAATTAAATTAAAGAAGTTATTACTCCACCACCTGCATGACATCATTAACCAACGTGGTTGAATGAGAAATTTGCGACAATACGGTTTCGGGAAACAGTTGTGACTAGCTAGTTGATTTCTTCAACGATGCATCGTACTATGGTAGTTAAGCAGTGAGTTATGTTGTTGTACGGGAAATGCACCCCTAATCATCTAAATGTTGCTGTATATAGAGTTCTAGCAAAGAGGCATACTGTCGCTGCACAGCGACCCTAGCCAGTGCTGGGGAAGGGTGATAGATAGCTAGACTATATATACCAGCTATCAGTCCACTCAGTACCTTGCAAACTCTGAGGAAGGGTATATGGATGGATGCGTCTACATTCATACTCTCACCTCCAGCTTCAGTGCTGAAGGAGTCAACAAAGCAAGTGGGATCTTAGTCAACTAGGCAGGCCACAACTACAAACACATCCGCTGTCAACTTCCAATGAAAGAGGGCGATGCAGGGATCTCAGGGAACTAGGGTTACAGTCGTAACCTGAAACGTTCCCTTTTGAGGGAACTTGCGCTGCGTCAACGACGCTTTGAGAACGATAATACCCAAGCGCAAGTGCCTGTCTGTGTGAAACTGTGGTACAAATAAGACATAAGCACCTGAGAACCTGGGGCAGCATCCAGGTCCAGGTTGTAAAACCTCACGAACCTCACAGAGAGGACCAGCCTGCCGCATCACAAACCTCTTTAAGGGAAACACCAGACACTAAGGCCTTGGAGGCCGCCATATACTCCTGGTAGAATGAGCTCCGACAGTCAAAGGTGAGTGCTGACCAGAGACTTTGTAAGCAAGAGAAATAGCCTTGACTATCCACTTGTGACTGTCTGTTTGGATGCTGGGAGACTCTTCTTAGGTGATCCAAAGCAGACAAGCAGCTGATCGGTTTTCCTCCACAGGGCAGCTCTGTGGACATAAGCATCCAGCGCTCTCACTGGACACAAAATGTTCAGCTTTTCCTTGTCCTGATCTCTCAAAGGAGGAGGGCAGAAGGCTTGCAACACGATAGGCTGTGGTACATTGATTGGCAACTTAGGGACATAGCCCGGCTTAGGGTAAAGGAATGTCTCGACCATACCCAGTGCAAACTCAAGGCACGTGGGGGATATCGATAGGGCCTGTAAATTTCCTACTCTTTTAAGAGAAGTTATGGCTAGAAGGAACACTGTCTTAAGGATCAGAAACTTTTCTGGAACAGTCTCGAGAGGCTCAAAGGGAGCCGCAAATAAGCCTTTCAGCACAATAGCCAGGTCCCAAGCTGGAACCCAGGTAGGAGTTGCAGACCTTGGCCTCAGCCTCAAAGTGCCACGAAGGAAAGGTGCTATTAGAGGGTTTCTCCCCACAGATGCACCACCCAAAGGGACATGGTAAGCCGATATGACCACCATGTAAACCTTTAATGTGGACGAGGATAGCCCTGCCACAAAGCGATCTTGTAGAAACTCTAGCACTGAACCAACCGGGCAGTTAAGTAGTTGTAGTAGTAGTAGTAGTAGTAGTAGTAGTACTTTATTGATCCCAGTTGGGCAATTGAAGTGCGTTAGCATTAATAGATGAAGACAGTAAAGTACTCACAGTACACACAAAAACATACCATACACATATAATAAATAAATAAACAAAGTGCCAAGAAAAACTGTAATTGTTGCACATCTTGTTTGAAGAAAGACAAAATAGAATAAAATATAAATAAAAACCGGTCAAACAATAAAAGCAGTAATGCACATTTTATGTCTGATGATTAACTGCATTAAATACAGCTATACGATGGGTGTAGTGACCTAGTTCCTAAAATGAAAAGTTAATGATACCTTGGCACAGGGTAGATGAATTGTAAAGTCTCACAGCAGTAGGCATAAATGACCCCCTGTAGCGTTCTCTGTTGCATCATGGCTGGATCAATCGGTTGCTGAATGTACTTCTCATTCCAGCAAGCATGTCATGGAGGGGATGTGAGGTATTGTTTGTGATGTTCAACAGCTTGGACATTATTCTCCTCTCTGTAACAACCTCAAACATGTCCAGATCCATTCCAATATTGTCCAGATCCATTCCTTCTCTTGCCCGCCCTCGTTGCAACCAACCACAGCTGAGTCATCTGAAAACTTCTGGAGGTAGCATGACTTTGAGTTGTAATTGAAGTCTGAGGTATATAGGGTAATAAAAGAAACGGAGACAAAACCGTTCCCTGAGGAACACCCATGTTGATCACCACCCACTCAGACACACAGTTCTGCAGTCTCACAAACTGTGGTCTGCCTGTGAGGTAGTCCATGACCCAGGAGATTATGGAGGAGTCCACCTGCATAACATCCATTTTCCTTCCTAGTAATGCTGGTTGGATGGTGTTGAAAGCACTGGAGAAGTCAAAGAACATTATTCTCACAGTGCTGCCAGCCCTGTCCAGATGTGAATAGACCCTTTGCAGCATGTAGATGATAGCATCGTCCACACCCACCTGAGGTTGGTAGGCAAACTGTAAGGGGTCCCGCACTGAATCAACTAGAGGTCTCATGTGGGCCAGGACCAGCCTCTTCATGGTCTTCATAATATGGGAAGTCAGTGCTACTGGTCTATAGTCATTTAACTGGATCCTACTGTCGCATACTGCACCAAGAAGTGAAAACTCTTCATTTTAAGGTGTAAAGTTTCCTCATGGATGGAGCTCTAGAGTGAAGTATGGTCTCTACAACCTCGCTTGAGAGACCAGAGTCTATGAGTTGGGCCCCCTCAGAGGCCACACCCACAGGTTCCATATCTCTGGGCGAGGGTGAAAGATCGTGCCCTCCGCCTGAGACAGAAGGTCCCTCCTGACCGGAATCTCCAAGGGAGAGCCGTTGAGGAGGGAATTAGGTCCAAGAACCATATTCGGCTCGGCCAGTATGGTGCTACAAGAAGTAGACTTATTCCGTCCCGGTGGACCTTCTCCAGAACTCCTGGGAGCAGAGCAGTTGGGGGGAAAGCATACAGATGCAGTCTCTGCCAAATCTGTACCAGGGGGGCTGGGTGTGTCAGGGAGAGCCAAAGTGGACAGTGTGTCGTATCCTGAGACGCAAACAGAGCCACTTCTGCTTGGCCGTAAACCTCCCACATATGCTCCACCACCTCGGGGTGAAGCCTCCATTCCCCTGGCCCCAGCCCCGGTCTCGACAGGATGTCTGCTTTTGGTACCCCGGGATGTTCACTGCCCTCAGCAAGAGACAGATCTGTGGCCCGACGCAGTTCCCTTTCAGTCAGTACACTACGAGTTACGTCAGTTACTGACGAAATGGGGGTTTCGCTTAGAAGCCAATCGCCTTTGAGCTCTACAAAACGAGCCAATGGCATGAAAATGCCATGGGTCTGCGGAATTTGCATAACGCAACCCCGCCCCACCGCGTGGGTATAAAGGGCGTTGCGTGGCAATCTCGCATTATGTTTCTGCTTCAGAGCCGAGTGTTACTGCCTGAGCGTTTTCCTCTTCAAGACGAGTGTCTCTCCAGAGTGTTGGTGTTACGGCGCGTTCTAGCGAGTTCCGCATTCCTGTCTGATCTGTGCAGTGATCTAGCACAGGGTGTGTGTTCTCCCTAGGCTCTTCGGCATTCTGCAGAGCAAAAACTCTTCTTTAAAAGAGCTGCATGCGGCACGTCTGTTTCAAGATGTCTTGCCCGTGCTCCGTTCCTGGGTGCGGTCGGCTGGTTCTTCCGTTTGACGGGCATGATCGCTGTTTGGCATGCTTGGGCCTCGTGCACGCCGAATGCGCATTCATGGATAAGTCATGTTCCCACTGCGGGAACATGGCCATCGCAGTGTTGCGGTCAAGACTCCGTGATCTCCGTGCTGGAGGGAGAGTCCCCTCTACCACAATCCAATCTATTCCCTCCACAAGTGGGAATACTTTGGCTGGTGGTCAGGGTGACTTGAGGGTGACGGTGTGGAACAACCCGACGAATCCTCCTCAGGCCACAGAGCTCACAGCCATGCTTTCCCGGGCGGCCAAGGCTCTTGGGCTTGTGTGGAACCCTCCGCCATGTCCCGAGCGCTCTCGGCTAGATGATTGGTATCTGGGGGTGGCCCGTGCCGAAGGCGCCCGTCAGCCCCCAGTGCCCTTCTTCCCGGAAGTGCATGAAGAGGTGTCGAAGTCGTGGAAGTCTCCCTTGACTTTTCGCGATCGTTCGGCAGCCACTTCCGCCTTCACTGCCCTCGATGGCGGTGAAAGGATACACTGGGGTTCCCCCTGTTGAGCACTCTGTTGCGATGCAACTGTGTCCGCAGAGCGCTGCGACATGGCGTGGTGACCCAAAGCACCCGTCCAAGGCATGTAGGTTTACGTCTACTCTGGTGGCGAAGACCTACAGAGCTGCGGGCCAGGCCACGTTCTCCCTGCATGCGATGGCCACCCTTCAGGTCTACCAGGCCAAGGTGCTCAGAGACATGCACGAGGGCAATGCTGACCCCGCGCTAATGCAGGAGCTGCGGGCGGCCACCGACCTCGCTCTACGAGCGACGAAGGTGACCGCTCGCTCTCTCGGTCAGGTGATGTCCACTTCTGTGGTCCAGGAGCGCCACTTATGGCTCAACCTGGCTGATATGAGAGAATCTGAGCGAACCCGTTTCCTCAATTCTCCCATTTCCCAGGATGGGCTATTCGGCGGGGCGATCCAGGACTTCGCCCAACAATTCTCGACCGCTCAGAAACAGACTGAGGCAATTAAGCATATTCTGCCCCGGTGGCCTGCTGCTGCCTCCACCCAGCCGCCGGCTCAGAAGCCTCAGTCTGCTCCCCGCCGAGGCCGCCCTCCTGCGGCTCCCGCCCCTCCCGCCCAGTCCCAGCAGCAGCCTTCACCCGGGCGGAGGCGTGGAGGACGCCGCAGTCTAAGTGGTGGTCCTGAGACGGGCGGCTCGGAGGTGAACTCGGTTCTTTCCCAGGAGATGGTAGCAGGGCCACTCCTTCCCCCGGTGGAGGGCCGGGGGAGAATCCTTGGGGCCAGCGGTACCCTATTCATGGTTAAAGAAAGAACTGACTTTTTCACCTCCGAGCCTCAAGAGGGCGCGGCTGGCAGTGTGCGATGCCAAGCAGCCTCGCCACTCTCGGCCCCCTCTGTCGCCAGCCCCCTGGCAGACGAGACCCCCGTGGAACGCTGGTCCTTCCCTGGTCTCCTCTGTCAGGGCGTGGAATTCGACCCTGCCCACACCTCGGGACGCTCCCACGCCTCCCATGTCTGGGCCGGTCATTCCGCCTCGCTGCCCCATCGGGGGTACGCCTGTGGTCTGCATGACCCCGCTGGTACAGTTTCTGGGAGCCTGGCTAGCGCTTCCCAATCTGTCCAGCTGGCTCGCTCGCACCATCAGGTTCGGCTATGCGATTCAGTTCGCACGGTCTCCTCCCCGCTTTCGGGGAGTCCGCTATACCATGGTGGGTGGCAATGCCCCTGTCATGCGTGCGGAGGTCGCCACCCTACTGGCGAAGGGTGCGGTCGAGATCGTCCCTCCAGCCGAGATGGAGTCCGGCTTCTACAGCCCTTACTCCATTGTACCCAAAAAAACCGGTGGGTTACGGCCAATCCTGGACCTGCGCATCTTGAACCGAACCCTTCACAGGCTTCCATTCAGGATGTTGACAGGCAAATGCATTTTCCAGTGCAGAGGATCTCTTTTCTCGGTATGGAAATCGACTCGGTCGCCATGTACGCGCAGCTTACGAGCGAGCGAGCGCAGTCACTGCTGACTTGTCTTTGCCAGTTCGAGGGCAAGAGTGCGGTTCCACTGAAATATTTTCAGAGGCTCCTGGGGCATATGGCATCCGCCGCCGCGGTAACGCCACTCGGTTTGCTTCATATGAGACCACTTCAGCACTGGCTTCGCGATCGAGTCCCGAGATGGGCATGGCAACACGGCACGCTCCTGGTCCCAGTTACTCGAGCCTGCCGTCAGACCTTCACCCCGTGGGCGAACCTCAGTTTTCTACGGGCAGGTGTTCCCCTAGAACGAGTTTCCAGGCATGTTGTTGTAACAACCTCTGCCAGTATGTGTTTCCTTCAGTGAGCCTTCTCGCACAAGTTCTGTGCAAGATCAGGGAGGACAGGGAGCAGGTCCTTTTGGTCGCCCCATATTGGCCCGGCCGGACCTGGTTCTCAGAACTCATACTCCTTGCGACAGCCCCTCCCTGGTCGATCCCTCTGAGGAAGGACCTCCTTACTCAGAGACGGGGCACCGTATGGCACCCACGTCCCGACCTTTGGAACCTACACGTGTGGGACCTGGACGGGACGCGGTAGGTTTGAGTACCCTGCCACCTCAGGTGGCGGCTACCATCACTTCTGCTAGGGCCTTGTCCACGAGACAGGCCTATGCGTTGAAGTGGAACCTCTTCGTCACCTGGTGCTCTTCTCGCCGAGAAGACCCCACGAAATGCTCAATCGGGTCCATGCTTTCCTTCCTCCAAGAAGGGTTGGAGCGAAGGCTGTCTCCCTCCACCCTGAAGGTCTATGTGGCCGCAATTTTGGCTCATCATGACCTGGTGGATTCAAAAACGGTAGGTCAGCACGACCTGGTCAGCAGGTTCCTTAGAGGAGCGAGGAGATTAAATCCTCCTCGTCCTCCTCAAATACCCTCTTGGGATCTTGCAGTGGTTTTATCTGCCCTGCAGAAAGCTCCCTTTGAGCCCCTGCAGTCTGTGGAGCTGAAGTTCCTTTCAATGAAAGTGGCGCTCTTGATTGCTCTGGCTTCCATCAAGAGGGTAGGGGACCTGCAGGCATTTTCGGTTGACGAAGCGTGCCTGGAATTCGGGCCGGCTAATTCTCACGTGATCCTGAGACCTCGGCCTGGATACGTGCCCAAGGTTCCCACCACTCCCTTCAGGGATCAGGTGGTGAACCTGCAAGGGCTGCCTGTGGAGGAGGCAGACCCAGCCTTGGCACTGCTCTGTCCAGTATGCGCCCTTCGCGCTTACGTAGACCGGACGCAGTGTTTCAGGACCTCAGACCAGCTCTTTGTCTGTTACGGAGGGCAGCAGAAAGGGAAGGCTCTCTCCAAGTAGAGGTTGTCTCACTGGATAGTGGACACCATTGTCCTGGCATATCAGGTTCAGGGCATGCCATGCCCCCTTGGGGTTAGAGCACACTCCACTAGGAGTGTTGCTTCCTCTTGGGCTTTAGCGCATGGCGCCTCGCTGACAGACATTTGTAGAGCTGCAGGCTGGGCGACACCCAACACATTCGCAAGATTTTATAATCTCCGAGTGGAGCCTGTGTCCGCTCGTGTACTCGCCCTAAGTGGCCAGTAACTGGACAGGCTCAGGTGTCTTCGCTTGCTGCGCCATTCCACTCCACGGACTGGATGCGTTCGCATTTCCTCTCAGGTGAGCTTCCCAGTAAGCCCTGAGCTCCTCCATCACTGCTGATGTCGACACCAGAGTGCATGCCCGCTTGGTCAGCCCTCGTGCACTTGGGGGCTGAAAGGACAGGATGAATATGGCTTATTCCACAATCTTGATAACTCGTTAGCCCCGTGGTGGAGGTGTAGTGCTTGATGACAAAAAGTGCTCGTCCAAATTGCTTTTCGGACGAGCGCCCTGTTTCTCGGCTGGCCAGTCAATGTTCAACTTAGACACAGCGCGAGTGATCACCTTCACTAGCTCCTCATAAGCTGGAGAAAGAGGTGGCGAATCCTCAACACATCCACCTCAGAGCTGGATAGCTGAAACACCGCATCGCGGGTTTCTGATCCCTGAGAGAGAGTGCTGGATCCCCCGGGTAAAGGCAGTGAAAGGGCGGTGCCCATCTCTAACCCCTCCGAGAGATCCATCTGCGAATCCCACGATTGTAGCTTCCGAGGCAGCAGCGGGGCCAGAACCGTGAGGAACGCTACCCTGAACACTTTCCTCAAAAATGTGAGAGGCGGGAGTGGAGCGCAACAGAGCATGATCCGCTCCCAAACACATAACACACAAGTCGTGTGTATCCCCACCCGTAATAAAAGGGCAGGGACAAGCACACGATTTGAATGTCTGTTTATTCGCCATTTCTTATAGTGAACTCACTATATCGGGACAGTACAACAATAAATGAGACAAACAGTTTTGCCACAGAGTGCTTGCTGAGGCACTGAAGCTATTGCCGGTCTTTCCGGATGTGATCTTATGCTTTCCTGGTCGTGACGTCACCCGCCCGTGATGTTCCATCTCACCATTGGACTAGTTGACACACGTGCTTCAGACGCAATCACGCAGAGGCGTTTCCAAAGCGTTGTTGAAAGGGAACTTAGATAGATTTACGATGTTAATAGCTGTAGAAATGCATCATCACAATCTGTGAAAAGGGTCCATGCTCGTAATCAGTGATTTTAAATTCTGACAGCCACTTAAATACATTGTCTATAAGAAAGAGCATTGATCTTAAATGAACGACAAGATTCTCAGTCCAGCATTCACTTCTTAAGTACATTATTCTGCTCAGACTGGTAGTGAACGACATATACATCCATCTCCACTGGACAAGCAGACATGTAGGGTAGTGAGAGCTCAGCACATTATCCGATGTTCTAAGCTGAGATGTCTGCATAAAAAGGACAGAGTACCGGTCGCTCTGTCACTTAGCAGCGTCCCATTCTTCAGACCTGCTGAGTGATGCACTAGTAAAAAGGTTGGGACAGTTTTCTCTATTACTGGTCTATGAAAGCTTCACAGTCCCTGCGGTAATCAGATACAGATGCCAATAGTGATGGATTCCTGCACCCGAAAGGCCCCTGGCCTGGACAGCACACCCATACAAATCAGAATTTACATGCCAAGTCCCCTTGATCAATGCACATTTTCCCCCTAAAAAGAGCCTTCTTCATTTTCTCTCATCCAGCTGAAATTGAATGCCACTTTTTCACAAATTGAGTTCCTGGGTAGGTCAGCTCTTTGGGGCAAGTAGGTTGGAACATGTCATGAAAATCTCACACAGAGAAATGAGCCTGAAGCTTCTAATAAAACCAACATTTCCAATGCATCTCTAATTAGGGTTTTATTATCCTGTTGTTGCACATCCTTGCTAATTAAATTGGAAGTGTTAAGAGAGTTTTTCGGCTTGTGCAAACGAACAGACCTTAAATAGACTATATTTGATGAAGCATTCAGCAGATCCACAGTTGTTGTATTTTTAAGTATTTTAAAAGTCAAGACAAACGGCTGCTCTAGAAATGGTTATTGTTTCGGCGCACAATTGAATATGCATAATTAAATTTTGATGATTTTTGCCTCATTCATAAAAGCATCATGCTGTTCAGATGCTGCAAGCCTCCGGAATTGCATTATAAAATGAGAATTCAATTACAGACCCAGCATCCTTATCTCTTTTGAATGCTTCTTGCTGCTTTTTTCTTTAATTGGTCATCAGTAGGCAAGAGCTTCTTGTGGTATATATGCACAAGTTGTTCCTTAAACAGCCCTCTTTTTTTATCATTTAAAGTTCCATGACAGTTTTTGGCTGCTAAGTGCTAACCAGTACTGAATTACAAATTATGCATTGAAAATTAGCTGTCTGTGAAATTGTGTAAACACTGAAACCTAAAATTATTAATTTGTTTACTAAGGTTTGTGCTACAAAAATGACTGATAACTTAAATTATGTGGCTTGATGAGGAGAACTTACAGTTTTTGTCAGGCTGATGATAGAATGGATGAATTTTTATTTATTTGTTCCTTGCACAATACTATGTTATGACCTCAAAACTCTTTTACCATAGTGCATGATTTATAAACTAATACTTTTTGATGTTTGCATCACATATAGTTCCATCTGCTTGTTAAGTCATTATGTAAGGAATACTGTTTCTGGTTCCAAGCCTCTACTCGATTCGATTGAGAATACTAGTTCACCAGCTATTTATGAGCAGTATTTATTCATCTTACACATTTAAGCTAAGCTTTTTAAAAACTCACTGTGTACACTACACCCAGCAAGCAATTTTGCGTTTAAAAAACGTCTAATAGCCGTCTAAACGCAGCCCTGACGTCTAGGCTAAAACAAGGTCAAATTTAGGCTGTCAGTGAAAATTGAATAGATATCTAACCATAGCTCAAGAATAGACTAGTTAGTGTGTAATATTGCCGTTTGAGCATGAAAAAGGTCGACAAATTTACAAAACACAAAGTTCACTCCAAAGGGAGTTATTCTCTATATTAGTAAGAACTGTTTCTGAACTCCCTGAAACGACTCGATTGTAGTCTTGAGTTTTCTTCTGCGAATGTACAAGTCACAATTTTCCTCACCTGTGACCCTGGACCACAAAACCAGTCATAAGTCGCACGGGTATATTTGTGGCAATAGCCAACAATACATTGTATGGGTCAAAATTATCTATTTTTCTTCTATGCCAAAAATCATTAGGATATTAAGTAAAGATCATGTTCCATGAAGATATTTTGTAAATTTCCTACCGTAAATATATATAAAAATGTATTATTATTAGTAATATGCCTTGCTAAGGACTTCATTTGGACAACTTTAAAGGCGATTTTCTCAAAATTTAGATTTTTTTGCACCCTCAGATTCCAGATTTTCAAATAGTTGTATCTCGGCCAAATATTGTCCTAGCCTAACAAACAATAAATCAATGGAAAGCTTATTTATTCAGATCTTAGTTTCAAAAAAATGTACCCTTATGACTGGTTTTGTGGTCCAGGGTCACATTTAATTAATTCCTGGCTAAGACAAATGCAAAATAAAGGGGCAAGGCCTGGTTGAGTTGTGTTAGTCTTGTGTTGAAACTTGTGGTTATGGTAAGGGGCGTGAAATTTCCAATTTCTCTGTGGGCATGCTTTTCATCAGCAGGGATTCAATATCTTATTAACAGAAGAATGCGAACAACCATAAAAAAACATGGTCTTAGCTGGTTTAAGCTAGTCTATCTGATCTCCCAGCATGACCATCTATCAAGTGCCCATGCTGGGGGACCAGCAACCCACAGAACCTCACAGATGACTAATTTAAATGCTCTACACTGTACAAAGAAATTCAAGGGACCTATTATCATAACTTAAATAAATGCATGGTTGCAAGTTAAAAATTTTTGTTTATTTTTATAGTTATTGATTTGATTGATTTTTTTTTTTGTTGTTGAAGTCAGAATAAGGTTCTTCATATTAGTCCAGAGAAACAACAGTTTATCTTTCCATGAGATAATATGTGACTGCCATATAACATCCAACTCAGTCACTTGCATTTATCAATCTTTTGCACTTTACTTCCTTATCCATTAATCTTATTCATTTACTGTAGTAGTTGTTAGTTACTCTTGTCTATCTTTTTGATAATAAAATACCTTTTATTACACTAGTCTCAAAATACCAGTCTATGGTCTTCATTAGTTGCCTGCGAACAATGTCTACTTTGATCTGCCCTCAAACACTGTAGTTGTAGCTGAGACTGGAAGAATTTGGTTCACTTGTCAACATGTCGAGAAGACGCTGTTTTCAGCACTGCGAAAGCACTACTTTGGACTCAAGGTTGAATTGATATGGTAAAACCGACCCCATCACTACTGTTCATTTCACTGTATATACAAGTGCTGAGTTTTATTTTCATTTTAGTTTATTACATTTTATGTCAGCTTTAGACTTATTTTAATACTTCAACTTACTCTAAATGAGATTAGAAATGTTGTCTTGGCAACTAACTGAAATAAAATAAGTTTAAGTTTTTTATATTTCATTTTGTTTCAGTTAATGTTTATTTTATTTCAAGTAACAGATTTTTTTATTGTTTTAGTTAACAATAATAGCCCTGTGTGGTACAGCTTTGGCATTGGAAACATGTATGATGCCTATTATGCCCTTTTCCAAAGTATTGATTTTGTTTTTGGGGTCTACTTGACTTTTCATGCTTGAATGTTCAAAAAACACATTATTTTTCACATATTTGACATTATTGCAGCACCTCACTTCCTAGTCTGTCAGTAACGCTCTGTTTAGTTCCTGTCTCTTTGAAGCCCCTCCTTCTGAAAAGCACAATGTCCTCTGATTGGTTGGCTGGATCAGTGGGTTGTGTCAACTGCTTTGAGTGTGTTTCAGAAATGTCACACCCCTTATTATAACCATGTTAGATCTAGGTTGGAAAAAAAAAAAAAACCGTCCTTGGACATGGCGACAAATATACTAACACAACTCAACCAGGTCTCGCCTCTTTATTTTGTGTATGCCCTGGCCGGGAATTATTTAAATGAGAAATATTGTAACGTGTTCGTTCCCGGAAGACAACTCAAGATGACAATGGAGGCAGGGAGTTCAGAAACAGTGTGCACTGATATAAAGAATAACTCCCTTTGGAGTGACTTTGTGCTTTGAATCTTTGCCGAACTTTTTCATGCTCATAAAACAACATTATACACTAAAGAAAGTTAAAAATGTAAAAATGCATAATAGGTCCTCTTTAAAGATGATCTTCTCCAATCAGAAGTCTTTAAAATGTGTACTCCAAGAAAAAAAATGTCATTCTACACCGCAGTTTCATCATTTTGGACACTCTGCTGGTGCCGTACCCTCAGACACTGACACCTGAAATATCTTATTGCCAAGAGACGTCCTCATGGTCAATTCTGCAAAGTGAAATCACTCCATGTTTCACACCTCTTTGAAGAATGATGAAATGGCTGGTCTGAGTAGTGACAGCAATTCGCTTCACTTCAGCGCTTTTCGGACAGGGTGGCGAGCAGGGAGGGCTTGCGACGGACAGGATGACACAGCCCCAGAATAGAGCAGATGATGATGGGAGATCAGTTTCATCTGACTGATGTTTGTCCGTGGCAGTCTGAGTGCCATTCTCTCTCAGTAACAAGATGTGTAATCTTGCTCCAAGAATGTAAGGCACTTTTGGCCCAATATCTGTTCCTTTTTTTTGTGCAGTGTTTGATTACAAGACTATAATGTAGAAAATGAGCTGCAAAATTGCACACAAAAGAAGCACTTAGGATGAATAAAAAGTACTGAAACCACCTTTTGTGCATAATTGCTCCCA
Source organism: Coreius guichenoti (assembly GCA_039654105.1). Classification (NCBI taxonomy): domain Eukaryota; kingdom Metazoa; phylum Chordata; class Actinopteri; order Cypriniformes; family Gobionidae; genus Coreius; species Coreius guichenoti. The sequence continues at coordinate 27,393,271 of CM077175.1, read as the reverse complement.
TCTGAGACATTGAAAATATACGTGGTTAAAGTGAAAATTGCTAATACACATCCTCGCCCTCCAGAGAAATGGTAATGATGTATTGTAACAATTTCTAAACCCTACATCAGGTGTACCCAGCGCACTGAGCCACAAACATCACGGACATCTGCAAGACGTGCTTATAATTGGATCGAGCGTTCTCATTGCACACAGGTTTAGATCTGCATAGTTTGCATGCTGCAGAACAGACAGCAATTCATATTGTTTCTGTGTATTACAGAGCATTGTTTCCCCCGCTACGTCTCATAGGAATTCTGGTTTTATAGCTTCTTATTCGCGTTTATGGGTTAGAAAATTGCTGCGGGGATGTTACTTTGTTTGTTGACTTCTGAATTGTGATTCACTTTGATCTTTGCAGTTAGTGCAAAAGATGTGAAATGCTGAAGGAAACTTCTGTTCAGATATGAACAAAAACACAGATTCTGTACACGTGTAAATCTTCTTGCATTCTGAGGCCTTTGAGACCATTAATATATAATAAAATTTATAAGTGAATTCTGATCACAGAAATACCTCATAGTCAAATTATGGAACAGCGACTTTAACTATAGCAAGCTATAAACACAAACTCAGACTACTGCAAACCCCAAATATATTTTCTTCATAAAAAATTAAAAATTCTAATCATTATATTAAAGGAATATTCTGGGTGCAGTTTAAGCTTAATTAACAGAATTTATTGTATAATGTTGCATAATTTTGCATAGTTTCCCTCTTTTAAAAAACAAAAAAATCTGGGTTACAGGGTTACCATTGTATCTACAATAGAAGTGAATGGGACCAATTCGTGAATGTAAAAAAATATATATTTAAACGTTAAATAAAATTGCTCAAGGAACTATTTCTTAGTCGCCATGACAGGGATGCCACAACCTCTAGAATGGCCGTGAAAAACTGTTTAAACAGCTTTACAGCTCAAATAAAGCACACGGTTTATCGTAATAATTCATGTAAGTGCTTTTATAAAATTAAAAGCTTCACATTTATGCTTTTAAATCCTACAAAAATTTGCCCCATACACTTCCATTGTACAATTGTATTGTATCGATTTTTGCTTCTTCTTCTTCTTTTTTTCTTTCTTTTTTTTTTACAGAAAATGAGGGAAAATCTTTTTTTTGTGGGAATCAACATTATGAAGCCGATTGAGTTTAAACATTGGACTTGCAATATCCCTTTGATATTAAATTGCATATCTATTATCTTGTCACACAAACACATATGAAGCCTACTTACTATATAATCGTATATAGTGAACAGAAAGTGATAGATCAATACACCCCAGTGTGGTGTGCATGACAGGCTCAGATGCATAGCTTTGTTAGCATAGCTCTTTAAATGCATCATATCAGCATAATGAGACCGTTATCTTTGAAATTCCCATGCCTCTGCTGCCTATGCTGAGCAACGAAATTAACATGCAGCAAAACCAGGTCACAACAAAATAATCTGACTGTCGTGATTCATTACAATATCACATCTCAGCCCCTGTTCCCTGAGAAACCACATCAGCTAATCAATAGACACAGTAGAGAAGCTGTCAGCATTAGCGCAAGAGGCAGATATCAGAGCATTATCATTTTCACTTTCATTGCATTAAGGCCTCGCTCATAATGATTCAGCCTCATTTACTCGCTATGAACCAATGTCAGAGAAGCTGCTTTAGAAGTTTAGCTTACTAAGCAAACAGCTACTCCTACTTTAAAGTGAAGATACTCTTGGCAACTTAGTTTGCTATAAGCTACTAATGAAAAGTAGCTAACTATATTAAATCTACTTAGGGGGAAATGATATTTTTAAACACGGAACTAGTATCCAAAGATATAATTTAATAGGTATAGCTTTTTTTTCTGGAACAAAAACACTTCGTTTTAAATGAATGATCTCAGTTAAGGTGAACAGTGGACAATTATCAAATCTCTGCAAATATCAAAGCTCTGCTGAAAATCACACCAGTTAAGTCATACGGCACAGTTTTTGATCTTTTTGCATTCTGAGGCCTTTGAGACCATTAATATATATTAAAATTTATAAGTGAATTCTGATCACAGAAATACCTCATAGTCAAATTATGGAACAGCGACTTTTACCTATAGCAAGCTATACACACAAACTCAGAATATTGCAAACACCAAATATATTTTCTTCATAAAATATAAAAATTCTAATCATTATATTAAAGTAATATCCTGGGTACAATTTAAGCTTAATTAACAGAATTTATTGTATAATGAATTTATTTCATAATTTATTGAATTTATTGCATAATTTTGCATAGTTTAAAAAAAAAAAAAAAATCGGGGTTACAGGGTTACCATTGTATCTACAATAGAAGTGAATGGGGCCAATTCGTGAATGTAATATATATATATTATATTAAAACCTTGCTAAACCTTGCTAACACAAGCTCAAGATATTTTCACATTTCCTTCTACAATGTTTTACAATGGCTAAATAGGATTACAGAGGTTGTCACACCAAACAGCTAAACTCCATCTACTCACTAGTCCACTTTCACAGCCTCTTGTGTTTATACTCACACTCTTGAAAACTATTCTCAAACTTTTCAACTTGTAGATTTTAAATACAGACTGGAAAACTTTTCGGAAGTTGGGTGATGTTGAAGTCATGTGGCTGTGGTTTAGCTTTAGCTTTTTGCTTCTGGCGATTAAGTAAAAAAATTAGTGTTAATTTGTGAAGATTATCTTGAGGAACAAAATATGTAAAAATCATAACCCTTTGTTAGTACCAGAGCAAAAACCAACAGAAAAACCCTATTGGCTTTTTGTTGAGGGAACCAGGGGGGTGCTAACTTCCGGGTTGGACTAGAAAAGTACATCACAACTAATTATAATCTAATTTAAAGAACGGAGTTGAAAACACACTGATTAACAGCAGTACGTACAGTAGCTAAATATAATTATTTCACTATAATAAACAAACTGCCATTTGTTGTTAGCTTGTTTCTGGAAAAAATGTTTTAAGCTGCTGTCACACTACTATAGCTGTTTAAGTAGTGTTGCCACATTTAGTTAGTTACTCCCCACAAACTAATTAAAATTCTAATTAATATTGAAATATTTGTATTGTATTTGAAAAACAGAACCTTTTTTTTCAGATGCTTTACATGAGACTGTACTATAGGGGTCACTGCAGCACTTATTGAGGGGCAAATATTATTATTAATACGTTATTCAGTGATACTTTAGAATACTGCTCCATCATTAATGAAAAACTACACAGGAACAAATGAGTAATGCAATATTAATATTCTAGTATTAACTAACAAGAAACTCTGATTAATGAATTAGTAAGTATAGTGCTCAGTTGAATGAGGTAGTTCACTATTAGCTAATCAATAACTTCATACCTCCCAGAGGACTACTAAGAACTACTATATACAGTTTCATAAATAACAAAAGTAATGCATAATGTATAATCAATTCTAAAGTAAAAATCATAGTAACCCATTAATAATGACTCAAGTGTTACCATTAGTATCAAAAACTTACAAAAATCGCAAAAATCTTACAATGACTTCAGTCATTACTAGAGAGTTATTATGCTTTTATTTTATAATAATTTATAATAATTAGTAATTCCTTTAGAATGATGTAGCAACACTTGTGTTATTACTAGTGGGTTATCATGGTCTTCACTTTAAAATTAATTATACATTATGCATTATTCACATTAATTATGAACCTGTATACAGTAGTTCTTTATCTGGTAGGTATGAAAAAAATAGTCAAGTCAAGTCACCTTTATTTATATAGCGCTTTTTACAATGCAGATTGTTTCAAAGCAGCTTCAAAGTGTTAACAGGAAAATAATGCAACATAATTTGATTCGGCTGTACAGCCACTCTGGAGAAAACAGTGATGTCATCCAGCTCAATCAAATTATCATATAGTGTCAATGCGGGCAGATCGGTAATATAGTTGAATATTTAGTGTCCCCAACTGAGCAAGCCAAAAGCCAAAGGCAAAAGAGGTGACGGTGGCAAGGAACCAAAACTCCATCAGGTGACATAATGGAGAAAAAAACCTTGGGAGAAACCAGGCTAAAAAAAATGGTAGTTATTGATTAGTTAATAGTGAACTACATAATTCAAGGGAGCACTATTACTTACTAATTCATTAATCAGAGTTTCTTGTTAGTTTATAGCAGTTACTAGAATGTTAATATTGCGTTACTCATTTGTTCCTGTGTAGTTATTCATAAATGACGGAACAGTGTTCTAAAGTGTTACCCGTCGTTCTATTATTAAACTGATGGTCTGTTGATGACAAAAATCAGATCCGTTGTGTACTGAATTACTTATTCTAAATCTCGCTACTTTTAACAAAGCAGGGTAAAAGTTAGAAACAAAGTGAATAAAACTTTTTGCTATTTTGTAATACTTCCCCTCCCCCATGTCCTCATTTCCACATGCTTTGCAGAATGGGAGAAAATCATGAGGCAGCAACCTCCTCCATTACACATTTCGTCATACACACAAAAGAGACACACTGCTGCCTATGCATTATAATTTATTTTGTTCTCATCCCTCGGAAAACGTTCATTAATAGAGAATTAAATCACCTACTTCATGGAGTCACCCCGGTGCTCATTATGGGCATCTCACAGGGAAACAGTTCATCAAAGGAAGCTCTTTGCAGACGGGTGAGGAGTGTGTCCACATCTCCAGACAAAAACAAATAGATCATTAGTGCTGTGTTTTCCATGCTGCCACCCCTAGGCGCTCGGTCTCATTGGACCATAATGTAAATCAAGAAGGTCAACAGACACATGGCATAACATTCCTCACTCTGATGCGTGAGATCCAACATATTGTGGCGCGCTTCCAGACAGCAAGAGCTCTCAAAAACGACTGCAAGCCCTGAGGGTATGCGGCTGTGATATACAGTGGGGAGAACAAGTATTTGATACACTGCCGATTTTGCAGGTTTTCCTACTTACAAAGCATGTAGAGGTCTGTAATTTTTATCATAGGTACACTTCAACTGTGAGAGACGGAATCTAAAACAAAAATCCAGAAAATCATATTGTATGATTTTTAAGTAATTAATTTGCATTTTATTGCATGACATAAGTATTTGATACATCAGAAAAGCAGAACTTAATATTTGGTACAGAAACCTTTGTTTGCAATTACAGAGATCATACGTTTCCTGTAGTTCTTGACCAGGTTTGTATACACTGCAGCAGGGATTTTGGCCCACTCCTCCATACAGACCTTCTCCAGATCCTTCAGGTTTCGGGGCTCTCGCTGGGCAATACGGACTTTCAGCTCCCTCCAAAGATTTTCTATTGGGTTCAGGTCTGGAGACTGGCTAGGCCACTCCAGGACCTTGAGATGCTTCTTACGGAGCCACTCCTTAGTTGCCCTGGCTGTGTGTTTCGGGTCGTTGTCATGCTGGAAGACCCAGCCACGACCCATCTTCAATGCTCTTACTGAGGGAAGGAGGTTGTTGGCCAAGATCTCGCGATACATGGCCCCATCCATCCTCCTCTCAATATGGTGCAGTCGTCCTGTCCCCATTGCAGAAAAGCATCCCCAAAGAATGATGTTTCCACCTCCATGCTTCACGGTTGGGATGGTGTTCTTGGGGTTGTACTCATCCTTCTTCTTCCTCCAAACACGGCGAGTGGAGTTTAGACCAAAAAGCTCTATTTTTGTCTCATCAGACCACATGACCTTCTCCCATTCCTCCTCTGGATCATCCAGATGGTAATTGGCAAACTTCAGACGGGCCTGGACATGCGCTGGCTTGAGCAGGGGGACCTTGCGTGCGCTGCAGAATTTTAATCCATGACGACGTAGTGTGTTACTAATGGTTTTCTTTGAGACTGTGGTCCCAGCTCTCTTCAGGTCATTGACCAGGTCCTGCCGTGTAGTTCTGGGCTGATCCCTCACCTTCCTCATGATCATTGATGCCCCACGAGGTGAGATCTTGCATGGTGCCCCAGATTGAGGGAGATTGACCGTCATCTTGAACTTCTTCCATTTTCTAATAATTGCGCCAACAGTTGTTGCCTTCTCACCAAGCTGCTTGCCTATTGTTCTGTAGCCCATCCCAGCCTTGTGCAGGTCTACAATTTTATCCCTGATGTCCTTACACAGCTCTCTGGTCTTGGCCATTGTGGAGAGGTTGGAGTCTGTTTAATTGAGTGTGTGGACAGGTGTCTTTTATACAGGTAACGAGTTCAAACAGGTGCAGTTAATACAGGTAATGAGTGGAGAACAGGAGGGCTTCTTAAAGAAAAACTAACAGGTCTGTGAGAGCCGGAATTCTTACTGGTTGGTAGGTGATCAAATACTTATGTCATGCAATAAAATGCAAATTAATTATTTAAAAATCATACAATGTGATTTTCTGGATTTTTGTTTTAGATTCCGTCTCTCACAGTTGAAGTGTACCTATGATAAAAATTACAGACCTCTACATGCTTTGTAAGTAGGAAAACCTGCAAAATTGGCAGTGTATCAAATACTTGTTCTCCCCACTGTATTAAAGAACCTTAGTGCTGAAGTGTCACAAATCAGTCAATTCAATTGTTACAGATGTGGAACCAGTGATCATTTTCTGGCAGGCTGCAGAGCAAGAACAACAAACTTAGCCAAAGATGGTAATTTAAACGAGGGAGGGTTGCTTCCACGGGACAGGAAGTGACATGCCAGGTGTTAAAGTCCCACCAACAGTGCTTGTGTGTGGTGTGAAGGGGGGTTCCCATAGTTTAAGACTGCCACAAGGCCCTTTACTGCTCTAAGTTATGTTAGGCTTGTCACTGGAGTGAACACAATAAAGATTTTAAGCTGAATAGACACAAAGATATGAAAGAATCAAGGGTCAAAACGAGAACAACTTCAAATGAAACATTAAGTGTGTCCACTTTAGTTGGAAAACAGTGTCTCGTTGACTGTTATATCCATGGAGTAAACACAACAGCATTGTGGGACACAGGTTCTCAAGTTTGTATCATTGATGAATGATGGAAAAATAATCTATTACCTGATGTCAAGCTGAGGCTTGTTCCCGACCTGACACACTTCAGATAGTAGCAGCCAACGGACAAGATATCCCTTATGCTGGATGGATAGAACTTATGTTTCGGCTGTCAGGAGAAAACAGTGACAGCAGAGATTCTGTCATATCCATTTTGGTAACAAAGGGAAAACACCTATCCCATCCTATTATTTGTTACAGCGCTATTAAGCTCATAGTGACTAATAGCACGGATGAAAGTGTTGATCCAAAATGCAGGGAACAGTTAAATAGAATAGTGAAGATGGCTTTCCCGAGATTAGAGACAAGTTACATTTAAGCTTTTATAGAACTTGTAAGGGCAGAAAAGTCACATGAGTATGTGGTGAGGACTCCAAGAGAAAAGGTGTTATTTTCCAAGTGTACCTGTCTGCAGGTTGAGTGCCGAATAAAGATGAGCTGAAGGAGGACACCACTTTGATTTTTAAACCCGATGTGCTAGTGCAAGAGTTCAAGGAGACACTTCTGCAGGTAAGGAGGTGTGCCCCACCGTACATCGTACTTGACGCTCGGAACCCAACAGATCATGACATTGTCCTGTGTGGCAAAACCGTCATTGGAACAGTACATGGAGTACAAGCTGTTCATCCGTCAATGTCATTTGATCAGTAAAATCAGTCCATACTTGCATTAGTGATGTCCATCCAAACAAGCAGCATTGAGTCTGCCAGTGTTGCACGCTCATACATCTCTGTGCCAAAGCTGCTGTATAGGGAAGTAAAAGATTATCTTCATGACCTGATTGCTCAGGGTTGGATATCAAAATCAACATCATCTTATGCAACACCTGTTGTCTGCGTTAGGAAAAGGCATGGAAGCCTACGCCTTTTTGTGGATTACAGGGAGCTGAATAAGAAGACCCATCCTGATCGTCAGCCAATTCCCAGAGTACAATATATCCTCAACAACCTGGGCAGGAATTCGTGGTTTTCACTATTAGATCAGGGCAAAGCATATCATCAAGGTTTTGTGGTGAAGAAGAGTAGGCCCCTGACCGCATTTGTAAATCCATGGGGGTTATATTAGTGGATACGAATTCCTTTTGGCCTGATGCCTTTCAAAGGTCTATGGAGGAATGTTTGGAGAGTTTGAGAGGCCGGATATGTGTGCTATATCTTGATTACATCTTAATCTACAGCAAGTTCTTTGAAGACCATGTCCACCATGTACGGGAGGTACTGCAGCATCTTAGATGGTACGGAATAAAATTGAAACCAAGCAAATGTGGAATGTTCAAAAAGGAAATTCACTATCTCTGAAGAACTCCGAAAGGCCTTAAAGTGGACCCAGTTGATAGGGAGGCTGTGCAAGCTTAGAAGGAAAAGAGACCAAGCACCGTCGGGCAGCTGGGAACTGTGATGGGCCTCTTAAGCTACTACCGACAATATATTAAGGATTTCTCAAAGATTGCTGGACCACTATATGACTTACTCAAGGGCACCCCAGGAGAAGAAAAATGTTCCAAAAAACAAGACAATACAGACTGAAGAATAGAGGCGTGCCTTCTTACCAATCAATAGTTTGGTAAGCTGAGCACCAAGAAATTTTGGAGAAATTGATCAACTATGTGGTCAAACCAACTCTCCTTGTATTGCCAGATTTTTCGCTGCCTTTTATTCTACATACTGATGCTTCAAACCAAGGTCTGGGGGCAGTATTATACCAGAAGCAGGATGGGAAGCTTTGTGTAATAGCGCATGGCTCTCAGGCACTCACGACTGCCGAATGAAACTACCATCACCATTCGGGTAAATTAGAGTTTCTCGCCCTTAAGTGGCCAGTGACTGAGAAATTTAGAGACAACTTAAACTATGCACCTACATTCACAGTCTTCAGCTATAATAATCCCATTATGTATGTACTATCCAGCACGAAACTCAATGCAACCGGTTGTAGGTAGGTAGCTGAGCTAGACAACTTACATTTTTCAATAAAGTACTGCCCTGGCCGAGAGAATGCAGATGCCGGTAGTTTATCAAGATTACCTCTAGACATCGAAGAGATGATAGAACAATCTACAGAAAGATTCCTCATCATGGGTAATATCTGCTTCTCCGTGTCCATCAGTTCGGGGTCGCAACAGACCTATTCCTGTGGCTGAGATGGGACAGACATTGGACCTGTAATAAAATGTAAACTCACCAGTGTGAGGCCTCGTGGCCACCAAATGAAGTCTCTTACCGCAAAGAGTAGATCTCTTCTTTGGGAGTGGGAGAAGATCCATGTAGATCCATGTCCTGAAGCAGAAAACGGCCTGAAAGATACAAGACAGTTGTAATGAAAGAGTTGCACAATGAGATGGGCCACCAAGGCATTGATCGCACAACATCACTAATCAGAGATGGTTTCTTTTGGCCTCTTATGCAACAAGAAATCGAGCATTATGTTGCAAAAAGCTGTCCTTGCATTAAGCAAAAGAAGCCTTGTAAAGAGACAAGGGCCCCTCTCACGAATATCATCGCAACTCAGCCCTTTGAGCTTGTCTCTGTAGAATTCTTGCATTTAGATAAATGTAAGGGGGAATATGAATATATATTAGTTGTAGCTGACCACTTTAAACGGTTTGCACAGACATACCCTATAACATCAAAGTCTGCTAAAACGGTAGCTGATGGCCTGTTTAATGACTATGCCCTGCATCCTGTGATTTGGATTTCCAAAACAAATACACCATGACCACTGACAGACAAGCAGAAGTGGAACGAGAAGGAATACCTAAATAAACTTATCTTTGCATATAATAGCACAAAATGTGAGGTCACAGGATTCTCACCTTTCTATCTTCTTTCTGGCCAACATCCCAGACTACCAGTGGAACTACTCTTTGGTTTGAAAGAAAGCACTGGTACGATGAGCCACCAGGAATACCTGCAGAGATGGAGAGAACAGATGTGGGATGCATATAAAATATCGGGGGAGAATATGGAAAAGGCAGCAGGACGGAGTAAGAAATATTACAATAAGAAACTGAGAAGCCTAAATTAAATCTGTTTATCATATAAAGCAACCATGTCTCTTCAGAAATTTTGGACTAAACCACTTAATTGTGACAGATCTGCCAGGCTCTCTCAACAGTCAACCACAGCGCACCCAGTCACCAGAGTACTAATCATGCACACCTGCACCTCATCTGCACCGTCATTAGCTGGCTTCATAGGCACACACCTCACCTCAGTTAGTTGTCCGGTCTCGTTCTTGCTACACGGACTACCTACCTGTTCCTCCAGCGATTTCGCCTGTGTCAAATTCTCCAGCGATTATCTCCAAGCCTTACCTTCATGTTCCATGTTCATCCATCAGAGGTTGAGGTGTGTGCATCCAACCTGGTTTCCTCTTCACCGAATCCCATGAGTCCCTGCACCTGTAAGGAAAAGACATTCCATCATTCTCACATCCAAAGAACATCAAGTCTCTACTGTGTGTCTACTCACCTGTTGATACTGCCTGTTGCTTCGTGCTCTTTTGAATAAACTCTATTAACCATTCCTCTTTGTGTTCCAAGTATACATTCCGTAACAGAAGACCGGACCAAAGACAAGGAGACGATTCATTCAGCACGATGAGTTCACCCGATCCGTTCCAGGGACTCATGGATTCCACCCGCCAGTCTCTCAACCCACCATCAACCTCCATCACTACTTCCTTCACCACATCTGCCACTTCTTCACTGCCTGTAAGTGCCAGACCGGTGCCCTACTCTGGCTCGGCAGATGATTGCAATGGTTTTATTCTCCAGTGCACATTAACCCTGGAGATGCAGCCGCACTTATTTCCCACCGAGAGAGCGAAGATCGCCTACATCATATCTTTGCTGTCAGGACGAGCGCTTCAGTGGGCTGAGACGATCTGGTACCAGGCCGGTACACTGGAGGATCGGTACCGGACTCGATCCTCCAGTGCGGCTGCAGCTCGCTGCATACGGCGACACCATCGGCCTCGAACGTTTCATCCAGCTGTCAATCCGAGTGGCCAGTCATATGCAGTCGTGTTACGAGGGACACCAGGGTCTGCAATCCTCCTACCAACGCCAGCCAGAGTCCATCAGCGCTCCAGAACCAGTGATTGAACCCATGCAAGTTGATCTGACCAGATTAACACCCACTGAGCGATAGAGGCGGCTGACCCAGGGATTGTGCCTGTACTGTGCTGCAAGTGGGCATATAATTACTGCAGCCAATGTTTCCATTCCAGTCCATGCCCTCCTCGATTCTGGGTCAGCCGGGAATTTCATCTCCGGGTCCCTCTGTTGTCAGCTCAAACTCCCGAAGACCACCATCCCGACCAGCTACCAAGTCCAATCCATAACTGGAAGACCCCTGAGCAAGAGACAAGTTCGTTTCAGCGTCGGTCCTCTGTTGTCAGCTCAAACTCCCGAAGACCACCATCCCGACCAGCTACCAAGTCCAATCCATAACTGGAAGACCCCTGAGCAAGAGACAAGTTCGTTTCAGCGTCGGTCCATTACAACTGCAAGTGGGTTTACATCACATGGAATATCTTCATCTCCTGGTTCTGGAGCACTCCACCGCTGATGTGATCCTAGGGCGCCCATGGCTAGTGCAGCACGAGCCAGTGATCTCATGGAAGGCGGGTGAAGTCCTGAAATGGGGTAAGGGCTGTTCTCCGGAGTGTTTTCCATACAAGTCTCAGGTTGATTCCCACCATTCCATGGCTCTTCCTATCAGCTCTACCTCCATCGAAAGCCCCGTAGAGAAACAATCTGTCGATATACCAGCCTGCTACGCCCCCTTCAGTGACGTCTTCTGCCCCAAGAAAGCCTCTATGCTGCCTCCACACCGGCCATGGGACTGCGCCATCGAGTTAATTCCAGATGAGCCAGTGCTCCGCGGGAAAATATACCCGGTGTCTCTTCCAGAGCAGAAGGCCATGGAGGAGTATGTAGAAGAGGCACTCCAACAAGGCTACATCCGCCCTTCTTCTCAGCAGCAGGGGATCCCAGCCAAACTCCATCCATGTGCCTTCTCCAAGAAACTCAGCCCGGCGGAAGTGAATTATGACATCGGTAACAGGGAACTTCTAGCCATCAAGTTAGCCCTGGAGGAGTGGAGGCATTGGCTGGAGGGTTCTCACCTTATCGTCCAGGAACCCGAAATGTGAAGGCTGATGCTCTGTCTCATCTCCACGCTCTGGAGGAGGTCAACGAGGTTCCAGAACCCAATCTGCCTGGTAATCTGATCGTGAGTCCCATCCAGTGGTCCTCAGAATCCGTTGCCTCCACCAATGCCTCCACTGCCACTCCGCCGGGCTGTCCACCTGGTCACCAGTATGTTCCATGACGTCAGTGCACTCCACTTATCAACTCCACTCACTTATCTCTGGGCACTGGCCACCCAGGGGCCAATAACACCCTTTTGCTGCTGAAAGATCGCTTCTGGTGGCCCAACATGGCCAGGGATGTGAGAAGGTTCGTACAGGGATGTAAGGACTGCGCCATCTCTAAGAGTCCCCGCCATCTACCATCTGGAAAACTACTACCACTGCCCGTTCCCAATCAACCATGGTCACACCTAGGAATGGACTTCATCACTGACCTGCCTCCATCTAACGGTAACACATGCATCCTTGTCATCATTGACCGCTTTTCCAAGTCATGCCGTTAACATTAATTCATATGGATAAGTTTTACGATCTCTTTATTGTCACGTTTTTGATTTGTTCTGTTCATGTCTGCTTACTAGGTTGGTTTTCTAGTTTGTTAGTTAGTTCTGTAATCAAAAAAGTTGGGACAGAGGCATGGTTACCACTGTGTCACATCACCTTTCCTTATAATTACACTTTTTAATCGTTTAGGAACTGCGAATACAAATTTTTGCCCAATCTTGCCTGAATCAAGACAGCTGCTCAACAGTCCGTGGTCATAGTTGTCTGATTCTCCTTTTCATGATGGGCCATACATTTTCAATAAGAGACAGATCTGGACTTCAGGCAGGCAGTCAAGCACATCCCATCTATGGTGTAGAGTGTCTACAAAACCACTCTGTTGTAGCACGTGCTGAATGAGGCCTGGCATTGCCTTGCTTCCCAGGAAAGATGTCATCTTGATGCTATTAAATGTCAATCCCAACATATGCCGCCACGTCAATGGTACCTTCACACACATGCAAATCACCCATACCGTCTGCACTGATGCATCCCATACCATGACAGATGTGTGCTTTTGCACCTGTCCCTTTCGTCTTTGGGACTGAGAACTCAATGTCTGCATGGACTGAGATTTCTCTGGATTCCTGAATCTTTTCACAATATTATGTATGGTAGATGGTGAAGGACCTAAATTCTTTGCAATCTTGCATTGAGAAATGTGATTTTTAAATCGTTTGACAATTCTCTCATGATATTTGGCACAAAGTGATGAGCCATGACCCATCTTTGCTTATCTTTGCAAAAAATGCTTTTCTTACTTAGTATTTTGTCTTGTTTCCAGTGTAAATATCTAAAAATTCTTAAAACAAGATGCTTTTACTAGATAAGTAAAATGACATAAGATATTTTTTCTTGTTTTCTGGGAGAAAAATCTAAATGAATTTAGTTTTTGCTTAAAACAAGCAAAATTATCTGCCAATGGGGTAAGAAAAATAATCTTGTTTCTGTTTGGGACAGAAACAAGAAACAAGATTTCAATCAGAAACAAGATTTTTTTTTCTTACCCCATTGGCAGATAATTTAGCTTGTTTTAAGCAAAACTCACTTCATTTTGATTTTATTTTCCAGAAAACAAGAACAATTATCTTGTCATTTTACTTATCTAGTAAATGCATCTTGATTTAAGAATTTTTTGATATTTAGACTGGAAACAAGACAAAAATACCAAATAAGGAAAGCATTTTTTGCAGTGTGCTCCTTTTACACAATCACAATACCCTCACCTATTAGCAATTCACCACTTATTGTGGACTGTTTCAAAAGAGTTTAACATGGATATTCTATAAGCTTTTCACTTTATTTTGCCTCTGTCCTAACTTTTTTGTAGTGTGTTGCAGCCATAAAAATCAAAATTTGTTTATATTTACAAAATGCAATTAACCTTTAAATGCATACCTCGGGTCTTAGTGACCCGGGACGTCATTCACTATCCTCCTCCTCATTCATTTTTTAAAGTTAGACATCAACCTTCTTAGTATTCATCAATCAATTAATTATAAACAATATAACAAGAAAAAAATTATAAAATTAAAGCTGCAAGCAGTGATGAAAGGGCCCTCACACCCGGGGCCACCACCACCCGGTGGCTTTAGGAAAACAGCGAATAGTGGGCGACATGCATTTAAACATATAAAATTTGGAGAAAAATAGCAGTCATTTTGATGTGCCACACTTCCTGCTGCCAGCAGGTGGTGCTTTGACTATAACTGAATATTGCCATGTAGATATCTTCAGGTCAGGACTATTATCAAACATGTGAAGTTTAAGGCAGATTGGACATTGTAGCGTTGCCCGAGACGGATCCCGAGCTGACGGCTATGCTTTCCCGGGCCGCCGAAAAGGTCGGGCTCGTGTGGAACCCTCCACCGTGTCCCGAGCCTTCTAGGCTGGATGATTGGTTTCTCGGGGCGGCTCGTGCTGGTTCTCAGCGTCCCGCCCCGGTGCCTTTCTTCCCGGAAGTGCATGAGGAGCTCACAAAGTCGTGGACGGCATCTTTTTCTGCCAGAAACCGGTCGAGTGGCTCCTCCCTCCTCACTACCCTCGACGGCGGGCCAGCCAAGGGGTACGTGGGGATCCTGCCGGTGGAACGGGCTGTTGCGATGCAACTGTGTCCAGCATTCGCTTCCACCTGGCGTGGAGACCCACACCACCCATCCAAGGCCTGTAAGTTCTCCTCCAGTCTAACTGGGAAGGCTTACAAGGCTTGTGGACAGGCTGCGTCCGCCTTGCATGCCATGGCGTTGCTCCATGTACACCAGGCCCAGGCACTCATGGACATGCACGAGGGTAGGCCTGACCCAGAGCTCCTCCGGGAGCTCCGGACGGCGACGGACCTCGCCCGGAGGCCCAGCTGCTGCTGGGCTGGGCTGAAAGCTCCCGCCCCAGCCCAGCAGCAGCCTCCACCAGGGCAACGGCGTGGAGCCAGCCGCGGGAAGGCCGTCCAGCCCGCTCAGGCCGCTGCCAAGCCAGGTGGCAAGCGCCGTCGCAAGAGACCCTGAGACGGCCCACCCAGAGATGGAGGAGACAGCTCTTCAGGAGGTGGTGACAGCACCGCTCCTTCTCCCAGCGGAGGGCCGGGAGAGAATTTTTCGTTCCTGTTCGGTTTCTGTTCCGCCACTGGCCTTCGTGCCAGTGGTACCCAAAACTTCAAAAAAAGAGCTGTTTCTAAAATCTCTGGGTGCCAAGAGAGCGCGCTTGGCGGTGTACGACGCTCCCATGCCTTGTCACCCTCCGGTGCCTCTCTTATCGCCAGCAGGGGGTGCTGGCTGTGTCCAGGACGCACACAAGAGGCCTCTGCACACCCGTGCACCCCCTCAGCGGAAGCAGGTAAGTGTTGCATTGCACACTCAGACCCCACTTCGGGCCGCTATGCCGTCCGGGTCGGGTCCCTGCACTCCGCTGCTCTGCCCCGCTGCGGGTACGTCTGTGGTGCCGTTGGTCCCGCTGGTTCGGTCGCTGGGAGCCTGGCTAGCGCTCCCCAGCCCGTCCCGCTGGCTCATCCGTACTATCAGACTCGGCTATGCGATTCAGTTCGCCCGGCGGCCCCCCAAATTCAGGGGCGTTCACTTCACCTCCGTGTCGAAGGAGAGCGCCCCCTTGCTACGGGCGGAGATCGCAGTCCTGCTGGCGAAGGACGCGATAGAGCCGGTCCCTCCAGCCGATATGAAGACAGGCTTCTACAGCCCGTACTTCATTGTACCCAAGAAAGGCGGCGGGTTACGGCCAATCGGTCCCTTCACAGGCTGCTGTTCAGAATGCTAACGCAGAAACGCATCTTCAGGTGCATCCGTCTCCAAGATTGGTTTGCAGCGATCGACCTGAAGGACGCGTACTTTCATGTCTCGATTCTCCCTCGACACAGACCGTTCCTACGCTTTGCGTTCAGAGTACAGAGTCCTACCCTTCGGGCTGTCCCTGTCGCCCCGTGTCTTCACGAAAGTCGCGGAGGCGGCCATTGCTCCCATGAGAGAGCGTGGTGTTCGCATCCTCAACTACCTTGACGACTGGCTGATTCTGGCTCAGTCGCGGGCGCAGTTGTGCGAACACAGGGACATGGTTCTCAGTCACCTCAGCCTGTTGGGACTTCGGGTCAACTGGGAAAAGAGCAAACTCTGCCCCGTGCAGAGGATCTCTTTTCTCGGTATGGAGTTGGACTCGGTCAATCTGACAGCGCGACTCACAGAGGAGGGCGTCCAGTCGGTGTTGAACTGCTTGAATTCGTTCAAATGCAGGACAGCGGTACCACTGAAACATTTTCAGAGGCTCCTGGGGCATATGGCATCCGCAGCCGCAGTGACGCCGCTCGGATTGCTTCATATGAGGCCGCTTCAACACTGGCTACACGACCGAGTCCCGAGATGGGCGTGGCAGAGCGGCTTGTTCCGTGTCTCAGTAACACCGAAGTGTCGCCAAACCTTCAGTCCGTGGTCGGACCCTTCGTTTCTACGGGCAGGAGTTCCCCTAGAACAAGTGTCCAGGCATGCTGTTGTCTCCACGGATGCCTCATCCACCGGCTGGGGGGCCACGTACAACGGGCTTGCACTTTCGGGTCTGTGGACGGGGCCTCAACTGCAATGGCATATCAATTGCCTCGAGTTGTTAGCAGTTCGTCTTGCGCTGGGCCGCCTCAAAGGGCCGCTACGAGGCAAGCACGTTCTGGTCCATACGGACAACACTGCGGCCGTTGCGTACATCAACAAACAGGGTGGTCTACACTCCCGCCGCATGTCACAACTCGCCCGCCATCTCCTCCTCTGGAGTCAGAAGCATCTGAGGTCGCTTCGTGCCACTCATATTCCGGGCCTGCTCAATCGTGCACGTCTCACTGCCAGTTGTTCTATTCCCTGACCGCGGGGACCCTCGGCTCGGATGCGCTGGCACACAGCTGGCCCCGGGGCCTACGCAAATATGCGTTTCCCCAAGTGAGCCTTCTTGCGCAGAAACTGTGCAAGGTCAGGGAGGACGAGGAGCAGGTCTTGTTAGTTGCGCCATACTGGCCCAACCGGACCTGGTTCCCGGAACTAGTGCTCCTCGCGACAGCACCTCCTTGGCCCATTCCTCTGAGGAAGGACCTCCTGACTCAGAGACGGGGCACCCTGTGGCACCCGCGTCCGGACCTCTGGAAACTCCATGTCTGGTCCCTGGACGGGACGCGGAGGTTCTAGGTGGCCTACCACAGACTGTGGTAGACACCATCACTTCCGCCAGAGCCCCCTCTACGAGGCGCCTCTACGCGTTGAAGTGCAACCTGTTCGTCGAGTGGTGTTCTTCTCGACGAGAAGACCCCCAAAGATGTTCAATCAGCTCTGTGCTTTCCTTCCTGCAAGAAGGGTTGGAGCGAAGGCTGTCTCCCTCCACCCTCAAAGTGTATGTTGCAGCTATCGCCGCAAATCACGACATGGTTGATGGTAAGTCCCTAGGGAAGCACGATCTGGTCGTCAGGTTCCTGAGGGGGGTGAGAAGATTAAATCCGCCTCGCCCTCACTCTATACCCTCTTGGGACTTATCTCTGGTGCTAACCGCATTGCAGAGGGCTCCCTTTGAACCTTTGCAGTCAGCAGAGTTAAAAATCCTGTCTTGGAAGACAGTACTCCTGACTGCATTGGCTTCCATCAAGAGGGTAGGGGACCGGCAGGCACTTTCGGTCGACGAATCGTGCCTGGAATTCGGGGCGGGTAACTCTCATGTAATCCTGAGACCCCGGCCCGGATATGTGCCCAAGGTTCCCACCACTCCCTTCCGGGACCAGGTGGTGAACCTGCAAGCGCTGCCTTCGGAGGAGGCAGACCCAGCCCTGGCTTCTCTCTGTCCCGTTCGCGCTCTGCGGACTTACGTGGACAGAACGCAAAGCTTCAGGACCTCAGAACAGCTCTTCATCTGTTACGGAGGCCAGCAGAAGGGAAAGGCTGTCTCCAAGCAGAGGATGGCTCACTGGATAGTGGATGCCATCGCCTTGGCGTATGAAACCCAAGGCGTGCCCTGCCCGCTTGGGTTGAGGGCCCACTCCACCAGGAGTGTGGCCTCTTCCTGGGCGCTGGCGCACGGCGCCTCGCTGACAGATATATGTAGAGCTGCGGGCTGGGCGACACCTAACACGTTCGCTAGATTCTATAGCCTCCGTGTAGAGCCAGTAACACCGAAGGGCCCGTTCTAGTGTCGGCTTGCTGCGCCATTCCCCTCCTCATGGACCAGATACGTGCGCTGATATGCTCCAGTCGAGTTCCCCAGAACGGCGAACCCTGTTGAGTCCTCCGCAACCCGCGGCAGTCAGACGTGGCGGAGCGTCCGACGCCAGGTCTAACACTCGTATGCATTGGTGGAACTTGTGTTAGGCTGGGTATCCATATGTGACCCCTACGGCGGTCCCATATGTGTATTCTTCCACAGTACGGCTCCCTACGGCGAGCCCGTGTCTTTCCCTTGGCAGAGCTCGCTCTGCCGTCTCTGTGCGGTGTAGTCTCCCGCCTGCATTGGCCAGGGCCACCCCTGGGACTTCCGTATGTTGTACTGCCCACGGCCAGTCCATACGTGTATATTCCACATGATACCTCCCTACGGGTAGGATGTGGCTTCCGCAGCGGCCCCCCAGGGGCACACTTTCCCAGCGTTATCCAATACTCTGCTGAGTGGGTCTTGCGGAACAGCAGCAGTGACTCTCCCTGCGTAAGTTCCCCGCCCCAAACAGACGGGGGTCTGAGGGGCTTTCGCTGGGCACTGGAAGTGGTAGTAACTGTGGCGTTTTCCATAGGGATCCCAATTTGTCGGTGACGTCCGACGTACGTCGAACTTGACCAACTGAAAGGGAACGTCTCGGTTACGTATGTAACCCTCGTTCCCTGAAGGAGGGAACGGAGACGTACGTCCCGTCGCCACAGTTGCTGTACCATCACTGCAGCGGCCGAGTCACTAGTTCGGCTCCTCAGTGAAAAACAAATGTGCGCGGCATCCGCTTCCGCTTTATACCCGCGATGCGGGGCGGAGCGCGAGATGCAAATCTCGCACGCCAATGGCCATTGGCCCGTTCTCTATACACTCGAAGCTGATAGGGGCTCCCAGAAGTGATCCCAATTCGTCGGTGACGTCCGACGTACGTCTCCGTTCCCTCCTTCAGGGAACGAGGGTTACATACGTAACCGAGATGTTACCCAGGCAGAAAACAAAAGAATAGGAAGTATCATCAGCAAAACTTGAAATGGCTCAGCTGTTTATATAGTATATACACTCACCTAAAGGATTATTAGGAACACCTGTTCAATTTCTCATTAATGCAATTATCTAATCAACCAATCACATGGCAGTTGCTTCAATGCATTTAGGGGTGTGGTCCTGGTCAAGACAATCTCCTGAACTCCAAACTGAATGTCAGAATGGGAAAGAAAGGTGATTTAAGCAATTTTGAGCGTGGCATGGTTGTTGGTGCCAGACGGGCCGGTCTGAGTATTTCACAATCTGCTCAGTTACTGGGATTTTCACGCACAACCATTTCTAGAGTTTACAAAGAATGGTGTGAAAAGGGAAAAACATCCAGTATGCGGCAGTCCTGTGGGCGAAAATGCCTTGTTGATGCTAGAGGTCAGAGGAGAATGGGCCGACTGATTCAAGCTGATAGAAGAGCAACTTTGACTGAAATAACCACTCGTTACAACCGAGGTATGCAGCAAAGCATTTGTGAAGCCACAACACGCACAACCTTGAGGCGGATGGGCTACAACAGCAGAAGACCCCACCGGGTACCACTCATCTCCACTACAAATAGGAAAAAGAGGCTACAATTTGCACGAGCTCACCAAAATTGGACAGTTGAAGACTGGAAAAATGTTGCCTGGTCTGATGAGTCTCGATTTCTGTTGAGACATTCAGATGGTAGAGTCAGAATTTGGCGTAAACAGAATGAGAACATGGATCCATCATGCCTTGTTACCACTGTGCAGGCTGGTGGTGGTGGTGTAATGGTGTGGGGGATGTTTTCTTGGCACACTTTAGGCCCCTTAGTGCCAATTGGGCATCGTTTAAATGCCACGGCCTACCTGAGCATTGTTTCTGACCATGTCCATCCCTTTATGACCACCATGTACCCATCCTCTGATGGCTACTTCCAGCAGGATAATGCACCATGTCACAAAGCTCGAATCATTTCAAATTGGTTTCTTGAACATGACAATGAGTTCACTGTACTAAAATGGCCCCCACAGTCACCATATCTCAACCCAATAGAGCATCTTTAGGATGTGGTGGAACGGGAGCTTCGTGCCCTGGATGTGCATCCCACAAATCTCCATCAACTGCAAGATGCTATCCTATCAATATGGGCCAACATTTCTAAAGAATGCTTTCAGCACCTTGTTGAATCAATGCCACGTAGAATTAAGGCAGTTCTGAAGGCGAAAGGGGGTCAGACACAGTATTAGTATGGTGTTCCTAATAATCCTTTAGGTGAGTGTATAGTGTTACTGTCACTTCATGGTGACTATCACTATCACTATCAAAATATTGATTTTGAAGATTTTGAAAATGATAGTTTTCAGAATATATTTGAGATCGCAAATATGTGCCAGATGCTGAATGTACTGGGAAATGAGCTCTGACAAGGACAGTAATGATGGTATAAAACATCTGCTCAAACTGAACCCTTCCAAGCTCCAAAAGGTAACAAAATATGCTTTATTTTATCATTTAGTAATTGTCACTGTAATATCAGGAGAGTTTTATATTATCACAACAGGTAGAGATTCATCCGTATTAGATATAGATCCGGGTCGCTAAAGACCCGAATATGTAATACTTACTGGTGAAACATTCATGCATTAATGGGTTAAGTTGTTCAGTGAAAACATTGGAAGTCTTTTCTTTGTACTTTTGTCAGTTAAATAAAGTTGAAAGAGAATTGACAAATCACAGACTCTTGATTTTTATTGCATTTTACAAAATGTCCCAACTCTCTATGCTTTGGGGTTGTACGTCAGAAAAGTCATACATATGGAGCTGTTTAGGTGATGCAAATGTCAAAATGTATTAGTACCTATCTGCCATAATAGCTTAAATGTCTTACTTTTTTCAGCAACTATTGATATTTATGTGATTAATTGTGAATAATTTAAATAATTAACTATTTGATCAATATTATGTTAATTAATTTGATTAAAATTTTTAACTGATTGACAGCTCAAATAAAAAAAACAAACATGAATGTTTTATTTCATTTTTCACACATTTGTGGCAGGCATATTTCTGTATCAAATATTAATTTGCCCATCTTACTTTCATTTCGCGAAAGTGAGCATTTGTGATGTTTTAAAATTAATCCATGAGATACATATTTTATAGCTGTCTAAGCTTTGCCCCCAACTTTGATATATAATCCAACACTTTAATGGAACAGAGGAGAATACATTATTCACTTGACATATTGCTGTCAGTGTTATGAGAATCTAGAGTCAATAACAGCTATCAGTGCCGTAATCATACTCTCTGTGGTATCCCATAAGATATAGAAAATCTCCACTAGAGCGTCCCTTCTAATCCTTAATTAAATAATTAATTAACAAATTAATTGGATACATAACCCCCTCCCCCCAGTGTTTTTTTTTCTTTTCTATGAACTGAGGTACACATAGATGCTTGTCTGATGGCTCAATTAAAGATGGCACCAGGCAACAAACCAAAATTATATCTGTTTTACTGAGTAAACTAATCTTTTAACATAAGGGTCTTGAAGTTGTTTTTGTGGTGACATTAAAAACTTATTTTCATCAATGCAAGTTTGAAGAATAATTCATGAAATAGATGTTTGAAAGATGATAAAGTTGTGCTAAGTCAGATAGCAGCTTCAGTTATGAATCATAAGCTATCCAAAAAGCACTCTATTTTATTAAAAAGACAAGTATAAGACACAGCTGCAGAAAATCTCTCCTATGTTTGATTCTATATCGGACTTCAAATAGTGGATTTGTGTCATCTGCACCTCTTGAGTTTTTATTATGCATAATCAGACACGAATATGTTTGATGTATGAATAATATATTCAGATGGGTGTCTAGGTCATACGTGCAAACCACTGACAGTTTATTTCAATTATTAATGCAACTTCAATGCGGCAGCTTGCATAGAGGCACATATAATACATTAATGAACATAAAATATTTAGAATGTAATCTGTGATAATAGTGCAATCAACATACAAGCCTATTAAAAACTCAAGTATCACAATGTAATATTTTTATGACAAGGTTATCCGTTATGCTGCAGATTACAACAGACAGAGACAAATGACAGAATCAAGATGAGTAGTTCAGCGTAGATAGCTGAAGTCAAGTGATGTGACCTGTCATATCACTACAGGGTGCATATATCCTGTGGTTATGGTTTATTCAGTGTATCACAGCCTACATATGGGGCTAATTTATCTGTGCATTATTAAAGTGTGGCTGTGATTTGGCTGTATGCATTTGAGTGGACAAGTATGTAAATAAGCAAGTAAAAACAAACAAGGAATGTCCAAAAGACCCTATTGTGTGTGTTACTTCTTTCTTATGCCATGAATTCGGGATCTGCTGTTGCTAGCTCAAAATGTTCCCAAATCTTCTTTAACTCGGAAACCTCATGTTAGATCTAGCAATCATGACATCTTGGCATTTTCTGAGAAGTTAGTAGAGGGCACAATTGTGTGATACAACAGTTCAATAAACACAAAGTTAATGTCGATTAAAGCCGCGTTTCCACCGCAGGAGCTTTCTCGAGGAACTAGGGACTTTGGGGTGGTACTCGGTGTGTTTTGACTGCAGGGACCAGGGTCTAAATGAAGTTCTGTGTAAAAATTTCCACCTCAGAAAGTCCCTGCTCGTGAGGTAGTACTTTTTCAAAGTTCAGGAACTTTCGGGGGTGGGACTTGGGCACTGAACATGCTGATTGGTTGAGTTCACGCAGCATTTTGATTGGTTGACTCCACGTAGCATTTTATTTCAACCACCATTTTTATAAGTCTGTTGCAGTGCTTGCAGTAAGAGTTGTTTGCTGTTCGAATCAACAATGGAGTTTAAAAATATGACTGATGGACTGACGACGAGGTTCAGGCTTTATTAAGCTTATATTCGGAGGACGATATCCAGCGGGAACTGGAAAGTTGCACGCAGTCCTACGTCACCGGACTAATTTGCCTAATCTTCAAGGTACTTTAGACCGTGATGGAAACGCTGACAGCAACAGGTCTGGGGGAAAGTTCCTGGGAAAAAAGTTCCTGGGACAAATAGTTCTGGGTAATTTAGATAGAAATGCAGCTTAACTTACATTTTAAACACAACCTTTAAACATTACCCTTTACTATTTCTGTTTTTGGTCCACCAATTAAGATTCCAAACAAAGCCACGGCAGAACCATTGAAACTCTGTAGTAGTGTTGTGTTTTCAAAATACAGTAATCATTTGGATGAATGATTCAATGACTCACTCATAAAGACAGTGGCTGAATTCAAAATGCATACTAGCATACTGCTACTATTTTTATTTTATATAGCAGAATTAGAAAGTATGCTAGGTGCAATCACATTAGCGAAATGTCAGATAAATTTCATAGGTCAATAGCATAGCAATGATTAATGCACAGCTCAAACTGAAATCACTTTAAAACTAAGCAGCATTCTGTATGGCAGTGCAGCGGATCAGCGTGACCAAGTTGAACATCAGAGAAATCTGCATGTGGAACTTTTACGCTCATATGCAAAACTTTCAGATGCTCGGATTTCTATTGAAATTACTGGATTTCGCCGATCAACAGTAAATGTTTAGTGTTAGTGTACAGTTCTGAATTCATCCATGTTGCATACAAAATTGCATATTCTCTGAGTAGGTACTTCTTTTGAATTAGTACTTCGCAAACGTTAAAAAAGTATGCTCTGTGTGTGTGTAGTATGAATGTGTACTACATTCGCCATGTTGTCATTATATGGTTTTCTGGTACATCAGCTGCGTCATTTCACTGCCATTTGAAACTCCTTTTCTGTGGCCTCATGAGACAGTAATGTGTCCATTCGATGCGGACTTCAGATCCTAGCCGAAAGCAAAGGGCCATCCTGGTACTTTGTGCCTACTGTTTCATGAATACTGTGGCGCTTTGGAAATTCAATCAGCTCTGCTAGAAGTTGTTTTTTCTAATATCCTAACTAGAAAAAACTGTTTTGATGAACCTTGAAAGTTGTTCTTTTGCAAGGTTGATATACAGTATATGTATTCACAGAATCAAGGTTGTTATTTTTAAAGACAGTCAATTTTTAGTCAAACCCTAAAATAAAAAGGCATAAATGCTCTGTGAACCGAATCAAAATGCTGTCCGTGGGCTTCATAGATATGCATTCCCATCTGCAGAAATATGCACTGATAGAGCGTTCCACCTTTGGGGACCTCAGCATATAGTCCCACTGGCAATCATTTCGATGAGAAAAAGCAGGTGATTGCTTCATCCTCACGTCATCAAGGGCCTTGTGACCTTGACACTGTTCAGCTCAATCTTTCCATCCTGTTGTCCTCAAACTGTCTTTTGAACTTGAGTTTAGGTGCTCCGACTTTGGTTTTGAATAAATATATTGGAACTGACTTGTAATTACTTATCTGCCCCTCTGGTTCTTAGATTTTAGTTTGCTTGCCTTCACTGACATTAAGTCATTAAGACACTAAGGCTCATGCTACTAAAAGAAAACAGAGATTATTTCTGTTTATCCTTCATCTGACCTAATTCTACACTAATTCAGGCAAAATCTTTTTGAGCCCTGCATAAATCCTTAATTAGAACAAACCACAGATCTCTAAATATAAAGGGAACCCTCAATTTCTAAGAACTCAAATGGATCCACAATATACTGCAGGCCAAGTCGTAAACTTGCACAAAAGATTAAATTAAAAGAATTCTGCATTTCCAGGTACTGAAGTTATCCTCGCATCAGGCAAGGGGTCAGGTATTTCCTTCATTGTTATCACAGACCCTTAGTGTGGGGTGTGTGCTCACTAACGAGATGTGTCTGCATCTTCATGCCTCATCAGGATCTCATTTGTGTCTCAAAACTTTGAAGTTGTTCTTCAGGCCAGCCCCCAAAACCCATGCAACTTCAAAAACCACGACCTCGGAAATAAATCAACGTGAGCACTCTCCCCGCAGTGCTCGCTTTCTCAGTTTTACTCTAGTTAACCCACTTCGATTGCATCGTATGGCAACATTAAACAATACCTTTTATATTTAGCCAGAGGAGAGCTTCATTTATCGGCAAAACGATCATTAGCAAACTTAAAACTGGAAGAAATACTAATTAGAGATGGAAAAAGATGTATTTTATATCTGAGCGCATTGTGAGGACAACTTGTTATTCTTTGACTTCATGGAGGATATTAACGCGTTTGAAGGTCATGTGTTTGATTGCTTCTGTTTTCTTTGCTTCCAGTTATTTTAGTAATAATTTCAAACATCTCACTACCTTAATTTGGTGCAGTGTATACATTCCTGAGTATATAAGCTGTCAGGCACAGAAATATTGCATTCTGGAAGTATTTACAGAAGCATGAACTTCAAGCAGTGTTTTAGAATTGTTTTTATAAGGATGAAGTTATGAAAGATGTGATTATTAGACTTAAACGCTCTCGTTAGACCTAAAAATATTTGTTTGCGTTAACACGTCTGGGACTCTCAGTGCGTTTATTGCTTCTATAATTGTATTGTTTGGTGATATATTACTGATAAATGCAAATGACTCTTTCTATTGTCGTCTTATTAAGGTTTTCTGGATAAGCCATGGCTCTTCAGAAAAACAAACAAAACGTTTATTAGGTTTTGGTGAAGGTTTTTGTGACTTTTGATGTAGGCATGTTTGTCATGTTTAGTTGTTTTCATGAAATATTCAAGGCTTTGAAAACATGGATAATATATGATGGCACACACATTTTCCTTTTTGAAAATTGCTAGTGTTGGAAAATGGCCCATTTCATAATGCATAATTCATTAGCATATCATATCATGTAGAGTGAGCAACTATGCTAGAAAACCGGTATATGACGTGTTTTGGATGTTGGGGTGCTGGTTTAATTCCACCAGGCAGCTTAAACATAGATAACTGCCTGTCCAAATGATTTAACCTGCAAGAACTTATTTTAACCTCACTATAAGCTTAATCAGCAAGATTTCCTAGTTATACAAAACCATGCTGGTTGAGTAGCTGGCTGTGATGGATATGTTGGTTCAACAGTTCAGCCAACACTATTCCAGCAGTAACCAGCTTTGACCCATGCAGAAATTCATACAAAGTTCTGTCATGAAACTCTAGATGGCGCATGCTAATAGGTCCTTTAACTACCTGCTTGTCACATCATCATCTTTAGGGCACAGCTGATTGGTTCCTGCTGTATCAGTAGCCAATGAGCTTGCATGCTCAACCTTCAAATACTCGGGTAGCATTTGTTTTAGCAGAGCAGCACGCTTTTAGAAACCCTCTGAAATTCAACATCTAAGATAAGTACACTGGTTTTATGCCATATCACTATGCGTTTGCATAGTCTGCTATTCATTTCCTTATGTAGTAACCACACAAGGTTTAATTCAGGTGTTCATGTCAATAGTTCTGTTTTAATGCTTAGAGTGAATTACTAAGCATATTAGCAGCTAGCGAATATGCATTTATGCAGCAGCAAGCAGGCAATGTAGTTGTCGTAAGGCTTCTGAGACAAGCATTGCTGAACTCTTTTAAGTGAAAAAGGCTTTTGCTTTGGTATTCTCATATCTAATGGAGCTACAGCAATTCCTACTATTTTTGAACAGCAGCAGCAGAAGCATATATAACATTCAGATTCTATATTAGGAAATATCAACAGCAATAGAATTCTAGCAGAAGTTGCGGTTAATAGACACTGTGTTTGCTCACTTGAGTGAGATGTAGTGTTGCTTTCGTCAACGAAAATTATGACTAAATATCGTCGTCAACAAACCTTTATCACGTGACGAAAACGAAACGAGACGCGAACGCAATGTAAATGCTGGTCATGTGACGATGACTATAATTAAATGTATAATGCAATATTGTTGACGAATTAAAACACGACTAAATGTGGTTTACAAAATAAAAACTATGCTAAAATGTCTCTTCATTTTCGTTGACCGAGACGAGACGAAATGTTATAACGTTATTTCGTCTCATTTAGTCACGTTATTATCATTTTGCAGTATTTCTGTGTCTCACTTCAGGGACTGCATCAGGGACTGCACTCACACAAATTGTTTCTCGTGGGTTCATAATGTATTTTCATCATTGACAGGGGCTGTCTGTGATTTTATTGCTGTCCGAATCCAGAATATCAGTGTTTTTCTCCCACCACCCGCGTAAAAATCCCAGGCCGAATTACCTACTGTTTTTTTGACAAATATCAAGGTTGTGTGGTAATTTAATTGCCATCCGAATCCACATCTCTGAGTTTTCAAGAATATATCACTTCAAAATGCACTGTTTATATCCTTTTTGACCACTGCAGAGCACCGTACGGTTGCGCTTCGCTGTAATTTGGATGCATTTTAAAGATCTAGACTTTTATTACTGAAATGCTGGCAAGTATTTACAAGAGCAATATATTTCATCACCGCTCAAAAAATAAAAAGAAGAAAAGCACGTAAACATTTGAAATGGGCCGTTATTACGGCAGCAATTATATGTTAAAATTAAAGCTGCAAGCAGCAATGAAAGGGCCCTCGCACCCGGGAGCACCGCCACCCGGTGGCCTCAGGAAAACAGCGAATAGTGGGTGACATGCATTTAAGTGGGTAAATATAGGAGAAATATTGCAAAGTCACTTCAATGTGCCACACTTCCTGCTGCCAGCAGGTGGCGCTTTGACTATAACCGAAAATTGGCATGTAGATGTCTTCAGGCCAGGACTATTATCAAACATGTGAAGTTTGGGGCAGAGCGGACACTGTATGCCTGAGTTACAACAACTTCCTGTTTTGTTGCGTAAATCGCATACATTAGCACTTAGCCAAGCTTTGCTTGATTTAATGTGTTTCTAGCATGTTTGGGACATGATGGCATATTTAAATGTGTTTCTGGGAGTGAATTACAGTGTAAAGCATGCCATTTCCTGTTTCCAGCAGGTGGCGCTTTGACTATACTGAATATTGCCATGTAGATGTCTTCAAGCCAGGACTATTATCAAACATATGAAGTTTGGGGCAGATCAGACATTGTATGCCTGAGTTATAACAGCTTCCTGTTTCGTGGCGTAATTCGCATACATTAGCACTTAGCCACTTGTTGTATGATTTAATGTGTTTCTAGCATGTTTGGTACTTCATGGCATATTTAAACGAGTTTCTGGGAGTGAATTATAGTGTAAAGCATGCCATTTCCTGTTGCCAGCAGGTGGCGCTTTGACTATAACTGAATATTGCCATGTAGATGTCTTCAGGCCAGGACTATTATCAAACATATGAAGTTTGGGGCAGATCGGACATTGTATGCCTGAGTTACAACAACTTCCTGTTTCGTGGCTTAAATCACATACATTAGCACTTAGCCACGTGTTGTATGATTTAATGTGTTTCTAGCATGTTTGGTACTTCATGGCATATTTAAATGAGTTTCTGGGAGTGAATTATAGTGTAAAGCATGCCATTTCCTGTTTCCAGCAGGTGGCGCTATGACTGTAACTGAATATTGGCGTGTAGATGTCTTCAGGTCAGGACTCTAATAAAACGTGAAGTTTGGGGTAGATTGGACATTGTATGTCCGAGTTACAACAACTTCATGTTCCATGGCAAAAAAACGAACTTTGTGAGGTCGCCACGGACACGCCCTTCAGCGAAAAACTCAAGATCTTCACAGTTTAACATCACCAAGGCCTTAAGATTAGACTGACCTAATATGATGTTGTTCTGGTTAATTTTCAATGAAGAGTTAATCACAGTGTAAAGCATGACATTTCCTGTTGCCTGCAGGTGGCGCTATGACTGTCACTGAATATTGGCATGTAGATGTGTTCAGGCCAGGACTCTTATCAAACATGTGAAGTTTGGGGCGTATCGGACATTGTATGCCTGACTTACAACAGCTTCCTGTGTCATGGCAAAACATCAGAATTTGACAGGCCGCCATGGACACGCCCTTCAGCGAAAACTCAAGATCTTCACAATTTAACGTCGCAAAGGCCTTTAGATTAGACTGACCAAATATGATGTTGATCTGGTTAAATCACTATGAGGAGTTAATCACAGTGTAAAACATGCCATTTCCTGTTGCCAGTAGGTGGCGCTATGACTGTAACTGAATATTGGCATGTAGATGTCTTCGGGCCAGGACTCTAATAATACATGTGAAGTTTGGGGCAGATCGGACATTGTATGACCGAGTTACAACAACTTCCTGTTTTATGGCGAAACATCAAACTTTGTGAGGCCGCCACGGACACGCCCTTCAGGGAAAACTCAAGATCTTCTCAATTTAACGTCGCAAAGGCCTTTAGATTAGACTGTGCAAATATGATGTTGATCTGATTAAATCTCTAGGAGGAGTTCGTTAAAGTACAACGTCTGGAAATGGCAAAATTTGCAACAATTTTGCAAAGAAAATTCAAAATATCTCACTTCCTGTTGGTTTTCAGATTTCGTACCAGGAGACTTTTTTGTAGGTATTGGGCTTTTACATGTGTGTACCTAATTTCACACCTGTACGTGAAACGTAGCGGGAGGGGCACTTCGATGAAATGTTGTAGGTGGCGCTATCGAGCCATTTTGCCACGTCTAATTCTGAAACCCATATCAGACGTAAATTTTCACCACTTTTGACGCGTGTGCAAAGTTTCATGAGTTTTCGAGCATGTTTAGGCCATCAAAAATGCGATTCATTTGGGAGAAGAATAATAATAGGCTGAGCAATTCCAATAAGGTCCTCACACCATCGGTGCTCAGGCCCTAATAACCAAGCAGCATATGTTTACCTCATGTGAATAAGAGGCTGTATTAACTTATTTCCGCTCATTTCCATGTGGAATAAAATGACATCCTTTATTTTGAGATAGAATAAAAGACAGAAAACCATTTTAACTATAATGCGCATCTACAAACCCGATTCCAAAAAAGTTGGGACACTGTACAAGTTGTGAATTAAAACAGAATGCAATGATGTGGAAGTTTCAAATTTCAATATTTTATTCAGAATACAACATAGATGACATATCAAATGTTTAAACTGAGAAAATGTATCATTTTAAGGGAAAAATAAGTTGATTTTAAATTTCATGGCATCAACACATCTCAAAAAAGTTGGGACAAGGCCATGTTTACCACTGTGTGGCATCCCCTCTTCTTTTTATAACAGTCTGCAAACGTCTGGGGACTGAGGAGACAAGTTGCTCAAGTTTAGGAATAGGAATGTTGTCCCATTCTTGTCTAATACGGGCTTCTAGTTGCTCAACTGTCTTAGGTCTTCTTTGTCGCATCTTCCTCTTTATGATGCTCCAAATGTTTTCTACGGATGAAAGATCTGGACTGCAGGCTGGCCATTTCAGTACCCGGATCCTTCTTCTACGCAGCCATGATGTTGTAATTGATGCAGTATGTGGTCTGGCATTGTCATGTTGGAAAAATGCAAGGTCTTCCCTGAAAGTGACGACGTCTGGATGGGAGCATATGTTGTTCTAGAACTTGGATATACCTTTCAGCATTGATGGTGCCTTTCCAGATGTGTAAGCTGTCCATGCCACACGCACTCATGCAACCCCATACCATCAGAGATGCAGGCTTCTGAACTGAGCGCTGATAACAACTTGGGTTGTCCTTGTCCTCTTTAGTCCGGATGACATGGCGTCCCAGTTTTCCAAAAAGAACTTCAAATTTTGATTCGTCTGACCACAGAACAGTTTTCCACTTTGCCACAGTCCATTTTAAATGAGCCTTGGCCCAGAGAAAACGCCTGCGCTTCTGGATCATGTTTAGATATGGCTTCTTTTTTGACCTATAGAGTTTTAGCCGGCAACGACGAATGGCACGGTGGATTGTTTTTCACCGACAATGTTTTCTGGAAGTATTCCTGAGCCCATGTTGTGATTTCCATTACAGTAGCATTCCTGTATGTGATGCAGTGCCGTCTAAGGGCCCGAAGATCACAGGCATCCAGTATGGTTTTCCGGCCTTGACCCTTACGCACAGAGATTGTTCCAGATTCTCTGAATCTTTGGATGATATTATGCACTGTAGATGATGATAACTTCAAACTCTTTGCAATTTTTCTCTGAGAAACTCCTTTCTGATATTGCTCCACTATTTTTCGCCGCAGCATTGGGGGAATTGGTGATCCTCTGCCCATCTTGACTTCTGAGAGACACTGCCACTCTGAGAGGCTCTTTTTATACCCAATCATGTTGCCAATTGACCTAATAAGTTGCAAATTGGTCCTCCAGCTGTTCCTTTTATGTACATTTAACTTTTCCGGCCTCTTATTGCTACCTGTCCCAACTTTTTTGGAATGTGTAGCTCTCATGAAATCCAAAATGAGCCAATATTTGGCATGGCATTTCAAAATGTCTCACTTTCAACATTTGATATGTTATCTATATTCTATTGTGAATAAAATATAAGTTTATGAGATTTGTAAATTATTGCATTCCTTTTTTATTCACAATTTGTAGAGTGTCCCAACTTTTTTGGAATCGGGTTTGTATATATTTTCCTATTTTTAAACAGATTTAAGTAATTAAATAATAATTTGGATATTATTTTTCTATTATTAAATTAAATATGCATTTATTCTTATTATACCAAGCATATGACATTTTATTTACAGCATACAATCATGTTATTGACCACGTGAGCAGCGCGTTCCCAGGTGCGCAGGATCACAAAACTCGCTCCTCCACCGTGAATAAATCACCATCCGACTGCACGAGTTTTATCACTGAGGTGGCATGCAAATTTATTTTTACTGACTTCCACGTGAGAAACAATTACCGTCTGAATAGGGCTTTTGGGAGAAAAAGAAGAAACGACATTTGGAAAAACTTTCATTACATAGAAGTGGAAAAGAAAACGGAATGTGTTGTGGAAAAAGATGGGGAGAAATGCGGCCACAAAATCACAGGAAAAAACACCACGAACCTTAAGAGACATCTCAATGTTTTTATTTATTTTATTTAAATTTATGTGTGTTGTACTTCTAACATGTTTGGTTGGTAAAATAAATATGTTGTAAATTCAAATCAGACCGTCTTCCGTGTCTGGAATGGATGTATTCTTGAGTCTATAAGGTAACAATAATATAATAAGATAACCTTGTTTGAAATGGGTTTGGCTAAAAGAAGATTTTGGTTTCGTCTATATTACTATGTACTTATACTATATTGACTGGGTTAAATAGAATTGCGTTACTAAAAAGAGACTAAAATACAATTTTCATTGACTAAAACTAGACTAAAATGTCATCAGTTTTCGTCGATTAAAACTAGACGAAAATAGTCATGGATAATTCTGACTAAAATAAGACTAAAATGCTCAGACTTTTAGTCGACTGAAACTTGACGACTAAAAAGAGTATGAACGTGACTAAAACTAATAAAAACTAAAATGACAGCTTGACACAAAGACTAGACTAAAACTAAAATTAAAACAGGCCAACACTAGTAAGATGAGTCATGCTATGTGAACATTGTCATGATTTTAAATGCGAACAATGTTTTCACCATAGATACATACAAAGTATGCGAGCAGCGCATGTTGACAGAATTATTTGGGCATATACTATTTCTTACTACAGGACGAACAGCGATTTATGCTAATTTGGGATACCTTATTGTCAGCTATCAGTAGACATCATTGCTGTCATGTAGAATGATAATTATCTTTTCAACTTAATACCTAGAGCTTGCAAGGCTGTTTCCATGTATTTCTCAAATGAAAGCGTACACCACAGTTGATGCTGTACTATTTTTAGCAAACGCTCCACTGGTATTTCTGTGTGTGTGTGTGTGTGTGTGTGTGTGTATGCGCGCGCGTTCTGTCGTTTCCGTTTGTGGTGGTGGGCGGTGTGGCCGATCGCGGACATGTTGTTGATTCTGGGCGATGGCAATCCGTGTTTATTATCAGTCAGAATCACTAAGCGCTCAAATCAGTGATGTATTTGCTTTAACAACAGGAGTATAAATAGGAGACTCATTGCAGTGTGGACAGCTCATAGACAGGGTTGCCAACTTTTAAGTTCAGGTTGGAGTGAGGTTTTTTTTTTTTTGGCACAAATATCGATCTTGAATATTTCGATCTTGATTCAGTATCAATTCATATGTATAGCCTAATGTACATATAAGGAAAAATAAGTTTGCCTTTTTAGCACTATTTTAAACTTTTCTTGGGTTAAATTATATTTGCTCGCATTCATTATTTTTTTACTTGTGTGTGCTTATATAAGAATCATTAAAAATATTAGGATGTAAGTTATTAACATTTGTCACATTTAAAGAAATTTAGTGTTTGATCATGTCTAAATGTTTATTCAAATGCAAAAGCTAAAAATAAGTAAGCAGTTATGCAATACTTTTGAGCAACTAGACTAGATAGGCCTACATGTATATTTATTAAAGAGCCATACAGGCAACTAGTGGTAATGGCATTACAAATGAAAATTATTATTTTTCCAGCCACAAAATGACTCTATTTTGCCTCTTTGCATTGGAGTTCTCTATTTTAACCTTAATTACTACACTAATTGTAATATAAATAATACAAATATTAGAAGAAAAATATTTTAAGTGGTCATTAATGGACCATAATTATTGCACAAATAGTATTTAGTACCAAAAGTAGTACCAAATAATTATTATTGAACTAAAATATAGAACATTTATTTAATTGAAAAATCGTTAAGGTGTATGGCCACATTTGACCACCAATGAGTATGAGTGTGACCAATTAGTAAGGAATACCTGAGGGCTAAATACAAGAAAAACATTAATGTTAACAATGTTGCATCTCCATCACTCTCCATAATAAAATTATACTGTAAATGTGGTTGACGTAATAATCAATGCACACTATGCTGTACTGTTTACCAAAAATTGCTGCAAATACCTGTATAGTGAAGCTGTTGTCTATTCAAATGTATTGAAAGCGCTGGTTTGTTTAGAACTATTGAGAGCTCCATGAACCACGTGACCGCGCGCGCCGCCGGGAGATGAAAGCATGTCGCAACCAGTCGCAACTCTGTTTTTCAACGGCTCTGGCTTTAACTGTTATGCCACATTAGGTGTGCCAAAACGGTATTTATTGTTTGAATTTCGTATTAAAACTTAAAAAGTTTAAAAGCTTAGACTTTGTTTCATATCAAAAGCAGGTTTGGCAATTTGGCGTGAGATTTACTTGGGCAGAGTGAGAGCGTGAGACAGAGCCTGAAAGCGTGTGTCTCATGCCAAATGCATGAGAGTTGGCAACCCTGCATAGATGTAGCAGCACTTTCTGAGATCGCTACAGGCTGAGATGTGCTAGCACTGCTTTATGTTATTTATTGAATAAGTGTTCATGCTGCCATGAGGACTTGCCTTTCAGACAGAACACGACAATGGCACCGCTGTGCTATGAAACCCATTATTTCAATGGCTTGCACCGTGCAAGGGCGGTTTGTTGCTGCGTCGGCCAAAGCGCACACGTAGCGGAGCGCACCATTGGCGAGGTGGTCGTGGGGGTTTCTTTTCACATCTTTATTAGCCTGCAACGTGTTATTTGTTAAAGACACACATAATGCGCGTTCTAATTGAATATGTTTGATCTTTTGGCTCAGGCTCACGTTGTCATAGGCCATTCGGCGTGGTAGCCCAGGCACACATAGTCATATTGTTCATTAGAGCTAAGCCATTCGGCGTGGTAGCCCAGGCACACATAGTCATAGGCCAATAGAGTTAAGCCATTCGGTAAGCATGCCCAGGCACACATAAGCTGTGTCCCAATTTAAGGGCTACATCCTTTGAAGGCTTTGTCCTTCGAAGTGCGCGGCCGACGCGGCCTTCAAAGGACGCACCGAGACTTGTTTACAGTGGAAGGTATAGCTGATTGCGTCACCGCGGTGCGACGAAGGCTGTCCCAATTCGGAGGTCCTTCGAAGCGTCCTTCAAATACGGCCTGCAAATGCGCCATTTTTTTCCAGTGAAATGAAGGATACTCAGATGGATGCTTCGCAGCCTTGCCTACCCCAGAATTCATTGCGCGCCGCAACGTCAGATTTTAAGAGAAATTGCCAGATTACACTTTTAAATGTAAGTATTGGGTTTCAATTTACTCCAGTAATCTAATGTATCAAATGATAAAAATGAAAAAATGCAATAAAGGTTCAAATGTTTACTAATATGTTACCAACATGAGAATTATATTGTATTTATTTATTTTTTTTTATATCGTTTATACTCTTTATTATGTACATAAATGGACTGAGGTGAACATCTTTAGTTGTTTTGTTTTTAGGCAGTTGAATATAACTTTAAAAAGTCCAGTATAAATGTTACTGCCGCTCTTCAACGGCAGCTGTCACAGTTGCTAAACATTCCAAATAATGTAACGAAATACATTTACTCTGTATTTGAGTATAAATGTGAAGTACTTTAGATTTTTATTCAACTTCATCTCAGAGGCAAATATTGTAGTTTTATGAAAAACTGACTTTTTACACATGGATATTAGATTTTGATATTAGTTATTGTTTAAAAAAAATATGAACATTATATGATAGAATCTAAAAATAAAGTACACTAAAAATATGTCTTATATATCAGGGATAGGCACCGTTGGTCCTGGAGGGCCGCTGTCCTGCAGAGTTCAGCTCATAGAACAGTTATTGCATGTTAAAATATTTTATGGTTTGATTTTTGAGGATGTGAGTTAATTTAATTTATTCTTCCCTCTTTCTGAAAACATCTTAGCGACATGGCAGCCGTCGACTGAGTCAGCACTGCTAACCTGTTGGTAGACAGTGGAAATATGCACTGATCCCAGATGATGTCCCGCTGACAGAGGCTTTACCAGGGTCTTATTGTGCAGCCCATCCAGGGTCTCCCTGCCCAGCTCAATAAAAGTCTACATAAAGACGTTTTCTTCCATCTGTTTTATGTACTGTTAATTTAAAATTTTATTTTGTTTTTCTCATCTTAAACGTAACTTATCTTGTAAATAGTTGTAAAAAGTACTGTAAATAAAAATGTGTAGAACAATTTGTTTCATTTACAAATTAACTGACATGACAAAAATAAATGTACAGTATAATTTATTTCATATACAAATTATAACTTGCATAACAAAAATAATGTGTCAGCTCCTCCTCTCGGTCTCGTTTCCTCTTGGCTGGCTCTGGCTCCTCCTCATCTTGGTCATCCACTGCTGAACTTGGCCCTGGTGTGTCCTCAGGGATGGAGGCAATGAGGACAGGGGGGTTGTTAGAATGCCTGTCCCAACACCTCATCCATGAGGACAAACCATGGCCAAGTTTCCCACTCCCTCACCTGTCCCAGGACACTTGCAATCCTAAGGCAGAGAAAATAAACATGCCTGTTAACAACATCAAACACAACAGCACAATAAATTTCAGCAAAGATGTGTCCCATTTTTTTTTTTTTTTTTTACCTGCAAGGCAGGGGTGCAATCTTAAGAAAATGTAAAAATATGATGCAGCAGTACATACATACAAAATACTCCAGAAATCATATTTCTGGATACTTAAATTTGGTTAAAACATTTGTAGACACAGCTTGCATGACAGACTATTGCCTTATCTACTGGTTGTCTTTTTGTTGTGGGCTTTGTAGAACCTAGTGGAAATACTACAAATGGGTCGTTCCCTCCAATCCACACTGGCCGAGTTTGTCGGCCTGGTAAATAAGTACTCATTTGCTGCCTTCATTTGAATAAAGCGATCTGACGTAATATTTCGTTTTGTTTTATGGAGCAAGTACCAGACAGCCTAACGAATGAAGCCGCACAGTGGTAACGCAGGGGTCAAGTTCATGTTTTAAGAAATAAAACCCCCTGGCTTTTAACACTTGTTTCGTTGGTTATTGAGTAAATTAAAACATAATACTTACATTTATAAGTGTATTCCTTGGTCATGTGATAGGCTAGGTTGTGAAGGATCCACTTGTTCTATCCTTCACGGCCCAGGGAGAAGGTCGGTAGGGTTGCCAGGTGTCTGCAACAAAAGTAGCCCAAAACTCCCAATGCGATTTTCTCCATCGAGCGGCCGATTCTCCACTGGATTTGTGCGTCTAGGGGTGTTGGAGCGCCGAAATCATACTTATGGTGGTGGAAATCAACCCGCGGAAATAATGTTTACCCGTGGCAACAACTTAAAAGTAGCCCAATTCGGCGGAAATCCCGCGGACTTGGCAACACTGATGGCAGGCCGCATTCGAAGGCCCCTTCGAATTGGGACAGCCTTCGTCGCGCTGCGGTGACGCAATCGG
Organism: Coreius guichenoti; assembly: GCA_039654105.1. Lineage (NCBI taxonomy): Eukaryota > Metazoa > Chordata > Actinopteri > Cypriniformes > Gobionidae > Coreius > Coreius guichenoti. The sequence goes on along the minus strand of CM077175.1, from coordinate 27,355,578 downwards.
CCTTCAAATGTGGCCTTCGAAGGATGCAGCCCCCGAATTGGGACACAGCTATAGTCTAATAGGCTACTAGAGCCAAGCCTTACGGCCCAAACTACTTAGTTTAGTGGCACACATACATTGGTATGTAGGCACATATGTAGCCAACACCACATTGGTAAGTCACTAGGGACACCCCTTTAAAAAAGAACACATTGGCCTACACTGCGAGATGTTTCACGCGCCTTATATGCACTCGTGGCAACCCACATGTCTAACGCCTAGATCTGCTTGGGGGAATACTGCGTAGGCAGATCTATCCCACCAAGACCAAGCATATGCCCCATTTCTCATACTCAAAACTAAAGGGCCAGACACACATAGCTAGCATACACACGGTTCCTATGGCTCTTCGGAGCAGCAGCAGTACATATGTTTTGGCGGTAGATCTTCTGGGGGGAAGGGCTCAATCGTCTTCTTGCCTCCTGTGTGATGGGGGGTTTTTCTGAAGTACAGTACACTTGGCTTGTAATGTTCAAATATCATGTCACCTGCTCTGTTGGGGGGTAATTCATGTAGGCTCTATTGTACAGCAGCAGCATGTCTTACTTGCTCACAGCAGCGTGTCGTGTATGTATTGGCAGTAGCAAGTCCTGTACTTGCTCTGCAGCAGCAATAACCTACAGCAGCAGCAGCAGCAATAAAAGCAGCAGCAGCGTAGAAGATCTATTCCACCAAGACCAAAACATATCAACATAACACTCCGAGAGTTGTCATGACAGAAATACTTTTCATACTAGGGTAGATTGGGGTCTGAGTACAAGCAGTTTTAGCTTAAAATTAAAAAGACAAGCCAAAATAACAGCAGATAAATATGAATATTTATTAATGAACAGTGCTGAAAATCAGACTATTTGAAAAATATTGTTAGCTGATGCTAACTCGAGGTAATTTTTAAATATAAAGTCCAAATATTTTAATTCAACCACCTTACATTTGATGGAAAAACAAAGGATGTGATGTTCAGACCATGGTAACTACAGTAATTATGATGGTGGGAAGCTCAAACCCCACAGACTAGGTTTGAAAAAAAAAAAAATTCATTGTTTCCAGCTTCCTGTTTTTCTCTTGTCACTCCTTGATTGTCTCCAGCTGTCCCATGTGAGTCAATTAGCCCTTGTCCACATGGCCATAAACAATAAAATTACTTCCTTGAAGTGACCATATCATGTACCCTTCCACTTGTGGGAGGGCCCTTTGTTAAGGGAGGGGGGTGGGTACTCCCCATAAGACTTGATTCAATTCGAGCCCTGCTTGGGAGCCCCAATCAACTCTGACACTTCAGAAAAGGCCAATGAGAATTGGCGAGTGGAATTTGCATTCGCCACTCCCCCGGACATACGGGGGATTGAACGGGCATCCACAAATTCAGATTTGCTCTTCTGAGCCGAGCGGTGTTCATTAATTTCTCTGCCTTTCACCTCTGCAAAAGAAGGAAGCTGATTCGACTGGATTTATGGTGCATCACAGTGGGCTCTCCCACAGCAGCACAGATAAGTGCAGAGAGAGCTTTCCCCTAGGCGCTTCAGCATAAAAGAGAAGTTTACTCTAAAAGAGCAAACCACGGAGAGTGTCTTTTTAAAGATGCCTTTCCGCCTGTGTGTTTTGGCAGTGTTTTGGTTCACTTTTATTTTTTGTTTTGCCGAGAGCAGTTTCCATACTCCCTGGGTCACACAGTCTGCAACTCATTTGGGATGCACGGCTTTCCGACGTGGTGACCTACGCTCCATTGTGCTGCCACTGGTGCAGAGTTTGGAAGCCTGGCTAGCTAGTTCAATGGCGTCTTCTTTGGCAGGCAAAGTGTGAGCCCTGGATATATCTTGTTTTTCAACACCCTGCAGCAGTCGAATTTTTCTGAGGAATTCAACACCAGGCCCAGTACTCATGTTGCATGCCCTTTTCAGGTCAGTGTGTATACTGTAGCTAAGTGCTCCATATGTAGTGATTCCCAGATAGTAATCCCATATGAGGTGTTGTCAACATTACGGTTTCCCTGTCAGTAAGCCTGTGTCTTCCACTAGGCAGAGCCCTGTCTCTGCCACCAGTCGCTGCGTTTGTAGTAGTTCCCCCCTTTCAGGTAGGACCTTTCCACGTGTGGTACTTCCCGGGAGGTAAGTCCATGTGATGTATTCTCCACGTATTAACCTCCCCTAGGGCAGGATGTGGTCTCCGTAGTGTCCTTTCTCCCAGTTGGTAGGAAGAGCGCTTCCTCAGCATTCTGGTCTGCAAACAGCTATGATTGTCTTCATAAAAAAAGAAAAAAAAGAAGAACAGAAAAGGTCAAGGAAGTCCGGCTGGAGTGACCTATTCCCATTGTAAGTACTGTCCTTTCAGTACCCGAGTAGTATGGAGGACTATATGGCTTGCGTGGGGTGTTGGGTAGATTACGTTGTTGCAAGTACACTTGTTACCCAGCACGCAACGCAGTAGCTCGTACCTCAGTTCAGCTGTTGTGGCGCTTTCCATTGAGACCCCTAGTGTCAGTCTTCAACACCACATCGAAGTGACTGACAGATTGGAAACGTTTTGGTTACTGTTGTAACCTCTGTTCCCTATAAGGGAATGAGATGTGGTGTCCCTCCTGCCACAATGCTGGACTGCCCGTTGTATGGCTGGGGCACAGTCTCGGCTCCTCAGCACAAACCTGAATCTCATTGGCCTTTTCTGAAGTATCAGAGGTGATTGGGGCTCCTAAGTAAGTGTCAGTCTTCGACACCACGTTTGTCCCCTCCATCAGGGAACAAGAGGTTACAACAGTAACCGAAGCATTACAAGGTATGAAACCAGTACTTTTATCATTTCACACAAACAAATAAATATTTTAGAAACACTTACAGGTGAACAGTTTACTGCTGTGAGGAATATGATCAATGAAAACCACAGAGATTTATTGACTGGAACCTTTTCTGATGAAGGCAAATCTGTGAAGAATTTTTATTTACCAATTAAGCATTTTTGATGCCCTAAAGCTGATATCTTTGATTAAGTTAATGTTTTTTTGCAAAGAATTGCAGAGTTTTGAATTCCCTACTTAAATTTTGGTTCTCTGAGAACTCCGGGAGAGTCTCTTTTGTTCTCCGCAATTCTGTCATGTCAGTTCACAACACCATGTTATTTAGCCTTTGAAGAATATCATGTCTTAAAATCTCACTTTAAAAGAATTGCATGCGCTCAGACATTTTTATGATTCAGTTTGGCTGTGACTTGAATTTGTTGATTTTAGAATGTCAGAAGTCAACTTTTTTTCTCTTTGTATTTTTCTAACCTTTTATCTACATTGCTGGTTTATATCTGCATTTCATCTTCCCAATGCTGCCTTGGTCTTCGTTTACAAAATGCCACAGCAATGAAATTGAACAGCTGTCTTGAATGGCGAATGCAAGACAATCAATGTCTCCCTTTGAGTTTGCTGTAAGCGGTCGAATTGAAAATGAAGAGCTGCTCAGTAAAACGGGAGTGTTTTTCTGAACCATAGGCAACAGAATACACTTCAACAGAACACACGTTTTTAACGTAACTTTTAATGTGTTATATAATGGTGCTCTTTAAAGTGGATACTGCAGTGATATTAAAGCTTTATGGAAATGCTGTTAATTTATTTGACCACATTTAACTGATGGAATTCAGTGAGGAGTTGTCTTACTGCTATTTAGTGATCATTTTGATTAATGGCACAATTAAAATGATGCCTCATAGACTTTATTTTTCTGAATATGGGTGTTTCTTCAACTACAGGCATGATTGTGTCATAGAGGTTCAATTTTATTGAAACCAACAAGTTTCAAGTGTTTTTTTTTTTGTTGTTTTTTTTTCACATTAAAGCTGTATTGGACATTTTATAACCAGACCTTTTATAATCCAGAAAATCACATTGTATGATTTTTAAATAATTAATTAGCATTTTATTGCATGACATAAGTATTTGATCACCTACCAACCAGTAAGAATTCCGGCTCTCACAGACCTGTTAGTTTTTCTTTAAGAAGCCCTCCTGTTCTCCACTCATTACCTGTATTAACTGCACCTGTTTGAACTCGTTACCTGTATAAAAGTCACCTGTCCACACACTCAATCAAACAGACTCCAACCTCTCCACAATGGCCAAGACCAGAGAGCTGTGTAAGGACATCAGGGATAAAATTGTAGACCTGCACAAGGCTGGGATGGGCTACAGGACAATAGGCAAGCAGCTTGGTGAGAAGGCAACAACTGTTGGCACAATTATTAGAAAATGGAAGAAGTTCAAGATGACGGTCAATCTCCCTCGGTCTGGGTCACTATGCAAGATCTCACCTCGTGGGGCATCAATGATCATGAGGAAGGTGAGGGATCAGCCCAGAACTACACGGCAGGACCTGGTCAATGACCTGAAGAGAGCTGGGACCACAGTCTCAAAGAAAACCATTAGTAACACACTACACCGTCATGGATTAAAATCCTGCAGTGCACGCAAGGTACCCCTGCTCAAGCCAGCGCATGTCCAGGCCCATCTGAAGTTTGCCAATGACCATCTGGATGATCCAGAGGAGGAATGGGATAAGGTCATGTGGTCTGATGAGACAAAAAGCTCTATTTTTGGTCTAAACTCCACTTGCCGTGTTTGGAGGAAGAAGAAGGATGAGTACAACCCCAAGAACACCATCCCAACCGTGAAGCATGGAGGTGGAAACATCATTCTTTGGGGATGCTTTTCTGCAAAGGGGACAGGACGACTGCACCGTATTGAGGGGAGGATGGATGGGGCCATGTATCGTGAGATCTTGGCCAACAACCTCCTTCCCTCAGCAAGAGCATTGAAGATGGGTCGTGGCTGGGTCTTCCAGCATGACAACGACCCGAAACACACAGCCAGGGCAACTAAGGAGTGGCTCCGTAAGAAGCATCTCAAGGTCCTGGAGTGGCCTAGCCAGTCTCCAGACCTGAACCCAATAGAAAATCTTTGGAGGGAGCTGAAAGTCCGTATTGCCCAGCGACAGCCCCGAAACCTGAAGGATCTGGAAAAGGTCTGTATGGAGGAGTGGGCCAAAATCCCTGCTGCAGTGTGTGCAAACCTGATCAAGAACTACAGGAAACGTATGATCTCTGTAATTGCAAACAAAGGTTTCTGTACCAAATATTAAGTTCTTCTTTTCTGATGTATCAAATACTTATGTCATGCAATAAAATGCAAATTAATTACTTAAAAATACTTAACTGTCTCTCACAGTTGAAGTGTACCTATGATAAAAATTACAGACTTCTACATGCTTTGTAAGTGGGCAAACCTGCAAAATCGGCAGTGTATCAAATACTTGTTCTCCCCACTGTATAAAAGGTACCCTTTTAAAGAAGTTGCTGTTTAAGTACTTCATGTTTAAAATGTGACCCTGGACCACAAAACCAGTCATAAGGGTCAATTTTTTTAAATTGAGTTTTATACATCACCTAAAAGCAGAATAAATAAGCTTTTCATTGATTTATGGTTTGTTAGGATATGACAATATTTGGCCGAGATAAAACTATTTGAAAATCTGGAATCTGAAGATTAAAAAAAAAATCTAAATATTGAGAAAATCGCCTTTAAAGTTGTCCAAATGAAGTCCTTAGCAATGCATATTACTACTAATAATACATTTTTATATATATTTTACGGTAGGAAATTTACAAAATATATTCATGGAACATGATCTTTACTTAATATCCTAATAATTTTTGGCGTAAAAAAAAATCGATAATTTTGACCCATACAATGTATTTTTGGCTATTGTGCGACTTATGACTGGTTTTGTGGTCCAGGGTCACAAATGTCATTTCCATCACAATGATTTAAGATGTGGTAGAAATTACACTTTGTTGGAAACGTTTACATTTTTTTTTTAAACAACACTTTTTTGAGTGTGTTTTAAAAGAGTTTATTTAAAGCACAGAGGGCCAAAAGTACCCACTGTTAAAGAAACCATATATCATATCACTTGCATATCTAGTGCACTGGCTGCACTGGATTTAACTTCAAATGTATTCCTAGTTTGATTGAAAGCCTTTTAGGATTATAGGGACTTTTTATATCAGAGAGCAACCGGGCAAACTTCAGCTCCAAGCTACCGTACTGTAGCTCAATATACCGACATCAATAATCAAAATACAAAACATCTTTAATACCTCGGCAGAATTTCTCTCTGAAACAAAACAAATCCATTTAATAAAATACTCCATTGTTCTCTTTTTGATAATGTCAAAGTCTATGCTTAATCTTCACAAGATGAGATTATTCTTGTATTAGAAATATCTGTTATAAAACCACAGGTGGGGTGCATATCTATTAATGGATGCACCTTGGATCTGTGGAGGTACAGTGGCATTTAGTTTAAACTTTAAAGAAAAAACTGTATATTGAGTTTTAAATATTAAAATAACAGTTACCTTTCGAGGGAACTCAATGCTGCATCAGTTGCTGACGCTATGGGGGACACCTCCTTGCGTAACCCGGTGTCTGAGGCACGTGTAAATTCAGGCCAATACTACTGGCTAACGCAGTTCAATAAGACTGCCTGCAAACACGTTATCAGCTTCATTGTCTTCAGGAATCCGTTTGTGTTTGTGCTGTGTAAAAGCAGCAGTGTGTGTGGAAAAAAGAAAGAAAACAATTTAAAAAGTGTCCCTTCATGCCTGTGTTATATTAGCTATGCCTGACGATGGAGACGAGTTGTGTGTGATTTGTTTGGGAGCGGAGCACGCAGATTCATCGCTTAAGGGGGCTGGATGCGTTCACGGTGACACATTCTACCAGGCTGACCTACTCAGAGACCTTGGCCAGGGTGAGAGTCTATCTCCCGAGGTGGTCACTGAACTGCGCATAGCCATGGACCTGGCCCTCCGCACCACTAAGCAGACGGCTCTTTTCCATTGTGGTGACAGAGAGGCACCTGTGGCTTAATCTATTGAGCATTAAGGAGAGTTAAAAGATCGTCCTCCTTGATGTCCCAGTCTCACGAGGAGCTTGAGCCTGGTCCGTCTCATTGAACAGGGCCAGACAGGAGCGGAGTGTTCTGAGCAGCAGCAGCTCACAATTCGCATAGGCAGCTCCCTCGAGAGCCGCCCGTGCATGCTCCGCTCCGAGGCACATAACACAAAACACTTTTTTTTTATATATATGAATGCATGCTTTGCACTGCTTGGACAAACAACACCAAATAAGACAGACAAGAGCAACACAGAATGCTTGCTGAAGAGCAGAAGCTAACACTGTTGTGTGCCGGCTCCCCTTTGTAGCCTCCGTGTACGCCATCACATGTTACGTCATGACGCAACTCCAATCGAGATTGGACTAGTTCCACAAGTGCTTCAGACGCTATCATGCTGGAGGCGTTCTCCAAAGTGTCGTCTTTGACACAGCGCAAGTTTTATATATATATATATATATATATATATATATATATATATATATATATATATATATATATATAAGTTATACTATATATTTACAATATTACAATATTATAATTAATTTCTGATTCATATAGGAACCTTTAATTTTGATTTGTGGTATTGGTAGTTAAAAGCAGAGTTCGTAAACACAGATGATCATTCTGAGCAAAGCTGTAGCATATTTAGTTAGGAAAGTTTGATATTTTATCTAATTTAATACACTGTAAACCCGAATAATTTGATAGGCCTATACCCGAATAAGGTAATCAGTTACATACATTTTTTTGAGTTATGATGTTCCGAATTTTAAGTAAGCAGAACTATCAAGTTTTGAGTTTGTAGTACTCATGCATGTTAATTGCTTCTAACTGAGTTAGCTAACTCATACATTTTGATAGCAATTAACACAAATTTTGTTAACTTTTTTATTTTGAGTTCTTTCAAATCAAATGAGTTATTTACTTCTATATAATAATAAATAAAAATAAGTTGTCAGAGCTCAAAAAAGTTGAATGAGAATTTTTTTTTAAGTTAAGAAACTCAGTTTAAGCAAGATTTGTACTCATACATTTTTATTGTTCTTAACTTGAAATATTTAAGTACACTAATTTATACATTTAACTTAAAATGATCATGTTATCGCAACATAAATATTTTGCTAGCTATAACAAACTAAATTAGAAAATGGCAACTTGCTAATTTTCTAACATGTTAACAATAGCATAGTATAGCACTTACTAAATGAGTACAGCAACTTAAAACATGTAACTTACCTGCTCTCAAACCAAGCAGTATGCGCCACTTGTCACCATGGTAACTCTCCAAAAAACCCACATTAACAGAAACTCTTCTAAATTAGCATAACAAAATATTAATCACTACTAAATCTCCCTTACCATCCCCTTGCACAAAAAAACATCATATAACACTTAATTTTAGCATTTACTCTCCCTTTCGAGTACCATGGGCAAAGCATGCTGGAAAATAAAAAATCCCAGCCCAGTTTAGTTAGTCTAAATTAAAGGAAATTAGTTCATACAACTCAAAACAATAAAACAGTTCAGTTTACTTGTAATATGTCAGTGCTGTGAACTCAAAAGAAAAAGAAAGTTCTAAATACTCATAACAGTTAATTTAACTGAACGAATTTGTTTAATTTAAGTTTGTCCTGCTCAAACCAATTAAGTATTTTGAGCTTTACGGTTTTGTAGGATTGAAAATAATCAAAGATATTTGATATTTGAAATTGAACAAAGACATTTGCTTCACTGTTTTCAACCCCCATCTTTCTTATCAGAAGGGCCATTTGGAATTCCTAAAGACAATGAGATGCTGAAGGCCTGTAGGCCAAAATGTGTCACACCTTTAGTACAGTGGGGGAAGTTTGGTCTGATTGGTCAGTTTGAATGTCTCACATTAGGGTTTCAGTCACATGGTCAAGGAACAGATAAAAAGAAGATGTAACTGTTGCTCTGGGCTTCTTTTATTTCTCTCTCTCTCTTGATTCTCTGGCTCTCTCTCTTCTTGGGGGCCTTCTCTTTGGCTCTTCTCTTTGGCTCTTCTCTTCTTTGCTCTCTTCTCTTTGTCTCTTTCTCTCTCTCTCCCTCTCTCTCACTTTCTATCCCTCAGGTAACATTCTATTCATGCTGGGTACGATAAATGGTATACGTTTTATCATCACATACATCTATTTTGAAACTATTTTAAGTGTAACCATAACCAGATTTTGTCATTAAATCCTTTCTATTACAAATGATGTGCTAACTAGTTTTGATTTGGTATTGACTTTGAAGTGCTATTGCAATACAATATAGTCACATTCTAGCAACGCTCTCCCACATATTTTGCTATTGTAACTGCGCTTATTTCCGTCGTTGGTATAAGTTGCAGTGGGTGATAAAGACGAGAAATGTACAGTTTTCTACCATCTTGCTGATAACGTTTCTTTAGTCATTCGGCAACCCTGCAGCCAGAACCACTGTAGGCGACCCATCCTTACAGATGGTGCCGAAACCCAGGATCCCTTGCAGTGAATTTTCTGAAATTCATCAGAATGAGGACATTTTTTTCACAGTTGATATTGTGAATGGATTAAAGCTGAACTTCTGACCAAGGAATGGGTAAGGAAAGTGTTTTCATTGTTTATGAATTGCATGAAACAGAACATAGGTTTTAAACAGCTTCAATAGTCCCATTACTGTACAATCCGAGAATATTCAGATTATCTCCTCGGGGATGGAAGGGAAAATTTCTGATAACAGTGACGTATTGTTTGCTTTATGGAGTGAAAAAGTTGAGCCTACCTTGTCCAAACTCAAGAAAGAGTATATTGGAATTAAAAGTTCAGATGATGAAATGCTTAAATGGTGGGACATAATTGGCAAACACCAAAAGAAATCAAAACATGGTGAAATAATTGAGGCTTTAAACTTCATAAGTTGTAAAAGGCTACATAATGTGACACCATTTCTATTATCAAGTCTAGATGCTAAATGTAAAGAAGTGCATTCTAAAAATGCAGAAGCAGAAAAGTCTGAGGCAAAGATTCAAGATCTTCAAACACAGCTAGATAAATTACTAGCTGAGCAGTTAGCCCTGACTGAAAAGTGTAAAAATCACAAAGAGACCATTGCAGATCTCAAGGCTAAGCTAAATGCTAAAAAGTTCTTGTCTCCCAAAACGCTTAACAGCGATGGGACTAAAAAGCATGTTCACTTCTTAGAGGAGGTGACTTGCTCTAATGAATCTGAAACGATTAGTTCAGAAAATGCATGTGCAACTCAAGAAAGTGTGCCTATTTCAGTTCTTAAGGTGATGCAGCACCGTAATAGCGCAGAGTCATGTACCAGAACGCATGGTGTACAAGCATTAGAGAGTCATGAATATCCTCAAACTCCAGGAGAACATAGCACACAACCCTATGGCAAAGAGAACAGGTTTTGCAGTTCCTGTCAGAAAATAGGCCATTCAGAGGAAAAATGCTGGTCACTGGGTAGGGGTCGACCTCCACCTTATTTTCAGAAAAATAGGAAATCACTTTCTACGGGCAAAGATCAGCGCTCATTTGCAGGTAAAACTCTTAGTGAGTTAACTGCATTGTTCATGCAAGGCCTTCAGCTATTGACTTCACTTGCTAGTGGTCTAGCAGCCTCATAGCAATGAGTTTAATAGTTAAACATCCAAATTGCAATGATCCTGTTTGTATTTTCAAATTTGTAATTGTACTAAACACATTGTGCGCATTGAACACACATTATAGTTGTTTGTGCTACTAGATACACATAGACTAGTTTAGTTTATTCTGTAAAACACATGATTGCTTTACTGTTAGTGTTGTATTTAACACTTAGGATAAAGGTTGTAGATGCGATGCATTCTAGGCCATGTATCTTGTGTAAACTGGAATAACTTTAATACTGGAATTGTATAGCAATTTCAAGTTGCATGTGTGTCTATGCTGAATTTGTTTGTCTCCTAAGTGGAACACTCTGCTATTTCCTACAAACCCGATTCCAAAAAAGTTGGGACACTGTACAAATTGTGAATAAAAAAGGAATGTAATAATTTACAAATCTCATAAACTTATATTTTATTCACAATAGAATATAGATAACATATCAAATGTTGAAAGTGAGACATTTTGAAATGTCATGCCAAATATTAGCTCATTTTGGATTTCATGAGAGCTACACATTCCAAAAAAGTTGGGACAGGTAGCAATAAGAGGCCGGAAAAGTTAAATGTACATATAAGGAACAGCTGGAGGACCAGTTTGCAACTTATTAGGTCAACTGGCAACATGATTGGGTATAAAAAGAGCCTCTCAGAGTGGCAGTGTCTCTCAGAAGTCAAGATGGGCAGAGGATCACCAATTCCCCCAATGCTGCAGCGAAAAATAGTGGAGCAATATCAGAAAGGAGTTTCTCAGAGAAAAATTGCAAAGAGTTTGAAGTTATCATCATCTACAGTGCATAATATCATCCAAAGATTCAGAGAATCTGGAACAATCTCTGTGCGTAAGGGTCAAGGCCGGAAAACCATACTGGATGCCTGTGATCTTCGGGCCCTTAGACGGCACTGCATCACATACAGGAATGCTACTGTAATGGAAATCACAACATGGGCTCAGGAATACTTCCAGAAAACATTGTCGGTGAACACAATCCACCGTGCCATTCGCCGTTGCCGGCTAAAGCTCTATAGGTCAAAAAAGAAGCCATATCTAAACATGATCCAGAAGCGCAGGCGTTTTCTCTGTGCCAAGGCTCATTTAAAATGGACTGTGGCAAAGTGGAAAACTGTTCTGTGGTCAGACGAATCAAAATTTGAAGTTCTTTTTGGAAAACTGGGACGCCATGTCATCCGGACTAAAGAGGACAAGGACAACCCAAGTTGTTATCAGCGCTCAGTTCAGAAGCCTGCATCTCTGATGGTATGGGGTTGCATGAGTGCGTGTGGCATGGGCAGCTTACACATCTGGAAAGGCACCATCAATGCTGAAAGGTATATCCAAGTTCTAGAACAACATATGCTCCCATCCAGACGTCGTCTCTTTCAGGGAAGACCTTGCATTTTCCAACATGACGATGCCAGACCACATACTGCATCAATTACAACATCATGGCTGCGTAGAAGAAGGATCCGGGTACTGAAGTGGCCAGCCTGCAGTCCAGATCTTTCACCCATAGAAAACATTTGGCGCATCATAAAGAGGAAGATGCGACAAAGAAGACCTAAGACAGTTGAGCAACTAGAAGCCTGTATTAGACAAGAATGGGACAACATTCCTATTCCTAAACTTGAGCAACTTGTCTCCTCAGTCCCCAGACGTTTGCAGACTGTTATAAAAAGAAGAGGGGATGCCACACAGTGGTAAACATGGCCTTGTCCCAACTTTTTTGAGATGTGTTGATGCCATGAAATTTAAAATCAACTTATTTTTCCCTTAAAATGATACATTTTCTCAGTTTAAACATTTGATATGTCATCTATGTTGTATTCTGAATAAAATATTGAAATTTGAAACTTCCACATCATTACATTCTGTTTTTATTCACAATTTGTACAGTGTCCCAACTTTTTTGGAATCGGGTTTGTATATAGCTGCAGTAAAACCATGTACAGGAGCACAGAATTGCCATGTGGCTACAGTGTAATTTACAATTGCATTAACCATGAAAATGCTTTCATCACAGCAGGATTCAGCAACTCTGACCTTTGCACTTTATCATGCTCCTTAACAAAAACATTGGTGTGGGAAGATTTTGAACCAGACCACACCTCGCTAACATTCTCATGCTGGCTCCCTGTTATAACAGGACCAAAATTTGCATCACAATTGTAAACCCTCCTCACCATGTTTGGGGCATGATTTACACATAGCCACAGCTAAATTCAGCCACATAGATCTGATCTTCACACAAAGTCAAATCTACATCTACATCAGCCTCACAAAAAATCTTTACATCTAGACTGTATTATAACTGTGAATTTCTTCCAGTTATTGTTTGTTTTGTTTTTCTTTAGAATTGCTAAATCAGTTAGTTATTATTTGTCTCACCAAGTTAAATATCAAAAGAGTATTTCTCATTCTTATCTAAGTGCAAAAATGTGTATTATCATTGTATTGAAATAATGCATTTGATTTTTGAACTTATTTGATTTCTGATTCTTTGTATTTTGTCCATTTGACTTGCAACAATGTTTTTGGACATCCATTCAATTGAATCTCTGTATTTGCTGATACTCTTCATGAAAAGGATTGTTCATTGATTCAATGATTGTTAATTTGTTATAATGCAATTTATTTTTAATGTTTCCAGAAACAATGTAAGAGCTTGTGAGATCTTCTTTTATTCTCAACCATGACCACTTTATTAAGTACATTGATTTAAGGGCTTATTGCCAGAGATTTTAATCTGACCACATCAAACTTCTGACCAATGACAAATGTCATGTATGCTTTTGCTCTTTGTTGTGCTATATGTTCTTTAAATCACAGGATCCCTGCTGCACAAGTTCACATCCTGTGTCCTCAGAAAGAGGGACAAGCGTTTGCTCTCATCTCCAGTGACTGTTCTCAAGGTGTGAAGTATTCAATGGACGTTTTGCATATCAAGGATTGATGCAACACCATTTGATGGAGCCTTCTCATGCAGGGCTGAAATGAGAACAGAGACTGAAGACTGACCAGCTGCTATTGCAACATGTCTGGACGAGAAGTCTGAAGATGACATCTACACACAACAGAAAGCATGTCTTCGTGGACTGTGCCACCTTTGGACACTTTATGATTGTGGCCAACGGTGCCAAGGGGGGAATTGTAGGATTGAAAATAATCAAAGATATTTGATATTTGAAATTGAACAAAGACATTTGCTTCACTGTTTTCAACCCCCATCTTTCTTATCAGAAGGGCCATTTGGAATTCCTAAAGACAATGAGATGCTGAAGGCCTGTAGGCCAAAATGTGTCACACCTTTAGTACAGTGGGGGAAGTTTGGTCTGATTGGTCAGTTTGAATGTCTCACATTAGGGTTTCAGTCACATGGTCAAGGAACAGATAAAAAGAAGATGTAACTGTTGCTCTGGGCTTCTTTTATTTCTCTCTCTCTCTTGATTCTCTGGCTCTCCCTCTTCTTGGGGGCCTTCTCTTTGGCTCTTCTCTTTGGCTCTTCTCTTCTTTGCTCTCTTCTCTTTGTCTCTTTCTCTCTCTCTCCCTCTCTCTCACTTTCTATCCCTCAGGTAACATTCTATTCATGCTGGGTACGATAAATGGTATACGTTTTATCATCACATACATCTATTTTGAAACTATTTTAAGTGTAACCATAACCAGATTTTGTCATTAAATCCTTTCTATTACAAATGATGTGCTAACTAGTTTTGATTTGGTATTGACTTTGAAGTGCTATTGCAATACAATATAGTCACATTCTAGCAACGCTCTCCCACATATTTTGCTATTGTAACTGCGCTTATTTCCGTCGTTGGTATAAGTTGCAGTGGGTGGTAAAGACGAGAAATGTACAGTTTTCTACCATCTTGCTGATAACGTTTCTTTAGTCATTCGGCAACCCTGCAGCCAGAACCACTGTAGGCGACCCATCCTTACAGTTTACAGTGTGGCATTTACACAATTTTAAAATGTTGCTTAACTTTGCTAATACTTTTTTTGGCCACTGTATAACATTTGCATGTTGTTTAAATCCTACAAACCCGATTCCAAAAAAGTTGGGACACTGTACAAATTGTGAATAAAAAAGGAATGCAATAATTTACAAATCTCATAAACTTATATTTTATTCACAATAGAATATAGATAACATATCAAATGTTGAAAGTAAGACATTTTGAAATGTCATGCCAAATATTGGCTCATTTTGGATTTCATGAGAGCTACACATTCCAAAAAAGTTGGGACAGGTAGCAATAAGAGGCCGGAAAAGTTAAATGTACATATAAGGAACAGCTGGAGGACCATTTTGCAACTTATTAGGTCAATTGGCAACATGATTGGGTATAAAAAGAGCCGCTCAGAGTGACAGTGTCTCTCAGAAGTCAAGATGGGCAGAGGATCACCAATTCCCCCAATGCTGCGGCGAAAAATAGCGGAGGAATATCAGAAAGGAGTTTCTCAGAGAAAAATTGCAAAGAGTTTGAAGTTATCATCATCTACAGCTCATAATATCATCCAAAGATTCAGAGAATCTGGAACAATCTCTGCGTGTAAGGGTCAAGGCCGGAAAACCATACTGGATGCCCGTGATCTTCGGGCCCTTAGACGGCACTGCATCACATACAGGAATGCTACTGTAATGGAAATCACAACATGGGCTCAGGAATACTTCCAGAAAACATTGTCGGTGAACACAATCCACCGTGCCATTCGCCGTTGCCGGCTAAAACTCTATAGGTCAGAAAAGAAGCCATATCTAAACATGATCCAGAAGCGCAGGCGTTTTCTCTGGGCCAAGGCTCATTTAAAATGGACTGTGGCAAAGTGGAAAACTGTTCTGTGGTCAGACAAATCAAAATTTGAAGTTCTTTTTGGAAAACTGGGACGCCATGCCATCCGGACTAAAGAGGACAAGGACAACCCAAGTTGTCTTCAGCGCTCAGTTCAGAAGCCTGCATCTCTGATGGTATGGGGTTGCATGAGTGCGTGTGGCATGGGCAGCTTACACATCTGGAAAGGCACCATCAATGCTGAAAGGTATATCCAAGTTCTAGAACAACATATGCTCCCATCCAGACGTCGTCTCTTTCAGGGAAGACCTTGCATTTTCCAACATGACAATGCCAGACCACATACTGCATCAATTACAACATCATGGCTGCGTAGAAGAAGGATCCGGGTACTGAAATGGCCAGCCTGCAGTCCAGATCTTTCACCCATAGAAAACATTTGGCGCGTCATGAAGAGGAAGATGCGACAAAGAAGACCTAAGACAGTTGAGCAACTAGAAGCCTGTATTAGACAAGAATGGGACAACATTCCTATTCCTAAACTTGAGCAACTTGTCTCCTCAGTCCCCAGACGTTTGCAGACTGTTTTTATTCACAATTTATACAGTGTCCCAACTTTTTTGGAATCGGGTTTGTAAATGTAATATGAGGCAGTTGATGGCTTTGAATAAATCAGTGTAGAAGCTTGACACTGAACGGATGGATGGATGTTTAAAACTGACAAAACCTGAATAAATGTATGCAGAGTTTATATACATGTGATCTGTATTTGACAAATAAAAAACACACACTCTTCATTTACACTGTAAATCAATTACAAGAGTCTCTTGGTAATTAATTTATTCAACAGAACACATCTTGGTGTTGCTGGTATTAGACCCTTGAGCTCTGCTGTTCCACCATGTGGTTCCTGATCTGCCAGTAACAAGGAACATAAAATGATCTTCTATAACACAAACATGCCTGAGATGCTTTGTGAGATAGAAAAAGAAAAAAAAAAAAACAGTGATCACTGAAGGAAACTGGAGAAAGGCGCATAATGAGTCATACTGAACAGAGCAGTTTTTTCTCTTTACATGTATTTTATGACTGCTGTTCATGAATCATTCACACAGACTCATAACTCGTATTGGTTTTTATACCTGTCTTGGGAAATCTGAATACACTTCTACGTGGCGCACTACGAGCTTGAAGGTTTGAATAGAGTTCTGAGAAACAACAATATCCAAATGCATTTGTACCTTGCTATTTACCATTTCTTACATCAGAGATGGAACATTTATGTATTATATGCGGCAATTTCACAGAAATAGCATCTGACTGTGAATTGGCATAAGTTCTCATTATCCACAAAGACACATTTCAACACTTTCTCATGAAAACTTTTGATCCTGGCAATCCTTTTCATTCATAAACTCAAAGCACACAATCCCTTTTTGTCTTCTGTATTCAACAACAACATAAATTAACTTCAAACACATTATATTTTCACCCTAATATTGTCTGAGATATTCAGAGCATATTCTTTTTCCTGTTTCAAAGAGTCTTGCATTTGGGGAGTTGGGAGGCTTTCTTTTGAAAGATTCTCAGTTAATGAGAAGTGAAACGCATTGAGCAAATATAATGCTTAAAATTTCTTCTAAGAAATGTGATAAAAACCTTTAAAAACTTGAACACGGTCTGCATTAAAGGCATATGGACCATCATTTACATTAAATTAACAACTATTATCAATATGCAACCAGTACTTTTATATATTTTTTATGTGGATATTATTGATACAAAGTTTCAATAAGTTTATGCATTTTAAACATTTTTTTTTGATTGCTTCAAAAATAATAACAGAAGAATATTACACATATCTTTGATGTGTACTAACTGTTGTTTGGCTGTTATTAATAATAGTTACCTTTACAGTCTTTTAGTCAACAAATATTCTCAAATCTTCATTGTAAAAAGTGTGAATTTTAATTAAATTGGCCACACCCCACAGAAAGTTGAAATGGAATTTAATTGAAATTATTATAAATGTTTTTTAAACAAAACATGAATAACTACATCATTAATTTTAAAAACTACTTAAAACTACTTTTCATCAATAGGCTACTTAAACTAAAAGATCTAGGTCTAGATTTATTAACAGCATGCACCAGCGCAAACCCTCTTTTGGATTTACTAAAGACACGCAGCGAAGAATTAGAACTAAAAAGGCGTGGACAGGGTTATTTTTGCAGCTGACCTTATTGCAAATGCATTTGTAGGAGTTTCCCTTTCAGACGCAAAATTTATTGAAGGAGAGCATTTAAATGAATCATGCAAGGTGATTTACTAAGATTTGCGCTAGTCAATTTACCACTTTTTGCTGCATTATTTAACGCCTCAAAAAAGCATGTCTTAAACCAGACACTAATTTGCACTACTCTTGGTAGATAGTGTTGGTCATTATGGAAATTATCCGGCTGCGTCTGTGTTCTTTAGTTAGTGTGTCATCAGTAGATCACGTGAAGATCTTACCACTCCCATTGGCGCATTTTTGGTTTTGCGCTCTCACGCTAATTTGCCCTGTTTAGTAAATATGGCCCCTAGTGTCACCGAGTAAAAAATGGTAATGGAGAACTAAAATATGGTTCTTTAAAGAAAGACATGATCTTGACCAAAAATGAATGCACCTCTTGATGAAAATAAATGCTGTTGATGTTTTTCCATCAAGAGGTGCATACATTTTTGGTCCAGACCTTGTATTGACAATGCAAGAGTCCAGCACTCTGTAAAGTCTCCTCCAGCACATCCCAAAGACTTTCAATGAATGTAAGGTTCGGACTCAGAGGCGCCAGTTCATGTGTAAAAATGATTCTTCATGCTCCCTCCCAAACATTCTTTCACAGTTTGAGCCTGATGAATCTTGACATTGTCCTCCTGGAATATGGCCATGTTGTGTCTTCCTATGGTTGTTTAAGAAATGAAAAGCTACACACTCCATCAATTAGGGTTGGAAGAACTGTTGCCAAACATATAACATGCTAGAAACAAAAAAGATCACTGCAATAATGATCCAATCATTGACTCTTAAGCATTTACCAATTTAAATCCAAAATCTAGCTTTTGTGCGTACGTACACTTTTAGGATCAAATCTACGGAAAGCTTTATAAATGAGGCCCCTGATGATTAGTGAAGATATGAACTAATCATGAGGCAATGAAGAGCTATCCTTAACTACGACAGGATTCAAAAGGATTCATGCATGAAAAACAGCAGCCTTAACTACATGTTAGTACATGTTTGATAGTTAATGCAATAATTAACTATAAGGGTAGACTAAATCAATCAGGCTCCATAAGAATAAATAAGAAGTACTCTGAATTTGAATTAAACGTGATTTAATACTAATAAAATCATAATTTAAACTGTAATATCATAATCTGCTATCTGCAGATTTGTGACAAATAATTGGAATGGCACATGATTATTTAGCCATTAATTACACAGATCCATCTAATCAAACGTGGAACATAGACTAATAACTACCACTAATACATTTTTATCTAAACCGTTTTCTGATTTTTATAGTTCATTTATATTTAGTCATAGCTACGGTACATTCCCTTTCAGTCGGTCACTCTCGATGTACATCAGAGATGATCCGATGAAATGGGATCTCGCTTGAGAGACCAATCCACTTAGAGTAAAACTAAACGAGCCAATGGACATTGGCATGCAAACTTTGCATCAAACATTCCCCCCCGCAGCGCAGGTATAAATACGGAAGTGGATGCTCACATCTTTGCATTTTTGCATTTTGCACTCTCCACAAGGAAGTGAGGATGACAGTGTGCAACGCTATGCCTTGCCGCTCTCGTCCCCTTCTTCAGTCGCCAGCGGACAGCAGTGTGCGGTTCGAGTACGCAACCAGGTCTTCTCACGCACCCTCTGTCCAACCGTGGAGACAGGTAAGTGTTGCACCGCACACTCAGACCCCACTTCGGAATGCTATGCCAGAGTTCTCGCTGCGTCCGCTGGGAGACCAAATGCTCGCTGGACAGAAACGTGAAAACAGGGAAAAAGAAAAGATGAGTACTCGACCAGGAGATTTCTCGCTGCGTCCGCTGGGAGACCAAATGCTCACTGGATGGAGGAGAGAAAACATAAATGCTCTACTGGGGGAGTTCTCACTGCGTCCACTGTGAGACCAAATGCTCGCTGGACAGAAACGAGAAAACAGGGGAAAAGAAAAGATGAGTACTCGACCGGGAAATTTCTCGCTGCGTCCGCTGGGAGACCAAATGCTCGCTGGATGGAAGAGATAAAACATAAGTGCTCTACTGGGAGAGTTCTCGCTGCGTCCGCTGTGAGATCAAATGCTCGCTGGACGGAAGAGAGAAAACAGGAAAAGAGAAAACGTGAGTGCTCGACTGGTAGATTTCTCACTGCGTCTGCTGGGAGATCAAATGCTCGCTGGACGGAAGAGAGAAACATAAGTGCTCTACCGGGAGAGTTCTCACTGCATCCGCTGTGAGACCAAATTCTCGCTGGACGTAGAAGAGAGAACAGGAAAGAGAGAACATAAGAGCTCTACCAGAAGATTTCTCGCTGCGTCCGGTGGGAGACCAAATGCTCGCGGATGGAAGAGAGAAACGTAAGTGCTTGACCGGGAGATTTCTCACTGCGTCTGCTGGGAGACCAATGCTCGCTGGCTGGAAAAAGACAAACCCCAGGTGGACGATCCTGAGGGTTTTAATCGATGAGGGTTTGGTGGGCTTTTTTTTTTAATGTGGAACCAGTTGGTCCTGATACAGCTTTGGAAAGCATCTGAGGACCATCTCCCGAGAGCTTGGATCTGCTGTTGGGAGAGGCCTTTTTGGGCTGCTGAGGTTGCTGCCCCGATACGGAAAGAGTGACTTGAGAAATTCTTTTCTGGGACTGGAATGGATTTGAGGTGTTTCTGGAACCAAAAGCTTGTCACAGGTTTGTTGGTTTCATCTATGAACAGTGGTTCCAGAGGAGATTTAGCCTGAGAGCTTCTCAATTGAAGATATGCCAAAATGGACTGGTATGGTTGGATTGGCGATGAGAGGTTAAAAATGTAGATGAAACCAAAATTTTTTGGTTTGGTCGGTCTTACTTTGCTTAATCGAATATGAGATTGTTTCACTATCTAGTACTGATAAATCTGAGATGGTGGGGTGGACTTTTGGGTCGAATTTGGAAGTGATAGTGAGTTCTAAGAAAACTGAAAAAGGCTAGGATAAACATGGCATCGAGTGTGCAGACGGCATTAAGGGGCTGGTAGCCTGTGCGGAGGGCGTGAATACATTTGGTGAGAATGTCTAGCGTTATGGGTTGTCTGGTGTCGGGACGGGTGGGCTGCGATCGTTGAATCCCTTTGATCAGGAGGGAGGTTTGTGAATTATTTATCTCAGGGGAGGGAGCACCGTACATCAATTTGTGGAAAAACTGAACGCCGCTCAGGTAACCTTTGATGGACCCAACTTGGAGGCCCTTAACGCTATTAAGGTAAGAGATAAATGAGGTGATTGAAAGGAGAGAAAAATCGAGTAAAAGGAACAGCACTGCTGCGGCAGTGGAGAAAATTAGCCAGAGAAACTGAGCTCCTGCGGGAGCAGAGGGAACATCACTGCTGCGGCAGTAGAGAAAATTAGCCAGAGAAACTGAGCTCCTGCGGGAGCAGAGGGAACATCACTGCTGCGACAGTGGAGAAAAGGTTAGATGGACAAATGGAGAAACACGTTTATGTAACCAAATGGGACTCTTATTTTGAAATGTCTATGCTTTATTATTGCAGGATGCTCATTCAAATAAAATATGCAGTCTTACAACTGTATATAACATATTACAATATAATCACAGTAAAGAAAACATTGTCATTGTTCATAAGAATTTGCTTGGCATAAATGTGCGCTATTCATTGATTGCGTAGAATGCACAACAGCGCCACATTCAGAATTTGAAACGTGAAGCGCTCACATTTATTTAATGAAATCATAGCCTTTGAAGTTTAATAATCACATTAGGCAGTATGGTGATATATGTTTTTCCATCCCCAAAATATAGGATGGCTTAAAATAATCATTAATATGTTTGTTATACAATATAGCCTACTGTAAGGTATTGAAGTTTTTTTTTTTTTTTTGTGTTGTTGTTACATTTAAGAAAACGGGTGCTCCAAAATTCATTGTACAGTTTGCACACATCTATTTTTAGTCGCAAATGCAAGCCCTGTGTGACCGAGCTTATGTGAGCGTCAACTTGAGAGAAGTATTGAATCAAAGGCAGTGATTATCAGCTGGTTCCAATAAGTGGCCGATCGTTTGGCGCGCTGTTGTATTGTCATCATTTTAGTGATTTAGCCTCACGATACGTTCATTCACTTTACCAGCAAGTATATTTATTGTTCATCACCATGGCACCCGCGTGAGCGTCCATGATGAACGCACTTCTCGTGTGTGAAAAGTATTTGTCTGTAGTACACGTAAAGAGGCGGCAAGATCGCAAGAAAAGCTTGATGTGTGCCCGTAACAATACATTATTTAAGATCATTTTGTATTTCTTAAGACAGGAGCTTCCCCTGTTGCAAGTCTGTGCGGTGTGCACTCTTTACACTGTCCGAGCGCTGCTCTCGCAGTTGACTCGTCATTGTTCCAAAAACACCACGTTATTAACATATCTTTAGAACATCGATTTTTTTTTTTTTTTTTTTTAAGTTTGTGAATCGATTAGAATCGTTAGAAGACAGAATCGCGATTGTAAATCGTGGCAAAGACACAATTACACTTCGGGAAAAGCAGAAATTCTTTTACCGTGATGTTGAGGATTCATTTGCTTGAAACAATGCTGATGAAAGCGGCCTAAAAGGGGCTTTTAGGTAGCTTAGAAATTTGTAAGGAAAACAATTTAGCATTGTAGAATTGCTTCGAGCGGCGTGTGGAGCCATGTAGACAGCGTGAGTGGGCGGGGCGAACTGCCGGAAAAGCTGTCCGTGCTAATAAACTGTCAATGAATGGAGGTTAGACTGCTGAATATATATACCTCTTATCGTTGATTGGCTGAGTGTTCTCCACTCGTGTTAATTATCTGAACGTGCTCCTCCCGAACTTTGTTAATAAAACATCATTTCATTGTACCCAAGAAAGGCGGTGGGTTACGGACAATCTTGGACTTGGGAACCTTGAATCGGGCACTTCACAAGCTCCCGTTCGAGATGTTAACGCAGAAATGCATTTTCGAATGCATCCGTCCCTGAGATTGGTTTGCAGCGATCGACCTCAAGTATGCGTACTTTCATGTCTCGATTCTTCCTCAACACAGGCCGTTTCTGCGCTTTGCTTTAGAGGGTTTGCTTTTGAGCCCTTCGGGCTGGCCCTGTCGCCTCGTGTCTTTATGAAAGTTGCGGATGCAGCCATTTTTCTCCTGAGAGAATGTGGCATTCGCATCCTCAACTACCTTGACGACTGGCTCCTTCTAGCCCACTCGCAAGAGCAGTTGTGCGAACACAGGGACATGGTGCTCAGGCACCTCAGTCTGTTGGGTCTTCATGTCAACTGGGACAAGAGCAAACTCTCCCCTATTCAGAGGATCTCTTATCTCTGTATGGAGCTAGACTTGGTCAACCAGACAGCGTGCCTCATGGAGGAGCGCGTCCAGTCAATGTTGAACTGCTTGAATTCGTTCGATGGCAGGACAGTGGCACCACTGAAACTTTTTCAGAGGCTCCTGGGACATATGGCAGCCGCAGCCACAGTAACGCCACTGGGGTTGCTTCATATGAGGCTGCTTCAACACTAGCTTCATGGCCGGGACCTGAGATGGGCGTGGCAGAGTGGCACATACTGGGTTGCAATCACCCTGCACTGTTGGCAAACCTTCGGCCCGTGGTCGGATCCTTTGTTTCTATGGGCAGGTGTTCCCCTGTAACAAGTGTCCAGGTATGCTGTGGTCTCCAAAGATGCTACAAGATGCTACTGGCTAGGGGGGGCACTTACAACGGGCATGCAGTATCGGGCATTTGGAAGGGTCCCCAACTGCATTGACACATCAACTGCCTCGAGTTGCTAGCAGTACGTCTTGCGCTAGGCCGCCGAGTTCTCACGACAGCCTGCGCTTCCAGGAGAGTGGCGACTCCATCCCCAGGCGGTCCAGCTGATTTGGAGGTGCTTCAGAGACTCACAGATAGATCTGTTTTCCTCTCTGGACACGTCGCACTGCCAGCTGTTCTATTCCCTGACCGAGGGAACTCTCGGCACTGATCGTTGTCGTTGAAGACAATACTCCTGTGTAGCATCTGGAGTCTCTCTGGACAGGATCAAAGATGAGTCGATTCCACTATAAACGTCAGAAAGCTTTTAGCCGCATATAAATTAGGTTCTGGTGCCAAGGAGTCTGAGGGAGATGGCATCTTGGACAGTTTTGTGGATTGGCCTAGGTAGAACAGACATAACATCGTTAGAATCCTGTGAGAACTTCAATCAGGACACAGTCTCTGAAATTGCCATCCTTGATCTTTCTTTCTTTCTTTCTTTCTTTCTTTCTTTCTTTCTTTCTTTCTTTCATTACTTTTCGTTATTCTTTATATACATGTATTCTTTATTTAGCTAGTCGTATGTATTCTTAGTATCAATTATTAAAACCATTGTATCCACGTTTGGTTGTCATTGTTGCCGCTCACAGAACATAGTCACTTTAATGTTCAGATCTAGCTACGAGCTCTCATAAGTATCTTTGAATACTTTAATTAATATCCTAATAGTTCGGAAAGTTTATTCTTCGTGGCCAGAAGGATAACCTCCCTTCCGAAGATTTGATAAAGAATAAAACTTCATGAGAGTTGATAAAAGATTGTACTGTTCATTCGTTAAATGAACGGATGAATTTTGAATGAATTCTTTAAAGGTTATTCTGTAATGATTTAATATATATATTCGTAGTTAACTGCAATACATTGTTGTTAACCATGTATATATTGCATAAATACCTAGGTTAGGTATTTCCCTTTTGGGTGATTTGGAGATTTAGAATTTAATCATAACCAGTTACGATTTATTATAAATAATTAAATATTAATACCCATAATTCCCTATTGAGCTAATTTTAATTTATTAACATCTTAGCCGAGTCGCTACACCTGACTGCATTGGCTTCCATCAAGAGGGTAGGGGACCTGCACGCATTTTCGGTCGACGAATCGTGCCTGGAATTCGGGGCGGCCAACTCTCACATGATCCTGACCTTATTGCATATGCATTTGTAGGAGTTTCCCTTTCAGGCGCAAAAGTTATGGGAGGAGAGTATTTAAATGAATCATGCGAGGGGATTTACAAAGGTTTGCGCTCGTCAATTTACTGGTGTTTGCGACATTATTTACCGCCCGTCTTAAAAAAAGCGCGTCTTAAACTAGACGCTAACTAGTAGATTGCGCTGGTCATTATGGAAATGATCCGGCTGCATCTGTGTTCTTTAATTTGCGCGTTGTCAGTAGATCACGAGCAGAACTGTCCACTTCCATCGGCGCTTTTATGGAATTGCGCTCTCACACTAATTTGCCCTGTTTAGTAAATCTGGCCCCTAGTATTCAGCCCAGTTAAGTGATGTTGTGTGGCTTTTCAAAAAGTCAGAGAACGGAGGTACAGTATCATCTGGATGGAGAGTGAACTGTACTGATCCCAACGTTCCCCTGACCTTAGTTCATGTTTCCTGTTTGGTTATTTTTTTGGGAACTGATTTCTCAGGAACTGTTGTAAGTCACAGTAGGTTGAGTTTGATGGGAAAGAATATCACAAAACAGATTAAGACCTTTTAAGATAAATTATTAGTGGATTTAGTATTTTCTATGTTTGATAAGGAGGATCAGTGAAAATAACGAACTAAAATGACAAACTAATCCTGTGCCTTTCAGTAATGTTTATGACAAAGCTGCTGTCAAATAGTTTAAATTATGACAATAATAAATTGTTTACATTTATTTCAAAGTCAAATATTTCTTATTCCTTCTTACAGAGCCTGATAGATTAAGTTTACCCTTAAATGTTTAAGTAGCTATTAATTCAGCTGTTAGTACATGATTATTCATGTACTGTTATTGTAAAGTGTTACCCATCTCATGCCTGCAGTACACACACAACAAGGTTGAGTTCTGGAGAGCCGTCGAAACGTATTCCGAGGATGAAGCCAACCCATCACACCACTAACCTGTGAGGTCTAATAACTACAAAGTTGACCTTCCTGATCCCAATCTCCCACATGACCTTTCCCTTACATTCACACTCCACCAACGGAGCAGCTCTCCTGACAATAACCTTGTCTTACAACTCCCTCAGGTTTCACTCTCCATCTCTCTTATTTTTACCCAATTGTTAATTTCTTTGTTCAGTTCTTTCTATCCTTTCTTCTCTCCAGCACACAATTGTTCTCTCAGGCTCTCCTTCTCTTCCCCTTAGACTCATTACTGTTATACGCATCTCTCTCTCAGAACCCCTGTAGTTCTGGACCTGTAGTCTCTCTCCTCATTATTGCTCTTCTAGCATTCTCAGACTGAGTTGTGTGTCTTTTTCTTCTGTCATACAAGGATGAACGCAAACTCCCACAGTACCTCCACAAGACAGTGCAACATCACAAGACTGAACAGTATTTATATCCTTTTTTATCTTTTAATTCTGTCAAACTAGTGAATCTGTTTCATAAAGATCTGGGATGCTCAGGTTTTAAATCCCAGAATATTATGTACTTTTCGAGTTTGTACTTCAAACAGTACAGTATGTTACAGTATTTATTCATTTTTGTTAATGTTGTAACTGTTCAGGTCCATTAAATAACATTAACAGATCCAACTTTTGATTTTAACGATGTATTAAGAAATGTTGAAATTAACATTAATTAAGATTAACAAAGAACTCTGAAAATGAAATTTTTGGTTCATGTTAACTAATGTAAAAAAGGAATCTTATTGTACAGTGTTATCAATTATTCTTTTTAAAGTCAGCAGCACTATTCAGATACAATTATCATTCATTTTTTTATTTTTTTATTATTTCTCTTTTTACAGCAGTAGTACTTAAACCACCAACTGTTATATTACCAGGAAAGTTTGCAAAGAGGTCTATATCCATAACAAAGGCAGTGCAACAGCAAATTTTGGATGAGATTAAAATCATAAAGTACATCAATGAAACAAAAATGTACCTTACCTCTTCGGGGAAATCTAGTCAGTCTAGGTCTGACTAAGGCTATATTTATAGTTTTCATGACCACTTTCTCTGATCCTTTTATTTATTTATTTTCATGAGGCACCAGTCATATTTATGAAAAAAATCAAGCTCAAGCTCTCTGGGTGCATATTTCCACCATCATTGGGATGTAGTAATAGGAGTGTAGTAATTGGAATATACGCTTTCTAATAGATGTTGAAATATTGCATCTGTAATTTATATGAAATGCACTTAAACTAAAAATAAAAATGCCCTGGTAACTTTATTGTCAGCCTCAGTCCTCAGACATAACCGCAAGTCACAAGCAGCATGTTTTAACCACTTTATGTACTTTAATAACCAGTAGTGGGTTAAGATTTTTCTTCCTTTTGGTGTTCCATAGTCCAATGCACATTGAATTCAATATTAATAAAATAGTCAAAATTTTATAGAGCAGATTTCTGATATATATCATGTCTTATATCTTGCCTAGAGCACCAAGTGAGCCAGAAATGTCTCTGGTCATCAAAATAATAATAAAAAATAGCTTCATCATGTCCCATGATGCTTCTGGCCTCTAATATTGTTTTTAAAATCCCCATCCTTCACTAAGGCCCTGTTTACACCTGGTATCAAAATGGTTTCTTATTGAAATTTTGTGAACATTTCTCATTTTGGGTCATGAATGTGCATGCAGTTTTAACACATAGATGTGTTTTGAAAAGACTGTACAAATTTTTGTTGCATTGATTGTGTTAGTACAAATACTGTAGAAATAAATACAACTTACAGTGAGTAAAAATAATGCACTATAAAAATGAAAAAAAAAAAAAAAATTATATTATATTATACTTTTTAGTCTTTTTATATATATATATATATATATAGCCGATACATACTGTGATGGAACGGCTGCCTCCTTCTTATTATAAGCGCCACTCCGTCCCTTAAATCATTGCCTGTGGAACAAAAGTGGGTGTTTCTAAATTTATGGGTGTTTTCAAACTGGTGGGTGTTTATAAATCATGCAATGAAAACGATGCCCTTCACCCGACTCGACCCCACCCCTAAACCCTACCCTCACTGTGATGTGGTCAGGTAATGCGGTCGAAAACGCCCCTTTGTTTATGGCCTCACCCCACTGATTTGGTAACTCCTATTACTGTCCTGCAGAGACCTATTCTTGCCAGGAGTGGGTATGAGAAAGAGGAGGGGCGCGATAACAACCAGGACTGGCCTCGCGTGATGAGGCACACCTGAATTAAATAGAGCCTTGTCACTTCACCTGTTAAATGCAAAATGTGACTCTCCTCGAGAGACCAGTCTCTTTCCCCCATGCATGCACACTGGTGTCCTCGTAGGCCCAGGAGGGGAGCGGGGAGGGATTCCCACACCACCAAAGCTACAGAGTTACCGGATTCAAATTCCAAGGTAGGATCACGACACGCCACCGTTGGGCTCAAATGCCGCGGTCCCAGGGAAGCCGAGCTGCTACAGAAGCTGATGCCCCTCGTGCCCGGACTGAAGAGGCGAGCGTGTGCGGCCATAAAATATGTGGGGCTAATTGACCCCTAAGACAATAGAAATAACACAATCGAAATAGATGGAAATACTAAATTTCTTACGTATTTTATATATTTTTTAGTCTTTGACAAGGTACAAGGTTTTCTGTTCTTCTTGTTTTTTTACATGAATCTTTAGTGTTTTTCATAATGTTCGAT
Source organism: Coreius guichenoti (assembly GCA_039654105.1). Lineage (NCBI taxonomy): Eukaryota > Metazoa > Chordata > Actinopteri > Cypriniformes > Gobionidae > Coreius > Coreius guichenoti. The sequence goes on along the minus strand of CM077175.1, from coordinate 27,327,253 downwards.
TTCTGGTAAAATGCATGGAAATCGATTTGACCCCAACACAAATGGAGTACCGAGATTTTTAACACAACAGGAGGGTTTTAACATTACTCTTACAATCGTGGCTCTAGCAAATGCTTTCTTTCCAAATGCATTTATGAAATGACAAAAACTACAATTGCAGTCTTCAAGCTGCCAGTGCTAAATCTGTAGTGTCCTCAAGTACAGCCCCCTGAGATTGCCAACATTTCCTGACTGGGGCAAGAGCAAAGGTGAAGAGGCTTTATTTGAGCTGCGGGAAAGAGATAGCACAACTGACAGCCCAGGCTAAAGGCTTGTGTCCCTGAACAGTCACAGCAGCTGTGATAGCATTGTGTTCCCTGAGATCTGTGTGCCTGAGCCGGCCAACACACTGCCTATGTGTCTTTTTCTCTTATTCGAATTTGACAGTTTTCTCTTTTTATGACATCTTTCCAGGTGGCGCAGGACGTGACCAAATGTCCACACAGGCCTTTGTCATTCTCCCAGTGGACGCTACTGTAGTCTTGATTCAAATGACAGTTACAGACCATGTTTTGGTTGCCAAATAGCAGCTTAAATTGTCTCTTTTAGTGGCTCTTAACAAAAATGACTTGGAGTAGCACTTGCCCCACAGGAATGATCAACTTTTTGAAAATTATTATTAAATAATGGTTTATGCTATAGGAGAAAACCATGATATTAAATGTTGTCTGTATGCAGTAACGTATGCTATTGTATATATCAGTCAACACTGGCTATTTAGTAATTTTTTTTTTTACATTTATATTAGCTTGGCTGCTCTCTCTCTCTCTCTCTCTATATACACTCACCTAAAGGATTATTAGGAACACCTGTTCAATTTCTCATTAATGCAATTATCTAATCAACCAATCACATGGCAGTTGCTTCAATGCATTTAGGGGTGTGGTCCTGGTCAAGACAATCTCCTGAACTCCAAACTGAATGTCAGAATGGGAAAGAAAGGTGATTTAAGCAATTTTGAGCGTGGCATAGTTGTTGGTGCCAGACGGGCCGGTCTGAGTATTTCACAATCTGCTCAATTACTGGGATTTTCACGCACAACCATTTCTAGAGTTTACAAAGAATGGTGTGAAAAGAGAAAAACATCCAGTATGCGGCAGTCCTGTGGGCGAAAATGCCTTGTTGATGCTAGAGGTCAGAGGAGAATGGGCCGACTGATTCAAGCTGATAGAAGAGCAACTTTGACTGAAATAACCACTCGTTACAACCGAGGTATGCAGCAAAGCATTTGTGAAGCCACAACACGCACAACCTTGAGGCGGATGGGCTACAACAGCAGAAGACCCCACCGGGTACCACTCATCTCCACTACAAATAGGAAAAAGAGGCTACAATTTGCACGAGCTCACCAAAATTGGACAGTTGAAGACTAGAAAAATGTTGCCTGGTCTGATGAGTCTCGATTTCTGTTGAGACATTCAGATGGTAGAGTCAGAATTTGGCGTAAACAGAATGAGAACATGGATCCATCATGCCTTGTTACCACTGTGCAGGCTGGTGGTGGTGGTGTAATGGTGTGGGGGATGTTTTCTTGGCACACTTTAGGCCCCTTAGTGCCAATTGGGCATTGTTTAAATGCCACGGCCTACCTGAGCATTGTTTCTGACCATGTCCATCCCTTTATGACCACCATGTACCCATCCTCTGATGGCTACTTCCAGCAGGATAATGCACCATGTCACAAAGCTCGAATCATTTCAAATTGGTTTCTTGAACATGACAATGAGTTCACTGTACTAAAATGGCCCCCACAGTCACCAGATCTCAACCCAATAGAGCATCTTTGGGATGTGGTGGAACGGGAGCTTCGTGCCCTGGATGTGCATCCCACAAATCTCCATCAACTGCAAGATGCTATCCTATCAATATGGGCCAACATTTCTAAAGAATGCTTTCAGCACCTTGTTGAATCAATGCCACGTAGAATTAAGGCAGTTCTGAAGGCGAAAGGGGGTCAAACACAGTATTAGTATGGTGTTCCTAATAATCCTTTAGGTGAGTGTATATATATATATATACACTATATTGCCCAAAATTTTGGGACGCCTACCCTTACTTTAATGTCATCCCATTCTTAATCCGCAGGGTTTAATATATACTTGGCCCACCATTTGCAGCTATAACAGCTTCAACTCTTCTGGGAAGGCTTTCCACAAGGTTTAGGAGTGTGTTTATGGGAATTTTTGACCATTCTTCTAGAAGCGCATTCGTGAGGTCAGGCACTGATGTTGGACGAAAAGGCCTGGCTCGCAGTCTCCGCTCTAATTCATCCCAAAGGTGTTGAGGTCAGGACTCTGTGCAGGCCAGTCAAGTTCCTCCACGCCAGACTCGCTCATCCATGTCTTTATAGACCTTGCTTTGTGCACTGGTGCGCAGTCATGTTGGAACAGGAAGGGGCCATCCCCAAACTCTTCCCACACAGTTGGGAGCATGAAATTGTCCAAAATATCTTGGTATGCTGAAGCTTTAAGAGTTCCTTTCATTGGAACTAAGGGGCCAAGCCCAACCCCTGAAAAACAACCCCACATCATAATCTCCCCTCCACCAAACTTTACACTTGACACAATGCAGTCAGGCAAGAACCGTTCTCCTGGCAACTGCCAAACCCAGACTAGTCCATCGGATTGCCAGACAGAGAAGTGTAATTCATCACTCCAGAGAACACGTCTCCACTGCTCTATAGTCCAGTGGCGGCGTGCTTTACACCACTGCATCCGACACTTTGCATTGCACTTGGTGATGTAAGGCTTGGATGCCTTGGAAACCCATTCCATGAAGCTCTCTACGCACTGTTCTTGAGCTAATCTGAAGGCCACACGAAGTTTGGAGGTCTGTAGCTATTGACTCTGCAGAAAGTTGGCGACTTCTGCTCACTGTGTGCCTTAGCATGCGCAGACCCCTTTATGTGATTTTACGTGGTCTACCACTTTGTGGCTGAGTTGCTGTTGTTCCCAATTGCTTCCACTTTGTTATAATACCACTAACAGTTGACCGTGGAATATTTAGTAGTGAGGAAATTTCACGAATGGACTTATTGCACAGGTGGCAACCTATCACGGTACCACACTTTAATTCACTGAGCTCCGGAGAGCAATCCATTCTTTCACAAATGTTTGTAGAAGCAGCCTGCATGCCTAGGTGCTTGATTTTATACACCTGTGGCCATGGAAGTGATTGGAACACCTGAATTCAATGATTTGGAGGGGTGTCCTAATTCTTTTGCCAGTATAGTGTCTATATAGCACATATATACTCATAATATACATTATAAAGCATAATTGTCTGCCCTAATTTTTAGGACAAATCTACAGAATTTGGCAGAATGGATTTTAAAAACTAAATATTGTCTTAAAATGTGTCAATCTTGTATTAATTTAAGTTTATAAAATTAACTAATAAACAAAACTTTCTTTGACATATAGGTATTAAGCTCCCTTTTAACATAACAAATGTTTATGAAAACAAATTTGAAAACTTTACCTAAGGAATTTCTGCAATGTCAGATGAAAAGACCTTTCTATAAAGAACCACACACCAACTCAAGAACCTTATATAGCAACAAATATTTCTTTCTCAAACAGTGTTCTTGGCTGTTCCTAAAGGTGCTCCGAAGAACCATTATTTTAAAGAGAGCAGATTGTACTTTTCAAAGACTCAGATGTTGCCAAACTTTTCAGTTCCCGAGTCAACACTATTGTTGCCCCAAAATTGGCAGTACAGCTACAAACACAGCTTTGCACACAAAGGGGCTCAACACAGGAATATATGAGAATGTTTTTATCATCTGAGGGAGCTACTGCGAGCAGATTTACTGTCATCCATCTTTTGAACTATGGCAGCTAGAGGCTGTGCCTTTAATGAAAAAGAAATTAACAAAGTAGATACAAAAAAAGGGATAAACTTAAGTATTCTGACTGCACATAACTCCATATCACTATGTTGTTTTCTTTGGTAAGTCTGCCCAACTCAAACACATTTTAGTCTGCTGTGTTTGTGTTAGATAGTGAAATGAAAACGCTGTAAATACCATGCGTTTCTGCAGGCTAATATGGAAATCCACACATACTGTGAGCAGGATTGCCAGAAGCAAACAATCATAATTCTTCACATCACTATTAAAATCTTCACCACTGCAATGTTTAGATATGGATGAAACCCTATACTGACTCAATACTGATCCCTTTCAGCTAAAATAATCCAAATATATAACATATACTCACACAAGATTAAATATGGAACAGCAGTCTAGGCAGGTTTAAGTGCAAATGGTTTCTCTCTATCTCTTTTTTTTTCTTTCTTTCTTTTTTTTTTGTAGGTGGGACCATCTGGTGGGTCCTTGTGTTAGGTAGAACCACGCAGCAGACGTGACCTCTGTGTAATGTGCATGAGATATGACCCACACACAGATATGGCCTGAAGTAGATCGCCCCTCAGGACAGCTTGAGGTGAGCTCTGCACCCACCATGAGTGACAGGTGTGGGAGGATGGGCACCTCAACCCACAGCCTGCTGAAAATAGCGCCACACCACCCAGCTGTTCTTTTGAGAACAGAGAGAGTGTCATTCTTGGTTCCATATGTGGGATCTTTGAGATCATTTCGGCTGGCCCACAGTTTTTAAATGTTTTTGATACAGTAAAATATTGCCAGTTATATGTCTGTTTTTGCTCCGACAAACAAAAATAGTGCCAAACAAAGCCAAGCAGTTTTAGCTATCACCAGAGTTGGGCAAGTTACTTCCAAAATGTAATACATTATATATTACTACTTACTGTCATTTGAAAGTAATTAGTTACATCACGTTAATATTACTGTCTCTGAATTGTAATGCATTACACTACATTTCTGTTACTTTTGAGTTACTTTGACCAAAATAACTACAGAAGTATGACTAGGCATTCTAAAATGCTAAAATGTAGTTTATTGCTGCTCATTATACATCCAGTGGAGGGTGATGTGGTATAGCATAATGACTGTGTAGGAAGGCTCATGGCGCAATTCAATAAGTAACAATCACTGTCAGAATCACAAAAGTAGACAAACAATCAAAGTCTGGTAAAATATGGTAGAGATACCAAACACAATAGAGCTAGAGCCCACTATAATGCAAACTATAGCCTAATGTCATGGCAAGATGCACAACCTCTTTTTCTTTTCTTTTCTTTTCGTTTCTATTCTTTTATTTTCTTTTAATTCCCTTAAATATCCCTTCCTTGCTGAAAAGTTCCTTGCTGAAAAATCCAGCATCGCTGGTCACCAGCATAAGGTATGTTTTGCACGCTGGGACCAGCATAGGATGCTGGTTGCTGGTTTTCTGGATCCCAGCATGGGATGCTGGTGTGCTGGTGAACCAGCATAAGGTATGTTTTGCATGCTGGGACCAGCTTGGGATGCTGGTGTGCTGGTGGACCAGCATATGTTGTCTTTTGGGTGCTGGTATGGTCCCAGCACTTATTTGTTACATATCACGTTTCTTAGTGTGTGTTCGTAGCTAAAGACCAAGACAATTTTCCAAATTAATTTTAATAAATTATTTAATAAAGAAAAACACATGTTGCTGGTAACGTTTACACAGTGAAATGAAAGAACACATCCGGGGATTTGAACTGTACTTGGCTAGATGTGAACTTTGAATTGGAACAGTACTTGGGCAGCGACTGATGACGTTTCACAAGTCCACAAGAACACAAGTACAGACAAGAACACATATTGAGAAACGGCCAGGGTGTTTCACATTCCATGACTTTACTCTGCGACATCTCTGTCTGGTACGCAAACTACGAGTAGTACAAACACTCACGAGTAGTGATAAGGAAATAACGCAAGATTGGAGACTGGAGTTCTCACGCGAGACTGGAATTGTCATTAAAAATGATATCCTGCAAGAAGCTTGCGATCCAAATTGTCTGTGCGCTGATTTGCAGCAAAAAGGAGAAAAAGAAAAAAAAGATTATAGAGGAGGAAATTGTTGGGGAGACTAAGGGAGCAAGGATAGTGTGTTCTGCGAAGAGAGTTGGAGGTAAATAAATATTTTTGCAATGTGCTGCTGTTGCGGCTGGTCAAGCAAATGTTTGTGCTTTGTTTCTGTTTGATATAATTGTAAATACATCTATTAAAATACTGATATTCTGGTCTATAACTCCTCCCCGAACTTCCCTCTGCCCTGTATCTTGCCCTCTCATTGGCTGCAGGTCATCGGCGATGTAATTTTCAGTCAGAACACATTTCACACAGCAGGATTTTGAATCGCCAACAGGTCCAGATATTTAGCATGCCAAATATCTCACGAGCGTCTGTGACTTGTCGGTGACTCTCTCAGATCACGTCTTTGATAATTCAACGAGTACTGATTTGCCTCCGATTTGGGGCATTTGTCGGCGATTTCACGAAAATCGAAAAGTGTGAAATCGGGCCTAAAATCGTGCAGCGTGAACTCGGCATAAAGTGACCGTGCCTTTAGTTATGGTAAGTTCGATTAGTTTCAGTGAATCAGTTCAAACTGTCAGTTTTAATAATAAAAAAGATTCAAAGTCAAAATTCAAAATGTTCTACCATAGCATTTCTCATGTAGTACAATATATACGGTAACACTTCATAATAACTGCATTAAGCAGTAACTATTAAGCATGTTAAGCATTAGTAAATAGTTCATTCATCATTTATAAAGCATTAATAGACATTAATAAGCAGTTTATAAATACAGCTATAAATGCTTTATTCTTGATTTATAAGCATATTTATAATGTGTTTAATAATTGTATTTTCATACTTTATTAATGATCAATTTATCATTTCTAAATCATGTATTACATTATTTACAAACCAGTTAATTAGAAGTTGTCAGTGGTTCATAAGATCATTTAGAAAGTGTAAGTAAAGGATTAATAAACTATTTAAATGTACATTTATACATCTTATTATTTAGACATATAAAAATAGTTACTCAGTGTGTTAATAAATGCTTTATTAACATGCATTCCTACTGTAATTCATGATTAATTCAGGTAGTTATAAAACATTTAGTAATTGTCAGTTAACTATTTTTGTGAGCTCATCTAAAGTGAGGACTATTTATGCCTCATAAAGCTTTTACAAAGGAGATTTAAAGGCTCAGTTTTCTTCTGCACTGCTGTTCTCTAATGTTTTAAAGTTAGTACTGAGGTAGTTTTGACACTGCAAAATATTTTATTATATTACTATTGTTTTATACAAATTTTATTTGTTGTATTTTGGCACTCATGTAATCCACTGGTAATTTTTTATTCAGCAATGTTTACACTTTACAGAAATGTATTTTTATATCAGATTGCAGAGGCTTAGTTTCATTTTACTGCACAGTTATGTTTTCTGGAGGTGTACAAGAATTGTATTTTTCTATGACACTGAAGAGGTTGCCTTTTACGGAGTGTCTATTTACACCAAGTGCAAATAGCGTGCCTTGTTGGCAAGTGCTATTCGCACTAGCTCCGCCTAACAATGTCTGGTTGGGCCAAACAAGATAAAAAAAATCCCACATATTTCAATGTCTTCAGTGGTGTAGTCAGTAAAGCGTAAGGATTAAGGATTTTGGCTTTGACGCGATCGAATCCGCCTTTTGCCGAGCTCGCTCTTCTCCCTTTTCCCATCACATATCACTCTGGAAAGGCGTTTACTTTCAATACAAATTAAGAAAATGTTCTAAAAATGGAAATAAAGTGCCTAACGAAATGTTTAATAATAATAAAATCATTTATTGGGTAGGGTTACAGTGGGGAGAACAAGAATTTGATACACTGCCGATTTTGCAGGTTTTCCTACTTACAAAGCATGTAGAGGTCTGTAATTTGTATAATAGGTACACTTCAACTGTGAGAGACGGAATCTAAAACAAAAATCCAGAAAATCACATTGTATGATTTTTAAATAATTAATTTGCATTTTATTGCATGACATGAGTATTTGATCACCTACCAACCAGTAAGAATTCTGGCTCTCACAGACCTGTTAGTTTTTCTTTAAGAAGCCCTCCTGTTCTCCACTCATTACCTGTATTAACTGCACCTATTTGAACTCATTACCCGTATAAAAGACACCTGTCCACACACTCAATCAAACAGACTCCAACCTCTCCACAATGGCCAAGACCAGAGAGCTGCGTAAGGACGTCAGGGATAAAATTGTAGACCTGCACAAGGCTGGGATGGGCTACAGGACAATAGGCAAGCAGCTTGGTGAGAAGGCAACAACTGTTGGCGCAATTATTAGAAAATGGAAGAAGTTCAAGATGACGGTCAGTCTCCCTCAGTCTGGGGCACCATGCAAGATCTCACCTCGTGGGGCATCAATGATCATGAAGAAGGTGAGGGATCAGCGCAGAACTACACGGCAGGACCTGGTTAATGACCTGAAGAGAGAAGAAAAAGAAAACCATTAGTAACACACTACGCCGTCATGGATTAAAATCCTGCAGTGCACGCAAGGTCCCCCTGCTCAAGCCAGCGCATGTCCAGGCCCGTCTGAAGTTTGCCAATGACCATCTGGTTGATCCAGAGGAGGAATGGGAGAAGGTCATGTGGTCTGATGAGACAAAAATAGAGCTTTTTGGTCTAAACTCCACTCGCCGTGTTTGGAGGAAGAAGAAGGATGAGTACAACCCCAAGAACACCATCCCAACCGTGAAGCATGGAGGTGGAAACATCATTCTTTGGGGATGCTTTTCTGCAAAGGAGACAGGACGACTGCACCGTATTGAGGGGAGGATGGATGGAGCCATGTATCGCGAGATCTTGGCCAACAACCTCCTTCCCTCAGTGAGAGCATTGAAGATGGGTCGTGGCTGGGTCTTCCAGCATGACAACGACCTGAAACACACAGCCAGGGCAACTAAGGAGTGGCTCCGTAAGAAGCATCTGAAGGTCCTGGAGTGGCCTAGCCAGTCTCCAGACCTGAACCCAATAGAAAATCTTTGGAGGGAGCTGAAATTCCGTGCCCAGCGACAGCCCTGAAACCTGAAGGATCTGGAGAAGGTCTGTATGGAGGAGTGGACCAAAATCCCTGCTGCAGTGTGTGCAAACCTGGTCAAGAACTACCGGAAACGTATGATCTCTGTAATTGCAAACAAAGGTTTCTGTACCAAATATCAAGTTCTGCTTTTCTGATGTATTAAATACTTATGTCATGCAATAAAATGCAAATTAATTTCTTAAAAATCATACAATGTGATTTTCTGGATTTTTGTTTTAGATTCCGTCACTCATAGTTAAAGAGTACCTATGATAAAAATTACAGACCTCTACATGCTTTGTAAGTGGGCAAACCTGAAAAATCGGCAGTGTATCAAATACTTGTTCTCCCCACTGTAGGTGTAGGTGTAGGGAGGGCTTTTATTGTCTCATTAAGGAGGCATCCATTTAATAATTTTAATAAATATAATCATATACACTCTATTATTGCATCCTGTTAATGTACAACAATACTGAGGTGCAAATAGTATGTATCTGTCAAAATAAAGTATCAATTGCATGTAATTACTATTTACACATATTGCAAAGAACTGCTACTTTTACATGGTGTAAATAGAATATATCACTATTTTCACTTAGTATGCTATTTTACTTAGTAAACAGAATCTACAGCTATTTGCACTTAGTGTAAATATCATCTATGGCTTAGAAAATGTTATTTTCACTTAGTGTAAATAGAATCTAGTTGCTATTTACACTTGGTGTAAATGGCATCTATCGCTATTTGCACTTAGTGTAAATATTAATTATCGCTAAGAAAATATGCTATTTTCACTGAGTGTAAATAGAATCTAGTTGCTATTTACACTTGGTGTAAATAGCATCTATCGATATTTGCACTTAGTGCAAATAGCCACTGCCTTATTTTTAATTTTATATCAAGTTACCAGTTGTACAGTTTCATTTTTTTGCATTTTGAAGTAAATATTTCTATGTTCTGTATCACTCTGTTATGTTTGTTTCCTTTTTCTGTTTAGAAGATAACCAAGCCTTTAAATCTCCTTTGTAAAGCTTTTATGAGGCATAAATAGTCCTCACTTTAGATGTTTTAACTGACAACTACTAAATGTTTTATAACTACCTGAATTAATCATGAATTACAGTAGGAATACATGTTAATAAAGCATTTATTAACATACTGAGTAACTATTTCTATATGTCTAAATAATATGTATAAATGTACATTTAGATTAGATTTAGTTTATTAATCCTTTACTTACACTTTCTAATTGATCTTATGAACCACTGACAACTCCTAAATAACTGGTTTGTACATAATGTAATACTTAATTTAGAAATTATAAATTGATCATTTATAAAGTATGAAAATACAATTATTAAATACATTATAGATATGCTTATAAATCAAGAATAAAGCATTTATAGCTGTATTTATAAACTGCTTATTAATGTCTATTAATGCTTTATAAATGATGAATTAACTATTTACTAATGCTTAACTAATGCTTAATATCATGCAGTTATTATGAAGTGTTACCTTTTCCTTCTGTTTCTGTTGTGAAATTGTCTGGGGAAATATGCCTTATTTTTAACTTTTTGATTTTACTTCTTGCATGAAACATATTGAATCTAGGCAGCATTGCCTGTGTGGTTAAAACGATGGTTCCTCATACTGAAAAATATCACCCCTTTAAGCCATTTCAGAGCAAGCATGAGTTTATTAACAGCTGAAGAAAAAAGCAGGTATTCAGAGGAAAGAAATGCTCATTAAAGCAATATCAAGTCTTTGCTCCAGTACATGTCTATTTCCTTTCAATAGATCTCCCCTTTTTAAAGTAGGAATAAAGATAGATATCTTGGAGACACAACTAATAAGACACAGTAAAGCTGAACCTCATTTTAATTTCAGAGATTCAGGAAAGTATGTGAAGAACACACCAAAGAGGATCATTTCATACCTCTATGACAGATGGCAGCTTTTATAGCCTCATAAATGCTTCCTGTACAGCCACAGTCATCCAGGTTTTTATCGAGGAGAAACCATCACAACATCATATAACCTTTCAAAGGACATTGAGTTAATAATTGTATTTTTAATGAAAATAAACTGTGATTATATGAATTGGATGAAGATGAATTGGCTTAACAGGATATGGAAGGATTTTGTTAAATCTACTAGCTATTAAATCGTACTCTCTTACATTTATTTATTTATTTTCCACTATCATCATGTTCAGATGTCTTGAGCTAATGACATCTGTAAACCAGCTGTAGGAGGCAAGTGATTGAGCACATTTTTTTAACCAATCAATCTATAGCAACGTGAGGTCAAGTGTCTTGCTCAAGGACACAATGTTAATAGCTTATGAGTCAACCCGGCGCACCTGACCAGATGTTTAAGCACTGTCATACCAGGAGCGTAACATAACCTGAAATTGTTGTGTAAATGGTTTATGTATCACCATTAATGTCTTCCCGCTGAGTGGTTGATGTTGTGGATTTGCAGGTAATTAATAATGTTATTAAGTAGCAAGGTGAAATGTTAAATTGTGCAAATGAAAACGTCTCGGTTACGTATGTAACCCTCGTTCCCTGAAGGAGGGAACGGAGACGTACGTAGGAACTGACCGACGAATCGGGGATCATTTTCAGAGACCAATCTACTTCGAGTGTATAAAAACGAGCCAATAATGTTGGCATGCTGTCCACGCACCGCCCCGCAGCGCGGGTATAAATACGGAAGTGGAATACCGCATCCTCGCTTTACCAACTGAGGAGCCGAAAAGTGACTCGGCCCTTCAGTGGAAGCATAGCACCTGGCGACGGGACATATGTCTCCGTTCCCTCCTTCAGGGAACGAGGGTTACATACGTAACCGAGACGTTCCCTTTCAGTCGGTCACGTTCGACGTACGTCGGAACTGACCGACGAATTGGGGATCCCTACCAACACGCCAGGGAGGCTGGCCCTTCCAGCGCCGTGCTTGAGCTCGCTGGAGTGCTCCTAGGTTTAAGCAGGAGTCAGGGCTCCAAGCAGGGAAGGTCCGTCACTGCTGTTTCTGCAAGACCCACTCAGTGTGACTATTGGATAACGCTGGGAAAGCGTGCCTGTCTCAGGGAGACGGAACGCTGCGGAGCCACTTCCTCCAGGGGAGGAGAGGTGGAATACTCATAAGGACTAACCTAGCAGGGTAGTGCAACATATGGCAGTCCCTGGGGCGGATCCAACCTGGTCCCAGGGGGAAAGAGCACCACCAGAGACGACAGAGCGAGCTCTGTCAAGGGAAAGACACGGGGCTAGCCGAGTAGGGTAGCGGGTACCGTGGAGAATACACATATGGGGTCGCCGTAGGGACCGCTACATATGGAACCCAGCCTACACACACGTTCCACAAGCATACGGGTGACGAAGGGGTGACGGAGGAGCTCGACAGGGTTAGCCATTTCTGGGGAACACAACTGGAGACAATAGACGCACGTATCCGGCCCAGCGGGCGGGAGTGGCGTTGCAAGCCGACACAAGAACGGGCACTTCGCGCCTACTGGCCACTGGGGGCGAGTACACGGGAAGAAACCGGCTCTACACTGAGGCTATAAAATCTAGCGAACGTGTTAGGTGTCGCCCAGCCCGCAGCTCTACATATATCTGTCAGCGAGGCGCCTTGAGCCAGCGCCCAGGAGGAAGCCACACTCCTGGTTGAGTGTGCTTGCAACCCGAACAGGCAAGGCACGTCTTGCGATTGGTACGCTAAGACGATAGCATCCACTATCCAGTGGGCTAACCTCTGCTTGGAGACAGCCTTTCCCTTCTGCTGGCCTCCGTAACAGACGAAGAGCTGCTCTGAGGTCCTAAAGCTTTGAGTCCGGTCAACGTAAGAGCGAAGAGCGCGGACGGGACATAACAAAGCCAGGGCTGGGTCTGCCTCCTCCGAGGGGAGCGCTTGCAGGTTCACCACCTGGTCCCGGAAGGGAGTGGTGGGAACCTTGGGCACGTATGCGTTGACCGAAAGTGCGTGCAGGTCCCCTACCCTCTTGATGGAGGCCAATGCAGTCAGGAGTACTGTCTTTATGGACAGAATTTTTAACTCTACAGACTGCAAAGGCTCAAAGGGAGGGCTCTGAAGTGCTCTGAGCACCAGAGTTAAATCCCAAGAGGGTATCGAGTGTGGACGAGGAGGATTTAGTCTCCTCGCACCTCTGAGGAACCTGACGATTAGGTCGTGCTTCCCTAAGGACTTACCTTCAACTGCGTCGTGATACGCCGCTATTGCTGCGACGTACACTTTGAGGGTGGAGGGAGACAGCCTTCACTCCAGCCCATCTTGCAGGAAAGAAAGCACGTCACTAACCGAACACCTTCAGGGGTCTTCCCGGCGGGAAGAGCACCACTCAACAAACAGGTTCCACTTCAGGGCATAGAGGCGCCTCATAGAGGGGGCTCTAGCAGAAGCGATGGTGTCTGCCACCGCTTGTGGCAGGCCACCTAGAACCTCCGCGTCCCGTCCAGGGACCAGACATGGAGTTTCCAGAGGTCTGGACGCAGGTGCCATAGAGTGCCCCGTCCCTGAGAAAGCAGGTCCTTCCTCAGGGGAATCGGCCAGGGAGGGGCTGTTGAGAGGAGTGTGAGTTCGGGGAACCAGGTCCGGTTGGGCCAGTAGGGCGCAACTAGCAAGACCTGCTCCTCGTCCTCCCTGACCTTGCACAGAGTCTGTGCGTGAAGGCTCACTGGGGGAAACGCATATTTGCGTAGGTCCCGGGGCCAGCTGTGCGCCAGTGCATCCGTGCCAAGGGTGCCCCCGGTCAGGGAATAGTACAACTGGCAATGGGTCGAGTCCAGAGAGGCGAACAGGTCTACCTGCGCGGCTCCGAAAAGGTCCCATATCAGCTGGACGCTCCGGGGGTGGAGTCGCCACTCTCCCGGAGGTGTCGACTGATGAGAGAGCTCGTCGGCTGTCTGGTTCAGCGCACCAGGGATGTGAATGGCCCGAAGCGACCTCAGATGCTTCTGACTCCACAGGAGGAGATAGCGGGCAAGTTGCATCATGCGACGGGAGCGTAGGCCACCCTGGCGGTTGATGTACGCAACGGACGCAGTGCTGCTCATACGGACCAGTACGTGCTTGCTCTGAAGCGGCTTTTTGAGGAGGCTTAGGGCAAGACATACTGCTAGCAACTCCAGGCAATTGATATGCCAATGCAGCTGGGGCCCCGTCCACAGACCCGAGACTGCATGCCCGTTGTACGTGGCCCCCCAGCCGGTGGATGAGGCATCCATGAAGACCACAGCATGCCTGGACACTTGTTCTAAGGGCACTCCTGCCCGTAGAAACGAAGGGTCTGACCACGGGCTGAAGGTTTGGCGACAGTACGGAATAACTGGGACCCGGTACTTGCCGCTCTGCCACGCCCATCTCGGGACCCGGCCATGAAGCCAGTGCTGAAGCGGTCTCATATGAAGCAATCCGAGCGGTGTTACCGCGGCTGCAGATGCCATATGCCCCAGGAGCCTCTGAAAATATTTCAGTGGGACCGCCGTCCTGCCTTTGAACGTATTCAAGCAGTTCAACACTGACCGGACTCGCTCCTCTGTGAGGCACTCAGTCTGGTTGACCGAGTCCAGCTCCATGCCGAGATAAGAGATCTTCTGTGTGGGACAGAGTTTGCCAACAGGCCCAACAGGCTGAGGTGACGAAGCACCAGGTCCCTGTGTTCGCACAACTGCTCCCGAGACTGGCCGAGTATGAGCCAGTCGTCGAGATAGTTGAGGATGCGAACGCCGCGTTCTCTGAGCGGAACAATGGCTGCCTCTGTGACTTTCGTGAAGAAAGGGCAAGACTTTGTACTGATATGCCCTCCCCTCGAAAGCAAAGCGTAGGAACGGTCTGTGTAGAGGAAGGATAGAGACATGAAAGTACGCGTCCTCCAGGTCGATCGCTGCAAACCAATCTCGGGGACGGATGCATTCGAAAATTTCTGCGTTAACATCCTGAACGGAAGCTTGTGCAGGGCCCGATTCAGGACACGCAGGTCCAAGATTGGTCGTAACCCACCCCCTTTCTTGGGTACAATGAAGTAGGGGCTGTAGAACCCCGACCTCATATCGGCTGGAGGAACCTGCTCGACCGCGTCCTTCGCCAGTAGGACATCGATCTCTGACCGCAAGACGTGGGCATCGCTGCTTCGCACGGAGGTGGCGAGAATGCCCCTGTACTTGGGGGGCCGGTACGCAAACTGAATCGCGTAGCCGAGTCTGATAGTACGGATGAGCCAGCGAGACGGCCTGGGGAGTGCTAGCCAGGCCCCCAGAGACCGTGCAAGCGGGACCAATGGCACCACAGACGTACCCGGGGTGGGGCAGCGAGGTGGAACGCTCAGACCCGACCCGGACGGCCAAGAGGCGACCCGGAGTGTTGTCTGACCATTCCAGGGTGGGGCAGTGTGTGGGAGAGAAGGCCCGGGGGTGTCCTCCAGCCTCACACCGCCCCCTGGCGAAAAGAGGGGGAGCCAGGAGTGGCAAGGCCCGGGGGCGTCGCATACAGCCGGCTTGGCCCTCTTGGGGCCCAGGGACAACGGAAACTGCTCTTTTATTGAAAATGTGGGTACCGCTGCACTCCGAAGAGCCAGTGGCAGAGTGATGTTGGCCCCCTGGTCCTCCTCCGGGGGGGGCAGGGGTGCGGACACCATCTCCCTCCGAGCAGACCCATCCATCCCTGGGCTGCGCAGTTCCTGCATCACGCCTGGGTCGGAACTACCCTCGTGCAGATCCTTTAGCACTTTGGCCTGGTAGACCTGCAGGAGCGCCATGGCATGCAGAGATGACGCGGCTTCCCCGCAGGCTGTGTAAGCCTTGCCCGTTAGGTTGGACGAGAACTTACACGCCCGGGAGGGGAGACGTGGGTTAGCCCGCCAGTCCGCAGCGGCCCTGGGACACAGTTGCATCGCCACGGACCGCTCGACTGGGGGAATCCCCACGTACCCCTTAGCCGCGCCACCATCGAGGGTAGTGAGGATGGAGGAGTCACTAGATCGGTTTCTGGTGCTATAGGGCGCCGTCCACAACTTTGTGAGCTCCTGATGCACTTCCGGAAAGAATGGTACCGGCGCGGGACGCTGAGAACCAGCACGGGCCGTCCCGAGAAACCAATCGTCCAGCCGCGAGGGTTCGGGACACGGTGGAGGGTTCCACTCGAGCCCGACACTCGCGGCGGCCCGGGAAAGCATAGCCATAAGCTCTGGATCTGACTCGGGCAACGCTACCACACCCGAAGGGGGTAATGCAGCCGAATCCTCATCTCTAGAGCCCATTAGCTCGTCCTCCGATGCAGCTATCGAGATCATATCCTCAGCCGGAGACTCGAAAGAGACTCCACCGGTGCAGCGGAGGGGGGAGGGGCCCAAGGGGCTTGTTGGCCCGTCGGTGAAGCCCTCACAGTCACCCTCAGGTCTCCACCAAAGGCATCAGCCAAAGTAGCAGTCCTCTGCTTTGCAGCGGGAGGACCACTAGATCGGGGGATGCGCAATGGGACTCCACCCCTTCTGAGGTATTCGAGCCTAGACCACAGAACTGCGATGGTCATGTTCCCGCAATGGGAACATGAGTCATTCACGAACGGCCAAACACGTGAGACAGCGATCATGACCGTCAACTGGGGACAGAAAACGACGGCATCCAGAAACACACGGTTTGAATGACATCTTGAAAAAAACGCAGGGTCAAACCGTGTTGCTCTTTTAGGAAGGGAAAAATACTCTTTTTAGGAGTGCTGAGGCACTCAGGGAGATGGCCGCAGCTCACAGCGGTCCGATAGTGCAAGCCCGCGTATGAGCACTCAATAAACGGAACGCCCAGCCAACCAACACAACACAGTGTACGTTGCAGCGGCCACTCGCTGAATCGCACCGTCACGCCAGCACCAGCAAGAGAGCGATCTTCCTCAAAAGGCTTGTCTTCACAGAACACTCTTTGTATAAACAGCAACAGACTGACTGTAGACCGTTCGGCTCCGAAGTTGAAAGTGAGGATGCGGTATTCCACTTCTGTATTTATACCCGCGCTGCGGGGCGGTGCGTGGACCGCGGACCGCATGCCAACATTATTGGCTCGTTTTTATACACTCGAAGTAGATTGGTCTCTGAAAATGATCCCCAATTCGTCGGTCAGTTCCGACGTATGTCAAAAGTGACCGACTGAAAGGGAACAGTTTGGATAGTTGACAACAGCATGGACAACTTAAAAACACTTTTTTCACCATGAAGATTTTAGGTAAAAATCTTTTTGAAAGAAGTCTTTTATGGTCATGGCATTTATTTAAAAAAAAAAAAATACAGTAAAAAATTCTGCCATGAAACTCAAGATGGCTAATAGGTCCTTAACTCAGTCTAGCAATCACTTTGTTCTCCATGGCACAGCTCGCTGCTCAGCATTCAAATACTTGGTCAGTGTTTGCCGTAGCAGTTTGCAACACACTTTTATAAACCCTCCATCTTCCCCAGCTCCACCTAGATCTGCTACGGGAAATTCATGCATGCTATTTGTGCAGCAGCAGCATGTCTTACATGCAGCAATAACAGCAGCAGCAGCGTAGCATATATTCCGCCAAGGCCAAATACAATTAACATTGTCATATCCATTACCATACCACTCATGTCATGATAGAACTGTAATAATGTGAAATATTATTAAAAGTTTAAAATAAGTGTTTTCTTTTATATATTCTAAAATGTATTTTATTGCTGTGATGTCAAAGCTGAATTTTCAGCATCATTACTCTACACAAACCCGAATAAGTTGGCAAAACTCAAAAAAAATTTAGGCAATCAGTTACATCAAATTTTTTAAGTAAAAGATATTTAAAGTTTGAGCCGAACTTGCAGATTTTTAACTAGCTAATTCAATAAATGCTACCTTGCTAATTGGTTACACAATGCTTTGATAGCATTAGTATAGCATAGCCCTTGCTGAATGAGTACAGCAAAATAGAACATTTGACATATACCCCCCCCCAAAAAAAAAAAACAAAAAACAAAAACAAAGCAAAAACAAAACTCAACATAATAGAAACTCTAAATGCTACTAAATCTCCTATTTAACGTTAATCTTGCACAAAAATTATATAACACTTAATTTTAGCATTTACTCTCCCTTTTGAGTGTCATGGCAAAGCATGCTGGGAAATAGAAATCCCAGCCCAGTTTCAGTTAAATTTAAGTTTGTCTAAATTAAAAGAAACAAGTTCATAAAACTCAAAACAGTGAAACAATTCACATTACTTAAAATGTGTCAGTTTTGTGAACTCAAAAGAAAAAGAAAGTTCTAAATACTCATAAAAGTTAATTTGATTGAACTAATTTGTTTAATTTGAGTTGGCTCTACTCAAACCAATTAATTATATTGAGCGTTAGGGTCTTTGATGAAATCTTTTGTCATTTCTTTACTGTCATTTTTACAGCAATTTAATGTCATTTTAAATCAATTTTACATTTCCTTGTTGAATAAAAGTATTAATTTCTTTCAAAAATCGTACTGACCCGAATTGAATGGTTGTATATATGAAAGCAAAGCGTATATTTTTAGATTATATTATTAGCTATTTTAAGCTTATTTATGTCACAGTGACAGAAGTACAAATAGGGCCTATTCTGTGTAAATTCAGTTAAATTCAATTCAGTTGGCTCTGCCAGTTTTTTGAAAATCCACATAAAATGGCCAGTCCTTTGAAGGACTTTCCTTGGCTGATTTCAGAGCAAGTGTGATACAACTTTTTGATGGATGAATCATGTTAACAAACCGCTGCATCTCATGTATGTTGTAGTAAACAGTTCCAAAACATACAATAACTATTTTCCTTTTGATGCATTTTACCGCATTTCAACCGCTGTAAGTACATTTTCTTGAGGGAATTCATCCTCTAGGGAAGCATCCCCCTCAGTATGACAGGAACCGAATCCCCTCCCTGCTCCAGGAGACCTAATGACACCAGCTCTGTGACAGATGAAGGGCAAACATGTGCAATGGCCTACTTGAATGTTGGTGTGACTGACGGGTGCATCAATCATAGGGCCGTTAATACTCAGAAGACACCGCAACTTTAAGAAAAGTAGGCCAAGGATTGGCACTGCAGTTGGCATTTTTGGTTTATGTGTGCAGCGAAGCCAAAACTACTTCAGCACACCTGAAAACATGCATTCATTTCTGCCTTTGAATATATAACAGATGCTTCTCTTTATAAAACAAACAGGTTTTGGGTGCTAATTGGTCAGTACAGTGTTAAAGCATTCACTATATGCAAAGCCTCTCTTACTTTTTGGCTTAATAATATAATTGTATTTCCTGTAGCTGTATGTGTATATTTTAATGTAACTCTGAAAAGTATGTGTAATTTACTTAAATAGGCATGCCTTGAAAAAAAAATACAAAAGAGAATTTGCATCAACAAGGACATCTTTGATTCTCACACAATGTGCTTCACAATCTATTCTTTTCAAAACAGTCTCTTGGCTCTTGGCAGCCCTGATCTTGTGTTAAAAAAGACTTTCAGGGGGCTGATCTTTAATGAGATCCCCCTCCGCCAGCACTGATATGATGTCAGTAGGTGCATCAACAGTCTTACTTTAAGATAAGGCTCCGGTCCAAGTCAAATCTCATTTCGTTCACACTAAGTCCCTCTGTGATGATAGCTCAGCAGCATATTTATGAGACGGAAGGGGGTCTGTTTTTACTGCCACACTGATATGGTGAAGCAGATGGCAATAAAATTCATGTGTCTGATGAGACTTTATTAGTCAAAGGCTTTGAGGCAGAGAAACATGTCTGTTAGATGCCATGTTTTTGCAGTTTGTAACCTTTAGATAATATTAGCTTTCATTTAATTTTGTGCCAAGTCTGCAGTGCCAAATTCAGCTTCACCTCAGTGACTTCTGTCCAGACATGATGACCTTTTAACTGTATCAAACATTTCTCTTCTATCTTTTATAGTCGTTTGCATGGGTCTAAACCTGACAATGATAATAACATGCAATTATTGTATTTCTTTCTAAAGAAGTAAACCGGGTCTTAATTTTTGCCAAGTGAATTCAGAAAACTCCAGCAAAATAATAATAATAATAATAATAATAATAATAACAATAATACAGTATTTCTTACTAACCATGAAACAGTATTTTGCACTATTTTTAAAAAAAAATAAAAAATATATTATTGTTAATATATTTATTAATGTTACAACAATTAATGTATTTTATTTAAATATATTTACTTAATATATAAACATTACATATATTATAGTTGTAAATATATACAATACACTACCATTCACTACTGTTTATGGGGCAAGAAAGATTTTATTTTGAAAGAAATGAATACTTTTATTCATCAAGGAGGCATTAAATCGATCAAAAGGAGAAGTAAAGAAATTTATAATTAATTTATAATACAAAAGATTTCTATTTCCAATAAATGTTGTTCTTTTGAACTTTCTATTCATCCAAGAAACCTGAAAAAAGAAACATGGTTTTCCACAAAAATATTAAGCAGCACAACTGTTCAACATTGATAATAATAAATGTTTCTTGAGCAGCAAAACATTATATTAGAATGATTTCTGAAGGATCATGTGACACTGAAGACTGGAGTAATGATGCTGAAAATTCAGCTTTGCATCACAGGAATAAGTTACATTTTAAAATATATTCAAATAGAAAACATTTTTTATTATTATTATTTTTGATCAAATAAATGCAGCCTTGGTGAGCATTAGAGACTTCTTTAAAAAGCATTGAAAAATCTTACCAACACCAGACTTTTGAATGGTAGAGTATGGCAATGAATTTTTATATAGCATTCTTGGTTACACTTTATTTCGATGGTCTACTTTAATTATAGGCTTCTTAAAGTTAGCCCTGGAGTCAGTACAGGAAGATTTGTCTACAAGGGTACTGTTTAAACGCACAGTTACCTGACAAATATTTTTAAGAAGTAGTAAAAACGCAAACCTAACTCTCCATTTTATTCCACTCCAGATAGGGGTACCCTGAATTTAGTGATTCAGGTATATATTTTTTATTTCTTATGAATATTTTAATTCCTTTTCTGTGTAAAGCACTTTGAATTACCATTGTGTATGAAATGTTCTATATAATAAATTTGCCTTGCCTTGGCCTAAGTAAGCTACGTCAACTGACTCTCAGTATTAGCAGACTGTAGTGGACTGTTAGTAGACTTTTAGATTAGGGTTTGAGTGAGTAGAATAAGATGACATGTAGTTGCAAAGTTACTTATAGTCAGTAGAATGTATAAAGTGGACCATCGAAATAAAGTGTTACCACATTTTTCCCCATTGTATTGTGCAGTGCAACTGAAGATATATTGTGATTTGCTAATTTTTGTATTTCAGTGGCTTAATGTGTTTAATGTGTTTTATAAAGACAAAAAATATAATATACAGATAAACTTCTAATGGTGACAGACTACTGAGCTTTTAGTAAAGTATTTGTATTGTACTGTACTCTTTGGATGTAATTGCTAGCATGTCAGATTATTGCGATTTAAGTCTTGTTTACCGGACCAGACGGTATCAGACATTTTATTTACTTGCCTTGATTCTTACTCCCATTTGGCACAATAATAATTTTGCAACCTGAACATTATGTAAACCTTTCCATGTGTGTGAAGGTGACATAGAAAATGGCAGTGTGCCTCTGAGGGGAGCGTGTGTCATGTTTTTCAGCTGGATCAGCCTAAGAGCAGCCCTCAGAGAGATCCTGCCATGTCTGTCAGCCTGGGCACTTCTCTCTAGATGTCTTTGAGAAAAAAATAAAACCCCACAGCCGATCTTCAGCTGGGGTTCACAAAGAAAATCCTTTCCAAATCCAGAGAAGATACGATTACAGTTAAGCATGTGACTCCAGCATTATCAAAAACTGCCACATTGGCATTTTTTAATATAAGAGTCTAAAATGAATTGCAAA
Organism: Coreius guichenoti; assembly: GCA_039654105.1. Classification (NCBI taxonomy): domain Eukaryota; kingdom Metazoa; phylum Chordata; class Actinopteri; order Cypriniformes; family Gobionidae; genus Coreius; species Coreius guichenoti. The sequence goes on along the minus strand of CM077175.1, from coordinate 27,305,288 downwards.
GAGCTCACAGGGAAACTATACAGAACTTTCTCTGATGCAGAACTTTCTCTTCAGGCACACAACTTAATTTTTAAGCTGCATTATTGCAAAGATTACAGTGCCATCTGTCAAATTGTGTGCTCGTCTCTTCAGACTAATATCATATAAAGGACCAGAACAGATTTTGTTGAACCAGGATTGTTCGACAACAATGTCCATAAAACGTTTTTTACTTAGATCAATTTGCACAAACGTACAGTAAGCAGGAACTAGGTATATAATGGTCACGGGCTGAATGTGTAAACAGCATGAAAACTAAGGAGAATCAAAGTAACAGTCTTTTAATGACAACACTCAGGAGAATAGGGAGATATCCAAACTACACACAACATAACATAAATGAGAACGGACAAGGAATGCAGGATAACACAGGGTATATATACACAGGGACTAACGAGATAACTAAATAGACGACAGGTGAACTAAATGACTACTCAAACACATGGGAAAACTAGGTAAACACAATGAAACATAAAATAACTAAAGCTGCGTTTCCACCGAAATTACCCGGAACAATTTGTCCCAGGAACTTTTTTCCCCCAGACCTGTTTGTGTCTGCATTTCCATTGCGGTTTAGGCAAATTAGTCCGGTGATCTAAGACTGCACGCGACTTCCAGTTCCAGCTGGATTTCGTCCTCCTGTTCCCCTTCCAGTTTCCTCTGGATTTCGACTTTCCAGTTCCCGCTGGATTTCGTCCTCCACATATAAGCTTAATAAAGTCTGAACCTCGTCGTCAGTCCATCGGCCATATTATTTAAACTCTATTGTTGATTAGAATAGCAAATAACTTATAAAAATGGTGGTTGAAATAAAATGAGTCAACCAATCAAAATGCTGCGTGAACTCAACCAATCAGCACCCAAGTCCCACCCCCGAAAGTTCCTGAACTTTGAAAAGTTCTACCTCGTGAGCAGGGACTTTCTGAGGGGGAAATTTTTACCCGGAACTTTATTTAGACCCTGGTCCCTGCGGTCGAAACACACCGACTACCACCCCAAAGTCCCTAGTTCCTGGGGAAAGTTCCTGCGGTGGAAATGCGGCTTATAACAATAACATTTAAAATCCATCATCAAATGCATGTAATTATTTTTGCCATTGCTTGTAAATACACTGTTATACCAATTATGTCTGCTTAAGTATTTTAGAAAGCATTAATCTCTATTGCTAAGTGTTATTGTGAAATGTATGCCGAATTGGCCTCAAGCAACACCATACAACATCAGCAAAGAAAAAGAGATTTTTTTCCCAATTGAAGGACAAAGACAAGAAAAATACAAAATCTTTATGGCGACGTTAAATATGCATAGGGCACAAGTACGTGTTAAAACAATCTATTCACACTTTTCTCTGAATATAGAGAAAAGCTGACATTTGTGTCCATCAGGTGATGTCTTCCCATAAGTGGTTGATAATGAAATGTTTCCCACTGTGCTTTACATCAAGACGTGCTGCATAGGCATTAGTGGAAATTGCTCTTTAGAGGTGATTTTCGATCACTTTTGCAGTCCCTGACATGTCACAATAACAATATTCTGTAGGTAGGAACAGAACATTTCCTATGGCAGTTAAAGGGCAACTTTTCCTTTTACTAAAGTGCTTACCTCAAAAAACTTGCTGATATTTTAAAGTGTCACCTGAAAATTAGCCCAGAACTTTACCGAGTGATCCGTAAGGTGGATCAAAGGGGCAATGAAAGAGCTGGGAGGCCTTTAAAGCACCGCTGCAGGATACAGTACCAAGCATTCAAATAAGCTCACAGCATTCACCAAATTTCCCAATTGAAAGGAAGTCAGGTTCTAAAAGAAAACTATTACCGCAGCAAGTAAGCGACAAAGCAGGTAAAAAAAAAAATACAGTGCATTTTGCATTGAACACGTTCCAGTATCAAGTTTCCTGGGCCTAAAGCACTGACGGAATCCTAAAAAGAATGAAGAATTTGTCAAACTAAATTGGTCGACTGAAGTGGGATATCTCACTTCCTGGATTCTTCACTATAAACAAATTCAAAGTATGTCAGCGCTTTTGAGTCTAAAAGTACATCTAAAAGATGCCAAGCACTACGACAAAGCATCTTGGACAGTCAAATAAATAAATAAATAAGGAAGTGAAGACAATAACAGTTAGAAAACACTAACAGCAGTCAGTAAATGCACAGCACAGCACATCCATTCCAACATCAAAAACGAGTCGCATTTATAGGGATCTGATCCAGCTCGCTCAGGTTTATTTTTATACAGTCTCTGACGCTAAGTATGCACAGGAGGATATTTCAAATGCCCAGGAGGTTTTCCACAAGCAGAACACAGTATCTTGGGTTTCTCAGGCTTAGACAGAGGAAAAAGGTTTATGCAGGCGCTGAGATTATCAGGGCAGATTACAGTGATTGTCTCTGCACCGAACAATAGTCTGGGCACTGTGATAAGACCCCACCAAATCGTCAATAACACCAAAAGATGATGGATGAAATGCAATATGACCTACTGTGTTTAAGTCCCTTCGCTGCTGCAGTGAGATTCCAAAACACATTTATTTCATTTATTTCTGAAAGAGCGTTACAAATTTGATATTTTAGAAATTTATTTGTCTTAATGCACTCCACATGCAGTCTATAAAGTGCAGTTTTTTTTTCTTTTACCTCTGACGCAACTGAAAGCCTGATATATTATGAACACTACTTTGTGTGTGGATTTGCTTGTTCACTAAATGTTATATGTCTTCAGATAAACTCTCGGAGCAGTCTTGTTCAGTGATTTTTCAATTAGCAACACAAGAAATGTTGATTTGTTGTTGTCTGCATCAGGCACGGATTTTTATAAAGAAACCACTATATAAAAAAGAGGTCTTTCATTTACAAGTTTTTTTTTTATAATAAGAGACATACAGACCTTCAACACGTAGCATATGAACCTCATTAACGGTGGCCATCAACAAAAGCATCAATAAAGTAAAAAAAAAAAAAAAGAGCTGTGAACATCACCACACAAGAAACTGTATCAGACAATAACAACAGCATTAAACAAAAACAGCAAAGAATACTAAAAAAATCCTATAAGATTAGCTGTATAATTTACTACAAAGCATGGTGGGACCACCCTAAGCAAAACAACAGCATTGTTTAAAAAGTGTAAACACCCCATAGCAGGGCTGTACAACGTTAACTTTTTTTGCACATAGCACTGGTGCTACAGAGGTTGATAGTTTTGTAGCACAGGCCAAACAATTGTAGCACATGTATACAACGTCTGTTACCATGTCTGAAAAATGCAAAAAATGCTAGAGTATTTAAGAATAAATATAATAATAACAATTATTATTATTATTATATTTTACAGAAAACCATAAATCATTAGAAAGGTCTAAAGTTTTATTATAAAATATTAAATTATGATTAAAAAAAAAAAAAAACTGTGACTGTAAGGTCTTCATTTTTGTCAGGAAATCTTATGCATCCACTGAGAGAGAAAAACAAGTACTGTACACTACTCTACACCGTGAATCTATCACTGTACAGAATATTATAAAATAATATAATTTCTGCCTCATTCTGTGATGTGAAGCACGTCAGATCACAAAGGTAAGTTATTCAAACCCTCGATTAAATGTTCTCTTTTGTTGGACAACAGGTTTGTAAACGCTTCTCATTACAAGTTTGGCACATATTGCTTTTGGCTTTTCGCAGCATTGGTCTGGTTTCACACTCAACTTGATTCTATGGAACCCTGGTGCATTTGTGTTCATCTCATAAAAAAACGTGCAGGGCGCATGATAGAAAACAGCCCGTGGTAAATATATTGTGTTTTTTTTTTTTTTTTTTAATTAATTTGGTGCTATTATGCGCAGCTGAGTAAACGACACTTGGGTTTACTGTATGTGTGTCACATGATGGCGGCTTTCTGCTGCTTGCAAAAGGACTCTTTTGAAGAGACAGTGGATTGCCATTCATTTGCCGTTCTGATTGCACTCGCTATGCTCGAATACACTGCAGGCTCACTCTCGGTCGTATCCAAGGTAAATAATCAACACTATCATCCCGTACATGTGTTTTATTTAACTAAATACATCGTAATCAGCTAAAACACATGCGCAGGTTACTTTCCTTCCTGAAGAAGTGCGCACCCGAGTCTGTTGCTTTCACATTCACGCGAATCGCGGCACAGTTCGAATGCCACCGAACTCAGACCACCTCCAGTCTCGGGTTCGGTACCCCGGTGCGCACCGAGCTCCACGACAGCTTTCACATTAGCAGTTTTTCATGCGAACCGTGCCCCGTTTCGAACTAAACTGCCAATGACTCAATCTCACAGCGCTTGCAGAGATAGAACAGCATTTATTGCGAACCGATCGATCCGCTCTGAACAGTGCTGCGCTTCACCTGCACATATATTTACTTATTTATTTAAAAATTGAAGCCTTTGCCATTTCATAATCTCACTAAGCCAAATCGCGATTTTGGTTTAATTTCAGTCAATCGTGCAGCCCTAGATTAACCTCACACAAACTCAAAACAAATTCTCATTTCACACAAACAAGCTCTGTCTCACATGCTAAACTGTATCGCAGGCGTGCTACTGTGGTAAATGTATGTCGCACTGTACAGCCCTGCCCCATTTTTTTTTACATACAAAACTCTCTGCGTGAACTGCAAGGTGGCCAATTGCTCTCAAATGGTCTGACTGTAAACCCTAATGCTCAAAATAATTCATTAGTTTGAGTAGAGCCAACTCAAATTAAACAAATTAGTTTAATCAAATTAACTTTTATGAGTAACTTTCTTTTTCTTTTGAGTTCACAAAACTGACCCATTTTGAGTAATCTGAATTGTTTTATTGTTTTGAGTTTTATAAACTTGTTTATTTTAATTTAGACAAACTTAAATTTAACTGAAACTGGGCTGTGATTTCTATTTCCCAGCATGCTTTGCCATTACTTATATATTGATTTGATTAATTAATATAATTAATAATTAATATATTGATTTATAAGCTAGCCAAGTTTCCACTACTAAAAATATTTAAGTTGAGATTACATGATAATTTTAAGTTAAATGTATGAATTAGTTTACTCAAATATTTCAAGTTAAGAGCTATTAAAATGTACAAAATAAAAAATATGCAAGTACTGCTTACTTAAACTTTAAATTTCTTAACTTAAAAAATTTGATGTAACTGATTACCTAAATTTATACCTAAGTTTTGCCAACATATTCAGATTTACAGAAAGGCCTGTTTTGTGGCAATGTTTGTAAGTCTCAACCAAGGGTCTCAAACTCAAATTATCTGAGAGTCGTTAGCCAAATGGTGTTCTCCATTGGGTGCAGTCAAACAGTTATATTGAGTTTTTACAATCAAGAATTTTAACTATATATAGTTGCCATAGGTATTTGGAAAGACAGATTTTTAGGAGTTGAGCAATTTATCTCTCCCTTATTCATATTGCTTTGCATGCTTAGTGAACTAATGACTCCTGAAATTGTATTTCTTGAGAACTGCAATTTCTCCATAGGTAGGCAGTTAGCAGCTCAGAGAACAAAAGTGTCTATCTGGCTTTTAATGTAGGACTAATGGTCAGTTATTTATATAAGGAGTCAGGACTAAAATACATAAGTCAATTAAACCACATTTGTAAATAAAATTACCAACAGGGAAAATAACATGGCTGGAGTAGCTGATCAAAAATCCATCACATCAATGGTAGCGTAGACAGATCCATGCAAATAGTGGGAATTCACTTGTGTTTTCATTTAAGATTCAGTGTGCATTTGTGACTCTCTCTCTGCAGGTTACAACTGCCTTTATAAGTGAGTCATTGAATAATTTATTTAAACGATTCCTTCACAAACCCTGATTCATTCGGGAACAGAACAAGAGGCTGGTTTTATGAAGGAGTCATTGAATTATTCACTCAATCGATTGATTCATTCAAAACACTAATTCATTCAGGAAACGCCACTATTGTGTGTCGCTTGGAGACATGCAAGGGCTTTGCTGTCTTTTATTTGGAACTGTTTGCATTGATGGTGCAAAAATAGACAAAGTATCTGGCACATTTGGCCATAAAATGTAAGTTAGCCAATATTACCTTAATGTTTATTGGACTGTTATATAAAAGTTGGTTTTCCGAAAATAAGCATGCGTGATTAAGTAAGGCCTCGCAGACTAATATTCGGAAATACAGAACTCTTGCATCTGTAATATTGCTTAAATATACATATATTACCCTACTATTTAACAACCGCTTACTGAGATAACATTAAAGCTGGCAGTTTTAAAACCTCTGTTATAAAACAGATGGGTAAATCTGTTGGCTGCACTAGAATTTGTGTGCTCAAGTAACCTAATGTATGAAATTGTTTGGAACCAATGTTAAAATGTTCATAAGCACAACAATTATTTGTTTGACAGTAAAATCATGGTCACATTAGCAAAACTTTGGTATAATTTTGCAGGCAAAGAAGGTCAAAGAAGGCCATTATTAAAGGGGTCATGAACTGCGTTGTTTTATTGTTTTATGATGTTTCCTGTATGATGTATAATGTTAAAATGCTTTTTACATCAAAAATTGTCATAATTTATAAATAAAAGGCATTTTTCCTACCCTGATTTTAGCCCTCTGGTTTGAACGCTCTGTTTGAAGGGGTGTGTCTGCTGTGAGACTTCAGTGTAAACGCCCACTGCTGTGATTGGCTAACTTTTTTTCATTTGAAATAGCTAAGTATTACTCTCTCTTTTAGCGTGTTTTTACTATTACAGCTCTCATGGTTAACTAATCGTGAAAAGTGTTGCATTACATTTAGATCTATGGCATTATATTTAGATATGGCATTATATTCAGATCGTGGCATGAAAGGTTGCAGAGATGAACATTGTAGCCGATCACAGACATGCTGAGTGCATGAAAGCAGTGATCTCGTCATTGCAACTCAGTTTCTGTACACTAACGAATGCTTTCATCTTCACTAACGGTGCAAACGTGATATAGTTAAGAGATTCGTTGAATAAAACGGGAGTCACTGATAAACGCGTCACTGATAAACTCTCGCCATTTGATTGACAGTTCCAGCACGCGCTGCTCCAACGATTGCAAAGGGAGCTTTCTTTGTGATCTTTATAGAATTTAATCACCGTTAAATAACAGATTATTTTCATCCTACTAAGAGAAACAACGCAAGTTGACATGTAGTCACTGGTTTGATTTACTGACACACAGACAAAGAACACCTGACTGTACATGAAACATTTCAGATCAGGCATTAGAATTAACACAGTTACTTACATGTTGCATTACTGTCGAGTCCAGGCACTGCACAATATTTTGTAATCCTCAACGGCATGTTTATTGCTTGGTAGCTCGATCTGGTTTAACACCACGTAGGCCTATGTTACTTTTAGGCTACCTATTCTATTTCATGTCATGCGTGAATCGGTGGGCGGGGCTAAACAGGCAGTGATGAAGTAGGCGTTGATCTTCTTCTGCAGAGGCGGTGCTTGCCTCCCTTTGACGTCATAGATTCCCACTTTGAAAAACCTGTCGTTTGCTGGGCCTGGTGTCAATAAAAGCTTTTATTGGACAACAAGGAAGTTTTCAGTTCTGAAACTTACAGGATATTCTTATAGTATGGTGACCTCTTATATGTCAAAAGCTCAAGGAAAATTTGATTTCTCAGTTCATGACCCCTTTAATAGTGTAGCAAGCTTATTCAGAGTTGCTTTTCAAACTAAGCAGCTTTTATATGCACGTTTAACAAACTTGAATCTGATGCAAAATCGCATAGGGAAATGTTTTGCCTCACAAGAAATTCCAGATAGTGTAGATTCCTGTTGTGATGACTGCATTTCGCTCATGGAATTGCGCCAAACAAAGGCAAATGTGACTCCAATTTACCAGCTTTTTTATCTATTTTTTTCTCTTTTATCATTTTTCAGATCTGTCCAAAGCATCCAAAAGAGTGTGTCGAGTGTAACTCCATCATTAATGCAGCTGAGTTGACTGAAGTACCGCTGGCAGTCTGCCTATGGAGCACCTGCGCTAGAACACCAGAGAGTGCAGCGAGGAATTGATGTGTGCCGACCCTAGGGGTAGCTCACTGCTTTTACCTTTGTTCTTGTTGTCAAATTTTCAGAATGTTTTTAATTCATTTGACAGCGCACCACTTGCTTTTCTCTCCCTTTTAAATGAAAGACCTCTCTTGATTCATCTTAAAGTTTTCTTTTTCAGAGGCCCCATTTCAAAGTCTAAAATGACAGTTACACAAAAGTTATTCAGTGCTTCTGGCAAAGCTGTTTTTATGAGAGCCTGCAGATTTATCTTCTCTTCTCTCTCTCTCTCTCTCTCTCTCTCTCTCTCTCTCTCTCTCTCTCTCTCTCTCTCTCTCTCTCTCTCTCTCTCTCTCTCTCTCTCTCTCTCTCTCTCTCTCTCTCTCTCTCTCTCTCTCTAGTGCGCATGCGTGAGCGTCTGCTGAGCGAGTGTGGAGAGCGCGTGGCGAGTGTTGAGCGTTGTTTGAGTGTGAGTGATTTTTCGTGGCTGCTGTGCCTAGAACTAATATTTCACCCTCTGTTATTTTTCTATCTTTTCTTTTTTCTCTCTCTCTCCTTTTTCTCTCATTGTTTTTGTTTTAGTTGCTAATAACAGTTGAATGAGCTAGTTGAGCGTGGGATTATTATTGATGGTCTGTTCTCCCTTTGTCAATGCCATCTAAAAAAGTGACATTATCCAATGTTCCCCAGTTCATTGTGACCAGTTGTTAAATCAGTCTCTTTCCCGTTATGGTAAATTGGTGTCTCCGATTAAAAAATACCAATTAGAAGCGGATCTCCGTTGTTGAAACATGTAGTTTCTTTTAGGCGATTTGCCTACATGATTGTGAAGGATGACTCTGCACTAGACCTTACGTTCAAATTCCGAATTGATGATTTTGACTATGTTGTGTTTGCAACAACAGGGAAAATTAAATGTTTCGGTTGCAATAAAGTGGGACATTTAGTGCGTGATTGCCCTGATAAAACATCAGCAACAGAGCAAAATATAAATGATGCAACTGTTCCGCCCGCGACAAGTCAACCCATAGACAGCACAGAGTCAGACGCGATCGCGGCAGAGCGAGCTGAACCTGAGCCGATTGCAAAAGAGCTGCAACCCAGCTAACAAAAAAGGTCCCCAGAACGTCCCCTAAATGGCTTCTGCGAACGTTCCCCGGACGTCCATGTGTAGGGTCCTCTTGACGTCCCGTGGACGTCCTCAAAGACATCCTACGGACGTTAACGAAGACGTTCACAGGACGTCCAGCGGCCATTCGGGACGTTTAGGGGACTTTCACTTTAACAGCGTTTTATTTTACATTTCAGCAAGTTACTAAGTAACAGGGAAGTTATTTGTAACATTAACTTAGGCCTACAATTCATTCAAATCATATTTTTACTATAGGCCTAGTTTATTTGCACTAAAATGTCAATCTACAAAACAAAAACCATGGTTTTTGCATAAACTTTCCATTGTCACAGTTAATTTATTTTAAGGAATAAACAAATCCCCTTTTAAATCCAATATGGGTTTATTTTAGTTACAATTTTTGTTTGTCTGAGTTACAAGGTGTCAGGTCTGATGATAAAAGGCAATGCATGGGCGACTGAATTTTGAAAGTGTTGTTATGGAAATGGCAGGTGAGGGACGCAATAGGGACGTTCTCAAACTGGCCTGGACAAATGTCCTCGGAATGTCCACCATCGAACGTTACAAATCGGACCAAACGCGGACGTCCGCCAGCGAACGTTACAAAGCGGACCTACTGCGGACCTAAACGGACGTTCGCAACGTCCGGGGGACGTCCCCTATTTGCTGGGAAGAGATAAATCAGGCCCATTCTGCGATTACCATGGGCGTCACTAGGCCCTTTTTAGGGGGGCTTCGGCTTCGTCCCGTCTTCTAGTCTGCGTTAATCAGCGTGTTCTTCAATCCGCAGCGGCGCCGAGCAGAGCGCAAATCAGAAGCAGAAGCGTGTGTGTTCATCTGAGCCTCATTGGTCTGTCACTGCTCGTCAATGTCAAAATATTTGAGAAAACCAATCAAATCAGAGTAGGCGGGCTTTATGTTCACACAGAAGCTGCTGAGGCTGAGCGCGAATTTTAGCAGCGCGACTCTACGTCAAGTGAGAGATATGTAAGTAGCTAAACTAAACATTTCATATTTGACAGCTGCTTCTTTAAGTCAGAAATGTTAAACAAATGACAAAAATATTCAGGCAAATTAATAAAATTGTCTAATTTCGCCATTTTAAATTGAAAATAGGCCTATTGTGATTCATAATGTAATTAACAAACAATAAATATTAACAAAGCCGTTTTCTTCAGATTAGGCATAGCCTAAGATTGATAATGAATGTGTAGGCTACATATTGTAAATTAATAATTCCATTTGTAGCTTTCAGTAAATAAAAAAACTCAGCTTTTTTCAGCCTGTATTGGGCATAAGATTAGTAATGAATGTGTGCATATTGTGAATTAATTTAATAAATGTAGTTACCTAGCTTTCCTGGTAGCCTTCAGTAAATTAACGTGTCTACGAAAATGATTCATAAAACATATAAATATCAGTTAACCATATGTTTACTTTCTTCACTGACGAAAATGGAAAAACTATATCAGTCATATCTGCCCACTGACATGGTTTTCAAGCTACTGTTATCTAATTTTTTGGCCTTCAGAACATCTTAAAATGCACATATGTAGATCATAGAAATCAAAATTTTCTCGGGGGAGCATGCCCCCCAACCCCCCTAACTACCTCACATTTGGTATCGCAGTGATTATAATCCTACCTACATTCCTGGGTATGATTAAGGGATGTACAATATGGTCATGCAGAATAAGGCATTAATATTTGCTTTATAAGTAATAATAAATCCTAATATCCTAATATGCATGCTAATAAGCTACTAGTTAATAGTGAGAATTGGACCCTAAACTAAAGTGTTACCATTTTTTTCATACCCTCACTGGGGGCTGAGCCCCCCTAAAATGAAAATCCTAGAATCGCCCCTGGCGATTACCATAATAAAGTAGTCTAACAAAAAGGCAGATGATGCAGAGTCCACCGGGTCTTTGGATGACGGACGTACTTTGACGGATAGAATAGGACTCACTTGCCCAGACAGTGACGCCTTAAACAACGTGTCAGAGGTCTCCCAGCGGGAGAAGAACAGCTGTTGTTCGAGCACAGAAGTAAGAACGATGGCACTGACATAGAGACAGAACGCACTCTGTTTACAGTACCGCTAAAACGGAAGAAAAGTGAGAATACTTGTGAGTCGAGACTTGTAAAGAAAACAAATGTAGCTGAAAGTGAGGACCAGGGTGAAACAGAGAGTGATTCTAGCCTCTCTTTTTCTCAGAGTGAATGCGTGAGTCGAAATTATGAAGTGGAAGATATTAAACTCTTTCTTAAAGCAACAAAAAAGAGGAGTACGAGTGAATGAATATTTTCCTGACCTTAAGCAATTCATTGAAAAGACAAGGTGTCTGATGGCTGAAGGGTTTTTCACTAAGGAAATTTACAGGTTAAAAAAAATTGTGAGAAAACTCAATACTGAAATTAGTAATGATGGTGGTGAAAAAAGCTAATTTAATGAAATTAGTGGTTTGTTTTTACTGTTTTGTTTTTTATTCATTATGGGTGAAGTTAGTGTTGCTTCAGTGAATATAAATGGAGCAAGAGATGTGAAAAAAAAGAGTAACGTTATATGAAATTTACTTCAAGAAACTCACAGTGATTTAAAGAACGCTGCAGACTGGGAAAGAGAATGGGATGGCATCTCTATTTTAAGTCATAACACTGCTGTCAGTGGAGGAGTCCCCATTTTATTTTCTAAAAACTTTAACCCGTTTTCTTATGATGGTGAAGAGATTATAAAGGGCACACTTTTAAAGTTTCGAACTTTATTTGAAAATCATGTTTTTGTTTTTATTTGTGTTTATGTCCCTACCTCAGGAGTTGAAAGAATGCTGTTTTTAAATACCCTCAATTCAACCCTGCAAAATTGTAATAGTGAAGAGTTTTTGTTTCTGGGAGGTGATTTTAATTGTACAGAACAAAATCTTGATAGAAATCACATGGAGCCCCATGAGCCATCCCATAAGTGACAATATACCGGTATTGGCGATAACCACAATATTTAAAATGAATAGGACTCTTATTATAACATGACACGTAAATACTCCAGTGTCCCGAGTCGGACTGGAGCCCGTGTTTTTTTTTTTTTTTTTTCTCCCTCCTTATTACACACTGTTGCAGCCATAAAAAATAGTTCAGCTTTGTTTTTAATGTCAAAGTAGTTATATTTCGTTTCGTTTCTTTATTAACTTGATTTAGAAAAAATGTTTGGAGCTATTTTTGTTTGTTAAATTAAAGTTTTTGTTTTTTAAAGTAACTACCAAGCGGCCAGCGGCCGACAGTGAGTTAACCACGTTTGATCAATTTAGCCTCTCAAATCAACACTTGACTTGTCTTGCCTATAATAAAATATATATAGATATAAACCACTTCAAGCATATCACAATGTCAGTTTAAACGTTTCCTATCACCACCACAGTAAAAAGGCATTTTTGACAAGCTGAGGCAGGTCTGCTGCTACTCGCAGCTGGCAACGGCGCTGGCAAACGAAATGGGCTACACAATCTAAACTAATAAACAAAATAAAAAAAATAAAAAAACATGCAGGTTGTCTTACCTTACACCTCTCCACAAAATTAATATAAATCTGCAAATTTAACGGAGTTCACGTCAAGGAAAGCAAAAGATTCCAACTGCATTTTATTTAGCCTATCATCAGCTAATTTCAAGATCAAAGAGAAAGAGTGACCTAAGCACTGGTAAGACCATTTAGTCTCATTAGTTTTAATGAAGATGATTGTGTTTTTGAGCATCTGAGACTTAGGCTACTTTCAGTTTCACTGGCGGCCGTTCGCGTGTTGGCTTAATGCTTTAGTGATAGGCTACTCATTTGCGGTGATGCGTGTTGCAGTAGCGCCGTCATAGCCTATAACATGCTCTCACACGTTTATTTTTTAACAATTTGCCAGGAGTAAAATGTATCTATGTGGTTTAAACAACCAGATGCATTACACTTGTCCAGTTTTGTCTGAAATGCGCCCCAGACCATGCACCTTCTGAATTGATTTGTTTGAGTGATCAGATTTAAATCCGCCTCGAAAGAATTTCGGAAGGCATTTACTCCTGATCTTTATACAATATGATAGATATCTGATCAGAGAAAACGAATGAAGTGAACAGGTGTAAAAAGGCCATAACTCTTGCAGCTGCGCTGAAGGAACGCTCGTTACTGCTGCTGCTGGGACTCTAAACAGTCAGAGCAGTCTTGATGGTCGCGGTAGCATGGTCTCCTGTTGTTTCCACAAGTGCAGCACATCTCATAGTTTCTTTTAATTAATCAATGTCTATTTACATGATGTATATTTTTGTATTTGCAATCTAGTCATGGCCAATACGGCCTGTTCGTAGCGCTTGATTTTTTTGTTCAAATTTATTACACGATTAAAACTGATCTAGAAAAACTGTGCGACCACATTGCTACATTAAACTCTGTAAAATGTTACGTTGGTCGCAGTGCCATGCACTTAATGTCTCATCTGCGGCCGTTCTAGGTGGACATTAAAACTGAATTAGCAGCACGCTTACTGTATGACTTCATTGGCGCCGGCGCAACGATAGGATAGGTTAAAAAGCTTAAAATACGGGTACACAAGTTAACAGGTTAAAGTATCAGTTTTGATGTTAATATTTATTAATCATACTGTTGAACTTGACAGTATTTCTCTCTTGTTATTTCATAGGGAGCTTCAAAAAAGATGCATGTGCCCTGTGTTTATCAGTATCCAATTATGTTCGTTGGGTAAAAAAGAAAAACTAAATAAACAAAGTAAAAATCAATTTGATAACTCCCCCCCCCCCCCCAAGGTTTCTATAGATATCGCGATATATCGATAGCCTATCGTGAACTCTTTTGGCCACAATAACAGTGGTGTGAAAAATCTAATATCATGACAGCCCTAGTTCCAGTTTCTCTGACCATAGTATGGTGTGTTGTTCTTTTATTTTGAGCTCTACAAGACCAAATAGTGCTTATTGGCATTTTAACAGTTCGCTGTTAAATGATAAACATTTTAAGGACACTTTTAAATATTTTTGGGAAACTTTTAGAGCCACAAAGAACTCTTTCCAGCCATTGAAGCAGTGGTGGGATTTTGGTAAAGTGCAAATTAAACAGTTTTGTCAACAGCATACTCGAAATATTACTGTACAGTTATCAAAATCAATGGAAAACTTGGAGACATCAATAGTTAAACTTCAAGAATTAGCGGATTCAACTGGGGGGAATAATGTTTTGGAAACTCTTTCAATGAAAAAAACTCAACTTAGCGATCTTTTAGAGGTTAAGGTGCAAGGAGCTCTGTTTCGGTCCCGTTTCCAGAATATTGACCAAATGGATGCTCCAACTAAATTTTTCTTTCGTTTAGAAAAAAAGAATGGACAGAAAAGATTAATTCAGTCACTGCGCTCTGAATCTGGTGTGTTGTTATCTGACCCCATTGATATTAGAAAGAGAGCAGTTTGTTTTTATGAAAAGCTGTACAGCTGTGAATGTGTTGCAGAGCCTGACATTGACAATGTCTTTTTTGAAAGCTTGGCACAGGTGTCTGAGGATGCCAACACAGAACTCAGTAAGGCCATGAACCTCGAAGAGTTGTACAAGGCCCTTCAGGGCATGGAACCCGGGAAGGCTCGCGGCATCGATGGTCTCCCAATTGACTTTTATAAGTCTTTCTGGACAGTATTGGGGGAAGATTTACTCGCGGTGCTCAATGAAAGCTTGGCTGGAGGGCGGCTGCTGTTGAGCCGCCATAGAGCAGTTCTTACACTCCTCCCGAAAAAAGGAGATCTGACGGATATTAAGAACTGGCGCCCTGTGTCGCTGCTTTGTACAGATTACAAACTGCTCTCAAAAACTTAATAGGATGGCAGAAGTAATGGAGCAAGTTATTCATCCGGACCAGAGCTATTGCATACCTGGTAGGTCCATTTTTGATAATATTTCTTTAGTGCGGGATATTCTAGAGGTCTCCAAGTTGTTTAATTTAGATTGTGCGTTGCTTTCTCTGGATCAAGAGAAGGCGTTTGATAGAGTTGAACATAATTACCTCTGGAAAACTTTAACAGCTTTTGGATTCTGCCAAGATTTTGTGGATATGATTAAGATGCTGTATACTGATGTTGAGAGTTTGCTGAAAGTGTAAGAGTGGGTCGCCTACAGTGGTTCAGGCTGCAGGGTTGCCGAAAGACTAAAGAAACGTTATCAGCAAGATTGTAGAAAACTGTACATTTCTCATCTATTACCACCCACTGCAACTTATACCAACGACGGAAATATGTGGGAGAGCGTTGCTATAATGTGACTATATTGTATTGCAATAGGTAGCACTTCAAAGTCAATACCAAATCAAAACTAGTTAGCACATCATTTGTAATAGAAAGAATTTAATGACAATTTCTGGTTATGGTTACACTTAAAATAGTTTCAAAATAGATGTATAAGATGATAAAAACTTATACCATTGATCGTACCCAGCATGAATAGAAGGTTACCTGAGGGATAGAAAGTAAGAAAGAGGGAGAGAGGCTTTCAAAAAGAGAAGAGAGAAAGAGCCAGAGCAAAGAAGCCCCAGCGAAAGAAAGAGCCAGAGAGCAGGCCCCAAGAAGAGAGAGCCAGATAATCAAGAGAGACAGAGAATAAAAGAAGAGCCAGAGCAACAGTTACATCTTCTTTTTATCTGTTCCTTGACCATGTGACTGAAACCCTAATGTGAGACATTCAAACTGACCAATCAGACCAAACTTCCCCCACTGTACTAAAGGTGTGACACACATTTGGCCTACAGGCCTTCAGCATGTCTTTAGGAATTCCAAATGGCCCTTCTGGTAAGAAAGAGGGGGGTTGAAAACAGTGAAGCAAATGTCTTTGTTCAATTTCAAATATCAAATATCTTTGATTATTTTCAATCCTACAAAAGTGAACATGGCTTATGCACTCCTTTAAAGGTTGGTAGAGGTGTAAGGCAAGGATGTGTATTGTCAGGAATGCTTTATTCATTAGCTATAGAACCATTATTGCAGCAGATAAGAATACATTTGAATGGGTAACATATACCTGGCTCTAACAGTAACATTCATTTATCAGCTTATGCTGATGATGTGATTGTAATGGTCAGTAGTCAAAAAGATATAGAGAATTTAACGAAAATACTTGAAGATTTTAAAGATATATCTTCTGCTAAAATAAACTTGAACAATAGTGAAGCTTTTATATGTGGAAAGTGGACGAGAGAAGAGCCAAGCATTCCTGATGGATTAATTTGGAGTAAAGGGGGTTTAAAATATTAAAAATTTTAATTTTTAGGGTCTTTTTAGGAGATGAGACAACTGTATTGAAAAATTGGGAAGGGATTATTGAAAAAGTTAAAGGTCGTTTAGCCAAATGGAAATCGCTAGCACCAAACATGTCCTATAAAGGGCGTATTTTAATTATTAATAATTTAATTGCGTCCTCTCTCTGGCATAAGCTGGCATCCACCTAAACTGATGAATGAAATTAAAGCCTTACTGGTGGACTTTTTCTGGGATAAAATGCATTGGATTACTAAGAGCATTTTGTTTTTGTCTAAAGAAGAAGGTGGACAGGGACTGATAAACTTGCAAAGCAGAACAGCAACTTTCCGCTTACAATTTATTCAAAGGCTTCTTTCGGGGTCAGGTGACTTTTGTAGGAGAGTGGCTGCATGTGCTATTTTACGGAGTCTGGGAGGCCTACAGATGGACGAATATCTCTTCTTTTTAGACCTCCTAAGACTGGATACTTCCAATATGCCAATTTTTTATCGCAATCTTTTTAAAGTATGCGGTCTTTTTAATCATCAAAGGACATCGTGTAAGAAATCATTCTTCTGGTTGCTAAATGAACCCATAATACATGGAACCTGCTGTTGAACGCACTTTTCCTGGACTAAATGATATCCTTTGCAAATCCAAGATCACTACCTTGAGTCTTCTGTTAAATATGGCTGGACCTAATTTTATGAACATTGAGAAGGTAGCTTCACATTTGGGAATGTTTTCAACCCGTATAGTTGCTCAACTGATGACAAAGTGGCAGTCTGCTCTCACAAATGAAGAAAGACAATTATTAACAGACTATTGTACAGGAGTAGAGACTCCTAATGCGAAAGACCCTTTTCCGGATATACATTTGTCTCCCAAACTAGAGGATTGTACGGGTCTGTTTTTAAAAACTGGAAAGTCTTTGTGTTTAGATTTCTTTTCGGTTACAGGGAAAATCTTGTACAAAGCTTGTGTTTTGGTCTTTAACAAGAAGACTGAATGGAGAATTTTGTATAAGCCACTGTTAACAAAGAGAGTAGGGGATATACAATGGAGGGTTCTCCATTGGGGAAATAGCTGTCAATGCTTTTATTACTGTTTTAAATCCTGAGGTTAGCTCTGAATGTCCTTTTTGTTTTAAAAGAGAAACCGTTTTTCATTCGTTTATGGAGTGCTCTAGATTAAAGCCCTTATTTAATGTATTAAGAAATCTTTTTGATGTTTTTAATGAAAAAAATGTCGATGGAAATATTTGTTTTGGGTGTTAAATATGTGCAGTAAAGACGAGTTGATTGTCAATTAGTGAATTTTATCTTGGGTCAAGCTAAGCTAGCTATCTACAAACCCGATTCCAAAAAAGTTGGGACACTGTACAAATTGTGAATAAAAACAGAATGCAATGATGTGGAAGTTTCAAATTTCAATATTTTATTCAGAATACAACATAGATGACATATCAAATGTTTAAACTGAGAAAATTTATCATTTTAAGGGAAAAATAAGTTGATTTTAAATTTCATGGCATCAACACATCTCAAAAAAGTTGGGACAAGGCCATGTTTACCACTGTGTGGCATCCCCTCTTCTTTTTATAACAGTCTGCAAACATCTGGGGACTGAGGAGACAAGTTGCTCAAGTTTAGGAATAGGAATGTTGTCCCATTCTAGTCTAATACAGGCTTCTAGTTGCTCAACTGTCTTAGGTCTTCTTTGTCGCATCGTCCTCTTTATGATGCGCCAAATGTTTTCTATGGGTGAAAGATCTGGACTGCAGGCTGGCCATTTCAGTACCCGGATCCTTCTACGCAGCCATGATGTTGTAATTGATGCAGTATGTGGTCTGGCATTGTCATGTTGGAAAATGCAAGGTCTTCCCTGAAAGAGACGACGTCTGGATGGAGCATATGTTGTTCTAGAACTTGGATATACCTTTCAGCATTGATGGTGCCTTTCCAGACGTGTAAGCTGCCCATGCCACACGCACTCATGCAACCCCATACCATCAGAGATGCAGGCTTCTGAACTGAGCGCTGATAACAACTTGGGTTGTCCTTGTCCTCTTTAGTCCGGATGACATGGCGTCCCAGTTTTCCAAAAAGAACTTCAAATTTTGATTCGTCTGACCAGAACGGTTTTCCACTTTGCCACAGTCCATTTTAAATGAGCCTTGGCCCAGAGAAAACGCCTGCGCTTCTGGATCATGTTTAGATATGGCTTCTTTTTTGACCTATAGAGTTTTAGCCGGCAACGGCGAATGGCACGGTGGATTGTGTGGAAGTATTTCTGAGCCCATGTTGTGATTTCCATTACTGTAGCATTCCTGTATGTGATGCAGTGCCGTCTAAGGGCCCGAAGATCACAGGCATCCAGTATGGTTTTCCGGCCTTGACCCTTACGCACAGAGATTGTTCCAGATTCTCTGAATCTTTGGATGATATTATGTACTGTAGATGATGATAACTTCAAACTCTTTGCAATTTTTCTCTGAGAAACTCCTTTCTGATATTGCTCCACTATTTTTCGCCGCAGCATTGGGGGAATTGGTGATCCTCTGCCCATCTTGACTTCTGAGACACTGCCACTCTGAGAGGCTCTTTTTATACCCAATCATGTTGCCAATTGACCTAATAAGTTGCAAATTGGTCCTCCAGCTGTTCCTTATATGTACATTTAACTTTTCCGGCCTCTTATTGCTACCTGTCCCAACTTTTCTGGAATGTGTAGCTCTCATGAAATCCAAAATGAGCCAATATTTGGCATGACATTTTAAAATGTCTCACTTTCATCATTTGATATGTTATCTATATTCTATTGTGAATAAAGTATAAGTTTATGAGATTTGTAAATTATTGCATTCCTTTTTTATTCACAATTTGTACAGTGTCCCAACTTTTTTGGAATCGGGTTTGTACTCAAGTAGGAAAAACAAGATTGAACAAAGGTCTGGACATAATGTTACTGTTTTGTTTTCAACTCTTGTAAAGTCTACAGTGTTGATTGATTTAAATTTTTATAAATCTATGGATGATACTTTGTCTTTTGAACTAAAATGGTGTAGCAAAGGAGCATTGTGTTCTGTGTTTGAAGATGAATTGTTTTTCACACATTTTTTGTAATTTTGTTCTTTTATTTTTTTCTATGAGATGATTTTGTAAAATGTGTCTGTGTAAAAGCTGTAATAAAGAGTATTTAAAATTCAAGAAAAAAAAATTCTCTCTCTCTCTCTCTCTCTCTCTCTCTCTCTCTCTCTCTCTCTCTCTGTCTCTCTCTCTCTCTCTCTCTCTCTCTCTCTCTCTCTGCTCTTGTAATAAGTAATGATTAATCAACAGGAAACAGGCCTTGAACAAAAGGTAATAACTAAAAGGGTTTCATCGCTAATCATTTATCATTGTAAGGTATGACAATAGACCATGATTGCATGTTTGTTAGTTTTCTGCTGCAATAATTCTGATGAATTTGGACTTTCAGTAATGAGAAGCAGTCTTTTCAATCAGCCAGAACCGCATCTACTATTAAAGATATTCATTAATCTACTTACTTAGATATGTGTTTCCAAGTTGAAGTGTGTAATATTGGTGTTAAAATACTTTATCTTAAGGCATCTATGGACAGAGACAACAGAGACACTGAGACAGAGAGAGCATTACAACATTGGTTCACGCTTACGAAAAAGAAGTTTATTCAAGTGAGCTATTAGTATACTTCATTTAAACTAAAAATAAGAAAGTATACTTTCTGTCTACTTTTTATGTACTTCTCAGAAATATTCTTAAAATTGCACTTAAGTATACCTGAGAAAAGTCTAAGTATATTTGGACTATACATGTACTCAATCTTTTGATCGAGATCTACTTAAAAGTATAAGTATTCTAAGTATACTTGGCTTGTAGTTGTGTTTACTCTTTTGATTGAGTAGCCTATTAAAATACTTTTTCACATAGTTTTACATACTGTCTTATAAACTTACATTGTTTGAAAATATTGATTTATAAAGAAAACATTGTTCCTAATTCTGAGTATCTGAATTTTTGTGTAGACTAGTCCACTGGTAGTGTACATAGGAATTTACTCTTTCCCCGGCACTGACTGAATTTTCCGGCTATCCATGTTTTCACTGTTATACAGTATAGGCGGCACTATTATGCATCTTAATTGAGCATTAATAATCTCCGGATCAAAACACAAGTGAAGAAGAAAGAAGAAGCAGAAACAAGTGATATGTCCTGTCCCAAATGGTACACTTCATATGCACTTTCATTCTTGTGGACTTACAATTGCTGCCATGTGCGCGTGTCCGTTAGGTCCACGAGACCGTAGGGTGTCCCATTTGTCATTTTAGGTTTCAGAAGGGTGCTTGCGAGCGGCAATATGCGCCCTTGATGCATACTTTTACTGGTGCAAGCTCCGCAGCAGACTTCTTCCCAACAGTCAAAGCGGCGTTACGTCATGAAAGTGCGGACTCATATGAAGACTGCGATGGTTAAGGGTGCCATTTGAGACAGGGCCATAGAAGATTGCCTATGCAAATGAAAAACAATGTGATCATCAAACATTAAACAGTATATACATCAAAATTGCCAATGTAACCGAATGAAATGTCGAACCCATGAAGAGGAAACAACTGTGAAGCTTTGGGGGTGTTGATGGACGCGATCTACTCCATCTGTGTTTCAATCATTGTTCTGAATCATAGACTGTAAAATAATACTGAATGCTGAATATGATCTGGATTAAGTCAAAGACAAAAAATGCGATTTTCTCATCTTTTTGCTTAAAATGTTGCTTTTTTTAAATGAAACACCCACATTCAAGTGTTGATAAAAAATTATGCATGAAGCTAGAATAAAAAAAAATTAAAATGGAAAGAGTTAAAATACAGTTAAAGGTATATTTCAAGTATAAAAAAATTAATACCTGAATATGAACACAGTAGAAGTCGGCACACCTGTGCAATAATCATGCTGTCTAATCAGCATCTTGGTATGCCACACCTGTGAGGTAGATGGATTATCTCTGCAAAAGGAGAAGTGTGAGAAATAGGCCTTTTGTGTACATAGAAAAAGTCTTAGATCTTTGAGTTCAGCTCATGAAAAATGGGGGCAAAGTGTTGTTTATAATTTTGTTCAGTGTACAGTGGGGAGAACAAGTATTTGATACACTGCCGATTTTGCAGGTTTGCCCACTTACAAAGCATGTAGAGGTCTGTAATTTTTATCATAGGTACTCTTCAACTGTGAGTGACGGAATCTAAAAGAAAAATCCAGAAAATCACATTGTATGATTTTTAAGTAATTCATTTGCATTTTATTGCATGACATAAGTATTTGATACATCAGAAAAGCAGACCTTAATATTTGGTACAGAAACCTTTGTTTGCAATTACAGAGATCATACGTTTCCTGTAGTTCTTGACCAGGTTTGCACACACTGCAGCAGGGATTTTGGCCCACTCCTCCATACAGACCTTCTCCAGATCCTTCAGGTTTCGGGGCTGTCGCTGGGCAATACGGACTTTCAGCTCCCTCCAAAGATTTTCTATTGGGTTCAGGTCTGGAGACTGGCTAGGCCACTCCAGGACCTTCAGATGCTTCTTACGGAGCCACTCCTTAGTTGCCCTGGCTGTGTGTTTCGGGTCGTTGTCATGCTGGAAGACCCAGCCACGACCCATCTTCAATGCTCTTACTGAGGGAAGGAGGTTGTTGGCCAAGATCTCTCAATACATGGCCCCATTCATCCTCCCTTCAATACGGTGCAGTCGTCCTGTCCCCTTTGCAGAAAAGCATTCCCAAAGAATGATGTTTCCACCTCCATGCTTCACGGTTGGGATGGTGTTCTTGGGGTTGTACTCATCCTTCTTCTTCCTCCAAACACGGCGAGTGGAGTTTAGACCAAAAAGCTCTATTTTTGTCTCATCAGACCACATAACCTTCTCCCGTTCCTCCTCTGGATCATCCAGATGGTCATTGGCAAACTTCAGACCTTGCAGGGGGACCTTGCGTGCGCTGCAGGATTTTAATCCATGACGGCGTAGTGTGTTACTAATGGTTTTCTTTGAGACTGTGGTCCCAGCTCTCTTCAGGTCATTGACCAGGTCCTGCCGTGTAGTTCTGGGCTGATCCCTCACCTTCCTCATGATCATTGATGCCCCACGAGGTGAGACCACTTGCATGGTGCCCCAGACCGAGGGAGATTGACCGTCATCTTGAACTTCTTCCATTTTCTAATAATTGTGCCAACAGTTGTTGCCTTCTCACCAAGCTGCTTGCCTATTGTCCTGTAGCCCATCCCAGCCTTGTGCAGGTCTACAATTTTATCCCTGATGTCCTTACACAGCTCTCTGGTCTTGGCCATTGTGGAGAGGTTGGAGTCTGTTTGATTGAGTGTGTGGACAGGTGTCTTTTATACAGGTAACGAGTTCAAACAGGTGCAGTTAATACAGGTAATGAGTGGAGAACATGAGGGCTTCTTAAAGAAAAACTAACAGGTCTGTGAGAGCCGGAATTCTTACTGGTTGGAAGGTGATCAAATACTTATGTCATGCAATAAAATGCAAATTATTTAAAAATCATACAATGTGATTTTCTGGATTTTTGTTTTAGATTCCGTCTCTCACAGTTGAAGTGTACCTATGATAAAAATTACAGACTTCTACATGCTTTGTAAGTAGGAAAACCTGCAAAATCGGCAGTGTATCAAATACTTGTTCTCCCCACTGTATAAGTTCACTTGTAGTACAGATGCAGTACAAATGAGAAACGTAGTTGTGAACTAGGTGTGCACAAAGTTTACTACTGTTACACTTACTGCTCTTAAACGTATACTTTTTATACTAAAAAGTGGGCCAGCTTAGTCCCAAGCAGTATTGAAATAGTACAATTACAAGTTTACTACTAGTTCATTGATATTAGTATACTTACTACATAAAGTATACTTAAAAATATACATTACTTAAGTATACTTCATAAAATGAACTAATGGTGTGAGTTTAGAGGCGAGACAATCAGTTTTTTTGACCAATGGAAATGGAGGAAGTGCTCAGAAAACCTTTTTGAAAATTATTATTTATAATTTTTTGGTTTTACAAGTGGCATAGAAGTGCCACACTTCAACTTTAAATACTAAAGAACAGGTCATTCAATGTATTTTAATCTTATTTATTCTCATTCCCAGGACTTGGCACATTGTTATTCGGGAATTTTCAGCAATGTAGCACGGTTCTGTTTGCTTGATTTAACGGTAGGCTGTGGACCAGCCCATTGAAGGGAGTTTTATAGAGGATGAGAGAGTGAGGTTTTTATCGCTTCACCTGAGCGATGGGGCTGCATGATAAAGAACCAAAGATGATTTGTTTTCCAGCGTTTCCCATTCTGTCACTCTCACTCAGTGCAGGAAATGTATGAGTCATTCTGCATCATTATGACACCTAGGTAATTAGCTGTGTGAGGTTTAAATGATTTACGCCATGTTTTTTTTTTATGAGTAGTTGGGTAGTGAGACCTAAAACGATTACACTGAAATATTTCAAAATAATCTTGTTTCATGTCAGGATTTCAAGGAAGAAAAAAGAGACTTAAGGAACTGTTCACCCAGAAATGAATAATCTGTCATCATTTAAGGTGTTTTCATAGCTTTTCATACCTCATACCATACTTTAATTGTTACAATGTTGCAATTTCTTCTTCATTTGGTTCGTTTGGTAGGCAGCATTTCAAAGCATACCAAAATGTTTTTATTAGGGTCACATGTGAGTAAAACTGTCCTCTCATTGGTCAGAGTGCTCCTGTGTATCTTCCTCATAGCATCATCCATCAAGATGGATTAAGAAGTTAGCTCAGTGGGCTTATTGTGGCTTTACATGTAGCTGTCATTACACACACATACACACACACACTTATACGAATGTAGCCATCATTTTTATATATAATTGATCAGTAAGAGCAGGAATTAAGGCTTCGTCTGGACAGCTTTCCTGCAATGTACCTGTTTCGGAGACAAGCAATTATACAACTTTTTAAGATGAAAAGGCGTTCTTTGGCTTTCAACTGCGATAACTAATGTGCTCACCTACAGAATCAGAGACATTTTTTTTTTTTCCATTATGAATTATGATTCCGCTTGGGTCAGATTGCTTTCTCACAACAACCAAACAGCTCCAGAGTTGAGGCTGAGACCACCTCATTTAGGCTATATCAGACTGATTATTTGTTGCGGATCTGAGCACAATTGCTGTGTTCATATATGCCTAAACTATCCAAACTAAAGGAGAAAACTTGCCAGGTTCTGAAACAAATGCTCCAAATGATCCAAGTGTGAAAGCACCCTTAGGGGCCATTTACACAGAACGTGTTTTTGTGGTTAAGAATGCGAGATGGAGGTCAGTGAAGCAGAAAATAAAAAATAAAACGCAAGGTCTAGAGCAGGGGTGGGCAATTCCAGTCCTGGAGGGCCGCTGTCCTGCAGAGTTTAGCTCCAACCCTGATCAAACTCACCTGCCTGTAGCCTTCTAGTAATCCTGAAGACATTGATTAACTGGTTCAGGTGTGTTTCATTAGGGTTGGAGCTAAACTCTGCAGGACAGTGGCCCTCCAGGACTGGAATATGCATTGTTGTCTGTACTTGTGTTCTTGTGGACTTGTAAAACGTCATCAGTCGCTGCCCAAGTACTGTTCCAATTCAAAGTTCACATCTACCCAAGTACAGTTAAAATCCCCGGATGTGTTCTTGATCCACCCCTTTTATTGAGGATGCATCAAGAGGTGACTTGTGCGGACTTGAGTCAGCCAGGTATCCCAGAATGCATCTCGCACCAACCAGCAAAACCTGCATAATTTAAAAAATACTATTATTGTGTCACAAAATGTAGTTTTAAGAGTTTTTCAGGCAAGCAAGTAGTTAAAAAAGTTTAAAGCTCAAATCTGTGGTTTATTTATAAAGATAGCGCCTATTTGAAAATTTTATCTGACGTTTTTGGAGTTGTGAGTTCCAGGCGATCACCGGGCGCTCAGCGCTCATTAACCAACCGACTGGAAAAGCCTTTCCTCGGCTAGTCCTTCTGATGTTTGCCACTGGCTCTGATGTCTCTGTAGTGGTTAAACATGAGATCTAATTCGTCTTGTGCATATCTAACTGATGATCTTTGGTCTCATGAATCTATAATTTGTTCCCTGGCTTAGGGCAAAGTGAAGTTTCATAACTTTATATATTTAGGCTATTTAACTTTACCAGTGTAGCCTACTAGAGTGCTGACTTTGTACATTTGACTGAATTGTTGGCTTTATTTCTTATTGTATAGCTTCTTAAACCTTTTACTTATACTTTTATAATATCTATTATTGATCATTAAAACTGACATTTAACAAAAAGAGAGGGTTGTGTTTTATGTCATGTTTCATTTTATTACAATGAGGATAATCAGAGTATGCACATATTGCCTGAACAACATATTAATATGTTTAATATTTTTAAAATGTAAATAAAAAGAGGCAGGTTGTGTTTTATATTTAGTTTTGTTATAAATATACATGCAGTGAAGAATGTACGCGTTGTATGAACCACATGTGAGTGGCTATTAATATGTTTAAGATTTTTTTTTTTTTTTAAATGAAAATAAAAAGAGGCAGAGTAGTGTTTTATAACATATTTGTTTTATTGAACCCTAACCCTAAAATATAAATTATACAGAGATAACCGGAGTAGCCAGAGCGAGCTGAGTGACACTATCAAGAATGCTGCTGTTCCATTTGCAGAATTACTGGACTTGCGTCCTCCTGTTCTCGGGAGTCTGAACTTTGCGTACTTGGTATTGAGAAACGCCTATGTTTTTTCGAATTAGAATTTCTTTATCTTGAGTGCCGCATTTTTAGAATGCCACGTAATGCATGAGCGCCACAGTCACAAACGTTAACATTGAGAAACAATGGTAAGCAGATTAGTGAAATGGAAAAATGATATCAGGGTTTTCAGTGGCCAAAGGCCGTGACACACCAAGCTGACGGCTGGCCGTTGAGCGTCTGTTGGTCTAGTTTTTGCGGTGTGCTTAACAGAGGCTTTTCGATCAATTGAGCATGTTGAATCTGTGGTAAATCCCGAAAGCAAACAAATGATGAAGTCAAGCACACAGAAGGCTCTTCTCATTTTTCATTTCTATCAAATCTGTGAGGATTTTCAACGAATCCATCTGTGGTGAGCAAGATTAATGTGAAAATGGTTAGCAACCACTGCTTTCTTTATGGTTTATTTGTCCATAGTCCTTGCCCTTCTGGTTTCTTTTTTTGAATGACGAGCTAGTTGGCCGTTGACTTTGCAGTGTGTTCATGTTCAACTTTTTGCCAAAGATCAAGGCGACTTGAAGTGACACCATAGTCCGCTTTCATCACCAAATTCAGGGCCTTAACAACTTAAATTTCTGTCCTTGCTTCACATATCTATCATATGGCTTCAGAAGACTAGATCACAAGTCATGTGAACTACTTTTGTCACACTGTACTTGTATGATACTTTCATACTGCTTTCTGCTTGAACATTGACAGCCTCATTGACAGTCCCCATTCATTATAAATGCATGGAAAATAGCAAGAGTACATTCTTCAAAATGTTTCTGTTTGAGAAGATAGTCATGTGATTTTGGAATGACACTTAGGAGTGAACAATTCCTTTATGCTTATATTATAATGTGAGCACTATAATAAACTATAAATACTAATTTGCTGATAATACTTTGTATAAAAGTTATATAGAGTTTCCTGATCTCTTTAATAAAAAAAAATGCCTTGGGGAACAAATCACTCATTAATATGACTCTGCTTTACCGTGTCCTTCAGATTTGTCAAGTGAGAACATGCCTGCAAGTGAATGAACTGACAGCTTATTTGACGTCATGGAGGATGTGATAAGAAACTTTTACCTTGGCAATAATTATAAGACTGTACTTGTTCTAAAGCTCAGTAATCCTCATCTTATTATTAGGTGTATTTCCTCAATTCTGCTGCGGTCTTGCTGGCAAAGATTATAGTCAAACATTCTGTAATCTAAATCCAGCAGAGACTAAACTGTTCCCAGCACAGCGTGGTATTAGGGCCAGTCCCCTTGTATCTACTACTCAGAGAAACCCACCTGCTGAGAAAAGATCCATGAGTTTCTGAATAAGCCTAGCAAGATTTTCAGTGACGCCAGGCTGTTTTTCAAGTCTTTGTATGTTCTTTCTTCCAGCTCTGTTGGTGTCCCAGTCATTCGGTGAAAGTGCATTAATTGATTTGGTGAGTGCCTAAATAAAGGACCTGAAGATGTTTCATGGAAAAGTGGCCATGAAAACCTTGATACTCTTGACTTACATGGCCAGAGTCCAAAAGCCGTGAGAAATGTTTTAAGTTAAAATGTTTTCAAATTTCCTATATGGAAATCCGGTTTGGTGAATTCAATACTTTGGGAGGACATGGTGTCTCACTTTAACGGTTAAAAAAACCCTCAAGAGTGTCAGCAAAGAAGTCCATGTGGCTCACTAAACATTTTCCAAGTGGTCTTGTTTTTGGTGAAAAACAACCTAACATTTAAGCAATTGTACTTTAAAAGCATGCCATTGTTCTCCTGTGGGCCATCCAGCACTTCATACTCCAGCCTACCCTTACGAAAAAGAAGTACACTTCAAGTTCATTTTATAAAGTATACTTAAGTAAAGTTCAAGTATATTTTTAAGTATACTTTATGTAGTCAGTATACTAATATCAATGTCCTAGTAGTATCCTTGTAAGTGTACTATTTCAATACAGCTTGGGACTAAATTGGCCCACTTTTTAGAATATAAAAGTATACGTTTAAGTGTACTATAAGTGTAACAGTAGTAAACTTTAAGTGTACATCTAGTTCTCATTTGTACTGCATCTGTAAGTATACTAGTAGTTTACTATTTTACTCTCGGTAAACTACTAGTTTAGTAATTTTATACTGCAAGTATAATTTATAATTTATAAAGCAAAATTTTAAACAAAAAGCTGAGAAAATCGCAATTTTGTCAAAGACTACGTCCGGATCGAATTCAGAATGATGATCAAAACACAGATGGAGTAGATCGAGTCCATCAACACCCCCAAAGCTTCACAGTCGTTTCCTCTTCAAGGGTTCAACATTTCATTTGGTAACATTAGGCAATTTGGATTTATAGCGTTTTAATGTTTGATGATCAAGTTGTTTTATATTTACGTAAGCATTCTTCTATCACTTGTTTCAGCTTCTTCTGCACCTGTGTTTTGATCTGGAGATCCTGTACTGGAAGATGTGTAATAGCGCCCCCTACCGTATAACAGTGAAAACATGGATAGCCGGAAAATTCAGTCAGTGGCGGTGAAAGAGTAAAGTAGGTTTGAAGTAAATTCCTATGTACACTAGCCTACACAAACAATCAGATACTCAGAATTAGGATTTTATAAGACAGTATAAAACTATGCGAAAAATTATTTAATAAGCTACTCAATCAAAAGATTAAACACAACTACAAGCCAAGTATATAAGTATAATACTTAGTTATACTTTTAAGTATACCTCGATCAAAACACTGAGTACATGTATAGTCCAAATATACTTAGACTTTTCTCAAGTATAAGTCAAGTATACTTAAGTATATTAAGTAGCTTCAGTATATTTCTGAGCTTAAGTATATTTCTAAGAAGTACATAAAAAGTAGATTGAAAGTATACTTTCTCATTTTTAGTTTAAAACAAGTATACTAATAGCTCACTTGAATAAACATACTTTTTCGTAAGGGTGGGTGGCAGAAATGCACCATTCATTGTCATTAAAGTCTGCGTGAAACAAAAAATATGATTAACTTTAAAAATTCATAACGTATTTCAGACTAAAACACCTATCGAACAAGAAAAAAACATAGGACAGGACTTTTATACATGGGATGTTGATTGGATTATGAATAGAGCGTTGCACACCAGAATGGAGGCAGATCTGAATGTGATTGGCTTAACTATAGCATGGCTTTGCATATGTCCGCAGAGATAAGTGATTCATATCGCATGAAAGAACAAGTTATGATGTTTTGATGGTCCAAAAATGTTATTTACAAATGCACTGATAAATAATTCACAGCAAGACCAGTAACATGCTTTAAGAAATGAAATGAATGCTGACTTTAAAACAGCACTGGAATATGGTGCATTTCCAGAATTCTTGCAGCAATTACAGGATAAAGATGGAAATAGGACTGAATTCACAATCAAAAGTTTGTAATATATGTGATTAAAAAAAAAAAAAAAAAAAAAAACATCTGGGAATGCTTTATTTCACAAACAACGATTATTCTACTGGAAGTGGAACCTAAAGTGCCTGAACAACAGCAAAAATGATTTGCATACATTTATGAAAACTCTCTACTGTCATTTAGCACTGCTGATTCTCTATTACTGTGTTTGTGCCATAGTTTTGAAAGGTTCAGGCTAACCTCTCCACCCATTCTTAAATTTGCTTCCATTAAAAATGCATTAGCAGTGAAAAAATCCTACTTAGTCCATTATCAAATGGGACTCAATGGATCCTCTGCCATGTGTTTCAAACCATCCCACCCATGATAAATAAATGAAAGCACAGATAAACAGCTCTCATTTATAACAACGCCTCTAACAAATGGAGGGAAATCAAAGCTGCACATGTCACTTTGCTAGAGGGGGTTTGCTTAGAACCCATTGAAATACAAATGGCATGTGGTAGCTTAATGGTTTAGGCATCTGGATTGCTAACACAAAGACCCCTTTACACCTAGTATTAACATCCGTCAGTGATCCGATCAGTGAATACAAGTGTAAATGTTTTGCGATCCGATCACTCAATCACATTATAGACAAAAACACATGTGAGCACAATTAATTTTTATTGTAGATGTTAATGTATCCAGGCCAGCCGCGAAAGACCGGCTACTTACCTGTACATCAACCACTGTGCTAAAACAACGGCTTAATACTTTACTATTTAGGCACGGCTGTATATTTTCCTCTTTTTGAAAGTCATGTAAATGCTGTCATGGATTTTTTGCCCATCTATGATGACTTCTACTTCTATGAACCCTGGAAATGTTAATAGGGTCCAGTTGTAAATTTCCATATATATACTGTGCCCTCTAAACATTTGGAAATTCTCTGTTTCAAAATGGGGGGTTGGACATAATATCAGATTAAATCCTTATCATTTATTAGCATAAATGTAACAAAACTTCCGATTATCATTGAAAATAAGCAATAATAATTTTTGATTACATAATAATGCAGTATGCTATGGAAGCTTGTTTCCGCCACAAAATAAAACATTTTAAAAGATAATTGCAACTTTTTATCTCACAATTGTGAGTTTTTACGTCTCACAATTCTGACTTTTTTTTTCTCAGAACTGCAAGATATAAACTCGCAATTTGGAGTTATAAAGTCAAAATTGCGTGATATAAAGTCAGAATTGCGAGTTATAAAGTCAGAATTGTGAGATATAAAGTCAGAATTGTGACTTTATAACTCATAATTCTGACTTTATAACTCGCAATAAAAAGCGGAAACAAGCTTCCATAGTATGCAGTCATGGCCGAAAGTTTAGACAGTGACATAAATTTTGTGTTTTGGGTCAGTGGTTGAGGTGTGGATTCACATTGTTTCTAGATTATTGTGCAGAGTGATCAGATGCATTTTAAATAATTGCAAAAAGCTTCACTGAAAAAAATAAAAAAATAACCAGCTAACATCATTTCATATCATCAGCACATGGGAAAGTGTGAACAAGTACTAGTCAGGTAAAACCATTCTGATTGGATTATAAGAGCAGACTGATAGCAATGGTTACCTCCAAAGAAAGACATGCAGCCATCATCTCTTTGCGTCAAAATGGCCTCACATGCAAGGAAATTGCTGCAAAGAATATTGCACCTGAAAGAACAATTTACCATCATCAAGAACTTCAAGGTCAGACATCCCAGACTGTCCAGAAGTACCAGGACCACCTGAGGAGTCAGCTATGGAATCGTGTCACCACCAGTACAGAGTTTGCTCAGTATTGTCAGCAGGTGGATGTCAGTGCAATCCCATGTTGGACAATGGCTTGGTGTCAAGAAGGGCAGCAAAGAAGCCACCAAGAAAAACATCAAGGACAGACTGAAATTCTGCAGGAAGTACAGGGATTGGACAGCAGAAGACTGGTGGACAGTCTGATGAAGACCCTTTCCAACTGTTTGGGACATCTGGAAAAGATGAGTCCTGTTTCGTCATAAATCCTGTGTCGTGCCAACAGTAAAGCATCCTGAGACCGTCCATGTGAGGGGTTGCTTTTCATCCTAGGGAGTGGCTCTCTCACAATTCTGCCCAAAACCACTGCCAGAAATAAAGAATGGTATCAAAACGTCCTGCAAGACGTTCTCCCAACATTCCAGGAGCAATTTGGTGATGATCTGTGCATTTTCCAGCATGATGGCGCACCATGTCACAAGTCAAGAGTGATAATGAAGCAGGCAAATCCATAGATCTTAATCCCACAGAGAATCCCATGAGCACTGTGTTTCATAGTTTGTTTCATCACAAGATAAGGATTTATGCTGATATTGTTTAAAACCTCTTGTCAAACCCCACAAGACTTTATCTTGGATATTCCTGGCATCTACAGTACCTGCCACTGAAAAAACACAGGACCAAAGTAAGAGACTTAAAAACGTTTTTTTTTGGCCCTCACTTGGGCACTCAACCTCAGCCTGCTCTAGGGGGGTGGTCTCTCAACCACATTAATAAAAAGCATATTCTGAATCTAAAGTAATCATGTTTCAACAGATTTCAGGCTCAGCATGCTTTTTCATTTCTTTTCTAGTTGCCTTCAAAGACCATTCACGGCTGAAATGGATGGCCGTGTTCTGTGAAGTACATGATTGTGTGATAAAATCACATCAGATTCCAGATGTTTCAACTGCTGCTGTATCATTAGAAAAGCACATGCTAAAAGAGCCTAGAATAAAGATGAATGAATGTAAGAAACCCCTTATGTATCTAAAAGGAATATGTGAGATGTTAATAGTAAAATGTTCATTTTCAGTCACGCACATGCTGCTGCAGTGATGCTTGCCCTGTCGAAAGGTTAATAACAACCCATGGAACTATAATTAAAGAACTGGGACTTGGCACTTTTCCAGTGCAAAACATTATGAACCTGAAGAGAAAACTACTATTTCCAATAATTATCCAGCATGCAGAAGCCAAATTGTTTTAGAAAAACCCTGGGGCAAAGACAAAATAATGATGGTCATCAAACAGGTTGTCCTCATCTTTTTGCTAACCATAACTTACTGTAAATCTAGAAAGGAAAAAACTCCTCTTCTTTATCACGCAGTAGTGGTTAGAACAGGCTGCGAGTCTGTCCAAGAACTATTGCATTGAGAATTTCAGATGACTATTCCCTCTAGTGACATTGAGTTGTAAATCATTCTCATGTTACATGTTGACCTCTATTTTGACATAACTGCATTTACATGAAGTTGTTATCTTCAGATAGACACGTCCCTTGGGAAAGTCAGCGGCCGTTCTACAATGTGGTCAGCACTGATATGAAGAAGAATATGGCTGTGTGTGTGTTGAATACTAAGCAATGCAGCATATGGGCTGTGATTTAATTCAAATCACACATTGAGAGATTACCGTTTCATAATAGATTCTCTCTATGAATCTATAGAAACTCTCTATGTCGGACTTCATATCAAATACATCCTTAAAATACATGGTTATATGAGTTAAGTCTATAAATTAGCTGAATATTATTTTCAACCATTGCACATGGACAAAAAAGAATGCATATTAGCTTTTTAAGGACAGGAAATCCTCTCTTTTTTTCAATAATAAATATTTGTGTGCCATTCAGAATTAAATTGTGAATGTCTTTTAAATTCTAAAAGGCATTCTATAAAATTCTAAAAGCCATTCTAACCCTCTAAATGGCCATAAAGAGAAATCTGGAAATTAATTTTATTTTCCATCTTCTTAGGACACAATTATTACAATTTCATGATTTTTTTAAAAACTTGACTTTTATTTTTGATTTTAATGTTTGTATCCCCCAGGATATGTTGCCTGTTTGGGGGTATAAATTCATTGAAAAAAGAAAGCTTGTTTGGCAATGCGTGTTACAACATTTTAGCCTAATTTTTAAAACCTTTATTCTCTCATAACTTAAACTAAATATTCTTTGTAAAATTATGTTGAACAATAAGCATAATGCCTATTCATGAATATATTATAGCCTACTGTAATACACAAATTTCTAGGACCTATAAATTATCAATATGACCAAAACTTTGCTGAAAAACGTCTCAGTTACGTATGTAACCCTCGTTCCCTGAAGGAGGGAACGGAGACACCACGTCGGGAGACCAACGAATAGGAATCTCGCTAGCGAGAGCCAATCTACTTTGAGTGTAACTAAACGAGCCAATGCACATTAGCATGCAATGATTGCACCAGCTGCTCTTGCCACGCAGCGCAGGTATAAATGAGCCACAGGTGCTTGCATCAAATCAGTTTTTCACTGAGGAGCCGAGTAGGTGAACTGGTCTCCCAGCGGGGCACAGAGGACATGGCGACGGGACGTAACGAGACGTTCCCATTCAGTCGGTCATTCTCGACGCCACGTCGGGAGCCCGACAAATAGTACCATGGCCTCTGCCCCCTTCCAGTGCCCTGTGTGAGCCTCCTGAGCTCTCTTACCTGATGAGACGGGGCTCACACAGAGAAGTCCATCACTGCTATTCTGCATGACCCGCTCAGTGACTTATTGGATAACATTGGGAAAGCATGCCTTCTAGTAGGAAGGAACCCTGCGGAACCCACATCGTACCTCGAAGGAGTTATGTGGGGTATAACTGCTGAGCAGTAGCCCACAAGCAAGAGGGGGCTTCAGCCCCACTGAAGGGGGTTGCTCTCCCAAGGGAAAGACACGGGCTTCTGTTTAGGAGCGACCGTGGAAAAACATATGGGATCCCTGCAGGGTCACTTATATATACCCAGCCCAGTACCGGTTCTCAAGGATTCAGCAGAAAAGGCCTAATGTTGGACGCTCCGCCACGTCTGGCACCGAGGCTAGGACTCGACAGAGTTTGCTTCTGGAGAATATAAGTGCCACAGTTCAGGGCGCATAAGCCGACGAGCCTGGGCCTCTCAGTGCTTCTACCTGTTTGAGGTGAGAACACAGGAGGAACCCGGCTCTACACGCAGGCTATAGAATAGCGAACGTGTTGGGTGTCGCCCAGCCCGCAGCTCTACCGATATCTGACAGCGAGGCGCCACGTGCCAGTGCCCAGGAGGATGCAAAACTTCTATTAGAGTATGCTCGCACCCTGAGCGGACAGGGCACACCTTGTGCTTGGTAAGCCAAGGTGATGGCATTCACTATCCAGTGGGCCATCCTCTGCTTGGAGACAGCATTTCCCTTCTGCTGGCCTCCGTGACAGACAAAGAGCTGATCTGAGGTCCTGAAGCTTTGAGTTCTATCCACGTACAGTCGCAGAGTGCGGACGGGACAGAGCAAAGCCAAGGCTGGGTCTGCCTCCTCCGGGGGCAGTGCTTGAAGGTTCACTACCTGGTGGGGAGTTAAAAAATTTAAAACAAAAACAAAGCAGGAGAGAGATCCAACCCGAGTCCTGATAACTATATCACGAAGAGAAATCACAATGTCTGAGTCCTGTATCGACAACCTGCCATTGCTAATACAGTACATGTGGCTTATGTACATTTCAGAAAACCACTTGCTCACAAATATTACATACAAATATTGCATAGCCATGCCACGGCGGGCCAGACTAAAAACCTACCCATAGCTTACCTTGTATGGCTGATGTCTGTTCTAAACAAGTCGGAGTTGGCTGGCTTTTGAATTGAAGATGTTGATAATATCATTATAATCCTAATTATCTGTTAGTTCACTTATGGCATCCTGTCATCTTTGTCAAGATGTGTTTCTTTCTTAAATGTGTCATAAATGGCAGTTTAGCCATTTTTTAATAACAAAAAAAGGGCGCTGCTAGTTGGAAACAAATCCGGATATTGGTGCGAAGAAGAACATAACATTACTACTGGCGTGACGTAACTGAAGAGACGAATTAGCATATTTTTATTAATATTAAAATAGAGTTCTAATGCATGACAAAATAAATCACATTTTAAATAATTATTGAAGAATTGTTAAACGTTAGAAAATAGTATTATTAAAAAATATATATATTTCTCTGGATCTGACAGGATGGGCAAGCTGTCAGCTACGCTAGTGCACATGACTATTAACTAATTCAAAATTAATTCAAAAGCCATAACCACAATGACATATTACTTAACAATTAGTTAATAGTCATGTGCATCAACAAGTAAAGTCATAGTATAATAATACCTTTGCACATCGTTAGCTAATGATTAATTAAGGCAGACAACTGGAAGTTGAAATGCATGGCTTTGACCCATTGTGGTAATTAACGCATTAATTTACATTAAGTAATTAGTTAATATAATATGTTATTAGGGAATTAATACATGATGTCATATTTAATTAATAGCAATTCATATATTACTTAATCTATTAATCATATAGAATGTTCATTAGTTGCTGAGTAATCATTAATAAATGGTTTACTTCTTCATGAGTCATACATTAACTCATGATTATCTGTGTATATTAATGCATATTAGTGCACCCGTATTGTAAAGTGTTACCCATATTTTTTTAGGACAAAATGTTCACTTGCTGCCTAATATATCCCACCTACTAACAGGTGCCGTGATGAAGAGATAATCAGTGTTATTCACTTCACCTGTCATAATGTTATGCCTGATCGGTATATATATATATATATATATATATATATATATATATATATGCAGTTCATTGCAAATCAATGATAACTGAGAGATGGACAAATAAATGTTCCCCAAAAGCCTGTTGTGTCATATTTGACATTTACATTAACATGAAAAAATGGCTGAACTATCAATCAGAAGACAAGGCGTGAAGTAGATTGTGTACAACAGGTTTTTCAGCAAAGTTTTAGTCATATTGATAATTTATAGGCCCTAGAAATTTGCGTATTAAATATGATACAGTGGGCTTTAATATATTCATAAATAGGCATTATGCTTATTGTTCAACAGAATTTTAGAAAGAATGTTTAGTTTAAGTTATTAGAGAAAAAGGTTTTAAAAAATTGGCTAAAATGTTGTAACACGCATTGCCAAACAAGCTCTCTTTTTTCAATGAATTTATACCCCCAAACTGGCAACGTATCCTGGGGGATACAAACATTTACAGACAGATTATGAAAAATGTAAAAATTTAATTCATAAAATTTCAACATAACCGTAATAAGCTAATGCTTAACAACAACTTCTTAAACATGTAAGTCCCCTCTAAATATTGTAAATATGTTAAATATATATACTTTTATCTGAAGGTGAGTAGATTTGCTACTACAGGTGGTCATGTTGTTTTTAAATGTTACCCGTGAGCTAAACAAGGAATGTATGAACGAACACCCTTTCAACATGAAACCAAGAAATGAGACTTACACTTTCCCTGCCTCTTCCCACAGCCTCTCAAATGTTTGTATCCTCCAGGATACATCTCCAGTTATAGGGCTAAATTGATAATGCCTTTCAAATTCAATTCTTGAATTTCCATCGAATTTGAATTGTTCAAACAGGCAGCAGAATTGTTTGGAAAAAAAGGTTTTAAAAGCTCTGAAATTGGTCCTCAAACAGAAATAGCAATAGAACAAAAAAATTATGTCATGTATTTACTATATACACCGATCAGGCATAACATTATGACCACTGACAGGTGAAGTAAATAACACTGATTATCTCTTCATCACGGCACCTGTTAGTAGGTGGGATATATTAGACAGCAAGTTAACATTTTGCCCTCAAAGTTGATGTGTTAGAAGCAGGAAAAATGGGCAAGCGTAAGGATTTGAGCGAGTTTGACAAGGGCCAAATTGTGATGGCTAGATGACTGGGTCAGATCATCTCCAAAAGTGCAGCTCTTGTGGGGTGTTCCCGGTCTGCAGTGGTCAGTATCTATCAAAAGTGGTCCAAGGAAGAAACAGTGGTGAGCCGGCGACAGGGTCATGGGCGGCCAAGGCTTATTGATGCACGTGGGGAGCGAAGGCTGGCCCGTGTGATCTGATCAAACAGACGAGCTACTGTATCTCAAATTGCTCAAGAAGTTAATGCTGGTTCTGATAGAAAGGTGTCAGAATACACAGTGCATCGCAGTTTGTTGCGTATGGGGCTGCATAGCCACAGACCAGTCAGGGTGCCCATGCTGACCCTTGTCCACCGCCGAAAGCGCCAACAGTGGGCACGTGAGCATCAGAACTGGACCACGGAGCAATGGAAGAAGGTGGCCTGGTCTTATGAATCACGTTGTTTTTTTACATCATGTGGATGGCAGGGTGACTATGTGTCGCTTACCTGGGAAACACATGGCACCAGGATGCACTATGGGAAGAAGGCAAGCCGGCGGAGGTAGTATGATGCTTTGGGCAATGTTCTGCTGGGAAAACTTGGGTCCTGCCATCCATGTGGATGTTACTTTGACACGTACCACCTACCTAAGCATTGTTGCAGACCATGTACACCCTTTCATGGAAACGGTATTCCCTTGTGGCTGTGGCCTCTTTCAGCAGGATAATGCGCCCTGCCACAAAGCAAAAATGGTTCAAGAATGGTTTGAGGAGCACAATAACAAGTTTGGGGTGTTGACTTGGCCTCCAAATTACCCAGATCTCAATCCAGTCGAGCATCTGTGGGATGTGCTGAACAAACAAGTTAGATCCATGGAGGCCCCACCTCACAACTTACATGACTTAAAGGATTTGGTGCTAACATCTTGGTGCCAGATACCACAGCACACCTTCAGGGGTCTAGTGGAGTCCATGCCTCAATGGGTCAGGGCTGTTTTGACAGCAAAAGGGGGACCAACACAATATTAAGAAGGTGTTATGCCTGATCGTTGTGTGTCATATTTAATAAATTAAGAGAATGCTTTATCTGTGTTAAATTTTTTTTTTTTTTATATATATATATATAATTGTAAATTCCTCTTCCTGTGTTAAAATCATCTTTATGAATTAATAGGGAGCCACTTTCTTCAATTCTGAATTTTTGCAATAGATAAATAAATAGAGACCCATGTCACACAGGGAAGCCAATGTGTCTTGTTTTTTTCTGAGCAATTACAGTGGAAATTATTTATGACTTTAAGGTATGTGTTTACACAGAAATTCTTTCAAAACCTACCCTGAAAAATATTAATTGGAGTAAAAAGTGTAGCCCTGGCCTCCCCTATATTTTAGTTAGGATTCAACTGCATTATAATAAACTGTTCATACATTAGCAGTGGTGTGGGTGACTGACTCATATTGCCAGTGAGGCATGATTAAACACCATGTCTGAATGCTGACCCACGAGCAGCCTAAGGCGACCGCTTTACTAATACTTTCTAAATATTTTGTCATTAATTCCATGTAGTGCAGACTTTTGATATTTACCCTAACATGTAATGACAATAGCTGACCTCTGCACGGCCCTGATACTCAATATACCCAGAAGCACTGTTCATGTGGATGAAATTGTTTTGTATTACAGGATTATGTGTAAAATTACACAGCTCATTTTGCAGGATGGCAGTCCTCTCACCTCAAATCAGAGGTCAGGAGTCGCCGGTGATTTCATGTGCGACAGGCAACGTGCAGAATTCGATCGAAATCCGTTGTATTCCACAAGGATGATTCTATTTCAAGGTATTACTTTTTAATACTTCATTTTTTCTTCCAGGCTTTACTGTGTTCATTTTGCCCCTCAAACAGAGGCTGAGTAAGCAAATCGATACGGTAGCCCAGCATGTTGTCTGGGGTTTAATTTGCCTTGCAGTAAATAATCGAAGAATCTAGAGACAACTATTCAAGGTAAACAACCAAATCCATTCACACTTAAAATGGAAAGACCCTACAGTACTGTACTTCATGAATACCACAAGCCGCATACACCTGAAAGGATTGCGTCAGATCTTGTAATGCACCAGATCAGCAATACCAGAGTCCACTATAAAGTCCGTTTTTGAATGCTGCACACTGAAATGCTTTCAAAGAACTTTTGTCAAGTGATGTAACAGAAGAGAAAATGGGTGATTGTGAGTGCTCTTGTGTTTTGCTCCTCTGCCCACATTAAAATGTTCTAGGTTGGTCCTTTACTGTGGAAATGTGACTCAAGACACTGCATTGCAGAAACAGTAACCGAGAAACAGTGCAGTGTCAGAGCTTTGATGCATATTGTGATGTTTCAGTTCAGCACCGCTAATGAGCCAAGTCAAGACAGAGGGCTGGAAAATGATTCCCTCTCTCTCTGATTGTCCAGCAATTATGAGGACAAAGCTCGAGCAGAAAAGAAGGAGAGTTTTTCATGTTGAGGGAAAGATGTTCAGACTAACATCCAGTCAACTGTTTCAGCAACCAGGGTTGCGTTTCCCGAAAGCATTGTTAGCTAACTGTGTCGCAAGATCCGTCGTTACCAACATAGTTCAACGTTTTGCCATTTCCTGAAACCAAAGTTTCAACGAAAGTTTGCAAACAGCATTGCAAACTTGTGTGGCTGGAACTGCAGCTCTCAACCTGTGGTTAAAAACAGTTTCTTGTCAGTATGACGTGGACTTTAATAGATCATGCTCTTGACCACAATTAGCAAGCAAACATGCAGTAAATTCTCATCTTTCATTTCATTTAAATAAATACAAAGTTTCTTCTTTCTTTTTGTGCTTTCAGAAACCCTCCATCTTCCCCAGCTCCACCTGTATAGATCTGCTATGGGTAATTCATGTGACTTGCTCACAGCAATGTATGTGAATGTATTGGCAGTAGCATGTCTCGGTACTTGCTCTGCAGTAGCAGCATAGCAGATCTATTCTGCCAAGACCAAATACATTAACATTGCCATATCCATTACCATGCCAATCTCTATTACCATACCAATCTCCCGAGAGTTGTCATGACAGAACTATAATAATCTGACTGTAGCGAGGTATGTTGTTATGGGAAGAAGGAGGCGGGAACCGGCGGAACGTTCAATAAACTTAAATAAATAAATAAATACAAACTGAACATAAAAACGGCAGCCTCCTCACAGACGACTGCTGCACACACATAAAACATAAACCAAACAAAACATAGTCCAGGCCTGGTCCTCTCTCGTCCTTCACTGTCGTCGCTCCTCCTTTTATGCGTCCAAGCTCCTCCGTGAGACACGAGACCGGTGCGGCACGCAGCTGGCGCTCATTATCACTCACGCCACCGGCCTCACCCCTGCATTGCCACACTGACATTAATAGTTGTTGAACAAATATGGTTCAAACCACTGAGGTGCAACTACGTTACAATGCTTTCGGGAAACAGTCCTGACTAATTTCTCCAACGATGCATCATACTATGGTGGTTAAGCAGTGAGTTAGATCATTATACGGTAAATGCACCCCTGGTTAGATTGTTTACATGTGTAGTACATCAGTGGCATGTTCAGGTTTTTTTTGTAGTCAATGTAAATTTATATTCCAGTTGCAATTTCTTGCATAGTTTCCAAGTTAAAAACATATGCAACAACATTTACATTACACTATCAACCAATACTATTTGTGAATACAGTAGGCCTATATATTAATTTACAATTTTTACAATTCATGCTATTTCTTATTGCATACAGTGTAAACCTAACCTATAGAGCACCGCACATGACAGGCGGAAGAAAAAATAGATATCATGGCCATTACGAATTAATTCCCATGACATATCATTTCATGGCCATGTTTTATTCTCTCCTTTTAGTTAAATCGTGGCCACTTTACATGTAATTTGTTCCCTTATTTTAATTTTGTTGAACCGCTATTTAACTACAATGATGGAATTAAGTAGTACAAAGTGGACATGATTTACCTAAAATGAGGGAAAAAATTAACACTTTCCACGGCAAACACAGAATTTTCC
Source organism: Coreius guichenoti (assembly GCA_039654105.1). Classification (NCBI taxonomy): domain Eukaryota; kingdom Metazoa; phylum Chordata; class Actinopteri; order Cypriniformes; family Gobionidae; genus Coreius; species Coreius guichenoti. Next base: position 27,263,781 of record CM077175.1, on the reverse strand, counting down.
AACCCGATCTCACAGCAATTCATACGTATTTTACGAGTTGGCCAATTCGTATGAATTCATACAAATGACCTCCCCCTAACCCCGCCCCTAAACCTACCCATCACTGGGGTTTAGACAAATCGTACAAATTCGTACGGGTGAGGTCATACAGATTTGTACGAATTAGCCACCTCGTAAAATACATACATATTGGTCGTGAGATAGCGTTGAATTTTCCGTTATTTGTGAGAAAATGCTTTCCCGCAAAACACTGAATTTTCCGGGTTTCAGTGTTTTCACTGTTATATGGTAGGGGGCACTATTAAGCATCTTCTGAAAGAGTACCGAATCCAGTGTTGCCAGATTGGGCGTATTCCCGCTTAATTGGGCGGTTTTGAATTTGATTGTGTAGGTAAAAATGGGTTTGGGCGGGTGGACATATTGGGCTGGTCTTGGGGTCAGTTCGGCGGTGTTCATAAAACCAGTCTTCATGACAGACACAGGCCCACACAGAGTCAGCTTGTGTTGGTGTTGACGTCGCCGACGAGCATGCACTTTTAGCCAATCAGCGATCAGCAGGCAGACGTGATCATTCATGACTGACAGGTTAGCGCGATAACTTGTAGCTGTATATTCAAGTGATTGCTAAATATAAATATACAGTAAGTTGTATCTACAGCAAAGAGTGGGAGAGTGATCCAACTCTCAAAACGTGAACTCTTTATAAATATAACTATGAGAGCATAGTTGAATGACTTGAATTAAAATCGAATATGGAACGATGTCTGTCCATCATCATGTGCACACTATCAGGACAGGACACCTGCAACTTTTAAACCGTCTAGACTGCACTTTACTCGTCTCCGACACCTTCTGAAAGAGGTTTGAATCAACAATTAATAAATTTTGACTATGCTAAGTGCATTATGTTCTACAATATGTACTTCCTGAAAGACGTACTGTAGTTCTGTCTGAAGTTAAAGCGCAACACAAAGGTAAGCACGTTGTTGTTATTTTTTGTTGGCGGATTATCGTACAGTATTAATGAATGACACATTTTGGCTGTGGTGTGTGCATTAACGTGTGTGAAATCCTTGCAAATTACGCTGCTTATTCCGAACTCTTATATTGGGCACTTTTTGCACTTAAATTGGTTTATTCTTACTGTTGACATTAAAAATGATGCATGTGTTTTTCCTATGGTTAAAGTCATCGGTTTATGTCTTGATTGCTTTGACAGTTTCCACCTGGACACTTTAGTCATATTTGCTTATTCTCTTGAATGTATTTGCCCTGTTTTGATCCGTTTTCCTGGGAATTTTTTTTAATTTTGTCATCAATATTATGTTTTAAGGAGATAAAAATGGTTCTTATCAGCCTTGATTGGTATGGCAGTAAAATTCTATCACATTATTTTAGCAGTTAAAATTTTGGGCGTTTTTTTCTTGGAGTGGGCGGGTTTGGTGAGCTTTTGGGCTGGAAATTGCAGGCCCAATCTGGCAACACTGACTGAATCTCCTGATCAAAACACATGTGAAGAATACACAGAAACAAGCGATCTCATATAATCATACATATGTAAAATAGCCCGATTGTTAACATTAAACAGCATTTAAATCAAAACTGCCTAATATTACCGAATGAAATGTCGACCAGGACGAGCTATAGGACTGTGAAGCTTTGGTGGTGTTGATGGACTCAGTCTACTCCATCTGTGTTTTGATCATCATTCTGAATCTGATCTGGATGTAGTCTTTGACAAAAATGCGATTTTCTCAGCTTTTTGCTCAAAATGTTGCTTTTTTTTAAATGAAACTTACCCATATTCAAGTGTTGATAAAAAAAAAAAAAAGATTACATAAAGCTAGAATAAATATTTTTTGTTTGTTTAAAAGCAGAGTGTCCATTCTTTCTTTTGATATATTGCATGTTCAAATATTCATACAACAAAATATTCTGGGGTCAACAGAAAAAAAAGACGCTGGCGGGGAGAGTTAATAAGTCATGGGAACAAACATTTTATTCATGACCATGATAGCATTTGACAGCATTTGAGGAGGGAATGTGAAGTAATTATTTCTGTTCAACCTCTAACTTTACCGCTCCTTCACTCTTATAGAAGCAGTGAAAGCCAACTATAATCTGCAGTTTAGTAATCGAGCAGTTCTATATCATGATTTCAGTGTAAATAAGATCAAATGTGCTGCTTTAATGGTTATCATACCAATGTCTCAGAGGTCAAAGTCTGCTGGTTTCAAAGACTTTTACTGTAGATGGTTTCCCATTGTCTTTTAAGTGCTGCTTTCAGATCTGTCACTTTGGGAGAGAATGTTGTTTTTTCTCATTAATATTGGAACAATGGAACAAGAGCTAAGCCTTCTCTGTGGCTATTATTGTTTCTAAACTGTGCATTTCAATTCACAAACTTCCTACAAAGTGTGTCATCTCTCAGAAATTCATGCCCATTTTTATCAGTGCCATAAGGCAAGTGTACTTCTCAATTTCTCAAACTTCTCAAAACTTGTCTAGACAGACGCCTGGACTCTACCTGCAGGGGTTCAGTATATAAATAAGAATGGTTCCACATACTAGTCATTTCTTTCTCAGTAAAGTTACATTTAACATTTTCACTGCAAATGTCACATCCGTTGAGATGGAATTGCTCTTTCATTTATAACTAACTGCTCTTCAATTATTATTATTGTTAAAAAATCACCATCTATTTTAATCATTAGTAACACATTCACGCCACACTTCAGGAGCTCGATGGGAACACAATGAGCTCCAAAGAGCCTCACTCTGATCTTTTGTCCACTGCTGTTGGACAGTGTTTCTTTAGAAAATGAATCATTTAAACACTATTTCTTCGATTTTTTCATGATATTTGATTTAGTTTTTACTGTTATTTATTTCCCTTCCCGAATGTTGCACTGCCCGGCAAGCAATAGCCTTCATTTCACCGCCTCGGTTAACTATAGACCCGATATAGTCCGGCTATAAGTAACCCACTTCTAGCCAAAATAACCTTGAATTTGGTTACATGTCGTTTTTGCCTAAATAACTTGCGAGATGTATGATATTTTATCATGTAAGCATCAGTGATTACAAGGTGTTTGGTTTCATTTCTTTGACATGTTCATGTTCTAGATGACTAGTCTATTCTTGGGCTATGGTTAGACGTCTATTAAATTTTCACTGACAGCCCAAATTTTACCTTGTTTTAGCCTAGATGTCAGGGCTGTGTTTGGACGGATATTAGACATTTTTTAAACGCAAAATTGCTTGCTGGGTGCCTTCATTATATTCTCTGGGCAAACATCTCTGCTGTACATCTTACAGCCAAAACACCAACACAATCTCATGGCAATTATTATTTTCATTTTTATTTTCGTATTTTCATTTTTGGTGAACTGGAGGCTAATTTGAATGAATTTGTATGATCTCATTTGCATGTTGTGCATGTTTTCGTCGGATATTTTTACGCCCCAGTGATGTGTTATGTTAGGAGTGGATCTTCATGCTTCATGCTCTTCATGTTTACTTTATTTTACTTTATATATAAAAAATTGTGTGTTTAAATAGGAATCCATACGGAATCGCCACCTCATAAAATAGTTACGTTTTCCCATGAGACTGGGTTGCAAAAGACCTTAAAATCGAATGAAACAAGGGAGGTTTGGGTGATATTGATCTGACAAATATAGATAAAGAGCTCTTAATTTATCATGACTCAGCAATAAACCACTTCACAATATGAAAATGAAACTTCTGTCATTTAGAAACCCACATTTACACAGCCCGATTCAAAATCAATGACATCAAGCTTGGTTCTTGTGTGTCGTGTGATGTCATGACACCAACACCAATGAGCCTTGATGTTATTGATGTGTAGTGTAGTATTTTCTCCCCTATATGACTAAGTAATCTAGTACACACATCTCCCAAACCAGCACAAATCATAAGATCTGCCCTTACCTTTGAGTTCAGGAGCGCTGCCCACTGGTTCGAAATATCTGAGATATCCCGTACCAATCTCAATCAAGGTCCGGTCCTCTATGAAGCACGATGGAATTTAATATTCAGGTTTAGATAATAGTTATGTTTAAGAAATAATCACACTGAGACTTTAACTGAGGTAAAAAATAATTGCCCCATTCAAGGCTTTGATTTACTTAGCAAAGTTTCAGCATAAAAATTACAACATAAACACGTGTAGTCTTCACCACGGAGTTCGGCGTCGGACACGGATATGCAACACACTTTTATTGAAAACACAGGATAAAAAGATCCTCCCATAACGGACCTTAAATGGTCAAAATATAAGCTTGCCTAACTCTTACTTGCACTAGCATATAGCACCTACGTCATCTCTATGCACTTCAAAGCTTACTGCAAAAGCTGCAAAACACCTACTCAAAATTGAATGCATAAGCTGCATAACACCTTCTCAAAACTAGTTGCATATACTGTAAAAACACCCACTTGCTATATGATCTTATCGTAGGGTGCCAAAACCCCACACTTCAACAGGATGCATCTTCAGACACATCTCCTCTCCGCATCACCAAGCACAAACCGCAGAGAAGGGTGTATCCGGGTCACATCTGTTACATACACAAATTGTTTAATTCCAAATGAATAGAAAATTCATTTATACATCAGTTTTATCCCCAGATGTGTATAGCTGATCCGCTGTTGTACACAGCCCATCAACTCTACACATCAACTGTTTCATTTCCCCATCAAACATTTCTTGAACCATCATCATTTTAATCGTTTTTGATAACACCTTGTGAGATCTCTCAATCTTTCTTAGCAATCTCATCATTCGTTGTCCCCTCTGTAGGAAAGTCTCCTGACTCTGGTTCACGCTTGAGCTTCTTCTTTTTCCGATTCCTCTTCTTTCCTTTGCGGCTCTCTTTCTTGGACTTTTTGTCGTGCCGCTTCTGGAGGTCTTAAACATACAAGTCACTCATATCAACCACAAGTTCTGACATGGATTTATCATTAAAAGTCACTATATCATTTGGGTCATTTGACTGGTCATTTGACTCCACACCCTCTCATGGCTTTGAGTGATAATAATTTTGTCTTGTAAATTGTCCAATTCTTGGTACTCTAATTTCATCACAACTCATACATATAACCTCTCTTTTGAAACTTGAGTAAATCTTTTCAACATACACATTATATACACCATCACTTTTTCTAAACAACGTTACTTCATTAAATCTTATCATTCTCCAATTATTTAACGGATCTGGTCTTCTGGGAGACTCATGGACATAGTAATCGTTTATTCCGTCATTCTCCACGTAAGCCCGCATCACCCCCACCGAGAACCACACTCTTCTCACAGTCTCTGGTTGGGTGTTAACCCAGGTCAGAAACTGTCTGAAGGAGATTTCGGCCAATCGACAATCGGTCTCTTCTAGGATTACTGCAGCCATCTGTAAAAAACACAGGAACCATCAACAAATGCCAGTCCATAAATTCCTGTACTCACCGAGATCTCAGACATCCCTGCCCTTTCAATATTACATAGGTGACATGTTTCCATTCTAACAAATTCAATTATTTGAAATATACATATGGTTCTTTTACTGTTGTCAGGAATCTTTTCAATTTGTCTTCCCGGAATACAAAATTTCATCCAACACGGAATAACATACATTCCATTACTTTCCTTATCTACAAACCCGATTCCAAAAAAGTTGGGACACTGTACAAATTGTGAATAAAAAAGGAATGCAATAATTTACAAATCTCATAAACTTATATTTTATTCACAATAGAATATAGATAACATATCAAATGTTGAAAATGAGACATTTTGAAATGTCATGCCAAATATTGGCTCATTTTGGATTTCATGAGAGCTACACATTCCAAAAAAGTTGGGACAGGTAGCCATAAGAGGCCGGAAAAGTTAAATGTACATATAAGGAACAGCTGGAGGACCAATTTGCAACTTATTAGGTCAATTGGCAACATGATTGGGTATAAAAAGAGCCTCTCAGAGTGGCAGTGTCTCTCAGAAGTCAAGATGGGCAGAGGATCACCAATTCCCCCAATGCTGTGGCGAAAAATAGTGGAGCAATATCAGAAAGGAGTTTCTCAGAGAAAAATTGCAAAGAGTTTGAAGTTATCATCATCTACAGTGCATAATATCATCCGAAAATTCAGAGAATCTGGAACAATCTCTGTGCGTAAGGGCCAAGGCCAGAAAACCATACTGGATGCCCGTGATCTTCGGGCCCTTAGACGGCACTGCATCACATACAGGAATGCTACTGTAATGGAAATCACAACATGGGCTCAGGAATACTTCCAGAAAACATTGTCGGTGAACACAATCCACTGTGCCATTCGCCGTTGCCGGCTAAAACTCTATAGGTCAAAAAAGAAGCCATGATCCAGAAGCGCAGGCGTTTTCTCTGGGCCAAGGCTCATTTAAAATGGACTGTGGCAAAGTGGAAAACTGTTCTGTGGTCAGACGAATCAAAATTTGAAGTTCTTTTTGGAAAACTGGGACGCCATGTCATCCGGACTAAAGAGGACAAGGACAACCCAAGTTGTCATCAGCGCTCAGTTCAGAAGCCTGCATCTCTGATGGTATGGGGTTGCATGAGTGCGTGTGGCATGGGCAGCTTACACATCTGGAAAGGCACCATCAATGCTGAAAGGTATATCCAAGTTCTAGAACAACATATGCTCCCATCCAGACGTCGTCTCTTTCAGGGAAGACCTTGCATTTTCCAACATGACAATGCCAGACCACATACTGCATCAATTACAACATCATGGCTGTGTAGAAGAAGGATCCGGTTACTGAAATGGCCAGCCTGCAGTCCAGATCTTTCACCCATAGAAAACATTTGGCGCATCATAAAGAGTAAGATGCGACAAAGAAGACCTAAGACAGTTGAGCAACTAGAAGCCTGTATTAGACAAGAATGGGACAACATTCTTATTCCTAAACTTGAGCAACTTGTCTCCTCAGTCCCCAGACGTTTGCAGACTGTTATAAAAAGAAGAGGGGATGCCACACAGTGGTAAACATGGCCTTGTCCCAACTTTTTTGAGATGTTGATGCCATGAAATTTAAAATCAACTTATTTTTCCCTTAAAATGATACATTTTCTCAGTTTAAACATTTGATATGTCATCTATGTTGTATTCTGAATAAAATATTGAAATTTGAAACTTCCACATCATTGCATTCTGTTTTTATTCACAATTGGTACAGTGTCCCAACTTTTTTGGAATCGGGTTTGTACTACATACAAGAATAATTTTACTTAAAGTTCCCATAATAACAATTCTGCAAATTTGGATAATGTTCATTAACCAGTGCCACCAGAGATCTTTATTAATAGTCTGAATTAATCCCTAGAATATTATGGTCAATATCTCTGCACTGACCTGTGCGAACGTTCCAGAGGTTCCCAGAAAGTTCGTCGGTTGCTCGGCAGTCTCATTGAAAGTTCCATTAACGGTCCCGTTTGATGCCATGTTTGCGTCTATAGATTTTGGATCTCTGTTGGTCTTACCCCGAACAATTAAGACTCTCTCGACTGGTTGTCAGATTCAAGTGTCACCCCTTTTGTCTGTGTGTGTGATACTATACCCGTCTTCTGTGGTTAGCTCCAGCTCATCCTTCGCTCATCTGTCGTCTCTTATCTTTTCTCAGATCTTTTCCTACCTATATAATCTATGCGTTTACAATAACGGTTGCTCGTATTCAGCACTACGTCTACTTTTGAGGCGCCTATGACCCCTATCTTGAAGATCTAACAATTTCTCAAGAACCGTTAGTTCATCCGGTCTCTTTTCTCCGCTATGGCACAGTCTTTTTCCACCAGCTGCACATAAACATTTCACCATACGAACAACAGCATCACTCCTAGTACAATTAAACATGCATACAGCACATACCAACCCATGTTGATAAAGAAATCCACAATTCCTTGCCACAAATCTTGGGTTACAAAGTTTAAAACTGTTGTTGCAGCTTTGGCAGCTCCTTTCAGGCCTGCCTCAATAAGTTCTTTGGGCTCCTCATACCATCGAGGACCAGTCCTTACGCCCTTAATCTGTTCACTAGTTTGACATAAGATATCTTTCATCCAGTCCATCCCTAGATAATAAGTCTCGTCTTGCCCTTTACACCATTTTACCTTCCTATAGTATCTTTAAGGCTATCTAACGCTAGAGCATCAAGGTTGCTAAGGGCTGCCTTTTCACCTCCATATGTGATGTTATATCTCAGCCGACTATTGTCACCGATCCTGGCTGGTGCATGAAATACTTTCCACTGACGATTTCTGTCAATCACTCTTATGACTCCGTTTGGACCATAGGTCATCTCGAACCTATTAGCTATCATACCTTTTTTTAAAAGTCCAAGGCAACGGAACAATTCCATGGGTCCAGTAGCATAAAACTGCAGACATTTGATTAATGATTATATAATCTTGACCTTCTGAACAGCTCTCAATCAGCTCTCCACATTCCTTACCTGCCAAGCCATATATAACTTCATCATAAAAAAATCAAATTCTGTTCATACTCACCCTTTTCGTCCTTCTGCCTTATCATTCCTATCCTTTTCATAAGTAATTTTTTCTTTACGCTCACCGTTTCTCCTGTTTGGTTTCCTGTTTTAGGATCCGTTCCATTAACGAGATCACTACAGTCCATATTTGCACCATCTTTATCACATAAATTAGTGTACGAGAAATCATTGTAATCATTTTTGTGATGACAATATTTATTTCCATGATTCTTTTTACCAATTTGTTGTCTAATACATCTATCCATTTCTTTCATTTTATTCTCATAATGATCTTTTATATCATTTTCAGTTTTTAGGGTTTCGTTAAGTTTCATTTTAACAAAGTAAACATCTACGCCTTTTATTTCATTGTCTATCTCCCAAAACCCCGTACTGTGATTAAAATTAACCCTTGGTAGTTTCATATTCCTTTTCCATATCCATGGAATAGTCTTATTCAGTTCTAAACTAGTTGTGGTGTACTTTTCTTTCTCCTTGTATTCCCAGCCATCAAAATCTACATATCGATCTTTCACGGTTGTTAACAGGGCGAATTCCCCTGCAGGGTTAAGCATCTTACTGGACTTAATCCATCCTTCTACATTTTTCCTTACTTCTTCAGCATATTTTTGTCTGTCCTGTTGCTCACTTCTTTTATTTCTTTTAATTGTTCCTTCATATTTACATTCTCTTATTTTCCACGGGTCAAAATTTTTGCTCGATCTGAAAATCCAGCATCCCCCTAGCTCTTCACCTGAGCTAATCCTATATGTATCTCCTATAAAATATTTAAACGTTTGGTTTTCACTCTGCTGTTCATTGTAGCTGTTTGTTTCATAAACTTCTATTTTTTGATTGAACCAGTGTTTTATCTTTACTGTACTTTTCGTTTTGATTATGGGCTCCCTGACCATATAATACAATACATTGTCATTTTGGCCTTCTTCTGTACTTTTGTCATCTAACCATTTCCAGAAATTCAAAGTACTATTTTCAATTTTACTTTTATTCTCTTTACTAGTTGCCCATACAGTAACATCATAGCCTGATACATTTTCTTTTTCTACTTGCACTTCGGCTAATATTATCTGTCCGGTCATTACTTCCCATTCTATTTAATAACTTATTTTTACCATGACTAAGAAAATTATTCCTATTCCTAATAAACTCCATAATAGGGTACTCATCCATTTCCAGCATCGCCGTTGCTCTTTCAGCCTCCTGATGTTCTTCTTTGCCTCTTCTAGCTCTCCCGTCAGGCTCTCCATGGATTTCATCCTCCTCATGTTTCCTGTAATCAGAGGTTAGTCTTATGCCTTTCTACGAGTCGTTTCGTCCTTCTTAGGAGACCCCTCCTAATTATTTTTATTTCTGGTTGCTTTTCATGTATTTCTGCTTCAACGCCCCCGAACCAGTTAAAGTCTCGTTGGGCGCAGGTTAACACATTTAATTTTAAATGCATCACAACTCTGAACTGTTCTGTTGGCTCTTCGGTTATCTGACCCTCTCCATACAGGTTTCCTGTCACGTATTTCTGATCATCTGACCACCACACTTTGTGCTCCTTCAGTTCTGCCACTGGTGCGACGTCCAGCTCTACAAATTTTTCCTTTCTTGTTGCTTGCCTTTTCTCTTTGGTCACTGTTGACCGGGGTTGGGTGCCTCTATAATCTTTCGTATAGGGTGCTGCATCTACCCAACTTCCTTCCTGGGCTAGCTCAATGGCCAGGGAACTCCAAATTCTCGACCAGTTTTTCCCTCTCCTGGAGGGCTCTGTCTCTGATCTCTCTCCCGTCACCGGGTGCTATAGGGACCCTTGTCTCTAAGAATGCCCTACGCTCATGTTCCCTCATCCCTATGTAAGGATGTCTAGTGAACATGGTCACTATTCCTTCTCGGAATAGTCCTATGGGTTTCCAAACTCTTATGCTTTCCCATACTGACCTGGACGACATCAAAGTCCTGTCCTTTGGCGCACATACCACACATAACCACAATTTAATCCCATCCCAGGTACAGATACAACCTTCCCTGGGCTCTCCGGATACTCTGTACGAGTCAATCCGTAATTTAGGATGTTCTGGCCGACAACACTGTATGAGTCTGTGATCTGACCAGCCATTCTTTACCCATTTCTTTCTTCTCTTCTGGGGACATATTAGGCATGGTACACTGTATATCGCAGATCACACATTTAAATGGGCGGATTGGAGTCTCTACGGGTGTGACCTTACCACTTGTGAGGCCTTCGACCCTCTCCAGATCCGGTCCTAACCATAAATTTGCTCTTGAACCGTGATCTCCATGCTCCACTCTGATCAAACCCCTCCTATTAGTGATCTGGATTACCTCATCCATCTCCTAATATTTCACGAGATCCTTATTACTCTGGATTCCGTTATTCACTAATTCTACAGTATTCGATCCTGTTATCGCTTTTACCTTGTCTACGGTTCCTAAACCTTCCTTAAAACGTCCTACCTTGTGTCTGTGGCAAATTATAACTTCATCGCCCGGTTGGAACTTCGGATTTTTCTTTACCTTCTTCTCTCGCGATTCCACCTTATCGCACCTGTTGAGATGTGAGAGACATCGATCAGTAATCCGATCCCACTCACCGGGGTCTTCGTTCTTTTTCAACCATTCCTTGACCTCTCTTATGGCTCTCTCTGCGATACCGTTTGTCTCGGGTCTGTACGGTATGCTTTTTGTCAGTATTATTTTATTTTCTTTACAGAAATTTTGCACAAATTTTTCCGATATGTTGTGTGCACCATCTGCCCTTAGGCTTTCCATCTTGCCCTGCCATTTAATCCATTCCTTTAAACATTCAACTACGTTTTCCTCTAAGGCCGTACGCATCGGCCATATCATTTTCTTCTTTGTGTGGTTATCAATGGCTAGCAAAAAGTAACAATTTCCTAGCTTGGTTTTAGGTTTCAAAGGTCCTGCAAAATCTATACTTACTTCCTGACCTTCATACTCCTTTGGCAACTCACTCTCTTGAGCTCTTTTCGCTGTCATAAACTTTCTACATATGCTACATTCCTTTTTCACTTCCCGATACCTCATTCTCCAGTTAGGAATATTTAGATTTCTCAATCTAAGTTCCATTTGGATCATATTATAGCTAGGATGGTTTAATTCATTGTGCATTTTTTCAAATAGCTCTTTTATATCCTGCAACTTTACCTTTCCTATTAATTTGTCAACTTCCCTATTTCCGCTTGCTGCTTCACTGTTTTGTTTGGTATGGCTTACTTGATGATAACAATGCACCTTAACTTTCTTTAAAAGTTCAGCGATCTTTTTCCATTCTTCCCCATGTGCCATGGGCTTATTCTTAGCCGTGTGAAACCCATTAGCTTTCCAGGTTTCTAATTCCTTGTTCAAACCATCAGCTACATATTCGGAATCACATGTTAAGACTATTTCTGCATGCCCAAATTCGATCGCTTTCTCCAGTGCTTTTTGGACAGCTACTACTTCTGCTAGTTGGGCTGTTCCATTCATCACATCATTTTTGGTAAGTATCAGGTGCCCCTGATTCTTGACAAGATAACCCCACTTGACCTTCCCTGCCCGTTCACTTCCATCTGTGAAATATTTTGGCAGGTGCCTGTGCTCATTGTGGTATTTAGTCATCCTGTCCTTCCTTTTCTGCTTAATCAAATACCATTCTAGTTGATTATCTCCCAAAATCAAATTCCATTGATCCCATCTATGGGAGTGAATCCTAGCCTGGTTCATCTTTAACCCCTTTTTCAACCTTACAAGCTCTCCTGCCATTGAATGTATGATGATCGGTTGCTCTTTAGCTATTGCTTTTAGTTGCAATAATCTTTTGGTCACAGCAGCTAACACACGTTCTGGACCATTCTCGTCATACTTGCACATTGCAGGTTCTTGCATTTGTGTCAAAAAGGCAATGGGGGCTTTCCCCTCTCTGTTTGACACTGTGATTGTGACCTCATTTCCGTCTTCCTTCACTTCTGCCTGCAAAGGAACCTTATCATCTCGTCTCTCCAGTTCACCACTAGCATCCTAATCAACTTTAACCTGGCTGTTTCCATTTCTTCTGACAATCGCCATTGTCCTTCCCGAGTACCCTGGTATAGGACCTTGGCCTCCCTGAAATACTTAGGAATTAATTCTCTAATGAAATTCAGTGTTCCAGGTAGTGACTGTAACTGCCTGCGAGATTTTGGAGGACTAGATTTCTCCATCTCCTCTAACTTATTTCTCATGCCAGTTGTCAAAGCTTTTGTATCTTTCCCTAGTTTGAATCCCAAGAAATCTACCTCATGCTTATCAATTTTCATCTTCTTTAAACTAGGTTTCAAACCGGCTTCAGCTATTCTGCTCAGAGTTTGATCTAGCAATTTCAAATGCTCTTCCTCCGTCTCGGTAGCTATCAAAATGTCATCAATATATACAGTTACAGGTAGCCCTGCTAAAATACCAAGCATCATGCTTTGAAAGACATTGGGAGCGTTCTTGTATCCCATCGGTAACCTCGTATACTGGAATTGGTCACTCCCAAATGTAAAAGCTGTCTTGCCTTGACTTTCTTTAGCTAATGGGATACTCCAAAAGCCATTTGCAAGATCGATCTTTGATAGCCAATTCCTTTCTTTGGCTATGTCTGCCCTTGCGTCTCCGCAATTAATTAAATACCTAGTATCAGGCACTATGACTTTGTTTAAAGCCTTGTAATTGGTCACTAATCTCCATCCCCCGCCCACTTTTGCTACGGCCTGGATGGGTGAATTAGTGGAAATTACTTAATTTCTCTTTAGTTTTCTTAAAATTCCCTGATCCGTCAATTCTTTAATAGTTTGGCCTATTTCTTTTACAGCTTTACTATTAATTGAATACTGGTGCTGTGGAGGTGGTATTCCTCCTTCAATTATATGTTCATATTTGGGTTGAACTTTTCCTCAGTCATTTTTACTCTTTGCTTAGCTGTCAATGTGCCGTCTTAGGATCTTTTCCAGCTCTCCTCGATTCTCTAGTTCTGATTCATTCACTATTCTTTCTATTTCCTTATTTTGGTCCACTAATCCTAGTTTTCCTATTTTTAACAAATCGGTGGGGCAGAGTAGATTATCACTTCCCATAACTACCTTTATTTTCTTTTTCTTCCAGACATCTTTGTCCCTCACGTTACTTTCAAAATCTTCCACTGCTACCCTATTTATTAATTTCCCATGTTTTTCGGAGGGTTTTATCACAGATAAGTCAGCTCCCGTGTCGATCCGAAAGGTAGTTTCATCATAGGTTTTAAACAATTTGTTATCTCTCTCTTCCGTAGTCAACAGAGCCATCTTGAGGGGGGCCGAAAATTCCTATTTTTCGGATTCTTCTGTCTTTTTCTTTCTGGTTTTAAGTTTCCTACGCTTCACTGGCTCATCTTCTACGATAGGGCACGCTTCCTCGACCTTATTCATCCCTATTTTAGCATCGGGCCTTTTATTTCCTCTTTCTGCCATAATTTTGGCTTTTTCTTCCTGGCTTACTTTACCCCATTTTTCAGGACTGATATACATCTGCTTTCCTCTATTATTTTCGTTTCTGCTTATTCTAGGTCGTGATTGTTCCCTATATCTGCTTCTCCCACGATTTGTGGTTCCATAACCTCTGTTCTCACCTCTCACCTCCCCCAGATTACGCTTTACTTCTGGTTGTGGCAGGTGGTGAGCTGTGGGTTTTCTATCTGTCTCGTGGCGGTTGTATGGTTTTCTCTCGCGACCTGATTTTCTTGGTTGCTGTGGTTTGTTAGATCTCTCTCTCTCTGCCTGAATAATTTTAGTTTTCCTATCATATCTGATTAGAGCTTTCTCTAATTCTTCAGGAGCTGTCCTACCAAAGCATTCCTCTTTACCCCACGAAAAATGTGCTTTAAAAGTCCTTCGACACCTTTTTGTGCCATTTCCTGACAGGCTGACAGGGCCCCTACGGTGGCCCATTTCTCTTCAAAACGTTTCTGTTCTAACTCTTCTTTATCTGTGGGGATCAACCCTTCTAACGTTTGTGCTAGCTTTCTTCCCCCTTGCAGGCCGAATTCAGCTAGTATATGGCATCTACAGCCTCTTCAGATATTCTCATCTGTTCCCCGTATCGGACTAGTTCTCTAACTTTCCCTTTCACGGTGGTGCTTTTCAGTTTTGCTTTTTTAAGCATTTTCATTTCCTGATCCTTTTGCATAAGTTCCTCTAGAGTTGCTTTATATCTTATCGGATTAGCTTCAGCTAATTTTGGGGGTCTTCTGACTATGAGAGGTTTTAGGTCTCTGACCTGGTGTTCCCAGGTGCAACGCCTCTAAATGCTGATTCAATTCAATCTACATCTGAGTCAGATTGCTCTTCGGATTCAGAAGCCCTGTCTCTGAACCGTAATTTTCGTGGCGTCGGTGGCCTCCTAACTGGGGTTGAGGTTCGTTCCCTTCTCCCACTTACAAACTCTTCCTCCTCTGAATCTGTCAGATCCCCATTAGACCCCTCGCTTTCTGCTCCTACGTCAGAATAATATTCGTCAAACCATGAGTCTCCTACAGCACCCCTGATAATCCTTTCTAGAGCTGCTCTATTTGTTAAGTCCTTTTGTGCTAATATTGCCCTCTTAGCTCTCTGAGTTAATCTGGTGTCGGCTAGAATTTCTATCGCATCTCCTCCATTAAGTAAGCACCATACCTGGCCACATGTTATTCCTGGTATATATTCCTCATCCCACATTTCACTTCTGTCTAATAGAGTCTCCTTTTTCTTACTCTTTGCATGCGTGGCATGGTATGTCCCTTTCCCGAGTCTAAATGTGTCGTGACCCTTACCAAGCTTCAATTTGGGGAAAGGATTCTCTACTGGGTCTTGTTTCCCTCTGGAGGTTTCTGTTCGTCGCAGTACTGGCCAGTTCGGATCTGGCTCGTACACTGCGACTTCTGCTCTGAGGTTACTCGGCTTTGGTTTAGGGCCTACTTTTTGATCTGATCTCCCTTCTCCAGCCTTTTCATTTTGATTCACCATCTGCGTAATTTTTTCTAGCACTGAGGCATTTGGATGGCAGACAATCCAGGTTTTAGGCCAGGTTGTCTGCTGTGTTTTCCTTAACAATTCTGCCACAAGAGATGCTCCTATTGTTACCTCATCAAATCCAAATTCCCCTCCGGATATTATTGGCATCGCTACTACGCGATATTTATTATCTCTTGCTGACGCACATATTTTATCTATAATAATATCTATCGCCATCAGAGCTTTAAGGTGTTCCTCTATTTCTAGGTCTCTGCCTTTCTCATGCCCTATTGCATGTATTACGGGTTTTCCGTTCGGTCCACCTATCTTCTGTAGAATTATATCTCCAGTCATAAGGGTGGTTCTTCTGCGTTGTATTAGTTTGTCTGATTCCGTTTGGAACTTTTGACCTGCCTGCCTTTTAAGCGCTGCAGCCACACCAGCACCATGGCTAAGATGTCTATTGGCGGCATTGACTAACACATCTGCTTCTTCCTCCCTTTCTAAACGCCCCTGTTTAAGGATTATAAGACATGGTCTTTTACCAAAATATATCCTAAGTGGCCCTTCGTCTTCTGACGAGGATTCACTGTCTGGGCTATTGGAGTCAAGTTGGAGCACTTGGTTCAAGAGCATCTTCGCCCCCCTCTCTTAGGAGTGCGACACTCGGAGCTATTGAGCCCCTCTCGGATTCTTCTCCCGGATCCTCTTGATCCAGGGAGTTCCAAGGTTTTGTGGGAATACCTTTAATTTCTTCCCCTGCCTCATCAAAGACCCTTACTTTGGGTGTGCCATCTTTTCCTACCTTATTGGAATAGATGAAGGTTGGGATCTCTGCCCCTTCCCTTACTTTGAGGCTAACCACTGGGGCGGTCCTCATGACCTCGTCCCATGGTATCTGATCATACCTACATTTAGACTGTGTGGGTTCAGTCCATTCTAGCTTTCCTCCCGTATCTTCGGGCACTAGATTTATAGTCAACATTTGACTCATCTTCTCGAGTCTTAATGTTTCATTACAACAAACCGGTTTATATCATGAGAAAGATAAACTCACTCTCCCCTGAGAGTCTCTGAGTTATCGTGTCTCTCTTACAGGTCTTCACTCTGAGCCTGCGCGCGCTTCTATTCAGTTCCCCTGAACTGAGCAACAGTTACCTTGAACTGTGTTTCTGTGGTTGTGGTATGTGGGCTTTTCTGCTACTCGTTCTATTATCCCTGAATTTTTACTCCCTATAATCGAGCCCCACACGCTTGGGCGCCATGTAGTATTTTCTCCCCAGTACACAAGTAATCCAGTACACACATCTCCCAAACCAGCACAAATCATAAGATCTGCCCTTACCTTTGAGTTCAGGAGCGCTGCCCACTGGTTAGAAATATCTGAGATATCCCGTACCAATCTCAATCAAGGTCCGGTCCTCTATGAAGCACGATGGAATTTAATATTCAGGTTCAGATAACAGTTATGTTTAAGAAATAATCACACTGAGACTTTAACTGAGGTAGAAAATAATTGCCCCATTCAAGGCTTTGATTTACTTAGCAAAGTTTCAGCATAAAAATTACAACATAAACACGTGTAGTCTTCACCACGGAGTTCGGCGTCGGACACGGATATGCAACACACTTTTATTGAAAACACAGGATAAAAAGATCCTCCCATAATGGACCTTAAAAGGTCAAAATATAAGCTTGCCTAACTCTAACTTGCACTAGCATATAGCACCTACGTCATCTCTATGCACTTCAAAGCTTACTGCAAAAGCTGCAAAACACCTACTCAAAATTGAATGCATAAGCTGCATAACACCTTCTCAAAACTAGTTGCATATACTGTAAAAACACCCACTCGATATATGATCTTATCGTAGGGTGCCAAAACCCCACGCTTCAACAGGATGCATCTTCAGACACATCTCCTCTCCGCATCACCAAGCACAAACCGCAGAGAAGGGTGTATCCGGGTCACATCTGTTACATACACAAATTGTTTAATTCCAAATGAATAGAAAATTCATTTATACATCAGTTTTATCCCCAGATGTGTATAGCTGATCCACTGTTGTACACAGCCCATCAACTCTACACATCAACTGTTTCATTTCCCCATCAAACTTTTCTTGAACCATCATCATTTTAATCATTTTTGATAACACCTCGTGAGATCTCTCAATCTTTCTTAGCAATCTCATCATTCGTTGTCCCCTCTGTAGGAAAGTCTCCTTCTTTCCTTTGCGGCTCTCTTTCTTGGACTTTTTGTCGTGCCGCTTCTGGAGGCCTTGAACATACAAGTCACTCATATCAACCACAAGTTCTGACATGGATTTATCATGAAAAGTCACTATATCATTTGGGTCATTTGACTGGTCATTTGACTCCACAGTAGGCATATTTGATTTGGGATCTGTATACATGAACTGATCAATGATTTCATTTGTTTTGCGAGTGAATAACCACTTACATTTCTGGTCATCATCAAAAGTGATTGTATCGCTTCAACAAAATCTATAAGAGTAAAAAAAACATGCACAAACAAATCCATATGAAGCCCTGCGGCTCGTGACGACACATTGATGTCTTAAGACACGAAACGATCGGTTTGTGCGAGAAACTGAACAGTATTTATATAATTTTTTACCTCTAATACACCACTATGTCCAACAGCCTTCAGCGCGCGATCACTTCCGGTGAGTGAGGTCAATGTACAATGTACATGATCTGGCGTAGTTTACGCAAGCGCCGGAAGTGATCTCTTGTGCGTATCTGGATGATTATAAGTATCTCGCATGCGGAAATGATGGACAGCTGATTGGGAGCACCTGAACTTTTCCTGGTGGGCCACTCGCCAAACCCCACCACGCCCCCACAGAGCTGGAGCTCTGCGAGTGCATGGGAAACAAACACCAAAAGCCAGGTGATGAAACGGCACTACCTGACTAAAACGTGTGCGCATACAGCAGTCGCAGCAGGAGAGCAGCTGGATCGTCTCACGCACAGCGCTGACAAACTTGTTTGGCGCATTCGCCGCTCTATTGAAATGATAACAAGCGCCAGGCAGTCGCTTTATCCATTTGAATTTGATACAAGCGCAACATCATGTGTACAGTAAAGGCTCTGTGGCGAAACTAGCTGAACCAGACTAGAAACCTCTGACCATGTAAACTGAAGTGTTGAGGTAAACTATAGGCTGCCTACACGACTGTATGGCCATAGCCAGCTATGAGGTCATCGGACCTCTGTATTTTTTTGGTGTATATAAAAAATGTTGTGAAATAATTGACTAATAGAGTATTAATACTACTTTACTGCTGCAAGGATATCTTCTCATCTGAGCTACCTGTGGTCTGTCACCACTCGTCAGTCAAAATATTTGAGATTACCAATCAAATTAAAGTAGGCAGGCTTTATGTTCACAGAAGCTGCTGAGTGCAAATTCGCATTTCGCAGCGTGAGTCGCGCAACGGTAAACAAGTCAGTAAACGGTGCGAGATGTAAGTAGCTAAACTAAACATTTCATATTTGACCGCTGTTTTAGGATAGAAATGTTAAACAACCGACAAAAATAATCAGGCAAACTAATAAAATTGTCTAATTTGGCCATTTTGAATTAAAAAAGGACATTAACGAAGCCGATTACATATTGTGAATGAATTTAAGAAACTTATTTACCTAGCATTCGTAGCCTTGTGAATTAACTTGTCTACGAAAATGCTTAATAAAATATAGGCTAAATATCAGTTGACCCTATGTTTAATTTCTTCACTTACACGAAAATGAAAAGACTATCAGTCAGAGCTCAGCTTTAGGAGGGGAAGAGACAGGGCAAGAGAAGGAGACTGAGAGAAAAAGAAAGAGTGAAAGAGTGATGGAAATGAGGAGAGAGTGATGGAAATGAGAGAGTGATGAAATGAGGAGAGAGCAGGTATGGCAGATAATCTACTGCCCACTAACATGGTTTTGAAAGCTATTTATTATTTTTTTTTTTAGCCTTCAAACATTTTAAAATATGTGTAACCACATATGTAGATCAGAGAAATCAAAATTTTCTTGGGGGACCATGCCCCCTGTAGGATTTGAGGGCCCACCAGACACAAATTAATCTTCCAGATAATTCGTTCAAACATAATTCCACACACACAATCCCAACTCAACACTCCAGACTTCAAATCAGCAATCTATGAATGAAGGGGGGGTTCCATCCACTAATGAAACCCCCAACTAAGTACTTTATGGCCTTAGAGCGTTGTCAACGCAGGCAGATTGTAAAAGACGGATTGGTTTGGAGAGGGCACAACTTAAGCCACACCAAGATAACGGCAGAGGTTGTTTGATCCCTAAGACAAAAGATCCAAAACAGATCATCTTCTTCTCAACGACCTTTGAATGAACTCTGAGTGACACAGAGTTGAAACCCACAAGAAAACCCACAGAGACTGTTACATATAAACTGCATCAAATCATTCAAAAAGGGATGATAGCTGGACTTATAATCACCCTTTAAATGCATAATTCTATATCATGTCTACAACCAGTATATGTGACCATTATGCTTAGATCACTCACAATTCCTGTAATTGTTATAACTATTAAATGGTTGATTGAAAGTATACCTTGTCTGGTATGAGTGTAAATCTCTGTTCATAATTCAGAAGATGACATGATTGAAATCTGTGTAGAATGCATCATATTCTTATAATAGAAATCATGTCTAAACTGTACTCTCTGCTTACAGCGGGAAGTTAAGAGACCACAGATAACATGTAATTTATGGTGAGAGGTGGAGAAACAGTCACCTGAACCAAAGATGATACCCAACTGGTCAGAACTCATCCTGGAGGATGGGCAGATATTTGAGTTTAAAATCTCAGAACACGAACAAAGAATTAGAGGACGACGAGTAGCCCAGACGACGATATGATGAGATGATTCAGAGAAAAGATCAGAGAAAATGGGTTAACAGTTCATTCAAGCCATCTATACTCTCATCTCACTCACCTTTCTTTCTTTTACTTAAGTTCTTTTCTTTCTGTTGAGTCTCGTGTTTTGCCAAAGTTTAGCAACGACTTTACAGCCTCAACCGCCTTAAAACTTCAAACTTCATCCACGAGACTTCCATCCATCCGCCAACACGCCACATAATTGGCTTCCCAAGATGCCGATCAAAGACATGACAAGACCGTCAGCGAATCAAAGAACCTGGGAAACCCCTCTCCAGCCAGGACCAAGAAGGAGGGAATCTCCATTTAAAAGACACAAACTACAAATGCAAGTAATGCCTCCAGATTCTAACTCAACTAGAGCATTGATATCAAATTGAATAACCCTGCCTAAGAAACGATAGGAGGGTTAAATTGATTTAAAGTGATGTGCAAGAAACTTGGGATTTCATCATTTCACTCTTTTAAAACTCATCCTTTCCTCACTTACTTTCTTTCTGCAACTCGTGTGAATGTGTGTGTGCGTGTGTTTGTGTTAGATATTAGTTTTATGTGTTAGAATAATCAATAAAGTTTCGTTTGTATATTTGAAGATAAGTGCTCTTGTGTTATGTGCTTACAAATTGAATGTCTTAAACTGCTTATCTATGTTACCTGGCTATTAAATAGTGTTTTCACTATTGTTTGGATATTTATATCCGCTGCAGAGTTGATAGTTACAGAAATGTTCATTTGCTTGGCCGTAAAATATGTGACTCTTTCAAAATTCCCTATAAATTAATTAATAATTAACTTTGAGCTAAATTGACCTATTTCCCTTATACACGTCTTACACCCCGAACCCCCCTAAATATCTCAAATTTGGGACCTCACTGGTTTTAAAACTCAAGGCAGTTGTATGCTCAAAAGTTGTTGCTGTTTTTGAAAGCTTGTTTGCTTTGACCTCATATCTGGAGTTAATGCATTTATGCTGTTAATGTGTTGCAGCCTGGAATATTTATATATAGGCCTACTTAATATTAAAATTGAATATTCAGACAGTATATACTCATTGTATCTCTGTGCATTGAATATTTTGTTTTAAAAAAATATATAATATTTCTGTGGTAGAAAACGTTGTGGCACCAAGACCGGCTACTATGGGGGCCCTTGGGTTTGTTATTGCCCCAGGGCCCTACAATCCGGGCCTGTTCAGGAGCATGTTCATCATATTCATGCTCACATATGATTACGTGTGCTTGCAAACATGGATACATGCACACTCACATGACCGCACACACACACACACACACACGTTCATGTATATGAACAAATTATTACAGGCTTTTTTTTCACAGAGATGAACTTTATCCTCAATCAATGAGGACTACGATCAGTTAGTTCCAATAAGAAATACAAAACCTGTCCTAATTGAAAGAAAACAAGTTGACAAATAGACTGAATCCAATATTTGGTTATCACAAAGCATAATGGGCGATTTACAAGCGATTTTTAAAAGGCCAAAGGTCATTTTTGACTGGGAACATCAAAGGTGTTACAAGGTTTTCAACACATCGTAAGGGTTGAAAGGACTTTTTTTGTCCATCGGGAATTGATTGGATCATTGTGGTTTGCTATTGCTGTGATCTCATGTGAGTGACAGATTGTTCTGCCCTTATACCGAGAAAAAAAAAAGATGTTGCTGCAAGTGGGAGGGGAAGTTATTTTGATTAAAGATTACAAGGGCATATGAATAAATGATGTGCATGGATAAATCATTAAATCGTCCATAAAAAATAAGAAATTGTCCATTTTGATTTCATGGTGACTAACTTATATGACAAATCTTTTTCTTTTTGGACATGATTACTATCCTGCTCAGCACAGGCTTGAGATATATTTTGCACTAACAAAGCAGAGTTTATTAATGAAATATTGCTGCATAAAATTCTTAACTTGCCATGACTCTTCAGGAACTCAATTTAATGTCATGCACTCAGCCAAAGTCCTGCAGTGACCCAAGCCAACAAACCTATATCCTGGAGATAGAAGGATACATACATCTCCACACTCTCTTGGTTTGGTTTAAAAGGGGGAGGAAAAAATACTTCCTTCCATAATGGAGGACGTTACCTCTGCGGCCAGTTCATCTGTGCCAACTGTGCTACTGAGGTGCAGGAGATGATTACCACACAAATAAGCTACAGTGCCTGAATCCCTCAGCTCTGCTGGCAGCAGGAAGAAAACAACGAAAGAAGCGGAGCAACAAAGTCGGGGAGGAACAGGGAGTAGAGGGTAAAGTGAGGAACAGAGAGTGAAATGAACAGACAGAGGGAATGGGAAAAAGGGAAAGGGGGAAGAGTAAGGCAGGGCAAAGGTTTGGGAACATTTCAATTACTGTGTAAACAGACAACAAAGACCTGGAACACTGGAAACTATAACAGTCTTTAGCCTCGAGGGAAACTCATTTCCCCTCCTCAACTCTGCTCCTCACAGAAATAATGTCAGAGACACACAGCAAACATTTGATGTTCTGCCTCTGCTGACAGACTTTCATTACATCTGAAATTATCTTCAAAAGCTTGGGGGTAATGAATTGCCCGTAAAGATTAAATGTGACCAACTTTCCCAAAAGCAGAGATCACTTTTAAGGTGTTCATGAAGGAGTGTCCTGAGTATTTTTCATTTCAGTTTAATTAATGTTATAATTGCTTTTGTAATTGGTTGGAACTTCACTTGGAGTTTTAGGTCACACAGCTAACAGTTCACAGATTCTTCAGACATGGGACAAAACATGACCCACAACTTTACCTCCCATTCATTTTTTCAAATGGCAAATTTTCCACTATGAAATTAATCAGAGATGAATGTTATTAACAGAAAAAAAAGCAATTTCATTGGATTTGCTATATTTAATTTAAATGATGACATTACATTAGCGCACATTCCATCTAAACCACCTCAAACCATAATTCCTCAGAATACAAACTACTGTTAAAAGGTTTGGGGTCAGTAAGATCAGCAAGGATGCATTAAATTGTATCAAAAAGTGACAGTAAAGTAATTTATAATGTAACAAAAGATTTATTTTTTTAATACTTTATGTATTGGAGATAATTTTCACAATGAAGTTGCAAAACTTGTGAACAAGTTTTAAGGAACTCAATATCCTGTCCCCATCCCTACCCAAACAACACGACAGTAAAGAGAACTGAGTCAACATACGGTCTATAAGGGATCAGTACAAATGTCAAATGTCTCTTGCTTATCAGCTGTTGTTCCAAGCAGAAGGCTGAAAAAATAAATCAGAATAAATCAATTAGGGGGGAAAAATTGAAATACATGAATATAAACAAATAAAAATTATGACAAGAATACAGATTTACAGAACATTTAACAGTATTAATAATAATACTAATATGTATGTACGATGTATGTATGTACAGATACACACAGTATATATACACATACTGTCACAGGTGTGTGCAGGCAGGAAGACGAATACAGATAAATCGAGTTCAAAATGTAGTTTAATACAAATACTCTAAAGACAGGCAGCCGGGCAATGGCACAACACACTTAACATAACAGAGACCAGACAAGGAGTGCTGGAGAAGGAACAACTTAAATAGTGAACAAAAAACCGAGATAATTAAACAGACACAGCTGAACTAAATGAACTCATAATGACGGTAACCAGGGAGACAGACGAGTGGCGGGAAACTGAACAAAGAAACATGTGACATGAAAACAAACTGAAAGTCCATGAACAAAACTAAACAGAATGGTGACACATACATACACAGTATACACACACACATACATACATACATAATGTTATAAAACGAAAGGGGACATACATACATACCATTTCTGATTTTTCAATTAAACTGTTCACTCATGTTGGACATTATGTTAACTTTGTATATAAAATGTATCACACGTTTGGAAGTCAAACATTTCCAATTAAAAATCCAAAAGATCAGCACTAAAATAGGATGATGATATTCCAGCACTTTACAGATATCGCATGCAGGATTGATTTATAGTCTCTTTTTGAATATGAAACAGTTCTTCTCCCTCCTTTCTCAACAAATCTAATATTCTTTTTTAATTGTAAGCAATGCTTTATAATCACAGTGCAGAAAAGTGAACCCTCGTGTTCTGTTGAGAGTATACATATAAGATACTGTACGTGAAGAAGGTTATTTTTGATCAATTTAAACAGCTGACGCCACTAAAAACCCCAAACAGAACATAAATGCTAATGTAACACCTGGTACAATAAGTCCCATTAGCCAAAGCAAGTGACTTACCTTTTTAAGTTTTGTAAGTTGGAGGAAATATAATCACATCAAGATACTTTTCTTTTTCAGAGCACAGTCTCCAAAAAAAGAAAAAAGAAAAAAGAAAAAGAAATGAATGCGCAGAAGGAGGGGCATACAGGGAGAGAGAAATGGAGAAAGGGTGGGGGCACAAGAGTTATGCTTTATATGTATTGCTCAGTGTGAAAGTGTTAAGGCAGGAGATGCACTCGTGGGGAAACCAGCATTCATGCTCCATCCTGTTTCACAGCTGATCCGAGAGAGAACATCCGACCTGCTACCCCCGAGAGAACAGAGGGATCTAAAGAAATTTCACTTTTTATTCCTCCGAAAAGCGGTTTCAGTAGAGCATTTTTTTTCTCTCTACCTCTGTCAGACGTGCGTCAACTTCTTCCATTGCGCGCGAGCGTGGATTTGTGAAGGCGCGCGCACCTGCTTTCAACTGATATG
This sequence comes from Coreius guichenoti, assembly GCA_039654105.1. Taxonomy (NCBI): domain Eukaryota; kingdom Metazoa; phylum Chordata; class Actinopteri; order Cypriniformes; family Gobionidae; genus Coreius; species Coreius guichenoti. The sequence goes on along the minus strand of CM077175.1, from coordinate 27,238,541 downwards.
AGAAAGCAATTTATCGAGATAATTTAGACCTTTTCCGAAGGAATCGCTTTCCATTGCGAACAGTTGCTCGGAGGATTTCCAAGTGTTATCTTTTATCATTTCTTCTGTGTCTCGGATACCCGAAGTGTAACTCATGTCAGGTAGTGCCCCTCTTTCCGAAATCTGTGTGATGGTGATGTTAACTTGAGAGCGCGGTTTGAAAACATCTATTATTCTGAGTTGCAGGACACAAAGGGGATTTGAGAGGAGGTAGCATGTATGGCTGAAGGATGTGGGCTCGGAGTGTTGGTCCTAGACCGCCTGACCTGATGCTCTTATGGGAGGGGATGGTGATCTGTCTCCGCTGGGGTTGTGTGCTCGTCTCTCTGGCTGTGTATGTGGGCTCCGCGGAGCCGCTCGGATGGCTGCTGTCCGATAAAGGTCCTTTCCACCGCTCTCAGGAATTCATTGAGTTCACCGAGCGATACCAACACGGCTTCACAACCAGATACAAAATATACAGGTACGACAGGTCTGAAATACAGTAATGTGAAAGAATGAATTCTCGTAATTCATTTGGTTATGTGAACTGTCGCCGAAGTATGAGGCCAGAGTCAGATTCTAACCTCGTAAGGTTTGACCTTTAAACCCTTCTTAGTGTCTATTTAAACCGGACTAGACTGCTGCTGTACTGAATATCAGCATGACTGATTTACTCGGGGCTACAGGTAATCACTGACTCGAATCTTTTGATTCTGTTCACTAAAAAGATTTGTTCATATTCATATTATCTTCATATTTACTGATATTGCTTTCATAGTTTTATAAATCATTTGAACGTTGAGAACTTTAGTTGGTTCGTAGCTATATTTCTTAATTGCCAGTGAAATTTCAAGTGCTGTGAATGCATACAATAACTGTGTGAGGAACAGGGCAAAATTACTTTTTTTAAATTATTATTATTGAAAATCATCCCATTCAAAAAGATACACACATTGGCATGTCACAATGGGTCACAAAACAAGTGAGAGCCAATGAAATTGATGTCACTGACGTCAAACCTGTCGTAACACTTCCTGACACTTTTGAATGTGTAATGTGCCCCTTTGTTTTGCTTATTCAGATATTACCTTTCATGCAGTGTGTAATACAGCTGTTTGTGAATGTAGAAGGTCTGCAAAGCTTTAAAGATCAAAGTGCACGATAAATGTGTTATTGTCTCCCAAAAGAAAGAACCCATTCTGAACTGCTTGAAATGAGTCGTCTTACTTCCTGCATGAACCTACTTAGTTTTGTAACAAATTTGCTTAATGCCAGTCTATGGTCTTCATTGGCTGCTCATAAACAACATCTACTTTTACCCGCCCTCAAAAACTGTAGTTTTAGCTGAGACTAGAAGAGTTTGGTTCGTGTTGTCGACATGTCGAGGAGACTGTTTTCTGCGTTGCGAAAGCAAATCAACTTTAGATGCACTTCCAAATGATAAGGACTTGGGCTTGAATTGATACAGTAAAACCAACGCCATCATTATCGTTCATATCACTGTGTAGCGAGCAGTGGCAGCTGGTGGGTTTTAAAATTGAGGAGGCACACAAAATTTTAGCAGTTGGATCCCCTTCCAAAGTTTTTTTTTATTTTTTAACTGCTTTAAAATGGCTTTTTTTGGTCACTTTTAGACAGAAAATTGAAAGAAAACGACAAGACAATATAAATATAATTTCACGAGTTCATGTGCCTATATAATCTTAAATCTTAGTAAACAGATTTGGCTTGCTGTCTGCTATAGAGGGGCTCAGAGAGGATATTCTACTTAAGCTCCGATTGCTATTACACTATTACAAAATATACAAAAAGTAGGAGAAGGGAGAAGAGGTACTAACAATGGGCAGTGGTAAGAGGCTGTTTTTATACCTTGGTATTAATTAGAAAATTAGGGCGTACCCCTCCTTCTGTCCTTTTAAATGTCTGTGTTAAAAGAGCATGTTTGGTCATTTAGTGAAGCTGATTGCAGTAGCCTATTTGTCCAACTTTGGCGTGGGGTCTTCCTTCATTTTTAATTTGTAGATGTTGTTCAGATTGGTAAATTTGTTTGCGAATTTCTTTGCGATCAAATATTCAATATCTCTACTCTCCATACGTAGTTGGTACATCAGCTGTAGCAGTTCAAACTAATATCACATTTCTGTCAGAACCACTATCGTCAAAGATGATTGACAATTAGCATACAGTTTGGATTGGCGGTATGGTTCTGTTCTGGGCAAGAACTCCCTGCGCATCCATGCAGCCTAGCATGGATAAGAGCAGGGAGAGCAGCAATAACCCCCCTTAGGGTAAACTGAACAGAACCAACATAATGTATTGCAGATATCATTAATGTCAGTATTTAATGTACAAAATAATTTGGGAATTTAGTCTGATTCAAGGGGAATACCAAATCCTGACTGGACGAGAGGAGGAGCTGGGGATGGAGGAGGATAAATGAGCTCTGGAGAAACGCAATAGCTGCTGATAGTACTGTGGGAGCTTATATATGTATGCCGTAATAGACATCGTATCCCTATAGGTAGACGTGATCAGCTGACAGTCAGCTGATGCGAGCTTGACTAACCTGACCTGCCAGAACTGACGCTACGCTTGATTTACGTCTCTTTGATGATTAATTGATATACCAAGGGAGGCTAGCCTCCTCTGCCATGTATCTTTTCTCAGCACTCCTAATCACTGAAAGTGAAATCCTTGATGGTGATTGGCAATTTTTTTTTTTTTTTTTACCAACTGAGGCACAAGTCTCCCCCTATCCACTCAGACTCGCATTATCACAGTTTTCCGAACAACTGTCATTACATGGGGTCGGGGAAGAGCCCAGTGGTTATACTTACAGTGGTGAAATGACAAGAAATACACATTCTAAGACATGAAATGAATAACTCTCCTGATGAGCCGCCACTGGTATCAAGTGTTGAGAAAGTGTCTGGAGCTGAAATTCAGATATGGTAATGGCTGTTTAGTTTCCGACATTCGCTGTAAGCGATAGACACAATAGACTGGGCCATCTGACCAGTCAGAGCAGAGCAGGCTCTCTAAATCGTTTCAGACACTGCGAGAAAAGAGGTGATGCTGCAATGTATATTATGAGAAAATGCATGTAAACCTGTTGTAGGAGACATCCAAAGCAAAATCTGGAACCTTTAAAACAGCATAATTGGGGCACTTTACATTTGTTAAAATAGGGGGAAATTATCAGTTAAATTGATCAAATTCATCACAATTATTGCCTAAATCTGGGTCTGTTCCTCGAACAAAGCTGTTATATGACTTCAGAACAAATGGCACAAATAGAATTAACTATGTTTCTAATACTTTTATGGTAATTTTTGACATTCTTGGAACCACAGCTCAGAGATTAAAAAACTGCATTAATTAACATTAACAATGAGCAATACATTTGTTTTATTAATCTTTGTTAACATTAGTTCATAAAAACACAACTGTTCATTGTTAGTTAATGCTACCTCATGTCTGTTAAATAATACTAACAGATACAACTTTTGAATTTAATAAATGTTTAAACTAACATCGAAGATGAATTCATGCTTTAGAAATGTTTCATTGATAGTTAATGTTAGCAGTTAACTAATGTTAACAAATGGAATCTTATGTAAAGTGTTGTCTAGTAAATTACATTATTTTTATTCATTTAATTTGTACATATTAAAGTACCAGAGTGACATTTTGGTATTGCAGGATAAAATTGGTTAGAATGATGTTTCCTTATGAAAGTGTGTTCTGTAGAGGAAATGACATCCGAACTTGAACGTGTGTGCATATGTATTTTCAATTGAGTGTTTTTCGTTCTAAAAATACTAAATCTATTGGATATTTCTCTTAATTCGTGGTTAAGTAACTGGATTTGCTTTCCTCCCACCAAACCACGCAGGATATTCTGGCCAAAAACTGCCCACTTAAACAAGATTTGTCTGGTTGTAAAACAACCAACCACAAGTCACCTTTTTACAAGGTGTTCAGAGGCAGGTTTATCAGAAAAGTGTGTAGACTTTACAATCATAAATTCTAATACATGGTAATTATTTAACAGAAAATGTCTGCTCAAAGACATCAACTTTAAATGCTTGTAAGTGCCTCAAACAAAGCTGAGTATTTTTCAAAGATTTGATGCCATTGCCTCGCAAACTCTAGAGTATTATTAGCATCGTTTTCCTCTTGATCTCATCTTCATTTGCACCACTCGTTTCTGCTTCTGATTACAAAATAGCTTGTGGCTTTTGATTACATGTTGCCCTCAGGTCTACACCACAGGCTCTCAGAGAGCTCTCCAGTAAAGGAGCGTTTTGCCCTCTCTTGTTTGTCGGTGGTGATCAGTGGCTAAGATGTTCAACGCTAGTGCTCATCAGGCACCTCATCTGATACTTACACCATCCCTCGTTGGGCTGATTGGTGATAACGACGTCCTCCATTCCCTTCATGATTGTTCTCTGGATAGGGCTCTTCATGTGAGTGATTGGATTGGTTCCCATGAGTTTTAAACTCTGTCACTAGTACAGAGTGCTGTGGTTTAATTGCTAATCTCCAAAGAGAGATTTCATCATCCAAGGTTGGGGAACCTTCTGTGTTTTCTCCGGTGTGGAGACTAATAACCTTGTAATGGAGATAGGGAATGCGGGAAATAGGATGAGAGAAAATAATAAATATTGATTTAATGGTGTGGTCTAGCGGAACCTGAGAAGAAGAGGCATGGCTTTTTGCATGCTATGCAATTTGTTCACTGCTTGGATAACAGTAACTTCATTTGTATATAAATCATGAGATATTTTCCCATAAGGCAAAACTTACTGGATACAAATCTAATTTGCTGTTATTTGACACACTGATATTAAATGATCTTTTTCAATACAGTATGTGATGCATGAAAAGACTAGTGCATAGACAGAATGATATACCGCTCTGTGAATGATATACCGTTTGGGGTCAATGAGTTCTCTTCTGCTCACCAAGGCTGCATTTATTTGATAAAAAAATACAATGTAAAATAACTGTTTTCTATTTGAATAGATTTTAAAATGTAATTTATTCATGTGATGTAAAGCTGAAATTTCAGCATCATTACCCCAGTCTTCAGTGCAGTGCCGGTCCTTCTTCTGGGGCCCTAAGCAAAACTTTTTTTCTCCGGGAGCCCCTGTCATTGCGTTCATAAAAAACACTAAATGACTCCCAACCCCTTAATCCGTTCTTTCAGAGCAGTGTTGCTTTAAACCAACATTCAGTAATACAATAAAAAATAAAAACAATAGGACAAATACAACAGAAAAAAAAAGATATGAATGAAATGAACAATTTAGCCTACTACTTAATAATAGCTATACAAATAAAATAAAGTAAATAAAAAAATTGCAGTCTTCACTGTATGCATTAAATATACATTGATTCTTATTAAAGTTACTAATGTTATTCAGTGAAGAGCAGTGAATTATTCCAAAGACTTTATATATAGGAAGACGGTGCACTTCGATTACTTATGGGAGAAAGTGCAACGCCCAATATGGCGAATAAGCCCCGCCTTCGAAATAAAAGAGCCAATCATTGATTATTAAAGTCATCGCGTCACTGCAGCTGCCACTCCGGTTGCTATAGAAACAGGCAGTGTTCTGAGACGCAGCTTAGGACTGCGATGCGCATTAGCTTTGTCCAGGCTAAAAAAAAAAATTTTTTGTCATGATTCAAGTGTTTAGAAACAAAATTTATGAGAAAGTTGTCAGATTTCATTGGTGATTTAAAATATGAAATGTAATCTTAAACTTGGCGAACAGTTTTGGAGAATTTGATGTTTCCCCATTCAAAGAGATCGGAGCTGCACTTGCATGCCCGAGAGGCGTTTCAAAGATGTTGTTGTTTGATTAAAATTAAATGACAGAGAGGGCAGCAGGTTTATTAGGCTGCTGTCACTTTAGGCCCAATTGCACAGACCTAATACACTTAATACAACCTAATAGCATTACTTTCCCAGCTGTTTATGTTCACTGAAGACATAAGTGAATGCATTTAAGTTAAAAAGTCCCCAAGACAGATATTTTGACATATTTTTGTGTGCATTTGTCCACACCCGGAGCCCAAAGTAGCATGTACTTGTCCTTGTTTCTCTCCATCTCGGATCGCATGTTGAACAGCGTCTCTTTTGCAGCTCAATGCGCTTTTACACGTGACGTTACATAAAACTGATTTGGATGTTATGCATGGGTGACAGCGCACAGGTTTAAAGGAAAGGAAAGGAAAGGAAAGCGGCATCATGTTTTCATAATTTTTGGAAGCCAAAATCAAAAACGAAACTGAAACACAGCCCTAAATAACTATTGAGAGCAAGGGAGGTCCCTGGTGGTTCGGGGGCCCTACGCAACTTGCGTATTTTGCATATAGGGAGGAATGGCACTGCTTCAGTATAACGTGATCATTCAGAAATCATTCTAATATGCTGATTTGCTGCTCAATAAATATTTCTGCTTATTATCAATGTTAAAAACTGCTTAATATTTTTTGTGGAAACCAAATTTGTGTTTTCAGGCTTCTTTGAAGAACAGAAAGTTAAAAAGAACAACATTCATAGGAAATAGAAACTTTTTGTAACATGTCTTTAGTGTCATGTTTGATCAGTTTAATGCTTCCTTTCTGAATGTTGCTCATGATATTATACCTTTTGATCTAAAAGTCAAAGTTGGAATGTGAATGTGCAAAAATCAAACAAACATTTATATATTCACATACATTCACATTCCAACTTTGCCTATATGTACAACCAGTCAAAAATGCATAAGCTACAAGTACATACAAAAAGTCATATTGCTAAAACTATTAAAACCTTTTTAATCTTGCTCATTCTGAAGTGCCTGAAATTAGTATCTCAGTCAAATATAAATTAAGTCTACATGTGAATGCCTTTACAAAATAAAATATGGCATTTATCTACCTGTGGGGGCAAATTGGACTGTGCTAACAGAGACAAAACTTGACCCCTTGCGTAATTATATTAAACTGCATGTAAACATTATGATATGTTCTCATAAGGCAAAATGCACTCTCTGTGAAATCATTTAATGCATCTCTTTCAGATCGAATGTCATGATGTAATGTTTTAAATGCATGTCATTTCCACACACAAAGAAAGTTTAGAAATATTTCCCCCCAAAAAGAAAAGTTTAATAATCTCTCTCAAATTTTTGCTAAAGCTTTTAGGGAGACACGAGTGGGATGCTTTGTTTGAAGATCTACCATCTGAATGTTAGCTTCAGGGAATGCTACAAATTCTGTCAGACCGGATTAGAACAGAATATTGGATGACTAAACTCTCAAACAGAGCTCTCTCGCTGCGTAATAATAGATGCCAGTGTATTTAAATGGAAAGAAAGTAGATTCAGTTCTCCAGCCACAACACCTATTTCATAGTTTAGTGGGTGTACAGTATGCATTTTAGCTTACTTCCTTTAGTCGAGGAAGCGATTGCTGTTATCCCGTGTGAGGGCGTAATCAGACAATGGTTCCGAAAGGAAATTAACCAACATTATAACACACTGTGCCGCCTCGGTATTTGGTTAGAGCAGTAAAAGAGAGGTTTACAAGTACAGCTTTACCTTGAACAACAAGAAGGATTGTACAAGGTACTAATATGCACAATTCGAAATGCAGAGGCACCAAAGGAGGATCTTAAGGGATTACATCCTCAGTGCTTTGTAAAAATGTGTTCAGATTGTGCACCTGGCTCCCCAAAGAGGCTCTTCAAGCCCTAAACAATGAAATACCACCTACCGTCATGGCTTCACTGTTGAGCCCAAAAGAGCTTTTTGGAATAGGAAAAGAGCAAAAAAACAAAGAGAAGAGACCGATTAAGACTACATTTGAGAGGGCGACATGAATGTGACTGTAATGAGTAATGTGAGGGATGTGCTGATTACTTGTGCTACGATATCAGCTTATACGACATCTCACGTAAATTATTATGAACTCACAGGGAGTTTGGCCGATGGAAGGTTAACAGCCTTGCTGCGGAGAGACAAGAAGGCAATGGGGTGGCCGTGCCCTTTGACCCCGACTTTATCCATAACATCAGACTTCTGGGGAGAAGGCCAAGCCTGCAGAAAATTACTGACACCATCATTAAGAAATACGGGACTCATTTCCTGCTCTCTGCCACTCTGGGAGGTAAGAAAACTCTATTATATGTGAGCTAGTTATTATCCCTGCAAAATAGATTTTCATTCCTGTCCTGTCTTGTGCTTGAGTTTGCAAGGACATCTTTATATAGTCTTGGTAGAGGTTGACATGACATTATGCATTATTGAAAACTGGGGTTAATGTTGTCTAATGGATATGACACTGATAACTCAAGTTCTAGGATTAACATAATGGGTCAGACAATGAACTTAACTTTTTTTTTTTTTATTATTAAAGCACAATTCTGATCTTGATTTATCAGTACATGTTATTCCTAAGAAAATTGCTTGTCTTTGTAACCTTGTAATTTTGCTAAATAATTTCTTTGCCTCTGAAATGACTTTAGTTTTTGGCTTATGTCACCTAGGCCAATGGTTTTCAACTAGAGGACCGGGGCCCACAAGGGGCTCTCAGCAAACTTTCAAGGAACCTGCAGGATGACTTAAAAATTATTTAAGTTAATATATTATTATTATTATCATTATATTAAAACAATCTAATTTAAACTGCTAAAATTTTCTCCCTCAGTTGTTTTTATTGAAGAATATACAGTTCTTGCACCTTCTAGAATCACACAATAAATTGTGGTATATAAATGTATATAAATGTACCTATATTGCCACCCAGTTTCTGTTAATAATATATTATAGTTAATATATTTAATTGTAGTTAATATTGTAGTATTTAGGGAGCCTTCAAATATTGGGTTGGACAGTTGGAGTCCTTCGAGTCAAAAAGGTTGAGAACTTCTGACCTAGGCCATGTCGGCTATTAGTTAATTCTAACCAATAGCCAAATAGCTATTTAGAAACTGTTTTAGGCAGAGCCGTTGAAAAACAGAGTTGTGACATGCTTTGATCTCACCGCCACGTGGTCACATGGTTCATGGAGCTCTCTACAGAGTGGTGCAGGTAAGACGTCACTTTGTAGGCAGTTAGCATCGCACTGGTTCCCTCAAGAAAAACCCAATAGGATTTTCCTATATAGGCTTTTGGATTAGGGGAGAGCGGGGCACAACCTAACACTTTTTGACTTTCTCAGTTTGTGTAAATCCACTTGGGGTTCAGAGTATTTATTTTTTCCCACATTAATTTCACACATGTCTAGTACAATTATGTGGTTTTGTTTCATTAATACAGTATATACTTTTTTCTTGATTTACCCCGAAAGAATGGAAGTGAAATGTGACAACATGCCCCATATGTGGTGTACATTGTAACATGTGAGGGGCACATTGTAACATGATATAATCAAAAAACTAAAGACAAACTAAAATATTTTGTCAATAAAATACAATTATTAACTTTTTAAAATAAAATAATGTCATTTTTTAATCATTAAAAATATACTAATTTTTGAGTTTGACAACAAACACATAGCTAAATACAGCTATACAGCATAGTTAAAAACATAATAATAATTAATCATTTCTGAACATTGACTCTCAGTCATTATTCACCTTTTTCTCATGGTTTCTCAAAAGAATTCATAAAAGTATAGAATATAATAGCGTAGTTCTAATTGGGGCACATTGTAACGCAGTGTTACAATGCACCCCATCTGCGCAACTGGGATTTAAACCCGGCTCGTGTCTTCTGCTGGTTAGATCAGCATTAAAGAACGATCTCAACTGTTAAATAACAGATATAAGATTAAAGTAATATCAGATTTGTCTTGTTTTAAATAAACACAAAAAACAGAGATGAAAAATAAACTTAAGAAAGAAATGTACTTTTGCTATGGTTAAATAAATGTTCAGTGATATCTTCCAAAGATTTTTTCATTTTGGCGCATTTTTTGGCGCTCTAAATAATGTTGATATGGCAACTAGTAAATACACTACGTTTCGTCATCCTGGCATGTGTGGAAAGTTTTAAACCATGTGTGTTACAACTAACCCCACGTTAGGTTGTGCCCCGCTCTCCCCTATCGTTAAAAACAAGCTCCGTGATCAACAAAAGTTTATGATACTTACACGTTTTGTCCATCAAGATAATTATCACAGATGAGCACAACTTTTATGAATTTTGAAGCCTAAATGCAGTCGCCAGAAGTAAAATGTTAAAGGTAGGTTATAAACGGACTACACTACGGTGCCACAAATTCACCGTCACCATCACTAAGGTTCCGAAAACTCTTTCAGTTATTATCTAAAAACATTTTCCCAGAAAGTTTGAGTTAGAATAGTTTATAAGAGCACAATTATAAGCATAACGAGGCTGTAAAAGGGGACTGAGGTTACCTGCTCGGCGTGATGAGGTTTAATCTCCCCGACACCCTCTGTAGTCCCATTTAGCCACTTGTTAACAACCGCCTTTTTCAAGTTAAAAAAATCACGAGTGGGGTAATACTGATGTATTTTATTTCATAGAATAAAACGTGAACGTGTCATGAGCTTGTGTTCACACAGACCTTATTTCAGCCATTTAACCAAAATCGCATTCAAAAAGCCCATTGACTTCGGGACGATGGAACCGTAAGTGCTAAAATGCTAACTCGCTTCCTGCTAAAATCACAATTAAAAATTTTTAAAATTCACATAAAAAATTGTTGAATTAATATTTTCTCATTTTATTTGTCTTATCTTATTATTTTAGTGGGTAGAATGAGTAAAGAATGAGTAAAGCTGTTTGTTAGGATGACAAATGTTTTAAAAGTTACATTTTTAGGCTGCTCTGCCTCGGTAATCTAACAGCGCTTGTCAATGTCAAATTAACGAGATGGCCAATCAAATCAAAAGAAGACGAGTGCGAAAGAGTGCAGTGGTAAGCAGCTAAACATTTAATATTTGACAACTGTTTTATGATAGAAATGTTCAACAACAGACAGTAATATCAAGTGATGCATTATGTAAACTTTTTATGAAATTTCGCCATTTTGAATTGAACATATCTTATTATGATTCATGTAATTCATAGCTGAATGTGACGAGACAAGAATTTTGTGTTTTTGACATATTAGGCATACGAATAAGAGTGAATGTGTACATATTTTCAAATAAAATAAAAATATTATTTGCAAATATTTTAAATTGATTACTAAACTACAATTAGACCTAGAATGTCTTTCATTTTCTTTATCCCCCACCCCCCGTCTGATGGTCGGTGAATGCAAGCAAATATTGCACAAAACAAGGCCACCAATTGCATTCAACGAAAATATATTATATTATTATATAATATATCCAGTGAGGCGCTAGATACGTTATTCCTTGAATGGGCAGTCTTCATAGAAACTCATTCGACCACCTACAGGGAGAGAAAGATATCAGAAAGACAGCATCTGGTTATGGTAGCTATTGAAATGTTGCTCACGTTATCTAACTGCAATTATAGTCTAACTATCTATTATCTAACAATAAACATTAACTATAACACGCTACATAAAATACCACTACTGGCTAGATTCCTGAGAGGTCAACTGCCTTCCGTATTCAACTTACGGAAAACAAGCGTAACTGGCACGACAATGATGCTGGACATAGCGTAAGGGTTTTGAACTGCGAGAGGCATTACACTTTCTTCGTAAGTTGAATATGGAAGGCGGTCTGCCGGAAGCTAGATATTTTACTTTGTAAAGTTTTAAATATAGATATTTTTCTTACACAAACCCATCGATTCACTTAAGAAGGCCTTTATTAACCCCCTGGAGCCGTGTGGATTACTTTTATAATGGATGGATGCACTTTTTTGGGCTTCAAATTTTGGGCAGCCATTCACTGCCATTATAATGCTTAGATTAGCCAGGATATTTTTTAATATAACTCCGATTGTATTCGTCTGAAAAAAGAATGTCATATACACCTAGGATGGCTTGAGGGTGAGTAAATTATGGGATAATTTTCATTTTTGGGTGAAATATACCTTTAATATGATTAGCCTTTTGCTTGACTACGTTATCAAACAGCTAATAATGTGTTGCTAATGTTACACAAACAATGTTCTCAGTCACCATCTCAGAGTCAGATAGCTGCCTTCTACTAATCAGCATCCTTAGAAACGCTTTGAACAACAGTGGAGAAAGGCATATAGTTCATATCATAACATCATAATATACATCATACACCCGCTACCCGATTTTTCATATCAACAGAAAAAATATACCGGGATAACCTGGCTTCTCTTGAGACTCCCCTTCTTCAGAGCGGTCATAGTTGATATGCTAAAGCCCGCCCACACGTTGACGTGATTGGTTACAAGGTAGTTTGTGATGTCAGAAAAACCAGCGATTTCAAACCACGTTTTTGAGACTGTCTTTAGATCACTGCAGTTTTAAAGAGAAAATACTCAGCAATGGTGTGGACATGAATTTGCACATGGTTTGTCTTAAAGTGTATTAAAAACACCTCATAGAGATATAAACAACATTAAAAACTTGATTTTCACCACAGGGGGACTTTAAAATGTCAAAAATTGCAGTAATTTCATCAATTTACCTGCGCGTGTGCTTGAAAAACTCTGAAATTAATGGGGTTCAACGCTGGAACTATTGGTTGTTTGGAACTATTGGCTCCATGACACGCGTTACTTCCGCATTCCTCAGTTCCTGTGGAAGTCTATGGGAGTGTCGTAAGTTTTTCAACGGCTCTGGTTTTAAGCTACTGTTGTAGGTAATTCAGCCATTCTAAAATAGTCAACACAATACATTTTAATGCAATGTAACAGAAGTTACAGCGATAATAACCATATATGCTCCCTTTACACCTGGCAATAACATGTTTCTTACTGTATCATTTTCATCTTTAGACCAAATTTTAAACACACTGACATACAGTATAATAACCCTTTTTTGCAAAACCTCTCAGTGAGTTAGACGTTAGGGGTTAGAAGTGCAGAAAAAGGAGATTCCAAGTGTAATTCGGTGAAATAATTCAATAAATAATGGGAAGTTGTTGATGAAATTAAATGAGAGCAAAAGAGCTCAGTGCTTGAGTGTGAAAATGATTTATGCTTTTTTCGACCTCATCACATTTTACTTTCATCGCTGCATGCGGATAATCAAAATGCATTTGCATTTACACCTTCATTTACAGTAAATGAATCCATTCAAGACCATCTCCAAATGCGTTCACAATGATCCAATCACAATCCGTCTTTCATCTGGCTTTTGGATGTGGATATGGATAAGTGTGCTGATCGTGATTCAGTCACAGAGATGTTAATGCCAGGTGTGCATGGAACCATAGATTTGACAGAATGGTGTATGTTGAGTTGCTCTTGAGTAACTTGACGTTTAGCATCCAAGTCAAAAAGGCCCCTCAAAAGTATTTTCCACTTAATCGGTTCCCCATATATATATAATTAAGCCCCTTCCTTTTTCCTTTGAAATTTTTATGTTCTGATGTATAAAAAAATATGCTATTACAAAAGTAAAATGGATTACTGCCATGTCAGTTTCCAGAGATGAAGAGCGTGGAAAGGTACATCCCTGTTTGTTTAGCTGGTGTTCAGCTCTCTTCAAACTCATCCTCATTTGTAGATATATTGCAGAGCAGTAGTCCTTTGGTTCAGCATAGTCTTTTATACCTTTCCTACCGAGAGATTGTTTACAGTACACAGCTCTTCAAAAAAGACATTCTCATTCGTCAATATCTCGCTCCATAAATAAACCGCTTTTATACCGTGACTGAGGCTGAAAGTGGGGATCATTTGAAGGTCTGGCTAATGCTCCACGGGGCACCTTTTGACTCCACCATTTTTTCTTAGGCGTTTATTCTCTCCAAACAAACCCACCAGCTGAGTCAATTGATTTTTATTGGATCCCCCTCACTCAGAGATAAAGGATACTCTCATCTGTACCATGCGTGTAATGAGAGCTGATGCGTCAGATGGGGAAGAGCTCCATGGCTTTGTGGGCCCCCGACGGGCCGAGACGGGGCGAGCTCATGCTGTAGATGATTAGGGTTGATTAGCTTCTCCAGCTGAGATGATAATTTCTGTCTGGCTTTTGATCAGGCGAGGAGTCCTTGACCATTTTCGTGGACAAAAGTAAGCTTAGCAGAGGTCAGCAGAATGGCGGTGCCTCCAACGTTACAGCTGGTTCGCTGACCCTCGAAGCCCTCCACCAACTGGCGGCATCCTATTTCATCGACAGAGACAGCACGCTCCGGAAGCTCCATCACCTCCAGATCGCCTCCACCGCCATTAAGGTACGACCCCCATGGATCCGACCAGGGTTTGAATTGTGATGGCACTCGATTAGGGGTTATTAAACACAAAAATCAATTACACTTCAATGTAGCATAGGTCTGGGCGATACACAGAGGCGGACAGTAGTGAAGTATTTTTACTTTCTACTCAAGTACATTTTTCAAGTATATGTACCTTATCACTGTTTTTCTTTGGAAAACTTTTACTTCACAACATTCCAAAGCATAATGTCATACTTTTTACTCCACTACATTTCATAAATGTAAGGGTTTTTTTTTTTTTTACCTTTAATAACTTAATTACATTAGAAAATGTAATACTTTCTTACTTGTACTCAAGTAAAACTTTGAATTACTTTTACTTGAGTAAAAGTAAGAAAGTACTACATTTTTAATGTAATTAAGTATTAAATGATATTCAATATGAAACGTAGTGCAGTAAAAAGTACAATATTATGTTTTAGAATGTTGTGAAGTAAAAGTTTTCCAAAGAAGAACACTGATAAAGTACATATACTTGAAAAATAAAATTACTTGGAAAGTAAAAAATACTTCACTACTGTCCGCCTCTGGCGATACATCGAATATTAGCGATATTATTGTGATATCTTTACTGATGATATAAAATTAGGGAATATTGTGTATATCAAAGTTATTCATTATTTTGCAAATGCAAAAATATCTATATGTACTGATTATTGTTAAAATTTGGAAAAATATCTAAAAATAGCAGTCACACTTTAGATTAGGGTCCAATTCTCACCATTAACTAACTATTAACTACAACCTTTGCCTCAATAAACTCCTAATTGCTACTTATTAATAGTTAGTAAGGTAGTTGTTAAGTTTAGGTATTGGGTAGGATTAAGGGATGTAGAATATGGTCATGCAGAATAAGGTATTAATACATGCTTTATAAGTACTAATAAACAGCCAATATCCTAGTAATATGCATACTAATAAGAAACTAGTTAATAGCGAGAATTGGACCCTAAACTAAAGTGTTACCAAAATAGCTATATCGCCCAGCCTTAGTAGTGTATCCATCACACACAATCCTGCCCAATTAATTTGAAATAATCAAATTCACACTTACTAAATGATTTTACAGTGTTCTTGTTGATCATGAGGAATATATGTTTTGTTGGGCCAGAGGTTAAAATTTTCTCCTTATCAAATCGTCCTGCGTTCAAATTCCTATAAGTGCATATTAAAATGCCATTTTGTAATGAACTAAAACGTATAAATGGAACAAGGTTTGATTTAGTGTTTTTAATTTATTAACTTGACATTAAATCACTGGTGGACTTGCCTTTTTGGCAGCTTTGATTAAACCAAATCATGCATGAACTGTAACTTAATGTTGCCTATAAAATCTGCTAGTATGTTCTCAGTGTTGGGTAAGTTACTCTAAAATGTAATTAATTACTTGCTACTAATTACATCTTTAACAGTGTAATTAGATTACTGTACTAATTACTCTCTCTGAAAAATATTGAATTACTTAATACTAATTACTTTCTAAATCCCATATCAACCTCGACCAGTTGAACAATACAAATATAGACATGAAACTGCTCTTTTAATTCTTTCAAATAAATAATATAAAATTGCATAAATTATTCTTGAACTGACCAAAATATTTAAAGGGAGAAGGTTACATTAAAACGTGCATTTTAACATTAGACATTAAGGGCCAGATTTACTAAAAAGGGCAAACTATCATGAGAGCGCAATTCCAAAAAAGTGCGATGGGAGTGGAATGTTCTGCGCATGATCTACTGATGGCGCGCCAAATTAAAGCACACAGACGCAGCCGGATCATTTCCATAATGACCAACGCAAGCTAACAGTTAACGTCTGGTTTAAGACGTGCTTTTTTGGGCGGTAAATAGTGGCGCAAATACCAGTAAATTGACGAGCACAAACCTTAGTAAATCACCTTGCATGATTCATTTAAATACTCTCCTCCAATAAATTTTGCGTCTGAAAGGGAAACTCCTACAAATACATATGCAATAAGGTCAGCTGCAAAAATAACCACACCTTTTGAGCGCTATTTTCTCACTGCGTGTCTTTAGTAAATACTGACAGTTGTTTTTTAACGCCAAAAGAGGGTCTGCGCTGGTGCAAGCTGTTAGTAAATCTCGCCCTAAATTTTAACGTTAAATGCACTATTGTTTCATACAAGTCTTTTGGTTTTCTCTGTGTTGTAGGTTAGTTTTATGGACTCTGTTGGAGCAAAAAAAGAGTACTATTTTGCAAAATGTCCTTGTTCTTTACACCATACTTATCCAAACGTAAGTCCTGGAGGTTTTACTTGAATCAACAGACCATTTTATCTTAATACCGTGTTCTTTTAAAATGCATAGTTTGTTCATTATCCATTATTCAAGTTAGCAAGGGAGCAATTAAAAATGAAAATGACTATACAACATTCAGGCCTGCCTTTCTTTCCTTGAATGGCCACTCATTGGGAAATCTTTCTTCATTTTTCACATACATGAATGGAAACTTCTCCCTCATGCTAAACCATGCCCAAAGTATATCTCTGTATTAATGCTACACATTAAGGGCCAGATTTACTGACAGCTTGCGCCAGCGCAAACCCTCTTTTGGCGTTAAAAAACTGTCAGGATTTACTAAAGACGCGCAGTGATAAATTAGCACTGAAAAGGCATGGACACAGTTATTTTTGCGGATGACCTTATTGCATATGTATTTGTAGGAGTTTTCCTTTCAGGCGCAAAATGTATGGGAGGAGAGTATTTAAATGAATCATGCAAGGTGATTTACTGAGGTTTGTGCTCGTCAATTTACTGGTGTTTGCGGCATTATTTACCACCCAAAAAAAGCAGGTCTTAAACCAGACTCTAACGGGTAGATTGCGTTGGTCATTATGGAAATGATCCGGCTGCGTCTGTGCTCTTTAATTTGCGTGTCGTCAGTAGATCACACGCAGAAGTGTCCACTCCCATCGGCGCATTTATGGAATTGTGCTCTCATGCTAATTTGCCCTGTTTAGTAGATCTGGATCTTAATATCATGAATGGTTCTGTATTTCCAGCATGTTTTAAATGGTGAATTTTCCACCGATAGACCAACCGATCTATCAGTGAAAAAGAAGGCACATGATTGTTGTCTGCTGTATTTCGCCATACTGTATGTCAGCCTCTTTAAACCTTAGGATACTGTGCCAGCTGTGGTCAATGTATTGAAGTGCTGCTGTGGACCAAATAAGGCCACACATTGCCACTGGAAAAAGAGTTGGGAGCTGGGTGGGGAATCTTATTCTGAATCAGTTCAATTTATTTTGAAAATATCACTGACTGTAGTCTATATTGTTATTTGATACACATCTAAGGCTTATAAAAAGCAGACTTGCCCATTTAGCGACTTTTCACACCCCTTTTTTTTTCTTTCAAAAAAGCAACTAGCGACAATTCTAGCAACATTTTGGACTGCTGGTTAACATTTAGTCAGTCACTCATCATACTCGTTCCATTATCTAAGAAAATATGTAAAAGAGAACGGCTTTATTGGACATTCGGCTATATATTATAATAAAATACAGAATGTGAGCACGGATTAGGAGAGAAAACAGATGTAAAGTGCCGGCAGTTGGCGCATTACATCATCTAGCGAAATTTAATGACTTTTTGAGCTGTCTTTAGCTACTTTCACACTGCTAAAAAGTCATTACTAAAAGAATCATTAATGAAATCATTAAGGAATCATAACCAGAACTGATTCCTTACACTTCCCATCTCTACTAAACAGTACTGCAATATTCAGAGAACATCTAAGGCTTATAAAAAGCAGAGGTGCCCATTTAGCGACTTTTCACACCCCTTTTTTTTCTTTCAAAAAAGCGACTAGCGACAATTCTAGCAACATTTTGGACTGCTGGTTAACATTTAGTCAGTCATTCATCATACTCGTTCCATTATCTAAGAAAATATGTAAAAGAGAACGGCTTTATTGGACATTCGGTTATATATTATAATAAAATACAGAATATGAGCACGGATTAGGAGAGTAAACAGATGGCGCATTACGTCATCTAGTGAAATTTAACGACTTTTTGAGCTGGCTTTAGCTACTTTCACACTGCTAAAAAGTCATTACTAAAAGAATCATTAATGGAATCATTAAGGAATCATAACCAGAACTGATTCCTTACACTTCCCATCTCTACTAAACAGTACTGCAATATTCAGAGAACATCTAAGGCTTATAAAAAGCAGAGACTCATATCATGCAAAAGTCTCTGGTTTGGAAGCCTCAAGTCAGTTTCTTTGCAACTTAAAACTCATCTCACAGGTACCAAAACAGGAGAACCGGGAATGATGTTCAACGTGAATTTATGTGGGATTCATGCGTACAACCGCAGGTGATACATACGAGCAGACGTCTTCCTCTTGCATACAATTATTACCGCCTCGAAGGTGAGTTCATTATTCAATACGCAGTTATCAGCAGCGTAACCTTGCGCCTGCGGCGTTTGTAATAGACTCCACACTGATCTCATTTGCTCAGGCTTTGTTTAAAGTGCCAGTGCCAAGTACAGCCTTTAAATATAAATCCATGCTTAAACCACTGAAGTGCTTCAGATATGAATGACCCAAGGTTTCCTTTCAAAAAGTCTCAAGCAGTCATCAGTAAAGCAGCCACTTAATCCCATGCAGCAGTTTTCCATTCAAAGGCCATTTCCAGCTCCTGTCCTGCCACATTCAGTCATTTGCAATCTCAGTCAGGCAAACTGTTTTGGGGTCTGAGCCCGTTTGCTAAGACGATCCCGGGCTAAGTTGCTATTAATGAGGACAAAGCGCCTGTCGGTGTTAGTCACAACATGCATCACGGTGATGGATCAGCTTGGCTCTTCCATTTAGATTCCTTTCTGCATTGACTAATTCAACTCATTAGTTGCATCTAGCATGAAGTGAGCTCTGAGGCAAGAAAACAGATGTATGGAAGATGTATTATAAGGTTAGCCGAGGTGTTAAATGGAGCTAGTTGGATGATTTTTCAGTGTTTCTCTTATGGATGAGCAGGTGAGGGAGGATGGTATTCGAAGGGTGTTTGAGAGCATAAATTAGAGGTTTGAGTATGATGCACCGCTGTTGAATCTATTGGCCTCATTAGTTTTGCTGGGACTTCAGTATAGTCGCAGATGGCATCAGTAACTGACCTCATTGGTGGTTTGAACAATTGTCTGTCTCTACACTAATTAATGGAGTTAAATGTGTTCAGAAGAATAATGATTTGTCTGTGAGCAATTATAGTTTTTTAATGCTATGTTATTCATTAAGGTTATTGATTCACTTATCAGGTGGCGATTTCTTGCTGTTTGAATTAGTTTTTAATTTTAACACAGACAATAAAAGTAGAGGTGAAATACTCGTTCTAGCTTTGTATTAATCAAAGCTGTAAATCCAGAGTGTTTGGAAAGAGACTTTAACCACAGTCACATTATTCACAGTTTTTTACTCTTCAGTAAAGCGGAAGAAAGAAGGCCAAATAACATTAACCTTCACATAATGCTTCTTTCTGGCACCTAAATTAAACATGATCACGGGACACCATCATTTAGATGAGGGAAATCTGATTTCACTACCAAAGTGTCTTTAACTTCACCAAGAAAGATTTGTTTTAGCACTGATTTCCCAGTGTCTGGGCCAATGTTGTCATTCAGTGCTTTGAAAGGAACAGTTCACTCAAAAATGAAAATTCTGCCATTATTTAATAACCTTTATGTTGTTCCAAATAGACAAAGATGTGACACTTAGATTTAGATAGATAGATTTAATGATGATGATGATAATAATATTAATAATAATACATATAATTTATTAATTTATTCTAAAATGCAGTGTATACATGAAGTGACTTCTCCACGATACAGACAAAAACCTAAAACAAGCAATGATATCATGACTGTGAGCCAATAAGTCTCTTAAAGGTGTCATATGATGCTTTTTAATGTTTTCCTTTTGCTTTAGTTCCCTTTCAAGGGAACTCGCGCTGCATCGAAACGCTGTGAGAATGCCTCCGCGTGATTGCGTCATGAAGCACGTGTGGAATCAGTCCAATGGAAAGACGGAACGTCATAGGCGGGTGACGTCATAGACCGCAAACTATAAAGCACCCGTGAAAACAAACCGCGCTAGCTTCTGTGCCTTCAGTAAGCGCTCTGTGTGAATCTTTTGATCAAATCAAAAATTAGTGTTTTTGTCTGTCTTTAGAAGAAGTTAGGCAGGAGTTTTCCACCTTTGTTAAAAGAAAAACATAAAAGAAAAACATCATGGCGAGTGAACAGCAATTCACTAGGTGTGTTCATCCCTGCCCTCGTTTCATTACGGGTGGGGATACACATTCTATGTGTGTTGCCTGTTTGGGAGCACAGCATGCTCAGGCAGCCCTCGAGGGGGCTGGTTGTGAGCATTGTGAGCGTTTACCATTGAGAGCACTGCGCTCCCGCCGGGCGCTCTTCGAGGAGGGCGCTTCGGCTCGCGTTCCTCGCGGCTCGTATCCCGCTTCTGCCGAGGCAGAGCGGCGGCTTCAGTCGTGGGGTTCGCAGATGGATTTAACAGAGGGGTTAGAGACGGGCCCCTCCCTTTCTCGACCCTCACCTGTTAGATCCAGTGCCTCATCTCGGGGTTTGGAAGCCTGCGCTGCGGTTACTTCCTCCCCAGGTGAGGTACCAGTGCTGCAATTATCCAGCTCTGAGGAGTTGGATGTTGTTAGTGTCGCAACTGAAGACTCGCCACTTCAGTCCCCTGCTAGTGAGGAGCTAATAGAGGCGCTGACGAGGGCCATGGCCAGATTAAATATTAAATGGCCGGCCGAGAGACAAGAGCTTCATCATAAAAGCAAATTATATGAACGCTTCTTGCCTTCTCGCGCAGCGCAGCCTCTACGTCGGGGCTTACCGTTTTTTTCCAGACCTCCACACTGAGGTGTCGAGGTCCTGGAAGAAACCGGTCTCATACCGTGTTTTTACCCTCTTCGGAGGGTCTCAGAGCAGTCAGGCCAGTTGTTCCCTGCCGGTTCGCCGCTTCAGGGCACTGCGCTTGCTGCTCGCAGTACACCAGAGGCCAGTCTCGAGAGACTGGTACCCTTAGTAGATTTTCTGGCAGAGTGTAAACATCTTCCAAATATATCTCAGTGGGTCCTGCAGACAGTAGAAAAGGGGTACGCGATTAAATTCAGTACGCGTCCACCTCCTTTCAGTGGGGTCCTACCCACAGTGGTAGGCCCCGAGAAGACTCTGGTCATGACACAAGAAGTAGAGACTCTTCTGCGAAAGGAGGCTATAGAAAGGGTTCCTCCTCCCAGCAGGGAGTCAGGATTTTACAGCTGTTACTTCATTGTGCCAAAGAAGGATGGAGGGTTGCGCCCGATATTAGATCTGCGCCTATTGAACAGATTGTGTCACAGATCAGGTCCGAGGACTGGTTTGTCACCATAGATTTCAAGGACGCTTACTTCCATGTATCCATCCTTCCACAACACAGGAGGTTCCTGAGGTTTGCTTTCGGGGGAGAAGCATACCAATATTGGGTACTTCCCTTTGGTCTAGCACTTCACCCCGCACTTTCACGAAGTGTGTGGATGCTGCACTGGCGCCGCTGCGTCTGCAGGGCATCCGCATACTCAATTACATCGACGATTGGTTGATTTTAGCTCAGTCAGAGCAGATTGCGGTTCAACATCGAGATGCTGTTCTCGCTCATATGGAAAAGTTGGGGTTGAGACTGAACGGCAAGAAAAGTGTGCTTTCTCCAGTACAGAGAACCACTTATCTGGGCGTGGTCTGGGATTCGGTGGCGATGCAGGCTTTGTCTGTCGCCTGCACGTACAGTGGGGAGAACAAGTATTTGATACACTGCCTATTTTGCAGGTTTTCCTACTTACAAAGCATGTAGAGGTCTGTAATTTTTATCATAGGTGCTCTTCAATTGTGAGAGACGGAATCTAAAACAAAAATCCAGAAAATCACATTCTATGATTTTTAAATAATTAATTTGCATTTTATTGCATGACATAAGTATTTAATCACCTACCAACCAGTAAGAATTCCGGCTCTCACAAACCTGTTAGTTTTTCTTTAAGAAGCCCTCCTGTTCTCCACTCATTACCTGTATTAACTGCACCTGTTTGAACTTGTTACCTGTATAAAAGACACCTGTCCACACACTCAATCAAACAGACTCCAACCTCTCCACAATGGCCAGAGACCAGAGAGCTTTGTAAGGACATCAGGGATAAAATTGTAGACCTGCACAAGGCTGGGGTTGGCTACAGGACAATAGGCAAGCAGTTTGGTGAGAAGGCAACAACTGTTGGCGCAATTATTAGAAAATGGAAGAAGTTCAAGATGACGGTCAATCTCCTCGGTCTGGGGCACCATGCAAGATCTTACCTTGTGGGGCATCACTGATCATGAGGAAGGTGAGGGATCAGCCCAGAACTACATGGCAGGACCTGGTCAATGACCTGAAGAGAGCTGGGACCACAGTCTCAAAGAAAACCATTAGTAACACACTACACCGTCATGGATTAAAATCCTGCAGTGCATGCAAGGTCCCCCTGCTCAAGCCAGCCGTGTCCAGGCCCGTCTGAAGTTTGCCAATGACCATCCAGATGATCCAGAGGAGGAATGGGAGAAGGTCATGTGGTCTGATGAGACAAAAATAGAGCTTTTTGGTCTAAACTCCACTTGCCGTGTTTGGAGGAAGAAGAAGGATGAGTACAACCCCAAGAACACCATCCCAACCGTGAAGCATGGAGGTGGAAACATCATTCTTTGGGGATGCTTTTCTGCAAAGGGGACAGGACGACTGCACCATATTGAGGGGAGGATGGATGGGGCCATGTATCGTGAGATCTTGGCCAACAACCTCCTTCCCTCAGTAAGAGCATTGAAGATGGGTCGTGGCTGGGTCTTCCAGCATGACAACGACCCGAAACACACAGACAGGGCAACTAAGGAGTGGCTCCGTAAGAAGCATCTCAAGGTCCTGGAGTGGCCTAGCCAGTCTCCAGACCTGAACCCAATAGAAAATCTTTGGAGGGAGCTGAAAGTCCATATTGCCCAGCGACAGCCCTGAAACCTGAAGGATCTGGAGAAGGTCTGTATGGAGGAGTGGGCCAAAATCCCTGCTGCAGTGTGTGCAAACCTGGTCAATAACTACAGAAAACGTATGATCTCTGTAATTGCAAACAAAGGTTTCTGTACCAAATATTAAGTTCTGCTTTTCTGATGTATCAAATACTTATGTCATGCAATAAAATGCAAATGAATTACTTAAAAATCATACAATGTGATTTTCTGGATTTTTATTTTAGATTCCGTCACTCACAGTTGAAGAGTACCTATGATAAAAATTACAGACTTCTACATGCT
This sequence comes from Coreius guichenoti, assembly GCA_039654105.1. Taxonomy (NCBI): domain Eukaryota; kingdom Metazoa; phylum Chordata; class Actinopteri; order Cypriniformes; family Gobionidae; genus Coreius; species Coreius guichenoti. The sequence goes on along the minus strand of CM077175.1, from coordinate 27,214,788 downwards.
TTGTAAGTGGGCAAACCTGCAAAATTGGCAGTGTATCAAATACTTGTTCTCCCCACTGTATTCAAGTAACAGTCGGTTATGTAATACTTAAATGCTCAATTAATGCATTACAATTTAACTAAACTCATTAGATTTTAGCTGACTAAATCTACTGTAGATTTAGTCGACTAAAACTAGACTAAAACTAAAAACAATTCAGGTGACTAAAATATGACTAAAACTAAATGGCATTTTAGTCAAAAGACTATGACTAAAACTAAATCAAAATTTGCACTGGGCTGAAGGAATGGATGAGCTCTGCAGTGGAGGTGGGAGAGGGAGGCTGGGCAGGATCATTGACAACAATTCAGTATTCATACAGGATGATGACTCAGGCATTATACTGGGCTGAATCAGCGACAATGAGGAGAGTACAGGTAACTCAGGCTGGGAGGCAGTATCTCAGTGTCCCAGTCTATTAACCAGTCCTCAGTCTCAAGCTACACCAAAACTCCTACAGGTACGATGGTTGCTGGCTAACACCCCTGGTCAGGCTCACATTGGAACTTCGACTCCAGGGCGATAGTTGGCGCTGTCGTCACAGGCTCCATCATTGCTGCGGGTGGAAGCTCTCCATCTGCAGGGGGCTCTGGCGTCATCATCTCTGTGGTAAGGGGCGATGGCGGGCTGTGCTCTGGGTCTGGTTGCGCGACGTCTGTGCGGTGGGGCTGGACAAGGCTTCTGTCATCCTCCGCTTCGCTGGATGGATGGATCCATGCGGATCCATTCACCTACAGTGCGAAATTGATGTAAGCCTCCAGGGTCCAGCAGGGATCGCTGCGGGGTATGACGAAGTGGAGATCTTCGTCCAGTCCACACCGAAATACCTCCATCAAACAGACGTTGTCGCAGGTGGCATGATGGCAGATGTCGAGGAAGTCCTCCACGTATATCTCCAGGTCTCTGCCATTCTGTAACAAAAATACTGTCTTCCCAACCAGCAGACTGTGGCCCCTAATAGGGGCAATGTTTATGGATGCAATGTCCATCTTCTTACTTATTGGTTCATTCATCTGTCATGCTCGGTTGCAGCAAACAGACGATGAAGAGGAATATCAGGTTAAAAGTCTTTAACACACTCAGCAAATTGATGGGTTTTTGTAAGAAAATATCCATATTTAACACGTCTAGCTTTCGGCGGCTTGCCTTCCGTATTCAACTTACGAGAAAAGCGTAACTCACGCGACAATGACGTCGGACGTAGCGTAAAATATCAGATAATTAAGCTTTTTTTTTTATATGAGCATATAGTTAGTTCAGGTTGTAATATCATATGATAAAAATCCCCCAAATGTAATAATATTTATAAATTAATAATTCGTTGTAAAAGAAAAAAATTCTTGACAAAATGTATCCTAAAAAGTTTTGAAAATAATGATCAAGGTAATGACACTCACATGTATTAAAGGTTTAAAGAAAATATGCAAATTATACCACGACATTAAATTTAAGTTTCTCAAAAACATATGAAGCGTTTTAAAAGATAAAAAAATAAAAGTACAGCTTTTGCACTATATATATATGTATGTGTAAATATGAAGCCATTAAATAGCTTTGTATTAAGGACAGACAAGTAAAATCTTCCCTTCCTCCATATTCACAATTCACAGCAAACATTACGTTTTTGTCATTTACCAGGTCCGGAATACAATATTTCTAATTTATTTCTTTGATGTACAATTAGATGCAGAGTGCAACAACAGGCCTATTGTGTGTTTGGCCTTTCCAGGGACAATGAGCTGGCTCGGACCTCAGAGAGAATTTTTAGGATTTAATGAATCTCCCTCCAGCAGCATTAACAGAAGCGTAAGAGCCTGCTGTGGGTGTAATGAAGTTGTGATTTTTCTCTCTCTGTCTCTCTCACACTCTGCTGATTCTTGCCCTTGACTTCATGCCGTTTGAATACTTTTTATAGCTTTTTTTCATAAATGATGAATATCTCATATTTTACATTATTTTGCTGGAAAAAAAATCCATAGTTTTATGCCACAGCAGAAGAAAGAGACAAACAGTGCTCTCTGGGCTGCGCAAAGATAATAAAAATGTTAATTAAATACAGTGATGTTAACCTAATTAGTTTTATGATAAATTGGGACCAGATGCAACCAACTCTTGCATCATTACACAAACAGAAATAGACCTAGATAGTTGTTGTTGCTTTTGCAAGTACAAAAAGTGCTGATTTTGTTTATTTTTTATTGTTACTAAACTTTTAAAAAATATAATGATTTAGGCCTAGATAATATTTAAAAAACAGAAAATAGACTGAGCGACGTGAATGAGGTCTGTGTATGTTGCATTGATTCAGTAGAAAAATGAGAAAACGGCAAGAGAACAACAGAATAATAGTCCTCCGCTGCAATAGTTGGATGGATTCTTTCTGGGTTCGACAACCTACGTGCCAGAGAAATATTAGCTGAATAAGTTGATTTCAGTTGCCTCAAAATAGCAGCGCGCCAACAATGCGCCTGAACACACCTTGTTTTCAGACCAGCACGCCCATGGGCGAACAGATGGGCGCGAGTACATTTGCTATTTAAACAACGTGGCGCTGGACGTGAAAATGATAACTGAGACGGGCTGAAACTAACAAAAAACACTTGCGTCGCACCTGACGTCGCATTGCGCTGGGTGTATGATAGGGCCTAGTGAGTCATTCAGTCAACCAGTTCGTTCAAAACGCTGATTCATTCAGGAATGGAGCAAGTGGCTGTCTATAGCTGCATCCGAAATAGCATACTTCCCTACTATATTGTAGGTGAAACACAGTATGTGACAAAAGAAGTATATAAAGAAGAATTCACAGTACTAATAAAAAAGTAAGCAACCGGCGAGATACTGAAGTGTGCATAAGATGGACACTTTACTATCCCATGAGGCCACGGGTGAGGATTTGTGAATGGTAGTGAAGCGACGCAACTGACGCTGGTAGATCACATAATAATGACAACATGGCTAATGTAGTGCGTCCAGATTACATTCATACTACGCATCATACTATATAGAACATACTTTTTTAGCAGTCGTGAAGTAATTACTTATTCAAAATAACTACCTACTCAAGAGAGTATGCGTTTTCAGACGCAGCCTATATGAATGTGTCATTGAATCATTCACGCAACCGATTTGTTTAAAGACTCATTCATTCAGGAACGAAACAGCATTGTGCAGTGTTTGGAGACAGCTGTGTCTGCGGTTTTATTTTGCAATAGCATTAATTAATTTGATTTCAGCTTCATCCCTTTATTTTTAAGTGTATTTATACTTAAATCTATACTGGTCTGTGCTTCACTACAACGTAAAAGCATCGGCTATCGGCTATATCGAATATTCAAGCCGTTTATCCATTTTACACCCCTGAACCTAAAAACATCAAATCAAGCCGAATTCTTTTTGAAAAATGAAATTTCTAATATTCAAATAAAAAAAACACAACGTACACGGACTGAATGAGAACCACAATCATGGAGAACCTGGAAATATTAGGACATTTTTACATTTCCAGTGTTGAAAATAATGAATAAAATATTAATATAATGTATTCTCAGATATAAAATAAAAATATAAAGTAATATATTCAAAGTTTCAGTCTTCAGAGTCACATGATCCTTCATAAATCATTCTAATATGCTGACTTGGTGTTTAAGAAACATTTCTTATTATCAATGCTGAGAGATTCAGGATTCTTTAATAAATAAAACGCTCAAAAGAACAGCATTTATTTAAAATAGTAATCTTTTTATAACAATGTAATGTGTCCTTATGTGGTCCAATTCTCACTATTAACTAGTTGCTTATTAGCATGCATATTACTATGATATTGGCTGTTTATTAGTACTTATAAAGCACATATTAATGCCTTATTCTGCATGACCATATTCTACATCCCTTAATCCTACCCAATACCTAAACTGAAACTTAACTACCTTACTAAATATTAATAAACAGTAATTAGGAGTTTATTGAGGCAAAAGTTGTAGTTAATAGTTAGTTAACAGCGTGTGACTATATATATATATATATATACATATATACACACGTGTACATACGCACATATATATACATATATACACACGTGTACATACGCACATATATATACATATATACACACGTGTACATACGCACATATGCACATATACACACACACGTGTACATACGCACATATGCACATATACACACACACGTGTACATACGCACATATGCACATATACACACACACGTGTACATACGCACATATGCACATATACACACACACGTGTACATACGCACATATGCACATATACACACACACGTGTACATACGCACATATGCACATATACACACACACGTGTACATACGCACATATGCACATATACACACACACGTGTACATACGCACATATGCACATATACACACACACGTGTACATACGCACATATGCACATATACACACACACGTGTACATACGCACATATGCACATATACACACACACGTGTACATACGCACATATGCACATATACACACACACGTGTACATACGCACATATGCACATATACACACACACGTGTACATACGCACATATGCACATATACACACACACGTGTACATACGCACATATGCACATATACACACACACACGTGTACATACGCACATATGCACATATACACACACACGTGTACATACGCACATATGCACATATACACACACACGTGTACATACGCACATATGCACATATACACACACACGTGTACATACGCACATATGCACATATACACACACACGTGTACATACGCACATATGCACATATACACACACACGTGTACATACGCACATATGCACATATACACACACACGTGTACATACGCACATATGCACATATACACACACACGTGTACATACGCACATATACACACACACGTGTACATACGCACACACACACACACGTGTACATACGCACACACACACACACACACGTGTACATACGCACACACACACACACACACGTGTACATACGCACACACACACACACACACACGTGTACATACGCACACACACACACACACACGTGTACATACGCACACACACACACACACACGTGTACATACGCACACACACACACACACACACACGTGTACATACGCACACACACACACACACGTGTACATACGCACACACACACACACACACGTGTACATACGCACACACACACACACACACGTGTACATACGCACACACACACACACACACGTGTACATACGCACACACACACACACACACGTGTACATACGCACACACACACACACACACGTGTACATACGCACACACACACGTGTACATACGCACATACACACACACACGTGTACATACGCACATACACACACACACACGTGTACATACGCACATACACACACACACACGTGTACATACGCACATACACACGCACATACACACACACACACGTGTACATACGCACATACACACACACACACACGTGTACATACGCACATACACACACACACACACACGTGTACATACGCACATACACACACACACACGTGTACATACGCACATACACACACACACACGTGTACATACGCACACACACACACACGTGTACATACGCACACACACACACACACACACGTGTACATACGCACACACACACACACACACACGTGTACATACGCACACACACACACACACGTGTACATACGCACACACACACACACACGTGTACATACGCACACACACACACACACACACGTGTACATACGCACACACACACACACACACACGTGTACATACGCACACACACACACACACACACGTGTACATACGCACACACACACACACACACACGTGTACATACGCACACACACACACACACACGTGTACATACGCACACACACACACACACACACACACGTGTACATACGCACACACACACACACACACACACACGTGTACATACGCACACACACACACACACACACGTGTACATACGCACACACACACACACACACACGTGTACATACGCACACACACACACACACACACACACACGTGTACATACGCACACACACACACACACACACGTGTACATACGCACACACACACACACACACGTGTACATACGCACACACACACACACACACGTGTACATACGCACACACACACACACACGTGTACATACGCACACACACACACACACGTGTACATACGCACACACACACACACACACGTGTACATACGCACACACACACACACACGTGTACATACGCACACACACACACACACACACGTGTACATACGCACACACACACACACACACACACACACGTGTACATACGCACACACACACACACACACGTGTACATACGCACACACACACACACACACACACACACACACGTGTACATACGCACACACACACACACACGTGTACATACGCACACACACACACACACACACGTGTACATACGCACACACACACACACACACACGTGTACATACGCACACACACACACACACACGTGTACATACGCACACACACACACACACACGTGTACATACGCACACACACACACACACACGTGTACATACGCACACACACACACACACGTGTACATACGCACACACACACACACACGTGTACATACGCACATACACACACACACACGTGTACATACGCACATACACACACACACACGTGTACATACGCACATACACACACACACACACACACACGTGTACATACGCACATACACACACACACACGTGTACATACGCACATACACACACACACACGTGTACATACGCACATACACACACACACACGTGTACATACGCACATACACACACACACACGTGTACATACGCACATACACACACACACACGTGTACATACGCACATACACACACGTGTACATACGCACATACACACGCACACACACACACACACACACGTGTACATACGCACATACACACACACACACGTGTACATACGCACATACACACACACACACGTGTACATACGCACATACACACACACACACGTGTACATACGCACATACACACACACACACGTGTACATACGCACATACACACACACACGTCTACATACGCACATATATATACACATATATATACACACGTGTACATATACACATATATATACACATGTGTATATACACATACACTCACCTAAAGGATTATTAGGAACACCTGTTCAATTTCTCATTAATGCAATTATCTAATCAACCAATCACATGGCAGTTGCTTCAATGCATTTAGGGGTGTGGTCCTGGTCAAGACAATCTCCTGAACTCCAAACTGAATGTCAGAATGGGAAAGAAAGGTGATTTAAGCAATTTTGAGCGTGGCATGGTTGTTGGTGCCAGACGGGCCGGTCTGAGTATTTCACAATCTGCTCAGTTACTGGGATTTTCACGCACAACCATTTCTAGAGTTTACAAAGAATGGTGTGAAAAGGGAAAAACATCCAGCATGCGGCAGTCCTGTGGGCGAAAATGCCTTGTTGATGCTAGAGGTCAGAGGAGAATGGGCCGACTGATTCAAGCTGATAGAAGAGCAACTTTGACTGAAATAACCACTCGTTACAACCGAGGTATGCAGCAAAGCATTTGTGAAGCCACAACACGCACAACCTTGAGGCGGATGGGCTACAACAGCAGAAGACCCCACCGGGTACCACTCATCTCCACTACAAATAGGAAAAAGAGGCTACAATTTGCACGAGCTCACCAAAATTGGACAGTTGAAGACTGGAAAAATGTTGCCTGGTCTGATGAGTCTCGATTTCTGTTGAGACATTCAGATGGTAGAGTCAGAATTTGGCGTAAACAGAATGAGAACATGGATCCATCATGCCTTGTTACCACTGTGCAGGCTGGTGGTGGTGGTGTAATGGTGTGGGGGATGTTTTCTTGGCACACTTTAGGCCCCTTAGTGCCAATTGGGCATCGTTTAAATGCCACGGCCTACCTGAGCATTGTTTCTGACCATGTCCATCCCTTTATGACCACCATGTACCCATCCTCTGATGGCTACTTCCAGCAGGATAATGCACCATGTCACAAAGCTCGAATCATTTCAAATTGGTTTCTTGAACATGACAATGAGTTCACTGTACTAAAATGGCCCCCACAGTCACCAGATCTCAACCCAATAGAGCATCTTTGGGATGTGGTGGAACGGGAGCTTTGTGCCCTGGATGTGCATCCCACAAATCTCCATCAACTGCAAGATGCTATCCTATCAATATGGGCCAACATTTCTAAAGAATGCTTTCAGCACCTTGTTGAATCAATGCCACGTAGAATTAAGGCAGTTCTGAAGGTGAATGGGGGTCAAACACAGTATTAGTATGGTGTTCCTAATAATCCTTTAGGTGAGTGTATATATACACACATATATATACACACATGTGTATATACACATGTGTGTATATATACATATATACACATGTGTATATATACATATATATACACGTGTGTATATACATATATATACACGTGTGTATATACATATATATACACGTGTGTATATACATATATATATATACACACACGTGTATATATACATATATACACGTGTATATATACACATATACATATATACATACACATACATATACATGTATATATATATATACAGTATGACATCAGGTTAAAATTGCTTGTTATGAGGGCAAACTCTAGTCGATTTTTTTTTTTCTTTTTTTTTCATGGAAATCCATCAGCCAAATAGTGTAGGATCCCTAGTGTTGATTGTTGAAATGGTTACATTGAAAATTGCTCACCCACTGGTCAGGTGTATTTGATAATCACCAGTCGCTTCAATCAATTTATTAGACAAAGCCAATAATTGCTTATTTCTTTCTCTCTCTCTCGCTATCTCTCCAGGTAACTGAGACCAGGACCGGACCTTTGGGCTGCAGTAACTATGACAACCTTGACTCTGTCAGCTCCGTTCTGGTTCACAGCCAGGAGAACAAAGTTCAGTTGCAAGGTAGGGAGATACACAATCCCACATTTCCTCATAAAACACTTCCCCTCATCCTACTGTTAATTCTAAAGTGTTTTCCAAAGGTTGTGGTTGTGTGATGAGCCATGGTAGCAACATGATCAAAGAGTTGATGCCGCTGTTGTCTAATTAGCCTGCTAATTATACACAAAAGTTGAATGCTGATAGTTGATTGTGCTTGCTAATTAGATTAAAGGATTTAGCAACTGACGAGAACGAGGCCCTTTTGACTCTCAGGCATGGAGAAGCAAAGGCATGTGTGGTCAATCTCACACTTCTGTATTTCTCCTTCTAGGACTTCAGGCTATTCTGCCTAGTTATTTAAGTAGCAGCTTTGTTCAGGCTGCCTTAGGCTACATAGGCTGCAATGCTGAAGGCCAATTTGTGTGCAAAGACAATGACTGCTGGTGCCAATGCAGCAAGGAGTTTCCCCAGTGTAACTGCCCTGAGGCTGATATCCGCTCCCAGGAAAGCTACCTGGAGCGCATGAGGGAGGCCTGGAGGCAGGAGAACCAGGAATTTCAAGACTCAGGTGCCAAAACATCTTGTTTTTCTCTTTTTCTCTGTGGAGCATTTTTCGTCCCCTCCATACATATGCATGTGGTGCTGGTGTCCCCATTAGGCTTCGAGCCTGCTTAACTATAGCTTAACCAGCAAGACTTTCTTCCTTTGGGAACTTCACCAACAACTCCTCACATACTCATTGTAACAAGGACTCAGGTAGTTTGGGATCCATGTGCAGTTTATTAAAACAACTCAAACTCACAGTATAAACAGGCGTGGGTCGATAAACCAGGGCGAACAGCAATATCACAGGCAGAGCAGAAAACGTGGTCATAACAGGCAATAGGTCAGGGCAGGCAGCAAACAGTCAGTATACCAGGTCCAGGCAAACAAAGATCAGAAGGCAGGCAGCACAGGGTCAAAAACAGGAGTCCAAGGCAGAGTCAAAACAGGCAGGATAATAACAAGGAATAAACGCTCAGAAATGCAGCTGGGGCAAACAAGACTTCGCAATGAGTGTGTGTGTGTGTCCAGGGTATATATAGTATATATATAGTGTATATATAGTGTGATCAGGATCAGGTGTGCAGTAATCAGTCCCAGACTGTGGGTGCTTGGGAAATGAAGTCTGAATGAACATTAGTATTCAGGTGAGTGAGACCTCCGGTGGCCGACGGTGGAATCTTCACCGGTGTTTGTGACAGAGGACCCACATACCTGGGACTGAGTTTCTTGCAGGGTAGTCGTAGACGGAGGTCCCGAGATGACAGCCACACCCACTGTCCCGGTGTATAGTTCGGATGGGGACGACGGTGACGATCAGCTTGCTCTTTAACCCTGTTTACTGCTCGTTGTAGATGGACATGGGTTTGGTTCCAGATAACTTCACTGCGTTGGAACCAGTCGTTTACCGCAGGAACTTCGGACGATGCACCGGACCATGGAAACAGTGGAGGTTGGAACCCCAGGACGCACTGGAAGGGTGTTAATTTGGTGGATGGTTTGAGAATGGAATTTTGTGCATATTCCGCCCAGGGAAGAAAGCGGCTGCAGTCGGCTTGATTCTGTTGACAGTACATCCTGAGAAACTTGGAGATCTCTTGGTTTAGTCGTTCGGTTTGTCCATTAGACTGCGGATGATAACCAGACGTGAGGCTTATGTTGACATTCAGTAGTCGAAAGAAAGCTGTCCATACTCTTGACGTAAACTGGGAACCTCGGTCAGAGACGATGTCTTCAGGGAGACCATAATATCGGAATACGTAGTGGAATAAGTGTTCGGCGGTCACGAAGGCTGTAAGAAGCTTAGGTAGAGAAATTAATCGACATCCTTTAGAGAACCGATCAATCACAGTTAATATGGTGGTGTTACCTTGGGAGACCGACAGGTCTGTGACGAAGTCGATGGCTATATGGGACCATGGTCGTTGTGGAATGGGTAGTGGTTGTAGCAGCCCTGCTGGTAGCTGTCTCGGAGTCTTCGTGGCACATGTGTGACACGCGTTCACGAAGTCGATGACGTCTGCCTGTAAGGTGTCCCACCAGAACCGGTTCTTTATCAGCCGAGTTGTGGTCGTAATTCCTGGGTGGCCGGAGCTTGTGGCAGAGTGTACCCAGCGAATCACCTTCTCTCTGAGTTCTGGAGAGACAAATGCTCGGTCGGCTGGGCATTCTGCAGGGGGTGGATTTTGTGTGTGCGCTTGTGTGATTTCTGACATGATGTCCCATTGGACCGGAGCCAGAATTAGGGTGGGTGAAATGATGGGATCTTGCTGGGAATTCTGAGGTGTGGGATCGTATTGTCATGATAAAGCGTCAGCTTTGATGTTCTTCGAGCCTGGAATTTAAGTGATGGAAAAGTTAAAACGAGTAAAGAATAGTGCCCATCTGGCTTGCCTGGGGTTTAATCTCTTGGCTGAGCGTAGATATTCAAGGTTGCGATGATCGGTCAGAACCATGAAAGGATGCCTCGCCCCCTCCAGCCAGTGCCGCCACTCTTCGAATGCCGCCTTCATCGCTAGCAGTTCGCGATTACCCACGTCATAGTTCTGCTCGGCTGCTGAGAGTTTTCTGGAATGATATGCACAGGGAAATAGTTTATGCGGGTTACCTTGGAGTTGAGAGAGGATGGCACCAATCCCTGTGTTGGAGGCATCTACTTCTACCACAAATGGCACTTGAGGGTCAGGATGATGCAGGATGGGAGCGGATGTGAATCGGTTCTTTAGGTCGGTGAATGCTTGTATGGCGTCGGCGGACCACCGAAGCTTGCCGTTTCCACCCCTTGTCATGGCAATAAGTGGTGCGGCGACTGAACTGAAATTTCTAATGAATCTCCTGTAAAAGTTAGAAAACCCCAAGAATCTTTGTAGCTCCTTTATGGTTGTGGGTTGAGGCCAATTTAGAACTGCCCGTACCTTCTTCTCGTCCATCGCAACTCTCTCGGGACTGATGATATATCCGAGAAATGACACTGATGATTGGTGAAACTCACATTTTTCGGCTTTGGCGTATAACTTGTGGTCAATGAGACATTGCAAGACTGTACGGACCTGTTGGATATGTTCCTCCATGGTGTTTGAGTAAATGAGGATGTCGTCGATGTATACCACCAAACATTAGTTTAGCATGTCTCTGAAGATGTCATTGATGAACTATTGAAACACGGAAGGACTATTGGACAGCCCGAAGGGCATGACAAGATATTCATAGTGCCCGTTGCTTGTGGAAAAGGCACACACATTGCTTGTTTTCCATTCATCCCCTTCCCGAATGCGAATGAGGTTATAGGCAGATTGGAGGTCGAGCTTGGTGAAAACCTTTGCAGTCCTTAGTTTTTCCAGGGCAGCAGGGACCAGAGGTAGTGGGTATCTGAACTTGATTGTGATGTCGTTTAAACCCTGATAATCAATGCAGGGACGAAGACCTCCATCTTTCTTTCCCACGAAGAAGAAACCGGCTGCTGCAGGTGAAGTGGATGATCGAATAAACCCCTTAGCCAGCTCCTTTTAGATGTATTCTTTCATCGCTTGATCTTCGGGTTCAGACAATGGAAAGATGCGTCCTCTAGGTGGCGTGGTGCCCGGTAGGAGGTCTATGGCGCAGTCGTTGTTGCGATGTGGTGGCAGTCGTGATGCCTTGGTCTTACTGAATGTTTAGGTCTGAATACTCAGGAGGCACCCCCGGTGTGGTGTTGATGATGTTGTTCATGACGGTGGTTCTTATTGGCAGTAGTTTGGTCAGGCGTAGGCATCGGGAATGACAAGTGGAGCCCCATTGAGTGATCTGTTTGTCTTGCCAGGAAATTTGCGGGTTGTGGTCCTGCAGCCAGGGGAAGCCCAGAATGACGGGGTTATGTGGAGAATGAATGACGTATAGGCGGATGAGTTCGGTGTGTAGAGCTCCCACTTGCAGGTTTAGTTCAGTGGTGGTGTATTGCACGTGACCAGTCCCCAGGGGACGCTGTCTAGCGCGGCCACTGCCAAAGGAGAGTTGCAAAGGGTTAGTGATATTTCATATTGCCAGGCCAGTTCTTCATCAATGAAGTTGCCTCAATTAGTGCCTTGGCCGTGATTGTTTTAGCCTGATGGATTAACGTGACAGGCAAATCGAAACAGTTGTTGTGGGAAATAGCTGAAACTAGTAGGCTCACCCTGCGGGATTGTGTTTGCGGAGGTCGGGTCGGGCATTCAGCTCTTAGGTGTTCAGCGAAACCACAGTAGAGGCAGTAGAGATGGTTCTTAACGCGACAATCCCGTTCTTCAGTGGAAAGGTGAGTGCGCCCGATTTGCATGTGTTCCTCACTGGTGTTGGGTGGATAGGTGAGTTACTACAGGGTTACTACAGACTCGATTTCTTTGAGAGCGGATGAGGTTGTCGATACGAATAGACAGTTCAATGAATTGGTCTAGGTTTTTGTCTTCATCACGGCAGGCGAGTTCAGACTGTAGATCATCGTTGAGACTTTGGCAGAATAGGGTTTTTAATGTGTCTTCAACCCATACTGTTTGCGGCCGTACCTTTTCCTTGTCAAAGTGCGAGCAACTGTTCAACCGCATTCCGTCCTCCTTCGGCATGTTCGAACAAGCGGGGGTTGCTTGTCAGCGTGGTGACAGGTGTTGTTTGAGATACCTGGCTTGGCTGAAGCACTGAAGCATTTAATGCCGACGGAGGTTGATGGAGGCTTTGAACCGCTTTGACCAGTTCCTCCGTCATGGTTGTCAGGCGACTGAGCTGCTGCTGCTGAGCCACCAGTTGATTTGCTTGAGCTGAGAGTTCATTAGAGAAGTGCATGAAAACCGCTAGATCCGTAGGTGGCGAAGTCTTCTGTAACGAGGACTCAGGTAGATTGGGATCCATGTGCAGTTTATTAAAACAACTCAAACTCACAGTATAAACAGGCATGGGTCGATAAACCAGGGTGAACAGCAATATCACAGGCAGAGCAGAAAATGTGGTCATAACAGGCAATAGGTCAGGGCAGGCAGCAAACAGTCAGTATACCAGGTCCAGGCAAACAAAGATCAGAAGGCAGGCAGCACAGGGTCAAAAACAGTAGTCCAAGGCAGAGTCAAAACACAAGCAGAACAATAACAAGGCATAAACGCTCAGAAATGCAGCCAGGGCAAACAAGACTTCACAATGAGTGTGTGTGTGTGTGTCCAGGGTATATATAGTCAGTGTGATCAGGATCAGGTGTGCAGTAATCAGTCCCAGACTGTGGGTGCTTGGGAAATGAAGTCCGAATGAACATTAGTATTCAGGTGAGTGAGACCTCCGGTGGCCGACGGTGGAATCTTCACCGGTGTTTGTAACACTCATACAGTGTTGTTATTATCAACCAAAGCTATTAAACTATTAAAAATATAATCATGATAATAATTACTTTAGTAATATTAGAAAACGTAAACTTAAATAAAAAAATAAATAGAAATAGAAATAAAAAACAGAAATATAAAAAAATGACAAAATATAAAAATAAAAGGTAATTCAAAATATTAATAAAAACTACAATTGTATATAAATAATACTAAAATAACTGATGGCTACGAACAAAAATATACAATCTGATTTGATTAATTTAAGTTAATTTATAAATTGTACATTTATATTAATTATTTATAATAACAGTTTTTTTTTGAACAATATCAATTTACAAACTCAAGTAGGGAACAATAATATGCATATGACAATATACACAAATAACATGTAATTAATTCTCCATTCGTATATCTGTACCATAGACTGTAAAAAAATATAGACGTAGTGTCCGTGACATCACCCATAGGATTCTGAAGAGCAGTTTTGAAGCGTCGAGCTGGCTGTTGCCATCTTGGCAGCGCGTCACCGCGCATCACACCCGGATAACTGAAAATGGGCAAAGAGGCGGGACGTGGGTGGAGCTGAGGTGACGTGATGACTAACAGACAGCAGACAAAGGACAATCCACCTGTCACTCAAAGTGGCCACGCCCTTAATTATGCAGAACTTTAAGGCTTTATATAATGTAAACGAATGAGTTATAAAAAAATTCACCCCCCTCACAGTTGTCATGAAGGGCAAAATTAGCTATATAGACCAAAACCACAATTTGTACCAGGCTGTTTTTTTCTGCTGTAAAGTTGGGCATTTTAACATGGGGATCGATGAGATTCTGCTCCCTTTTGGAGCCTGTCCCTAGCGGCCAGTCAATGAATTGACATTTGCACTTCATGATGATGTATTATTGTAAAGATGAAAACATAAGAGATTTCATTACTGCAATGGCAAAAGTTTGTATAACAACAATATAGTCATAAGTTTGTCACGGGACTCAAACTGCGTCAAAAAGCAGACAACTTATCATTAAAGCAGTTTTCACGCAAGCTATCACATAGTGTGTGAGGTTATTAATGTACAAAACATTCAAAAGTCTTCTTTATTTCATTAAGGGAAGGGCTGGGCTCATGTATGTGCTTTAAGCTTACAAGCCGATATAGTCACATTACATGTACGACACTTGAATGACATTTTCTTGTCAGAATGCATGCTGCTCCCACAAATATTATATAATAGCCTACTTCATAAATCATCCAGTCTTTCGATGAAGACAGTTGCTATAAAAAAGCAAAAAACGTTGCTATTGTCAGTAATTTTGAGAATAGTATTGTGACACTGACATGTCAACTCCAAATTTGCTTTGTAAAATGAACTAATTAATTTGTGCATGGCTGTACTAACAAGAAAACCGAATAAATAAACAGATAAAGCTACATGCATGCAAGACAACAGAAAACTGATGGATGTCTAAACTTTATCTAAACCTGTGTCATTGATGCCAAACAGCTCATCATATAACTGGATTTTAGGTTTTTGACAAATGTTTGTTAAACGTGGCACTGCGGTAAATTAACGTTTGACATTAGACGCATTTCATGTTTCTATTCTAGCCCAAACAAATACATGAACAAACGGCCTTTGCATTGCACACGGCATATTCAGAAAAACATTTCATAGCACAAGACAAGTTTTATGATCATTTTAAAACATTAAATGTATGTAATACATACTCTAAATCCATTAAATTCAGGAACACTGAATAAACTTCTTCATCGAAGAGCGAGACTTCAGTTACCTGGATTTCAGTTACCTGAATGAGTGAATTGGCCAATCAGAATCAAAAAAAATATTGCACACCTGAGGTGGTAATGCGGCCACGACGCAAAGTGGAGTGTGCGTTATTTTTCAATAATTATTCCGCTTATACTACGGTTACCACACCTCAAAACATTGTTCAGATGATGTACAGTGGGGAGAACAAGTATTCCTACTTACAAAGCATTTAGAGGTCTGTAATTTTTATCATAGGTACACTTCAACTGTGAGAGACGGAATCTAGAAAATCCAGAAAATCACATTGTATGATTTTTAAATAATTAATTTGCATTTTATTGCATGACATAAGTATTTGATCACCTACCAACCAGTAAGAATTCCGGCTCTCACAGACCTGTTAGTTTTTCTTTAAGAAGCGCTCCTGTTCTCCACTCATTACCTGTATTAACTGCACCTGTTTGAACTCGTTACCTGTATAAAAGACACCTGTCCACACACTCAATCAAACAGACTCCAACCTCTCCACAATGGCCAAGACCAAAGAGCTGTGTAAGGACATCAGGGATAAAATTGTAGACCTGCACAAGGCTGGGATGGGCTACAGGACAATAGGCAAGCAGCTTGGTGAGAAGGCAACAACTGTTGGCGCAATTATTAGAAAATGGAAGAAGTTCAAGATGACAGTCAATCTCCCTCGGTCTGGGGCACCATGCAAGATCTCACCTCGTGGGGCATCAATGATCATGAGGAAGGTAAGGGATCAGCCCAGAACTACACGGCAGGACCTGGTTAATGACCTGAAGAGAGCTGGGACCACAGTCTCAAAGAAAACCA
Organism: Coreius guichenoti; assembly: GCA_039654105.1. Lineage (NCBI taxonomy): Eukaryota > Metazoa > Chordata > Actinopteri > Cypriniformes > Gobionidae > Coreius > Coreius guichenoti. The sequence goes on along the minus strand of CM077175.1, from coordinate 27,197,792 downwards.
TTAGTAACACACTACGCCGTCATGGATTAAAATCCTGCAGCGCACGCAAGGTCCCCCGCTCAAGCCAGCGCATGTCCAGGCCCGTCTGAAGTTTGCCAATGACCATCTGGATGATCCAGAGGAGGAATGGGAGAAGGTCATGTGGTCTGATGAGACAAAAATAGAGCTTTTTGGTCTAAACTCCACTCGCCGTGTTTGGAGGAAGAAGAAGGATGAGTACAACCCCAAGAACACCATCCCAACCGTGAAGCATGGAGGTGGAAACATCATTCTTTGGGGATGCTTTTCTGCAAAGGGGACAGGACGACTGCACCGTATTGAGGGGAGGATGGATGGGGCCATGTATCGCGAGATCTTGGCCAACAACCTCCTTCCCTCGGTAAGAGCATTGAAGATGGGTCGTGGCTGGGTCTTCCAGCATGACAACGACCCGAAACACACAGCCAGGGCAACTAAGGAGTGGCTCCGTAAGAAGCATCTCAAGGTCCTGGAGTGGCCTAGCCAGTCTCCAGACCTGAACCCCATAGAAAATCTTTGGAGGGAGCTGAAAGTCCGTATTGCCCAGCGACAGCCCCGAAACCTAAAGGATCTGGAGAAGGTCTGTATGGAGGAGTGGGCCAAAATCCCTGCTGCAGTGTGTGCAAACCTGGTCAAGAACTACAGGAAACGTATGATCTCTGTAATTGCAAACAAAGGTTTCTGTACCAAATACTTATGTCATGCAATAAAATGCAAATTAATTACTTAAAAATCATACAATGTGGCTGGAACTACTTTAGCTGTGCGTTTTTTTGAAAATAATTGCACACCTTAGAACGTTTGTCAACTAATCAGATTCAAGCATTCAACAGCCCCATAGTATAAACCATAATACTGTACAAGTACACAGCTAATTACAGACTAGGTGCAAGAATTACAAGATCAACTCTCATCCCGAAATTACATTTGACACACATGAACAAAAAATGTCAACAAACATCACGAAGGAAGGGCTTACGGTTGTTTTGGAAGGGAAAAGAAGAAAAAGTGTTCAAAAATATGGATGGGAATGCTTTTAATGAGATGTGGGCAGCATGGCTGGATTTTGCTGGGTTTATTTTTTTATTTTTTATTTTTTTGCTCATACTCACAGAGGTAGACAAAAGGCAGATCTGAACTCGGGTCGCTCGCACATAAAAGTGTATTGGTTCCATCTTTACTTTCCACACCACTGTAGCTACAGTACATACATGACAAACTTTGTCCTAAATATTTACAGTTTCACAAGACCGTGGATACAAATAGCTGCGCTGTGTGGGAGAAGCTATTTGCACCTGGGTTCAAATAGACACTGTGTAATTATAAATAATTGTTGCCATGCGCAAATTGCGTTCATGATGTCACCGTATGGCAAAATATCCACATGCATCACAGAAAACAACATTTTAAAATTTGCTACAGAATCTGTGACTACTTAGAGCGTGTATCATGTGTGAATGAAGAGTGACTGTCACAAGCTGCAGTTTGACTAGGATCTGTTACTTTTTTGGTCGCTGTCTAAGTATTTGAAAAAATATAAAAAATAATTCACAGTTTAGCAGTATTATAACAAAATTATGACTTTACAAAAACCTAATTGTATTTAATATTTCACACTCTGTGAATATACTGTAATTACACCTTTTTATTATAACTAAGTTATTATTTTAAGTTTGTGCTTTTGGAAATTGATCTTTACTCATTTTGAGCACACATTATGTGTTAAGTGTAACTGGTGCAAATATAATTGTTTAGTTGATTGTTATGGTTTTATTTATTCATTTCAGGGTATACTTTCCCCCCTGTGGTAAAGTTAAAATGTATGTGTGGTGGTCATACATTTTATTGTGTTTTGAAGGCTGAACTTTCGGGGACATTTAAGATTGTGTGCAAAACAATCCCACACCCTGCACTGTAAAATCCAACAGTTGTTCTAACTAACACTTTTTAGTTAACTTTACTTAATGTCTTAACTTAATTGTAAAAATCTAGTGATCTGTACTATTCACATACTGTGCCTTGGTTACTCAGAAAACGTCTCGATTACGTATGTAACCCTCGTTCCCTGAAGGAGGGAACGGAGACGTACATCGAACGTCACCGACGAATCGGGATCACTTCTGGGAGCCCCTATCAGCTTCGAGCGTATACAGAACGGGCCAATGGCCATTGGCGTGCGGGATTTGCATCTCGCGCTCCGCCCCGCACCGCGGGTATAAAGCGGAAGGAGATGCAGCGCACCTTTGTTTTTCACTGAGGAGCCGAACTAGTGACTCGGCCATGCAGTGATGGTACAGCAACTGTGGCGACGGGACGTACATCTCCGTTCCCTCCTTCAGGGAACGAGGGTTACATACGTAACCGAGACGTTCCCTTTCAGTCGGTCACGTTCGACATACGTCGGACGCCACCGACGAATTGGGATCCCTATGGAAAACGCAACAGTTACTACCACTTCCAGCGCCCAGCGAAAGCCCCTCAGACCCCCGTCTGTTCGGGGCGGGGAACTCACGCAGGGAGAGTCACTGCTGCTGTTCCGCAAGACCCACTCAGCAGAGTATTGGATAACGCTGGGAAAGCGTGCCCCGGGGGGCCGCTGCGGAAGCCACATCCTACCCGTAGGGAGGTATCATGTGGAATATACACGTATGGACTGGCCGTGGGCAGTACAACATACGGAAGTCCCAGGGGTGGCCCCGGCCAATGCAGGCGGGAGACTACACCACACAGAGACGGCAGAGCGAGCTCTGCCAAGGGAAAGACACGGGCTCGCCGTAGGGAGCCGTACCGTGGAAGAATACACATATGGGACCGCCGTAGGGGTCACAACATATGGATACCCAGCCTAACACAAGTTCCACCAATGCATACGAGTGTTAGACCTGGCGTCGGACGCTCCGCCACGTCTGACTGCCGCGGGTTGCGGAGGACTCAACAGGGTTTGCCGTTCTGGGGAACTCGACTGGAGCATATCAGCGCACGTATCCGGTCCATGAGGAGGGGAATGGCGCAGCAAGCCGACACTAGAACGGGCCCTTCGGTGTTACTGGCTATTTGAAGCGAGCACACAAGAAGAAACCGCCTCTACACGGAGGCTATAGAATCTAGCGAACGTGTTAGGTGTCGCCCAGCCCGCAGCTCTACATATATCTGTCAGCGAGGCGCCGAGCGCCAGCGCCCAGGAAGAGGCCACACTCCTGGTGGAGTGGGCCCTCAACCCAAGCGGGCAGGGCACGCCTTGGGTTTCATACGCCAAGGCGATGGCATCCACTATCCAGTGAGCCATCCTCTGCTTGGAGACAGCCTTCTGCTGGCCTCCGTAACAGATGAAGAGCTGTTCTGAGGTCCTGAAGCTTTGCGTTCTGTCCACGTAAGTCCGCAGAGCGCGAACGGGACAGAGAAAAGCCAGGGCTGGGTCTGCCTCCTCCGAAGGCAGCGCTTGCAGGTTCACCACCTGGTCCCGAAAGGGAGTGGTGGGAACCTTGGGCACATATCCGGGCCGGGGTCTCAGGATTACATGAGAGTTACCCGCCCCGAATTCCAGGCACGATTCGTCGACCGAAAATGCCTGCAGGTCCCCTACCCTTTTGATGGAAGCCAATGCAGTCAGGAGTACTGTCTTCCAAGACAGGATTTTTAACTCTGCTGACTGCAAAGGTTCAAAGGATGCTCTCTGCAGTGCGGTTAGCACCAGAGATAAGTCCCAAGAGGGTATAGAGTGAGAGCGAGGCGGATTTAATCTCCTCGCCCCCCTCAGGAACCTGACGACCAGATCGTGCTCTCCTACGGACTTACCTTCAACTACATCGTGATGTGCAGCAATGGCGGCGACATACACTTTGAGGGTGGAGGGAGACAGCCTTCGCTCCAACCCTTCTTGCAGGAAGGAAAGCACAGAGCTGATCGAACATCTTCGGGGGTCTTCTCGTCGAGAAGAACACCACTCGACGAACAGGTTCCACTTCAACGCGTAGAGGCGCCTCGTAGAGGGGGCTCTGGCGGAAGTGATGGTGTCTACCACAGTCTGTGGTAGGCCACCTAGAACCTCCGCGTCCCGTCCAGGGACCAGACATGGAGTTTCCAGAGGTCCGGACGCGGGTGCCACAGGGTGCCCCGTCTCTGAGTCAGGAGGTCCTTCCTCAGAGGAATGGGCCAAGGAGGTGCTGTCGCGAGGAGCACTAGTTCCGGGAACCAGGTCCGGTTGGGCCAGTATGGCGCAACTAACAAGACCTGCTCCTCGTCCTCCCTGACCTTGCACAGTGTCTGCGCAAGAAGGCTCACTGGGGGAAACGCATATTTGCGTAGGCCCCGGGGCCAGCTGTGTGCCAGCGCATCCGAGCCGAGGGTCCCCCCGGTCAGGGAATAGAACAACTGGCAGTGAGACGTGTCCGGGGCGGCAAACAGGTCTACCTGTGCGGTCCCGAAGCGACTCCAGATCAGCTGGACCACCTGGGGATGGAGTCTCCACTCTCCTGGGAGCACTTGCTGTCATGAGAGCTCGTCGACTTTCGTGAAGACACGGGGTGACAGGGACAGCCCCAAGGGTAGGACTCTGTACTGATATGCCCGTCCCTCGAACGCAAAGCGTAGGAACGGTCTGTGTCGAGGGAGAATCGAGACATGAAAGTACGCATCCTTCAGGTCGATCGCTGCAAACCAATCTTGGGGACGGATGCACCTGAAGATGCGTTTCTGCGTTAGCATTCTGAACGGCAGCCTGTGAAGGGACCGATTCAAGAACCGCAGGTCCAAGATTGGCCGTAACCCACCGCCTCTTTTGGGTACAATGAAGTACGGGCTGTAGAAGTGGGGTCTGAGTGTGCAATGCAACACTTACCTGCTTCCGCTGAGGGGGCGCACGGGTATGAGGAGGCCTCTTGTGTGCGTCCTGGACACAGCCAGCACCCCCTGCTGGCGATAAGAGAGGCACCGGAGGGTGACAAGGCATGGGAGCGTCGTACACCGCCAAGCGCGCTCTCTTGGCACCCAGAGATTTTGGAAACAGCTCTAGTGAAGTTTTGGGTACCACTGGCATGAAGGCCAGTGGCGGAACAGAAATCAAAATTTGAACAAAGGATTCTCTCCCGGCCCTCCTCCGGGAGAAGGAGCGGTGCTATCACCACCTCCTGAAGAGCTGTCCCCTCCATCTCTGGGTGCTAAGGGTGTTTCTGGACCAGGGTGGACATCGTCTGGCCGAGGGCCAGCGCTGTGACTTTAAATATGATTAGTCACTGTGCGCAGCTCAACCTCGGCTCAGAACTACCCTCGTCTCTTTTTAAGAGTGCAGGGCAGAGGTGGCCTGCCAGTGGCACTGCCACCCCACCGATGAGGGTAGTGAGAGAGAGGAAAACTTTATACAGAATTATGGCCCCTTTGGTGTTCCATATTTTGGCACCAAATAGTTCCACACTGCCAAAGCTTTCCAATGCACATCCGGGGAAAAGGCAAGGGGGTGGGCAAGGCGATTTACGCGTTGCACTACGCCTCAGCCACCTGGGAAAGCATGGCTGTTAAGTCTGAATCTAATTCAGCATGAGCACACACTATTATAGTGGGAATCTCAGCCTCATCTCATTTCCAGCACATAACAGCCCTCTCTCCGATGTAGCGATTGACATCTGTCCTCTGCTAGAGCCCCAAATGAAACGCTAGGTCCCCTTTTTTAAAGACCAGCAATTCCATCTGAAAGCTACCAGCAGACATGTGAGACAGTGAGCGTGGCCGTTAGACGGCACACAGCGCGCTGGACACTCAAGTCCCTATGAAAAAGGCAAGGCGAACAATGCGCTGATGTGGCCATGCTCTCATGAGAGAACATGACCACCCACGAACACAGTCTCAACATGCTCGCGATGCGACAGAGGAGTGGGGGCCCACGGAGATGTACTCGGCAGGGAAGCCCCACTGTAATCCTCAGGTCACCCAGGCCTATTAGCCGAAGTAGCCCTTTTCTGGTGCACCAGAAGAGAAACTAGATCGGGGAATAGGCGAAGGGACTCAGCCCTGTTTGAGGTTGCGAGTCTCGACCGCGCATCTAAAGCGCCGAGTGACGCGCTGGGTTGCCGTGACAACCCGCGCTGTCAACTGGCAGCTAGACGGCACACGGCGCGTCGAACGTGACTGACTGAAAGGGAACCCAAGTTAAGATTAATTGATTGGTTTAAATGCCATTTTGTCAAGCAAAAAGTTTTTGAGGCGGGGCCATTCTTAATAGACTTTTCACTCATTTCCTCCACTTCTGCAGTTATCTTTCTCTAGTTGCATTCACTCATTAGTTGCATTCACTCATTTCCTTGTTGCATTCAAGTCATCTTAAATGTTGAATTGTCAATACAACTGAAAAATTGAGAGAACATCACGTAAGCTGACTTCATAAATTGATGTTGATTTTCCTAAAATGTTTTTGTTTGAACTCACTATTATGGTGATCAGTGTTCCCTTTGGTTGGGCACTTGGAACTTCATTTATATTATTGCAATTCTGATGCAACAAGAAATCACAGTTATTTGGTTTCAAAGGAAGGGAAGTAATAAATAGGCTGCTTTTAAAGGTGACCTATAACTTCTAACGAAATAATTAACTAATGTTTTTTTCATGGCAAATAATGATAAACACCTTGTGAAACTTTTAATTGGGTTGATACAATCCCTCTATATTTGTGAATATATCATGCAAATGACCATGCTTGAGTCACACACAGACTTCAGCATTCAGCATGCAAAACACAACAATGGTAACAATTAAATTTGATTTATTATTTATTCTTCTTTAGTTACTAGAACTCACGTGTAAGTGAAGTATACTAATGGCGCTTTTCCACTGTGTGGTACGTCTCGTCTCGACTCGGCTCAGCTCAGCTCGGCTCGCTTTACTTTGGCTCGGTTTGCTTTTCCACTGCAATTTAGTACCAAAGAGGGTGGGATTATAGACTGATCATTATAGTTGTGCCACCACCTCATCTACTGACCACGATACAGCCATTTCTTTTTTCAAGTTGCGTGCGACGGTCATTAAAAGCAAGTTGTTTAAAAAAGTTGTGTGAACTAATGATACTGCGGTGGTTGTTGCTGACTATTTAAATCTAGCGGGTTTGGTGTCTCGTGTCGCAAATCCAATGACGCTGGTAGTGACGATTCTCTCTGACCAATCAGTGATCTGCAGTGTTTACACGTCACATTTTAGTATCAGTACAGCCGTACCGAGCCGTACTGTGCCGTACCATGCAGTGGAAAAGCGCCTTAACTAAGCATTTGTCGGTACAACATACTATTCCTATTTCACTTTACTTTTTACTTTACTTTTTTCTTTAAGGCAGTCGGTTTGCATGCTTTTTAAGTCTAACTAATTCGATTTTACAGTGTGGTCAGGCCCTGTTATATATACTGAAACTGAAACAGGGGTTGCGTCTTCCTCCATATTGTGATGTCATTTGGAATTGATTGGATGGGTGTGGTTTGCTATTGCTGTGATGTCAAGTGAGTGACAGGTTGTCCCGCCCTCATGTCAGTAAACACGTCATCAGAAAAGAGAAGAGATGAGCTGCAAGAGGGAGGGCAAGTTACTTTGATTAAAGATTTATGAGGCCACATTAATAAAAAAAAATGATGTGCACAGATAAATAATTTATAATAAATACTATGATATTCCATAAAAAAAAAAAAATTCAGTTTTGATTTCATGGTAACTTTAACATTTAGCATGTAATTACCTTGTTAGTAGGCTTAACACCTATAATGTGGGTATTTTACTGACAACTACATTTTGAAAATCTTCACACAAATGCTGTGTTAATTCACATGTCCATTTTCATCAGATGAGTTCCAGAGCTTCATGGGTAGATTACCAACACAGAGTGCTCTAAATTCATCAAGAATCCAGCAACTGTGGAGGACAGACAGCGCTCTACAGCAACGCTATAGGCAGCTCGAAAGCCGCGTTAGCCTCCTGCTTTCCAAGACCCGACGAACTGCTAACAAGCTCTTCAGCCTCAGCAAGAGATGCCGCATGCAGCCCAAAATAGTGTCTCTAAGGGAGAGGTAAAATGTATTTATAGGCACACATTAAACCCACGAATCCTAATTTTGCAATTATGCAAGCTATGCAAATGAAGCTACATGAAAAGCTGCAAAGTTTAAGCCTATAAGGAATTCAGAATGTTTGTACATCATTAAACTCCAAGTTCCAGATTCATTTGATTTTAGCTAAAATTTCTATCCCATCCCATAGGGAATCACAAATAAGATCCCTTCAATATCTCAGATGTTTCTCCTATAGACAGTAAGGAAATTAAAAAGACAACAAATGGAGACTTTTGCTTTAATGGATAGTTCACATAAAATGGGAGTAAATAAATATTTGGGGTCCCTAGGCATCAGAAAGTTTTAAAACCAATAATGATTTCTTTTGTGTCTATTTTTTAATTGGTAACATGTTGAAAAAACATAAATTAAACATAAGTAAAATCACAATCAAGTCTATTGAGCTTTGAAAGGGTAACCTCTGAGCAATATAATGTACTTCTGGGATTGTGAAAACACTTTGATTGAGTATTACACTACTGGATTTTGATTTGAAAGCGCAATTGTTTAGCTAAGCCCCATCTCCAAGCAAGTGTAAAAGACTAATGACTAATCTATTGTTTAACCACCCACTTCAGCCTCTGAGGCTACTGCTGCACTAATGGATTACTTTTGTCCTACTAGTGCTTTCAAAGGCAGATATTAGCAGAGCTGAAAGTTAGAAACCAATTAGTACTGTTGCTAAACAAAACTGTCTATTGGCAGTCACTGTTTATTGTGAATCATTGCCTTATAATCTTTATAATACATTACAAGCCATTATATTTTGTTTACTCACATTTTTTTGTTTGTTTACTGTTGGTTTTCCCAGGCCCTTGGGCTACTGGCTACAGTTCACCCTGTCTGTCCTGTACTGCAGTGAGAATAACCAACTGGGATTTTATGCAGAGGAATTACGGACTTGTGCCTGTCCGTACGAAAACCCCTCATGCCAGGGTGTTGTCCCTTGCGAAGTGGGTGACGGCCACCGTTGCGCTTCCTGCTCCTTGGACAACCGCACCCGCTGCTCCAGCTGCAACTCAGGTTACGTTCTCAGTCATGGAGTTTGTAAATACGCCGTACCCAACCCGACAGACCACTACCTGGGCTTTGAGACAGACCTTCAAGACCTGGAGCTACGCTACCTACTGCAACACCGAGACGGCCGCATAACTACGCATGCAATCTTCGTCAGCAATGACGTGCGCCTCAACGTTTGGTTCGACCCGTCTTGGAGAAAGAGGATGCTGCTTACACTAAAAAGCAACAAGTTCAAATCCAACCGTGTCCATATGCTGCTGGGCATCTCGCTGCAGATCTGCATGACCAAGAACTCCACCTTGGAGCCTGTGCTGTCCGTCTATGTCAACCCTTTCGGTGGTAGCCATTCAGAAAGCTGGACTATGCCCATCAATCAAAACGGCTATCCGGACTGGGAGAAAACCAAGCTGGACATTCCTTTGGATTGCTTCAATTGGACCTTGACTTTAGGCAACCGGTGGAAGAGCTTTTTTGAGACTGTTCACTTCTACCTGAGGAGCCGCATTCGGACTGAGTCCTCTCAGGGGAACGATACGGTCTACTTCGAGCCTCTAGAAGCTATGGATTCCTCTCAGAACTTTGGATACATGAAGATCAACAGCATGCAGCTGTTTGGTTACAGTATGCACTTTGACCCCGAGGCTATCCAGGACCTGATCCTACAGTTGGACTATCCATACACTCAGGGATCTCAAGACTCTGCCCTGCTGCAGCTAATGGAGATCCGATACCGGGTCAATAGACTGTCTCCTCCTGGACCACTGCCATTAGATCTGTTCTCATGCCTACTCCGACATAGGCTCAAACTCTCCAGCTCTGAGGTACAGAGAATACTCACCACACTGCAGACTTTTAGTGCCAAACAGCCCTTCTACAAAGAGTATGAAGCTGCGAAACTTTGTAGTTAGAAAGCAAATTAATTTACTTTTGCCATTGATGTTGTGCTTTACTCGCTGAGAAGTTCATTTAACTGTTGCTGTTTGATATGAAGTCATTACTGTTCATAGACATGGTATATATTTGATGTCTTTGGTTCAAATGGTAGTTCAGATTAAACAAAGCTTTGCACAATTTTATCAATTCTGCCATGTTTCGATTAAATAAAATAGGCAAAAAGACCTATTAAGAAAAAAATCTAACTTTTTGTTATGTTTTTGTAGTACTCTGATTGGGGTTGGCTGGATCCCAACTCTGCAATGGAACATTTTAAGAATCTATTTAACAAAAAGTAGAAAACTTTCCATTCTCTCATTAGCTTGAAGTCAATCTAACAAAACTCCTAAATAACACATCAAGGTATGGAAGCTTGTTTCCACCACGGAATAAAGAAATTAAAAGATAATTGAGACTTTTTATCTGACTTTATTTTGCAATTCTGACTTTTTTTTCCTCACAGTTTAATGGACAAGGCTTAAATTAGTCCTAGACTAAAATGCATGTTTGAGCTGTTTTAACTGAAAGCAACTCGCAGTGACATATCTTAAAATATGTCAGTGCCATTGTTTTGTCTCAAGATGCACACCAGTAATCAGTAACGTTTATAAAAGATATAATCTCCCAATTCTGAGAAATAAAGGTCAAAATTGCGCATTTACATCTCTATATCTCGCAATTCTGACTTTATATCTCACAATTCTGACTTTATAACTCGCAATTGTGACTTTATATCTCACAATTCTGACTTTATAACTCGCAATTCTGACTTTATATCTCACAATTCTGACTTTATATCACACAATTCTGACTTTATATCTCGCAATTGTGACTTTATATCACACAATTCTGACTTTATATCACACAATTCTGACTTTATATCTCGCAATTCTGACTTTATATCTCGCAATTGTGACTTTATATCTCACAATTCTGACTTTATAACTCGCAATTCTGACTTTATATCACACAATTCTGACTTTATATCTCGCAATTGTGACTTTATATCACACAATTCTGACTTTATATCTCGCAATTCTGACTTTATATCGCAATTTGCATGACTTTATATCTCACAATTGTGACTTTATATCTCACAATTCTGACTTTATATCTCGCAATTCTGACTTTATAACTCGCAATTCTGACTTTATATCACGCAATTCTGACTTTATATCTCACAATTCTGACTTTATATCTCGCAATTCTGATTTTATATCTCGCAATTTGCGTGACTTTATATCTCACAATTGTGACTTTATATCTCACAATTGTGACTTTATATCACACAATTCTGACTTTATAACTCACAATTCTGACTTTATATCACACAATTCTGACTTTATATCTCATAATTCTGACTTTATATCTCACAATTGTGACTTTATATCACACAATTCTGACTTTATATCTCGCAATTCTGACTTTATATCTCGCAATTCTGACTTTATATCTCGCAATTTGCGTGACTTTATATCTCACAATTGTGACTTTATATCTCACAATTCTGACTTTATATCTCACAATTCTGACTTTATATCTCACAATTCTGACTTTATAACTCACAATTCTGACTTTATATCTCACAATTCTGACTTTATATCTCACAATTCTGACTTTATATCACACAATTCTGACTTTATAACTCACAATTCTGACTTTATATCTCGCAATTCTGACTTTATAACTCGCAATTCTGACTTTATGTCTCACAATTCTGACTTTATATCTCACAATTCTGACTTTATAACTCGCAATTCTGACTTTATATCACGCAATTCTGACTTTATATCTCACAATTGTGACTTTATATCTCGCAACTCTGACTTTATATCTCGCAATTTGCGTGACTTTATATCTCGCAATTTGCGTGACTTTATATCTCGCGATTTGCGTGACTTTATATCTCACAATTGTGACTTTATATCACGCAATTCTGACTTTATATCTCGCAATTCTGACTTTATATCTCACAATTCTGACTTTATATCTCGCAATTCTGACTTTATATCTCGCAATTTGCGTGACTTTATATCACGCAATTCTGACTTTATATCTCACAATTCTGACTTTATATCTCACAATTCTGACTTTATATCTCACAATTCTGACTTTATAACTCGCAATTGCAACTTTATATCATGCTATTGCGAGAAAAAAAGTCTGAATTGTGAGATAAAAAGTCACAATTAACTTTTTTATTTTTTATTCCATGGTGACAACAAACTTCCATATCAAGGTCATATTTCACCTCAAAATAAATAAATAAATATGTGCATATACACTACCATTTAAAAATTGGGGGTTGGTAAGGTTTTTTTTTTTTTTTTGGGGAAAAAAAATTAAGCAACTGTTTTCAACATTGATAATAATAAAAAAAATATTTCTTGAGCAGCAGTATTATAATGATTTCTAAAGGATCATGTGACACTGAAGACTGGAATAACGATGCTGAAAATTTTTCACAACTTTGCATCACATCAATTAATTGCATTTTGAAGTATTAAAAGAGTTCTTTTAAATTGTAATAATATTTTCATGAAATAAATGCAGCCTTGGTGAACATAAGAGACTTCTTTCAAAAACAGTAAAACATCTTACCGACACTTGTATTCTCTATAGTGATTCTCATTAAAGGCTCATTAATCTGTATTTAATGTTTTTTATTAAAATAAAAATACTGTAATTATTTTTATTAATTTCAATTAATTCTACCATGATGTATAAAAACTTTACAATTGAAATAATATATAAATATAGCAAAGCAAATACAAATGCTTAGATAGCAAAAAAAGGTCTTCATTTTCATGTGATATGAAAGTTTGTATTTTTGTCCCATTCATTTTGGGGTAAAACATGACCTGAACATGTTTTGGTCACCCTTACACTTCTAATCATGCATGTTACATCCCTCAGTGATTGCTTTCAATTACACCAAGACAAAGTAATAATTCATCCCCTACTTAAAAAAAAAAAAAAAAGTTTTAAAAAAAATGAATGCAGGGAATGTATTTTAAATCCAGGCCTGTAAGTTTTGAAAGAGAATACTGAAGTATACACCATTAAAATGTCCATTGGCACTGACAGCAGAGGTACTGCAATTCCTTCAAATGTGTCATTCCAGTTGAAATCCAGATCTATTGCATTAAAACATTAGGTGAAGCGAACAAACTAGTAATGGCTTCAGGTGTAAACGAGATATTCAAATGAATTCAAACATTTGCTGAAATACATAAATATGTATTGATCTGTCAATGGAGAGCACTTGTCTTAGCGACATTCAATTTAGTCGCATTCCTGAGATTAATTTTAAAATTCACGCCAAAATCAGATTTGCGTTCTGAAACATCAATCACATGTTCATTAATAAACATTATTTCCTGCCCGATTCACATGACATATTCTAATTCATCCTTCAACGTTCACACCTTATAGCATGTGAAGAGGCTCTTAACAACCCCTAAAAATGGATGGCATATGGTCCCCTCCTACTTTCTTTGTGGCAAATTTAGTGCCCTAAATGCACGGTCCTCAAGAGATGAGCGCTGGCACTTATCAGCAGGCGAATAACGATGAGGAGAGTGACCTCCCTCAGTCCTGCACTCCGTCATCGCTCCCGGTGTGATGGATGAGCACTGAGGAGATGGAGACATGCGGCGCTCGAAAGGCTGGCACCCTGGACAGAGCCCATTATCAGACATCCTTCTCCACGGCTGCAGGAGTCTGTTCAAAGCGCGTGAGCTATTTACCTCGGTTGCTGGGGTTCAGATGAATTTGTTTTTGGTTCTCCGAAACCATCTGCTGCTCCAGAGTGCTGCGTCGTGATTGACAGCAGCATTGTGAAGTAAATTTCCCCATGTTTCTATCTTGCAGACAAGCATGACTCACAAGGTGTTGCCACATAAGGTGAACAGATTTCCTGTGTGTCAGTGTGGTTCACTATGGGTACACGTAGAAATTCCACCAGAGAGATGGCATGCTAAAATGCTGGAAGAAAACATAAAAGTGCAGTGGGTCGTAAGTCTGATCTGATAGGGTCACAGACAGCAGGGAAGAAACAACACAATGCAAATAATAAAATGCAAAGTGTCTTTTTGTTGATGTCAAAGGCCATGCATCCAGTCAAACTCTGGTATTTTGCCGCACATTCATCTATCATTTGGTCGAAGCTATAGTCAATTCGGCCGATGTCAACATGGACAGGTGGTGTGACATGCCCTTATCATCAGACACCATTATTTAAAGGGATAGTTCACCCATTTTCTCACCCTCGTGTCGTTACAAGCTTATATGACTTTCTTTCTTCTGCTGAACAAGATATTTTTAAGAACCCAACCGAACAATTTCAGTTCCCATTGATTTTCATACAGTGGAAGTTCAGGAAATTAAAGAGATATATGTGTTGTGTTTTTATATATTATATAAGGATCAATGATGTTTTGACTTGAATATACAATGAGCATGTTATTCATTTCTGAATTTAAATCATTTTCATATTTATTTCAGGGGCATGAAGTCAGAAATGTCAGTGTGATATATCTGCCCAGATATAAATGAAGGAAAGGGCTTATCAAAGGATGGGATTCTTTGAGGAGAAAATGTTGTTTTTGCATCACTGCATATTAATATTCAAAGTCACCAAATCTTAAAAACTCAATTTCAGTGTGCATCAAGATCAATATCTCTTTTAAAATCAGCATCAAAATGAACATTCATCTATTTTCTAAATGTATGTTATAGATATTATTCATCCAACAACAACTGATCTGTTCATAAGGTTAATTTATTAAAAATGTTTTGACCTCATAATGTTTAATTGAATCTAAATGTCATAACTGAACCTTCTTTAGTGAAGTGCCTTCACTTTTGAAAGCAGTCCCCTACATTTTTTCTTTTTCAATAATCCGTTAAACTCGGATGGAGGTCACAATACAGAAAAACAGATCGACTATCAGATCTCATTCGAATATCAGATAAGACAAGACAAGGTTAATAAAGGTTACACCACATGATCACACCGCACTTACATTGTTACTAAACTGAAACTTTTTTGAAAATGGCATAAAAGTTGTTCAAAACCATATGAAGTCATAGGCTGCATCTAAAAGATTATTTGCCTGTGAATGAGTACTTACTTTAAAACAGTTTAAAAAAAGCATGTTCTATATAGTATGAATGTGTGTAGTATGAATGTAATCTGGACGTACTACATCCGCCGTGTTGTCAGTATCATGTGACCTACCAGCATCGTTTCACTGCCATTCACAAATCCACTCCCGTGGCCTCATGCAAGAAATAGTAGGTCATCCTGGTACTTTTAACCTACTGTTTTATGATTGCTGTGAATTCATAAATACTACTCTTTCACATAGGCTGTGTTCGAAATGGCATACTATTATACTACTATTACTATTTCTGCAGTATCCATTATGTATACTGTGCATAGTATGCACCTTTTCTGTATGCATGGAATACCCGGATGACCTATGATATTTGCCAGCATCTGCTAAATACAACTCAAGAATACTGAAATCAGTATGGAAGCTGTGTTCAGAATGGCATACTACCATACAACTCCTACTATACTATATGCAATTGGGAATAGTATGTGAATTTTCTGTATGCATGAAATTCCCGCATTACTTACTACATTTGCTGAAATCTGATGTATGCATCTGAGACTGACACTGCATGGAATACTGTTTCCCACAACGCAACACGCTCCATGTGACGTTTCATCTTCGTGAAGAGTGTGGCGTGAGTGAACTGGAGGCGGGGAATAATTATAAATGTAACACTCTTATAAGTACACATATACATGTTACTGTAAAGTACAAACTAGCTGTGTTTCTGAAAACACTATCGTTAGTAGCACATAAATTGTAGGCTACTTTTGGTACGTTTCCGATCAAGTCACCTTTATATAGCACTTTATACAATACAGATTTCAAAGCAGCTTTACAGTGATGAACAGGAAAATAATGATTCATTGTTTAGCTGAAGTCCATTTAGTGTTGATTCAAAGCTGTTTGATAACTTTAAAGTTCATCAATTAGGAATCAATTATTGGCTATAAGGCATTGTTGTTTAGTAGTACGATCAACTACCTTTTGTAAATTAACGAGAGCTTTTAGACCATTTAGACCATTACATTAAAACAAATCGTTCTCATTTTTGCATTCTCATCCCGAGTTAAAGGGGTCCTATTATGCCATTTTACGAAGTCTTGATTTTGTTTTTGGGGTGTACTAGAATATGCTTTCATGCTTGATTGTTTAAAAAAAAAAACATTATTTTTCACATATTTTACATTATTACTGCATCTCTCTCCCCAGTCTGGCCTGAACACGCTGCTTAGATCCGGTTTCGATTAAGCCCCTCCTTCCGAAATACGAAATGTGCTGTGATTGGTTAGCTGGCCCAGTGTGTTGTGATTGGCACCATTTAGCACATGTTTGGGAAATGTCACACCCCTTGCCATAACTGCGAGCTCCTTACTTAGATGTAAATATTAAGGATGGCATCAATTTTAAACCACATCAAGCCCGATTCAGACTTAAAAAATGTTAACAAACCAGAGGATAATGCAAGAACGCATTTCATGCACAGACTTTGCAAGCACGGATTTCACAGGACGTTTCAGAGTGGATTTTTTTAGGTTTTTGTTGTAATTTTCTTATACATTTTAGATACGAAGTTATACACCATTTAATCATGATACTTGTCGGATAACTATGGTAATATAAACAGTAATCGATCACAAAACCATGGTTAATTTTCCTAAGGGGCGGTGAACAGTCTTACAAAAGCGAGAGCTTACAAAAGCTACAGTAAACTCTATATCAACACTAATGTTGGCTAGCAGGCGAGCAGAGGCAAAGCTTTGCCCTTTGTTTACATTATAGCAACAACATACAACTTATAATTGGAACTGTTAATAGAAAACGCAACTAGAAATAATAAGTTGTGGTCCCCAAACAACAGATTCTCCCGACAAAGTGGGAACTGCTCCATTTCAGCAGAAGCTTTTGTGCGGTGCCTATATTACTCTCTTAGGTTCTGGAAGCTGTTCTCCGTAAAATGTGCAGCACACAGATAAACGTTGGGATTATAATGTTCAGGAACAATGTTTAAAATAAATTTTAATCACTCCAAGTTCGTCAGCCTTAGGAAGGTCAAATAAATTAGTTTTTGAAACGGGGTGGAAAAAGCAACATCTCTTTGACATAGCAACAACACTGTCTTCTCTAATGCAGCTCAACCAGTCCTCGTCCCCTTTCTTTGCGTATTCTGTTGGCGGAGATTATTTAAATGAGTAACATTGTGACTTTACAAGATCCTGAAGAAAGGCGTTGTAATCCAAATGAGACGCTCATTGTAGTTCTTGGAAAGTGGATTCTGTTGAATAAAATATCTCCCATTGGAGCTTTGTAACCTTGCCGATCTTTTTTATGCTCAAACAGTAACATTACACACTAACTAAAGTTGAAAAAGTGAAAAGGCATAATAGGACCGCTTTAACCAGAGATAAAAATGTCCCAAAATAAGCAATAGTAATGGTTTATGATCTATGCACCAATTTATCCGTAGTAGTTCATTTTCAGCGCAATGCACTCATGTCCATAAGTTTTAAGGAGCACATATTGGCTTGGAACGAATTATAAATTCCCACAACGATTACAAGTGCGGTTCATAGTAACGTATCTGCTTTATCTAAAACTTCAAATTATAGTTCCAATGCTGGCCAGGTTGAGTCAGCCATATGAAATATGCTCTTGACAAATAAAACCACATTAAGTAAATAGGCTCTATTTTGTAAGCATCAAAAGTTATTGATATGTAGCCAAGTCAATAGGGGTCGCTGTTGTGGGTATCTGCGGTAGATGTGATTTGCCTGTACCAACCATTCAGCTCATGCAGCTCAACATAACCAGCAATGCGACGCCAGGCACGACGCAAGTGTTTTTTGATAGTTTCAGCCCGACACAGTTATAATTTTCCCGTCCAGCGCCACGTTGTTTAAATTGCAAATGCATTCGCGCCCATCTGTTGGTTCGCCCACATTGCTATTTTGAGGCAACTGAAAACGACTTCGCCATTGACCAACAAAAACCTGGTCTAAAGTCAATAGTTCAGTATTTTTTTGTGTTATTTAAAGGGCACATTAGTAATATGCGCCTATAGGCGGGTGCACAACGCTCTCACACTTATTACACACATAGAGACGCAGCAGCACACAAACATTTTTAAATATTAAAAATAAAAGGATTCCTCTCTGGAGAACGGTTCAGTCTTTCCGCTCGGAAATTCTGCCATGTAAATAGCGAATTTGCCATGGTGCAAGCGCAACTGGCTTTTAAAGGGAATGGGAGATGAGACTCTGATTGGTTTATTGCACATTAAGCCCAAAACACACCCATGACTCATTAAGAGACTAGGTACAACCCTTTGCTCCCATGCGCCTGGCGCCAACCGTTTTTTATGTCGTTAAACTAGCAAAAGTGGATTCGGACACCCTAAGTGCACCTGTTCCATGCGTTTCAGACCACGTGCTCAGGTCGTTAAACTAGGGCCCCTATATTCAACAGGACTTGTTCTTCCAGCGACCAACAACCACTTGCACGCCAAAGATTCAGGCACTGCAACCATTCTACTTGTGAAGTGGTGTATAAAAAGGCAAATTGTACCTTCCGCAGATACCAACAACAGTGCCTTCTTTTGACTTGGCTACATATCAATAACTTTTTATGCTGACAACATATAGCCTATTTACCTAATGTGTATAGCATAATCTACTATAAATCTTAAGAGAATTATTTGAGATGTTTTGGAAAACCCAGCTATAATGAGTTATTTTTACCTATGTATAATTGAAGTATTCTACACAGTAAAAAGTGGTAGGTGTGCCTGTAAGAAACCTGAACCCTTAAAATTAGTAAAACTAATGTAGTCAATTTGATTTAAACATGATAATTATATTTTTGACTTGAATCAAACCTGTTAATTTACATGTTACCACATTAAGCACGTTTTATGTTAACATTTTTTTTGCAGTGCACATTTTTGTTGAGCAAATTTTGTATTTAAGTAAAAATTTCTTTTAAGTGAAAAACTTGACTTCATTTCACCAAATCAACTACCAATTTTTATGGGTAAATTCAAGAACGTTGGTGAGGATAGACAAAAGGAAGGACATTTTTACTCAGGTAAAAAGAATGGTTAGCACATTTGAGGTAGCACATTTGTAAGGTAACAACCTGGACAGCTGTGCTGAATTAATCTTCAATGTTTGTCTGGTGACAACACTGTAGTGTACTACTCTGAAACATTATTTGTTGCATATTTTATACTATTTCACTCACTAGTCTTAAGAAATAGTAGGCAGTATGCACTGTGTACTGGGCAGTAAGCAGTAAGCAGAGGCGGACAGTAGTGAAGTATTTTTACTTTCTACTCAAGTACATTTTTCAAGTACATGTACCTTATCACTGTTTTTCTTTGGAAAACTTTTACTTCACTACATTCCAAAGCATAATGTCATACTTTTTACTGCACTACATTTCATAAATGTAAGGGTTTTTTTTTTACCTTTAATAACTTAATTACATTAGAAAATGTAATACTTTCTTACTTGTACTCAAGTAAAACTTTGAATTACTTTTACTTGAGTAAAAGTAAGAAAGTACTACATTTTTAATGTAATTAAGTATTAAATGATATTCAATATGAAACGTAGTGCAGTAAAAAGTACAATATTATGTTTTAGAATGTTGTGAAGTAAAAGTTTTCCAAAGAAGAACACTGATAAAGTACATATACTTGAAAAATAAAATTACTTGGAAAGTAAAAATACTTCACTACTGTCCGCCTCTGGCAGTAAGTTAGTGTGTTATTCCGAACACAGCCATACTGTTTTTCCTCTGGCATTATTAAGTAAAATGTGCCATTTCTGCCACCCACTGGACTGGAGTTTGAAGCACTAGAGGGTACTAACAGGACAGCAATGTACTGTACAATTAAATATAATAAGTAATAATATTGATTTTATTGAATTAAACTGTTTTTATTTTAAGACATCTTTATTTACTTTTTATTATAAAAAAATTATTACTAAATTGGGTTGCCACTTGATGTCCAAAGTAAAATCTGGGCCCTGAAGCAAATCATTTGAGAACCACTGATCAAAGGCTCAATGGAGATGTAGCATTACAGTGTATTCTGATGAAACCTGCTTGAAATATATCAAAACATGCAAACATTTACTGACATCTGCTATTCTCATCTCAGGGATAAAGAAATGCTCATATCTTTTGTACAAGAGTGAGAATTTTCTGCTTTTCAGACAGTGAAAAGAAAACACAGAGAGACAAGATGGCGAGTCACTGAGGACCACTAAACTGACAGTTCTGAAATTCACAATGACAGTATAAATGCAGATGGACACAGGTTCTGCTGAATAATAACACCAGCAAAACACACAGCATAATAAGATGGAAACTATGGGGACTCTAAAAATAGTGACATAAACGCACTGAGAAAATAACAAGCAAGTACCAATTAGTTATAAAGATGAAAGACTTCAAAACAAACCTAACATTATGCTAATAACACAATGTAGTTAAATATGCATAGTGATCAGAGTGAAAATCTCTGACAATATTTGTGGAGTGACAAACTATTTTCAGGGCCGACAGATCTGTACTCACGTTCATGACAAATGACACTGTTGTTGATTCACTCAAGTCAAAAACATTACTTTCTTACACTACTGCATAAAGACTCTTATTTGTATAGAAAATATGCTTTTAACTTTCTCTTTCCCTTCTGAGGTGGGAAATGTATAGCAAAAAACAAATCTTATGAAAAGCATGTCTAGGTCTCATTTCACCACAAAATTTATTTTATTTTACTTTTTATTTATTTTTTGCAGGTAATGAGAGATGTAATTTCTCCAAATTATGAAAATGAGAATGTGATTGCATTAAGTCACAATCTCTAGAGGCTGGTAAAGTACAAAGACTCATCTATGAAATATGGAATGTCACAATAATGTGGCATTTATATGTATTTGTACATATCTTTTTTGATAAGATTTGAAATATCTGGAGATCTGAATCTCTTAACATATGTACATCTTAAAAGGCTGTATCTTCACTCAAAAAAAAGGCAGGTGGAGGTGAAGGACATCAAAAATAAAATGTAAAAAGACCAAAAACATCCTTGTTTTTTTACGTTTTGAAAGATGCATCACCACTTGTTTTTACGTGGAGGGTCTGAAACAATAAATCTATTTAGTGGGCTTTCTCCCTGTTGCTGGGGTTTCAATGCTGCCCTGGGGGCAGGAGGTATGGGCTGGTGTTAATAAACAGTTGAGCTGTAAAAGAACTAAAAGCCTTAATGATCATTATATTTAAAGGAAATGTGCAAAAACAGGAAAAATGTCTTGCCTGGCTTTTCACCACCAGGTCTCAAGTCATTCTGCCATATCATTGAATAACACCATTGCTTAAAGGAATGTCAGCAATGCAATTGTCACACAAATGGAGAAAAGAAAATGTAAGAATCAGCAGGCATGTACACTCACAAACACACACACGTATGCAGCAGACGGGCAGTGATACCTGGGGTGTTTTAGTAGCTCCCTTGCTGTGAACTACATATTCAGTGAGTTCTGGCACATTAATGGGCACAGTGCAAAACATAATGGCCAAGACTAAGAGTCCTTGAAGTGAAATAGACGAGTACTATTGTTATGTCTGAAAGAACATTCCTCTGGCATTGTATGCTAGTGAAGTAGTCTGTCGGGTGAGGTGCACCCACCTTAGATGCTGAAAAAATTGAGGAATAACTTATCTTCAACAACTTTGAAGAGGGAAACTATTACGTCCCTTGATGTTTTTTTTATGTTTAACTAGGGGTAAACGGGAGTATAACATTTGAATAAACTGTGTGTGTATTTCAATATGAGAAGAGGCAATAAAGAAAAAAGGAACAAGTCAACTTCACTCAAAAGGTTTATTGTATAGTGCCAAACAAAAAAAAAAAGGTGACAAAAAAAACATATTTATAATATTTACAAAAGAATAAAATAAAATAACACGACAAATAACAATAAAGAAACAAGGTGGGAGACGAGCACAAGAGATGCCAAAACAAAGAAAATAACTAAAACAAAACCAATCTAACTAGGTTTGATCAGCTAAACTAACTATCAAAAGAAAAATGTAGAAACGAAAAAGTCTTCAGCGTCAAGATGCCTAAACTACACTGACTAGCCAGATAACAAAACCTACAGGGTGTGGCGTTCTCTCTTTAACCTAGTGTGTCTAATACAAACAGAACGTCCTATGTGGTGCGCAATGTATGTCGCGTGACTTCCTTACCTGCTCCCTCCTTCCCAGTCTCACACACGTCGTAATGACTGACGAAGTAAGAACAGTATGCCACAACACAATAACAACCACAATGTGACAAAGAACGTACTATCAAAGACAAACGTCTCAAGTGAGCAAGAAGCTCCAGACGTGGAGGAGAATCAGGTATTTGAAGAGGGTGGCAGAATCTGGCACGTCATCTTCCTTAGTGACGACTGTGGCTGTGGATTCCCCGAAATCTAAAAGACACACACACACACACACGAGAAAACTACCCACACATATACATACCACATGCATAATACGTACCACGTACGTAACAGAAACCATGAAAGATTTTGATTAAACATAATAATATTAGCATGAACGAACAATATGAGAGTCTATACTGATGATGGAGGGAGGGCCGTGGTTCTGGAAGAGGACTAGGGGTTGGCGAAAGGCAGGAAACTGGAGGAGATGAAGGCGGAAGGAGCCAGGGTGAAACAAGCGTAGGAAGAGCCAGGTTGGGACCCAAAGCACAGGCAGGACGAAGGCCCACGGCGGAGCTGATGGAGGGAGGAGCCATGGCGGAGCCTTGATAGAGATGCTGGATGAAGCCAGGGAGACAACCGACAGAGGCGCACCCAGGCGACCTGAAGAGATGATGAGACCAAGCGACACCGATGAATCTGGAGGCTGAGGTGGAGCCGCAGCGACGAACTTCCAAGGTGGACTGAAGCGTAGCCGGTGGGACTGTAGACCAAGGCAGAAAGAAGGTGGAGCCCGACGGAGCCGAATGGGTGGAGGGACGAAGAGCAGCTGAAGGCCTGGAAGTCCGTGGCACAGGCAGAGCAATGACTGACTAAGGCGAAGCCGGAGGGACGAGGGAGCCCAGTAAAGCCGTAAGGACGGCAGCCCCAGGAGGAACCGAGGGAGGGAGGAGCCGAGGTGGAGTGACAGGTTTGGCGGCTGGAGGCCAAGCTAGGGGATCCCCTTGTCAAGGCGGAGCTGGAGACCAAAGGATCCGAGGCAGATCCATGCAGCAGAGTGGAGTCAACAGAGGGGGAGCCGAGGGACTGAAGGAAATTACCCCACGGACCATCACTGGGCAGGCGTGCCTTGGATCACTTGCTGAGGCTGGTATAGTAAAAAATGATTGTCTAGTGTCAATAGTGTACTGTTGTATGAAGTACAGCTCACACAGAAGTCACTTTTAAACCAAGCAGCTTTCTGTTGGGCAGCACGGCGAATCCATATGACCAACTTGAACATGAGTGTGGTGAACTTTCTCATCCACACGCAAAACTCTTGAACGCGAGTTTAATATAAATACGCGAGTCCCAATAAGGTTCAATTTAACTTATTTGTCAAATTACTTATTTGAAACACTCGAAACTCCAGTATACACAGATTCCGTTTGAAATTACTAAATTTCGTCCACGACATTTCAATGCTCAAAGCTAATGTTTCTTTTCTCTCTTGTTTATTGAATTGTAATTGAAAGCTGTATCACACTCGCAAAATCTTGTGATCTTTTTTCTACCCACTATTGGAGTGACATCTGATGCATAAATCTCAATTTCGGTAACACTTTATTTCAGGGTTCAATTCTCGTTATTAACTAATTGCTTATTAGCATGAATATTACTAGGATATTGGCTGTTTATTAGTACTTATAAAGCACATATTAATGCCTTATTCGGCATGACCTTATTCTACATCCCTTAATCCTACCTAATACCTAAACTTAACAATTACCTTACTAACTATTAATAAGCAGTAAATTAAAAGTTTATTGTGCCAAAAGTCGTAGTTAATAGTGAATATGTGCTCCCCATACTAAAGTGTTTCCTCAATTTCTAGAATTAAGCTAATTTCAAGCATTTTAACAAAGGTCTTTAAAGTCATGAGAAACTTTAATCAAAATGTGTCAGATTTTTGAGTTGCTACCAGTCAGCTCGAAAATCCATCTGCTGCTTTACCATGTATGCATGTGAATTTAGAACAATTGTACAAACACCCTTAAGAGAATTCAGTCCAGCATGAATCTCATCCTCATCTCTTTTCTTTCTTCTTTAGAGTGACACAATACGGAAAGTAATGACAAAAAACCAAGCAAAAGGCTGTTATTTACGCATTACTCACACCAACAGAGCATTATGCAAATGCACGCTCACACCCCATCAAACAGCATACTATTAGAACCTCCACTAGTGGAATTATGCAGCTTCCTCTGACTAGTGCAGTTATTATACTCAACAATAACAGTGAATACAACAAAAGATAAATGACAAACTTACAATGGAATAAAAAATAAGCATTGCTTTTAAGCAGTGGTCAAAAACCAAGAAGAGACAATTTAATAATCGTATTAAAGATAATTTGAAAGGAGTAAAAAAGCAGCAGAGTGTTATTTGTTATCAGGGTAGAGAAAACTGTAGGGGATTCAAATGCTCACCAGCTGTAGCCTTAGGGAATTTTAGTTTATGAAAAACTCATTAAAAAATAACAACACACGAACACCACTACATAAATCAGACATCCACACAACTGCACCAAAAGGAAACAAGAGGGGACAGATTTGCAATTAAGGGACATGTAAAAAATGTCCACATCAGCATCTGTGCAGTCCACCGAGACATTGGAAGTCATAGCTTTCAAAGCCTGGTGATAAATAATCACACAATTTACTGCGCCATAGCCGTTAGCACTGTGAAATAAAACAATGCAACAAGGTGAGGGATTGAGGGTCATTCGAGCGCAGAGACAGGAACACATTTTCTTTCATCATCTGTAAGGCTTTGTCTCAAAATTTGACATACAATTCTTGGATGTATTATTTCCATATTATATACAAGTGAAAATTGTCTAAAATCTACAACTTGTCCCTAAACTGTGTAAATTCATGTCAAGTAGCTATAGCATTTTGCTGTTGTTACAACCTACACCATTACCAAGTGATCAAATTCACTTCAAAATTATTAAAATTGTTAGAAAATAATTAAAATAATTCTTAAATTATTTTTATTTTCATCTATTGAAATAATATTAAATAAATTCAATTTAATTAATATATACCTAATTTTGTCATATTATTACAATCTGGTCAGACATGATATTTGTAATCTGCCATAGATTGCTTGTATATTATTTATCAGTTGAATATAGAGAACCTGCTGCTTCAGATGATACTAGTTTCTATTCTGTTCTACTTACACTGGTATTTCAGCCTAATATTACCAACAAGAAGCAACATGTTTGAAGCCAATGGTTTTAATGTTACATCCCCATATTCAAAACAGTTTGCAATCTGATTCAAACATGAATCCATCATAAAAATGGCTTGTTTTGCTCTCTTGCTGCTTTAAAGCTATGTGTGTGATTGAAAGGCCGGAGGGGTCAGACACAGGTCAAGAGCAGCTTGGGCAGGGGGCATGAGGTGCGCTGGGCTTTAGCAGATGAGGAAAAACACTGAGCTTTCCATCAAATCAACCATCAAAGAAAAAATCCTCAGGGTTTTAAACTCTGAACAGCCGTTAGATACTTTCTTCAAAAGTATTGTAAAAGTGGTCAAAACAACTGGTGCAATATATTCGCTATTGAAACCATACAGTAGTTTTTGTGTGAAACCGTTGTTAATCTTCCCAGCCACTGAAGCTCACAAATTGCTTGTTCAGTGCAAACTCGGAAGCCTGATCTCATAAAAATGTGTACATAGCATTTACACATACATTTTTGTACCGTTCAATACAATCAAATGTACAATATGGGCGTATTAAAAGTTGGTCAGTGGCGCAGTCTATTTCAGTTGCCTCAAAACAGCAACGCGCCAACAGTGCGCCTGAACACATCTCATTTTCAGACCAGCACGCCCATGGGCACAAATGCATTTGCTATTTAAACAACATGCGGCTGGACGTGAAAATGATAACTGCGCTGGGCTAAAACTAGCAAAAAACACTTGCGTCACGCCTGCCGCCGCACTGCGCCTGGTGTATGATAGGGCCCTAAGGCTGTGAATCTTTTGGTAGACAGCGAATCGATTCGTTTCACGATTCATAACATTTCGTTTCGATTCAAGAACGATTTTTGCTAATTCTGAATGATTCGATTAGAGACGATTCACATTAAAATTCGATTCAATTCTGCATTTCTTAAGTCCATTCATAGGGTTTTTTTTTTAAATACTAACACTTGCTATTCTATTATTTCTATTCTATCTCTTTGCTTTTTATTTAAAAAAAAAAAAAAAAAAACTCTGCTAGTCTAACTGGGGCCTGTCACAGCACTTACATATTGTTGCCCTGCCCTACAGCTGGTTTGATTGCTTCTATTGTTCTCCTGATTTGTAAGTCGCCTTGGATAAAAGCGTCTGCTAAATAATTCACTGTTAAATAAAGTGCACTTTGTTTTCACGAGGGTTGCAAAGACATTTTGAATGAATTACAGTTTTGGTTGTTGAAAAGGGCAGAGTCGCTCTCAAAGGTATCCTGGACTCAAAGCTCTCGCCTCGCAGTCTTCAGATGAAAGCGAGAATCCCTTTACCAAGCTCTGGATCAAATTAATGACAAAATCAATCATGTCTGCTGCCAGTCTGTCTCCGTTAATTCACTTAGAAATTTGGTTGAATGAACCATGGTGTCTGCCAAAGGATAAATCTCCACAATACCATCTCAAACATAATCAACATGACACCTCGTATAACTGAAATCTTGATGCGAGATACAGAGTTGCATGTTAAAGAATATAGACCTACAGTAGCCATAATGTGTGTAATAGAGTCTTTTATCTAAAGTGGAGTTTGCCCTCAATGATGGAGTTTTTAGATGAAAAGATGTCTCTTTCTGGTTCGGTCCTCATTACTCTTAATTCAGGTGTTCGCAAGTCTTCTTCTGGTGCTCTTTCTCGCTCCACATGCACAGTCATTGATATTGAGGGCGGTCCTTTAATAGGACTGTCAGGACGCTTTGAGGCTTTGATGGAGAAATTGAGACAAATTTGTCTTGAGAGACAGCAGTGAGCCATTTTGCCATGCTTTGCCATGTGAAAAAAAATGTCTCCCAGCACAGCTATCATTCCTGTGAATTATTTTACTAATTAGTAGGCATATTTTAAAACTAGCCAAAAGTCTTATATGTCTGAGTTGTCATCTGATTTAATGACATGATTGTCTAATGTAACCATCATAGCTAGTTTCTTCTTGCCTTTATCACCCTTGGCTTGCTCGCTGGCACGATTCCTTGAAAACTGCTTTGGCACCGTCGCATAGTTCCAAAATCTAGCAAGCTGCCTCCTCACAGGCGCACACCTGATGTGGAGACTGTTCCAAAAATGTAGGCAGCATAATTATAAAGCATAATTACGCTGCCTCCAGACATACCTGATTTTGGTTGAATTCCAAGGCAACTTCACAGATCCACTCCCAGAATACACTGCATCAAGCTCAGTGAGCAAAATGAATCCAAGATGGTGGACGCTTTAAGGGAAGTGTTGACTATAAATATAACATTGAATACTGAAAAAATATTTATAACATTTTATTTTTTCTAATTGAAAATGGATGATTTTACACATTATTTGTTTGTGCTCTGCACTTTTATTTTTATTAGTTTATTTTTATTTGTGTGTTGCTGTATAAGATACAGATAGATATTATATATGAAGATATTATATAACAATAAGATATTAGCTTAGCAACATACATAACGTCTCGGTTACGTATGTAACCCTCGTTCCCTGAGGAGGGAACGGAGATGTAACGTCAGTGACTGACGAATGGGGGTTTCGCTTAGAAGCCTATCATCTTCGAGATCTAGAAAACGCCCAATGGCAGCGCCAATGCCATGGGCATGCGGAATTTGCATAGCGTAACTCCGCCCCACAGCGTGGGTATATAAGGAAGTACGCTGGCAACATCGCATTATGTTTACCTGCTGAGGAGCCAAGACTGAACTCCCGGCTGTTCCAGCGGTACAGCGGAAGTGGCAGAGGGACGTTACGTCTCCGTTCCCTCCTCAGGGAACGAGGGTTACATACGTAACTGAGACGTTCCCTTTCGTTCAGTCACTCCGAGTAACGTCAGTGACTGACGAATGGGGGTCCCAATATAATCACGCCACTCGGCTGTCATCCAGTGCCCTGCGTAAGCGTGAGCTCCCTGTCGTAAGCTAGTACGGACGAAGGACTCCCACTTAACACAGGAATACCAAGGTACACTGGGAAGCATATTCCAGGTGGAAGTATGCGCCAAATGCCTACCCGTAGGGAGGACTTAAGAACACATATGACCCGCTCAGGGCTACATATGGGAACTCTGGGGTAACCAGCCGAAGGTGGAAGAATTTTACCCCCAGGGGTGGCAAGGGGCTTGCCAAGGGAAAGACACCTGCTCAGGGAGACTTACAGTGGGAATACACATGTGGGGGTCGCCCAACGGGGGAACCATGCACACGGTGGCACCTAGCCAACACGAGGGCCTGAGCGAGTGGGCAGACGTACTGGTGTCGGCATCAACAGTGCTGGAGGAACTCAGGGCTTCAGGGAAACTACCTGAGGAAAATATCGCACGTATCCAGTCCGTGGAGTGGAATGGCGAGCAAGCGAAGACACCTGAGCCTAGTCCATTACCGGCCACTAGTAGAGGCGAGTACAAGAGAGGACACTGGCTCCACTCGGAGATTATAGAATCTGGCGAATGTGTTGGGTGTCGCCCAGCCTGCAGCTCTGCAAATGTCTGTCAGCGAGGCGCCATGCGCTAGAGCCCAAGAGGAGGCCACACTCCGGGTGGAGTGAGCCCTGACCCCAAGGGGGCATGGGCGCCCCTGCGTTTGGTAAGCCAAAACAATGGCGTCCACTATCCAGTGAGACAACCTTTGCTTGGAGAGAGCCTTTCCCTTCAGCTTCCCACCATAACAGACAAAGAGCTGGTCTGAGGTCCTGAAACACTGCGTTCTGTCTACGTAAGCACGGAGGGCGTGTACTGGACAGAGCAGTGCCAAGGCTGGGTCTGCCTCCTCCAAAGGCAGCGCTTGCAGGTTCACCACCTGGTCCCTGAAGGGAGTGGTGGGAACCTTGGGCACATATCCAGGCCGGGGTCTCAGGATCACGTGAGAGTTGGCCGGCCCGAATTCCAGGCACGCTTCGTCAACCGAAAATGCCTGCAGGTCCCCTACCCTCTTGATGGAGGCCAAGGCGGTCAGGAGCGCTGTCTTCATAGACAGGAACTTAAGCTCGCTGACCGCAATGGCTCGAAGGGAGCCCTCTACAGAGCACTTAAGACTACTGAGAGGTCCCAAGAGGGTACGAGGGGAGCGCGAGGAGGATTCAGTCTCCTCGCTCCCCTCAGGAACCTGATGACCAGGTCGTGCTGACTTACCTTTTTCGTCTCCACAAGGTCGTGGTAGGCTGATATAGCAGCCACATAAACCTAGAGGGTGGAAGGAGACAGCCTTCGTTCCAACCCTTCTGGAGGAATGCGAGCACGGACCCGATCGGGCATTTTCAGGGGTCTTCTTGGCGAGAAGAACACCAGTGACGAAGAGGTTCCACTTCAACGCATAGGCGTGTCGTTTCTGTAGACAGGGCCCTAGCGGAAGTGATGGTAGCCACCACCTGAGGTGGTAGGGTACTCAAACCTGCCGCGTCCCATCCAGGAGCCACACGTGGAGGTTCCAAAGATCAGGACGCGGGTGCCAAAGGGTGCCCCGTCTCTGAGAAAGGAAGTCCTTCCTCAGAGGAATCGACCAGGGAGGGGCTGTCGCAAGGAGTACAAGTTCGGAGAACCAGGTCCGGCCGGACCAATACGGGGCGACCAAAAGGACCTGCTCCTTGTCCTCCCTGATCTTGCACAGAACCTGTGCAAGAAGGCTCACTGGGGGAAACGCATACTTGCGGAGGCCCCGCGGCCAGCTGTGCGCCAGAGCGTCCGTGCCGAGGGGGCCCTCGGTCAGGGAATAAAACAGGCGGCAATGGGAAGAGTCGTGGGAGGCAAACAGATCTACCTGTGCGTCGCCGAACTGTTCCCAAATCAGCTGAACCGTCTGGGGATGGAGTCTCCATTCTCCAGGAAGTGGCTGAAGCCGTGAGAGCTCGTCGGCTGCACGGTTCAGGACTCCCGGGATATGGATGGCACGAAGGGACCTCAGGTGCTTCTGACTCCATAAGACGAGATGGCGGGCGAGTTGAGACATGCGGCGGGAACGCAGACCACCCTGGTGGTTGATGTACGCTACTGTGGCCGTGTTGTCTGACCGGACTAGCACGTGTTGACCCTTGAGCAGCGCTCGGAAGCGGTGCAGGGCGAACCGTACTGCCAGCAACTCGAGGCAATTGACATGCAGGAGGCGCTGGGGTCCTGTCCAGGAGCCCGCGGCAGCATGTCCATTGCACATGGCACCCCAGCCCGTGGTGGAGGCATCTGTTGACACAACAATATGCCTGGAAACTCGTTCTAAGGACACACCGGCCCGTAGAAAACTGAGGTTCGACCACGGGGTGAGGGTCTGCAGGCAGGCCCGAGTCACTGGGACCGGAGCGTGCCCGACTGCCATGCCCATCTCGGGACTCGATCGCTAAGCCAGTGCTGAAGCGGTCTCATATGAAGCAATCTGAGCGGCGTTACCGCGGCTGCAGATGCCATATGCCCCAGGAGCCTCTGAAATAACTTCAGTGGAACCGCACTCTTGCTCCTGATTTGACGGAGGCAAGTCAGCAGTGACTGCGCGCGCTCGCTCATAAGCTGCGCGCACCTGGCGACCGAGTCGATACTGAGAAAAGAGATCCTCTGCACTGGCAGAGTTTGCTCTTTTCTCAGTTGACCCGAAGGCCCAGACGAGCTAAGTGCTGGAGCACCAGGTCTCTGTGTTCGCACACCTGCTCTCGAGAGTGACTCAGGAACAGCCAGTCATCGAGGAAGTTCAGGATGCGAACCCCGTGTTGCCTGAGTGGCACAAGGGCTGCCTCGACAATCTTCGTAAAGACGCGAGGGGACAGAGCTAGCCCGAATGGGAGGACCGCGTACTGATATGGAAGTAGGCGTCCTTCAGGTCGATCGCTGCAACCCAATCTACTGGACGAACGCATTCGAAAAGGCGCTTCGCTGTCAACATCCTGAACGGAAGCCTGTGAAGGGATCGGTTCAGGACGCGCAGGTCCAGGATCGGTCGTAACCCACCGGTTTTCTTGGGTACAATGAAGTAAGGGCTGTAGAAGCCAGACTTCATCTCGGCTGGAGGGACAGGCTCGATCGCACCCTTCGCCAGCAAGGTAGCAACCTCCGCACGCATGACAGGGGCGTTGGGCCCCCCATGGTGTGGCGGACTCCCCGGAGCGGGGAGGAGCCTGAGCGAACTGAATCGCATAGCCGAGCCTGATGGTCTTCTCGACCCAGCGGAACAGTCCGGGAAGCTCTAGCCAGGCTCCCAAAAACTGCACCAGCGGGGTCGTGCGGACCACAGACGTACCCCGGGTGGGGCAGCGAGGCGGCGTGACCGGCCCGGATGTGGGAGGCGTAGCGTCCCGGTGTGCGGGCACGGTCATCAGCCGCGTCCTGACAGAGGAGACCAGGGAAGGACGCGCGTTCCACTGGGGTCTGCTCTGAGAGGAGACTGGCGTTAGAGAGGGACGAGAGTGGCGTGGCCCGGGGGCGGCGCACACTGCCATCGGTCTCTGGGTGCTCAGGGATGGGTGAGTTAGTTCTTCCAAATAGGGTGCTGCTGACCTGGGGGCCAGCAGCTGAACAGAAGATTCTCCCCCGGCCCTCCACCGGGGGAAGGAGTGGCCCTGCTACCAACTCCTTGGAAGAACTGCCCATCCCTGAGCTGTCCGCGTCAGGAGCGCCACTAGCCTGGCGTAGGCGGGCTGCGGGGCTGGGAGCGGACGGGGGCGCCTTCCTGCGACCATCCCTACGGCGCGGCCCGGAAAGGGCGGCGGGAGGGTCGAAGCCGCAGGAGGGCGCCCTCGGCGGCAAGCAGACTGAGGCGACTGAGCCTGCGGCTGAGTAACAGCCGCCGGGGCAGTACGTTAATGGCCTTAGTCTGCTACTGGACGGCCGAGAACTGTTGGGCGCAGTTCTTGGCCGTGCCGCCGAAGAGGCCGGCCTGGGATATGTGAGCGTTGAGGAACCGGGTTCGCTCAGCCTCTCTCATATCGACCAGGCTGAGCCTCGTCTCTCCTGGACCACAGCTGTGGACATCACCTGACCCAGGGAGCGCACGGTCACCTTCGTCACCCGGAGGGCGAGGTCGGTGGCGGCACGCGGCTCATTAAGAGCCCTGGGACGGCTCTACCCTCGTGCATGCCACGAGCATCCTGGCCTGGAAGACCTGAAGGATGGCCATGGCGTGCTGAGAGGCGGCGGCCTGCCCCGCAGCTCTGCAGTCCCTCGCCACCAGAGTAGACGAGAACTACAGGCCTTGGAGGGGTGCTTAGGATCACCGCGCCACATTGAAGCACTCTGTGCAAGAGGGGGGGGTGTGGCCCGAGGAATACTCGTCGGGGTTTATGCCACACCGCAGCCCTCAGGTCACCCTGGCCACCAGCCAAACATCCCGTCACGTGGAGAGGATAACTGGGGTGTGGCAGAGGGGACTCTCCCTCCATACGGGGGTCATTGAGTCTCGACCGTGATTGCAACTGAGCGTCAACAGGGGGGACCCCAGTGTACCCTTGGCCGCGGCCCCATCGAGGGCAGAGAAGGCGGAGGAGGCCGCCGAACGGTCGCGGGAAGACAACGGGGACTTCCAGGACCACGTGACCTCCTCATGTATCCCGGGAGAGAAAGTAATTGGGGGCGGGGCCCAACAGCTGTCAGGACGCGTCACACCCAAAGACCAAACATCCCCCGAGATGACATGGCTGTCAACTCCGGGTCGGACTCGGACAATGCTGGCACGCCCGAAGGCAGCAGCATAGCCG
The DNA here is from genome assembly GCA_039654105.1 of Coreius guichenoti. Lineage (NCBI taxonomy): Eukaryota > Metazoa > Chordata > Actinopteri > Cypriniformes > Gobionidae > Coreius > Coreius guichenoti. Next base: position 27,164,473 of record CM077175.1, on the reverse strand, counting down.
AATCTTCATCCCCAGAGGACTCCAGCCCACCTTGAGATGCGGCGATCGACATCTTATCACCAACTGGAGCGCCGCACGAAACACACGGGGCGTCCGCAGACGGTCCCGCTGCTTCAGTCCGATCACTCGCGGGTAGCGATGTGCGAGAGGGGGGTGTGGCCCGAGGAATGATCGTCGGGGTTATGCCACACCGTAACCCTCAGGTCACCCTGGCCACCAGCCAAAGTACCATCTCTCTCGGAGACGGTAGATTGGGGTGTGGCAGAGGGGACTCTCTTTCCTTGCGGAGGTCATTGAGTCTCGACCGCAACATCGCGATGGTCATGTTCCCGCAGTGAGAACATGACGCATCCACAAACGCTGCTTGAACGTGCTGAAGCCCAAACACGTCACGCAGCGATTGTGCCCATCAGATGGCAACAGAGATCGACCGCACCCAGAAGTGCACGGGCAAACCGTCTTTAAAAAGACGTGCCACATGCGAGCTCTTTTGTGAGAGGGAGCTTCACAGCGATGCCGAAGCGCCCAGGGAACGAATACCAGCTGGATGCAGATCACTGCACAGATCAGCAGGCAGGAAGTAAACACTCGCTGGAACGCGCCGTAACACCAACACCGACTGGAAAGCTGTTCGTCTCGAAGAAGCTTGACGATATACTCAAAAAGGCTTAAGGAGTGAAGAGATAGATGCTCTTGGCTCCGAAGCAGAAACATAATGCGATGTTGCCAGCGTACTTCCTTATATACCCACGCTGTGGGGCGGAGTTACGCTATGCAAATTCCGCATGCCCATGGCATTGGCGCTGCCATTGGGCGTTTTCTAGATCTCGAAGATGATAGGCTTCTAAGCGAAACCCCCATTCGTCAGTCACTGACGTTACTCGGAGTGACTGAACGAAAGGGAACATTATTTTTTAATTGTTTCAATTATTATTTTGATTTGCTTTTTACGCTAATGCTAACCCTGAAAAACAAAATTATTTTAAAAAATTAACTGTAAATGCCACACACTGTAAAAAGTGGTAACCTGCTAGTGTTACCTTAAAGAGCTCATTGTACCTGATTTAACCCATAAAACTTGATGAATTAATTTCATCAAACCATTAAACTATGAATTAATACATTTAGATTGATTCAGTGTAAATAATATTTTTGACTTGAATAAATAATTTCATTTAAATGTTACTATTAAGTTATTTTTTCAATGTAGAAGTGGTGTAGCAGACGAAGCGCATAAGAGGTTTCCATACACCTGACAAATGTAGATTTTTCTTTTTTTTTAGAATTTTAAAAAATTAATCAAACGTCTCCATATGATTTAACACACTGATAAAAATGATTTTGTGGTGAAGTAAATACTACAGAAAAAACAAATGTTATTTCTACATGAAAAAGTTAGTTTAGACCAGAATAAAAAAAATAAAAAGTAAATTCTATATTAGTACTCAATTCAAGCTTGTAGAAATTAAAGCATAAATATCAACGTTATAAAATTAAGTAAAACTACTTAAATTTTCTGATATTGGTGTTCCCATCATGCACTGGGGCTTGAATAATTAATAAGGTTGATTTTTCGCTGTTTTCCAGCTCTATTTACACTGTTTTATCATTGCTTTTGTTCTTAGGTTTAGTAACTTGCTGTTTTGTGACATTTGGAGTTCATCAACATATATACTCAAAAATGATCCATCGAATGTTACCATCAATGTGTATTGTGTACTAAGTACTGAGGTCTATGTGTTCATGTGCCGCTTTACTTCTATGATATTTATTGTGTTATTTACTTAGATGTTTCTAAGTAAAGCATACACTTTAAAAGTGTGGTTTAATTCAGTGTTATATTATTTGAGTAAAAATCATTGCAAAGGAAACTTAAGTAGACTAAGTAGAAATTACTCAACCTTTTACTGGCCAAGTTAAAATTACTTATTTTCTTTGTTAATTTTACTTAACTTAGTTAAGCAGAGTTTACTTAATTCCATATACTTTTAAAAAAAAAATGTGTGCAAAAACTTGCAAAAGAAAAATTAAGTAAATTTGTTTTTTTCATTGTACGCTTACTGCTCTTTCAGATATTACCTTTCATGCAGTGTGTAATACAGCTGTTTGTGAATGTAAAAGGTCTGCAAAGTTTCAAAGACCAAAGTGCACAACAAAGAAAGTTATTGTCTCCTTAAAAAAAAAGAACCAATTTGCATAATGCCAGCCTATAGTCTTAACTGGCTATCCACGAGCAGCATCTTTGATCCGACCTCAAACACTGTAGTTGTGCTGAGGACTGGAGGAGTTTGGTTCATGTTGTTGACATGTCGAGAAGACGCTGTTTTCGGTGCTGGGAAAGCAAATCCACTTTGCATGCACTTCCGAATGATGAGGATTGAGGCTCGAATTGATACGGTAAAGCAGACGCCATCGTTACTGTTCATATCACTGCATTTACAAGTGCTGAGAAAGCTCCGGAGTTAAAATACAGTTTTCTGTAATGGCCGTATGGTTTCCGACATGCGCTGTAAGCGGTCGACCAATCAGACTGGGCCATCTGACCAATCAGAGCAGAGTAGGCTCTCAAAAAGGAGGGGTTTAAAGACTGAATCCTTGATAGAATAGTTTCAGACACTGATGGCAAAAGAGGTGATACTGCACTGTATATTATGAGAAAATTATGACCTTGGATGCATGTAAATCTATTGTAGGAGACCTCCAAAACAAAACTAGGAACCTTTAAAATAGCATAATAAGGGCACTTTAATAAAACTGAAAGTTCAAAGCACAGATTTGTTACCATATCTTAATAATGACCCTCCTCCAGAAACATCACCTAGAAGTGGTCTTCAGTGATATGTGATTTTACACCCGATTGTCCAAACATAAGCAGCTAAGCCCAGATCACATTATCCTACGTAAAGGGCAGCTTACATAGTGATAGATTCAAGGTGACATGATCTCATCTAGACTCCCATAACCCACCCTGCAACTGACAAGACGCTCAGACACCCTTGTTTGTCCTATGAGAAAAACCTTTGTCTAAGTGTGGAGCCTCATTTGAGATGCATTTACAACCTGCATTTCACTGCGGCCATAAAGCACAGAGAGAAATACGACTAGAGCTCCACCCACTGAGCTGCACCCTTAGGATGACACATTACACACATGCATAATAATAATTGTGTTGCTTTACGGTCCCCAGTGGGTTCCCTTACCCCAGTTTGTATGTAAATGGATCATTTATTTGGTAGAATAATAAGGACAGTGTTTGTATTAATTATGTCCGATTGCTAATACATTTACATTGTCTAAAGGTTTATATCTTTTTACATGTACATTCTGGTCCCTGAGATTCAAACCCCTGACCTATACTAATAGTAGTATTATATACAATTATAGTAATTATTCATATTTTGAATAAGGTTTTATTTTTATATTTTCAATATTCATTTAAATTTTCAAGTTTTAGTAATGTTATGTGCTTTTGTCATTTTTATTAGTTTTTTTTGTTTTGTTTTGTTTTTATATTTCTATGTAGCTTTAATTTTGTTACTTAGTTGCCAAGGCAACATTTCTCATTTTCATAAAAATGTTTATCTTTACTTAAGTGCAGCTTCAGTTCAGTCTGCCTGCTTGGCTGCTTCCACTGCACGCTGCTTTGTAACCCACCTCCACCCCAGCTCCTCCTTAAACTGTGTTTAACTTAATCAGTGTCATTCTGTTGTCACTGATGTATGCTCTGTTCTCAATGGGGGATTTACGCTGCCCCTCCCAGTTTTAAAAAATGGGAGGTTGTCCCCAGAAGCTGTAGCTGTTCCCAGTCTTGGCTTTTCATGGAGCTCATGAAAAAGATGGGGAATTTAGAACAGAGCCATATCACCAAATGTAAATTTAGCAAAATATGCAAATAAAAAAGTCGACTAAAAGTTTGTCTATGCTGTTTTTGACTTAAGTGGACCTGACAGAATTGTTTTATTTTATTTCAGCTTTATTTCAATTAATGAAAACTATTTTCTAAAAAAAAACATTTAACTAATATATATTATAATATTTCAAAAACTATATTAGATCCATGCAATATTAGATGACTTATGGCAACATGTTTTATTTTAAGTCCTTTCACTTGTGAAAAATGAAAGCATTTCAAAACTAGATGTATGATTTGAGGTGTTACTTATGTCCGTAGCACAATTAATTGTAAACTTAATTCCTGTCATGACATCTCTTGGAGTGTTTGGAATGGTAATGAATATGACAATTTTGCAGTGGCGGCTGGTGCTAAAAATTGTTGGGGGGGGCACCAACAAACAAAATTAGTAATGCAGGACTGAATGTACTAATTTTTAAATAACCATTTAACAAGTGATATAATAATGTATCATTACTGCTTCGCTAAAACATGGAAAATTCAGCATTTAAAGCATGCCATAGGGTAGGGCTGGGCGATATGGCCAGAAAATCATATCTCTGTATTTTTGGGCTGAATGGCGATGTACAGTATAATCTCAGTACAAACCCGATTCCAAAAAAGTTGGGACAATGTACAAATTGTGAATAAAAACAGAATGCAATGATGTGGAAGTTTCAAATTTCAATATTTTATTCAGAATACAACATAGATGACATATCAAATGTTTAAACTGAGAAAATTTATCATTTTAAGGGAAAAATAAGTTGATTTTAAATTTCATGGCATCAACACATCTCAAAAAAGTTGGGACAAGGCCATGTTTACCACTGTGTGGCATCCCCTCTTCTTTTTATAACAGTCTGCAAACGTCTGGGGACTGAGGAGACAAGTTGCTCAAGTTTAGGAATAGAAATATTGTCCCATTCTTGTCTAATACAGGCTTCTAGTTGCTCAACTGTCTTAGGTCTTCTTTGTCGCATCTTCCTCTTTATGATGCGCCAAATGTTTTCTATGGGTGAAAGATCTGGACTGCAGGCTGGCCATTTCAGTACCCGGATCCTTCTTCTACGCAGCCATGATGTTGTAATTGATGCAGTATGTGGTCTGGCATTGTCATGTTGGAAAAATGCAAGGTCTTCCCTGAAAGTGACGACGTCTGGATGGGAGCATATGTTGTTCTAGAACTTGGATATACCTTTCAGCATTGATGGTGCCTTTCCAGATGTGTAAGCTGTCCATGCCACACGCACTCATGCAACCCCATACCATCAGAGATGCAGGCTTCTGAACTGAGCGCTGATAACAACTTGGGTTGTCCTTGTCCTCTTTAGTCCGGATGACATGGCGTCCCAGTTTTCCAAAAAGAACTTCAAATTTTGATTCGTCTGACCACAGAACAGTTTTCCACTTTGCCACAGTTCATTTTAAATGAGCCTTGGCCCAGAGAAAACGCCTGTGCTTCTGGATCATGTTTAGATATGGCTTCTTTTTTGACCTATAGAGTTTTAGCCGGCAACGGCGAATGGCACGGTGGATTGTGTTCTGGAAGTATTCCTGAGCCCATGTTGTGATTTCCATACAGTAGCATTCCATGTGATGCAGTGCCGTCTAAGGGCCCGAAGATCACGGGCATCCAGTATGGTTTTCCGGCCTTGACCCTTACGCACAGAGATTGTTCCAGATTCTCTGAATCTTTGGATGATATTATGCACTGTAGATGATGATAACTTCAAACTCTTTGCAATTGTTCTCTGAGAAACTCCTTTCTGATATTGCCACTATTTTTCGCCGCAGCATTGGGGGAATTGGTGATCCTCTGCCCATCTTCACTTCTGAGAGACACTGCCACTCTGAGAGGCTCTTTTTATACCCAATTGACCTAATAAGTTGCAAATTGGTCCTCCAGCTGTTCCTTATATGTACATTTAACTTTTCCGGCCTCTTATTGCTACCTGTCCCAACTTTTCTGGAATGTGTAGCTCTCATGAAATCCAAAATGAGCCAATATTTGGCATGACATTTCAAAATGTCTCACTTTCAACATTTGATATGTTATCTATATTCTATTGTGAATAAAATATAAGTTTATGAGATTTGTAAATTATTGCATTCCTTTTTTATTCACAATTTGTACAGTGTCCCAGCTTTTTTGGAATCGGGTTTGTATTTTCTACATTTTTCTATTTAAATTTTTTTAAAAATCTGTATTTAATTAAAAAAAAAATTATTTCACATCCTGCCCAATATTGTCCAACAAACAATGTTCATATTGAAGGCTATGAAAACAAACATAGTGAATGTAACCGTGTAATCTATGACAGGCCAGTCAAGTTTCTCCACTCCAAACTCACTCATCCATGTCTTTATGGACCTTGCTTTGTACATTGGTGCGCAGTCATGGTGGAACAGGAAGGGGCCATCCCCAAACTGTTCACACAAAATTGGGAGCATGAAATTGTCCAAAATGTCTTGGTATGCTGAAGCATTAAAATTTCCTTTCACTGGAACTAAGGGGCCAAGCCCAACCCCTGAAAAACAACCCCACACCATAATCCCCCCTCCACCAAACTTTACACTTGGCACAGTGCAGTCAGGCAAGTACCGTTCTCCTGGCAACTGCCAAACCCAGGCTCGTCCATCGGATTGCCAGACAGAGAAGTGTGATTCATCACTCCAGAGAACACGTCTCCACTGCTCTATAGTCCAGTGGCGGCGTGCTTTACACCACTGTATTCGACGCTTTGCATTGCACTTGGTGATGTAAGGCTTGGATGCAGCTGCTCAGCCATGGAAACCCATTCCATGAAGATCTCTATGCGCTGTTCTTGAGCTAATCTGAAGGCCACACAAAGTTTGGAGGTCTGTAGCTATTGACTCTGTAGAAAGTTGGCCACTTCTGCGCACTGTGCGCCTTAGCATGCGCTGACCCCACTCTGTGATTTTACGCAGACTACCACTTCGTGGCTGAGTTGCTGTTGTTCCCAATTGCTTCCACTTTGTTATAATACCACTAAAAATTGTGACCGTGGAATATTTAGTAGTGAGGAAATTGGAATTGGAATGGACTTATTGCACAGGTGGCAACCTTTCACGGTACCATGCTTGAATTCACTGAGCTCCTGAGAGCGTCCCATTCTTTCACAAATGTTTGTAGAAGCAGTCTGCATGCCTAGGTGCTTGATTTTTATACACATGTGGCCATGGAAGTGATTGGAACACCTGAATTCAATGATTTGGAGGGGTCTCCCAATACTTTTGGCAATATAGTGTATATCCAGAGGCAGAACAGTCTAGAATAGTGATAGCTAGCATAACTCTGTGAATGAATGTGTTTGAAAAATCGGTCCCTTTCGCACTTTGGTGGTGCGTTGCCTTATCGCCCTAGAATCCGCCTCTGCAATGTTGATATGTTTGGTCTTGGCGAAATAGATCTGCTATGATGCTGTTGGTTGTTGCCACTGCTGCAGAGCAGGTACGGGACTTGCTACTGCCAATACATACACAACACGCTGTTGTAAGCAAGTAAGACATGCTGCTGCTATACAACATAGCATACATGATATTATTCATAGCAGATCTATACAGGTGGAGCTGGGGAAGGTGGAGCGTTCCTGAAAGCTCTGCAACTGCTATTGGAAATGCTGACCAAGTATTTAAAGGTTGAGCAGCGAGCTCATTGGCTGCTGATAGAGAATGACGTGATTTCAAGCAGATTGATCAGCCTGCGCCATCTAGAGTTTCATGACAGAACTTTATATTTTTATTGCTTAAGGTGAGGAGTTAGTATTAACTAAATTAACAGTTTTACTGAAAGTGAATGAAAAGTCATCCATCAGCTTTAGAAGCATGCCGTTGTTTACTTGTTATTCAAAATCAGTCACTAGATGTCTTAATTATAGTTATAAATCACAGAACTAGCACTCATATTCGTCACACAGAGAGATGAATGTACATGGAGGCATTATAGTAACATTAAGGTAAATTATAAGGTGAAAATGCACTGCGCCAACACTTATCATGCTTATTGGTCCTGGGCAGGTTGAGTATATGTATTAATTATTCAGCTCAGATTCTCAGCTATTAGAATTACTGAACGCTTTTGACACTCAGACTGACATTAATGTTTGCCAGTTTAATGAAGAAGCACTTTCTGCCCCATGTCCATCCCTGCTGAGAGAGTTTTTCTGTTTAAATTAGAAAGCAAAGGGTCACATCACTGACCCAGGCCACGCTTTAGGATGATGGTCAAAGAGTTCATTTAAAAACCATCCTTTTTTCTCAAAGTCAGCGCTTTTGTCATTTGGTCACTGATTTCACTAAATTGCAGTCAAACTGTTATTAATGCAATCAGTACGAATTCACTCATTAAAGGTTTTGTTCGGTCTCACTTTCCAAGTTCTGAGCCAAAATACGCGCATTAAAGGTTTTATAAATGTATTTTATTAACCTTTTATTGCTTATGGCATTATTTCTCTAATGTTTCTTACATTTTGTATTCGTTTTGTTTCATTATGTTAAATATGTTTTGCACTGCATTAATGTCTGTTGAACAATCTGCAATTCAAGCAACAGTGATTCACTCATTTTATTTGCATTGTGGGACACACAGCAAGTTCATCTGAGGCTTCAGGGCAAATTGTTGTGCACCACCCACTATGAAACATAATGTAACAGTTAATGTGTACAATGTAATGGAGAATAAACCTACTGTGAATGTCAAAATGCATCTGATCATTAAGACAAAGATGTTATTAGTATTCAGTACTGAATTAAAACTCTCTTTAATGATGCTCTATAATAAAGGAGCCATATAATCGTCAATGACTATCAAATGAGTGGAAAATCTGATCTCTGTGTGAATAAGTTTATGGGTCTTTTACGCGTTATATAGGCTTTATCTACAAGTTAGACAAGGGTAAATCAGGTGTCTGCTTGGAGCTATTACAGGTTTGAAGAAAATAGCCCTTATATACACACTAAAAATTGTGTCACTCAAAAAATGAGCTAATGCAGCATTTCTGGATTTTTTTTTTTGTCACAAGCTAATTTCATTACATGTCGTCAGTGTTAAATGAATGTGTTTGTTTTGGGACTACATTAATAATTTTGGTTCTTTTGGGCAGGGGATTTCTAATTCCCACCTGGATGGGGAGAGTAAATGTTGAAAATAAGTGTTATTGTATTTGACTTTGAGCAAGATGAGAAAAGGGGGGCTTATTGGTGTTTAATGATCTGATATGCTGGGAAGAGTGTTGTGAGTTTTGGGGGTTTCCATTGTGATGAAAAATGAAGCATGTGATTAGCTTGAGCACATAAATAAAGATTGGTCAACATTCTGCTTTAGTTAAAGTTATTTAGTTAACTATCTTCTCTTCTTTGCATTCCATTTTGAAAAAGTGTGCTTAATTGTATTGAATGTGCACTTTTAGGAACAAGTTCAGATAATCCAGCCAATCAGCACAAGAGAAAGCCTATAAATATAAATAGGTCTCTCACTTCCATTCCTTGATAGTTTTCCAGCATTTGGCCCTGCCCTGAGTGCCCATCATGTCCCAAATTGAGCTCTTCCCATCTGACAATGAATCATTCGTCTCTGAGGAATCGCCGCCACAATCTGCTGGCCCAAGGAGCGAGTCTCCTTAACCTAAAACTGGCGTCAAGCCCCTTTTGTCATCGCGGTAACGGGTCCCCGCACGCCAAGACGCCAAGATCTACCCTCGCCCCCACTGACAAGACATCCGCCATCATCCTACGCGTCTTCTTCTACACCAGCCCATCCAGCAATCCCTGCCATAGAGAAATGGACAGAGACAAGCTCTGATCCAACTGTTGTGCACATTAAATAAAGCTCAACTATACAACCTATATGTTTTTCTGCAATCTGTTAAACAAAATGGAAGTAGTGACAGATTTTGTTTTCTTGGGCTCCAAGATCACTGCAGATAGTGACTGTTTAAAAGACGCTTGTTACTGGGAAGAAAAGCTATGACAAATCTAGATAACATATTAAAAAGCAGAGACATCAACTTGCCAACAAAGGTTCGTAAAAAAAGCTATGGTTTTCCCAGTAACGTATGGCTGTGAGAGCTGGATCATAAGGAAGGCTGAATTGATGCTTTCAAACTGTCGTGTTGGAGAAGACTCTTGAGGGTCCCTTGGACTGCAAGGAGATCAAACCAGTCAGTCCTAAAGGGAATCAACCCTGACTGTACATTGGAAGGACAGATACTGAATCTAAAGCTCAAATACTTCGGCCACCTAATGAGAAGAGAGGACTCATTAGAAAAGACCCTGATTGAAGGCAAAAGGAGAAGAGGAAGGCAAAGGATGAGATGGTTAGATAGTGTCATCGATGCAATGAACATGAAATTGGGCAGACTCAAGGAGATAGTGGAAGACAGGGAGGCCTGGCATGCTGTACTTCAGGAGGTCGCAAAGAGTTGGGTACTACTGGGCGACTGAACAACAAAAACTTCTCCAAAAGCCATCCAAACTTCCAACCGAGCAAGTATGGTCCATCGGGTCGATTTCTGGCTCAAAGCCGCCCTCCCTTGCGGGGAAACGGGCCATCCTCCAATGTCAGGCCACTGCAGCAGCTGCCGCAGCCAGCTCCCACTCTTCTCCCCCAGCCCCACACCACGTATCTGCTAATCGCCGCACTCTACAATCCCTGCCTTCTGCGATGCCTATCCTGCATCACTCACACATTACCTTTTCCTCCTGCTATTTCTAATCCTCTTCCCTATCCTTGGCTGTCGGCTACAGGGCTAGACCCTAGCGTGAAGCTGCCTCCGCAAGCAGTGCATGCCTCTATGTTATTTTTTCCTCCTTCAATTCACCCCTCTGTCTTTTTCCTTGTCCCTCCCCCTGCCGAAGGGGCCAACCTAAGCATGAGGCTGCTCTGCAAACAACTATAGCCCTGGTCTCCTTTCCTTCTATCTCTCTATCAGCCTCGATCTCCATACACTCTTTTCTCTGCAAAGCCGCTGTCTGTCCCACCAAACATTGTCACCTTGGAACCTCCACCTAATAAATGTCTAATAACATCAGAGCGCAAATAATTTTAAGTGCAGACATTGATTTATTCTCTCTATTATCTCTGCTCCCTCCCAGCAAGTCCAATCGCCAAATAGACACCCTCAGTCACCCTCAAAAACCCAGCCAAAATGTTGGCAGATTTTTGCATCGCTTTTGGACCAAAACATTTTGCTCAGTGTTTCACCACAGGCAACACAAGCTAAACGCAGCGTTTGCTTTGTCCTATGGTGGCAGCAATTTTTACAATTACCACAAGCTGTTTACAGCAAAGTGTGCCGGAATCAGTGTCCTAAATGGGGTGCTTTGGACACCATTATCCATAACAGGGTTTTCTTGGGCTGCCGAAACATTTCTTGCATGGTCTGCAGATTGTTCGATCTCTCCACTACTTCCTATCTGCAAATTAACCCACTAATCCCCTCATGCCTGGAACCAAATCAGGTCATATACACAAGTTACGTTCAGTGGCCCACGACTGCCAGTTCGAATCCTTCCACCAATTTCAACGCTAGGAGCAAAGTGGTTCATTTTTCATCAGGGAGAGAGGTCTGCAACAATTTCAATCATATTTATTTAGCTTTCTTTGGTTTTCTTTATTGCTCCAAACTCACTATCCCCTCCAGTTTCAACTCAAAAGTCCATCCTACAATTTCAAATTTACGTATTAGACGATGAAACAAAAATTAATTGAAACAGCGTATAGGCTACTAGCAAGATCTTGCTTTCCATCTGAACTCTTGTTTTGGGTTGGTGGCACGCAGATCATCTCTTCTTCTGCTCTTTTTCCTGTTGTGGCAGTTAGCAAACAGCCTTGCATTAGCGCGCACACCCCTTCTGGATGGGGGTCCAGGACGTGTGGATCTGTATGGGGGGTGTCTGACTGACCATTGGTTAAGTGTTTATTTTTCTGATTTGAGTATGGATTTACCAATATATTTGTGTTAAATTGCTTATGCCTGCCTTCGTTTTCTTTCAAGCATTTATACAATTTTTTTCCCTATTAATTAATGCTTTGTGAGTTACCTGAACTTTTAGTAACTACTGGTTTACTAAAGTTGCAAGCTAAGTTTGTTACAGCGTCACAGCTTGGGCTCCCCGTTTGGAGGCTGTACGGGGGCCAATTCACACCATCCCATGGGCTAGCCCCTGAGCTGAGCGAGCCCTCAGTCCCATACCAGTCTCAGTCTCACGCCCCTCATTGATGCATCCCTGTTTGATTGCTTGCTGGGCTTGCTCATCTGATGTTGTGAGCAGTATCGCAGACAGTACCGCCAGTTCCCGTCAGATGGCTGCATGAGCCCTCCCGGTCAAACAGCCAAACACTGTCCTGCGAACACCATTTCCACAGCCCCACAGTCTGGGAGGAGTTTGGGTTCAGGCCAAATTTTGAACTTGAGCCCTCCCTGAGGACAGCAAGCCAAATAGGCCTACTTTTTATCTGATTCTATATACTTGTCTATGTCCTGAATAGAAATTAATAAAATACCACTTAAGTGTGCTTAAAGAGAGTACACTTTCAAGACTGTTTTTAAACACACTGTAGTGCATTTTTAAAATGTGCACTCCTCCTGTGATCTCCTCTGCAATGCCTGGCGGTGGTGCTGGATATCCCTTGGTGGACGGCCCTCTGACTCCTGCGCCTCCTGGTGGACGGCGACGGCTCCTCCGGGTTTGAGTAGCCGGCAGCGAGGCGCCTGTTCCCTGCTCCTCCCCATCATGGCGGACGGCCGCAGGCTCCACCCTCAGGCAAAGGCGACTCCCATGCTCCCTCACGGATGGCAACCGCTCCTCCAGAACCCAGGTGGCGGCAGTGAGTTAGTTTCCACCAACCCAAGAGATCCCGCTCTTCTTCCATGTCGTGGTTGCGGCTGGTGTAACTTCATCTGCGGTTTCACTGAGGGGCACGTTTACCCACTCCTCAAACTCTGCCACTATCTTGCTTCTTTTTGTGGCCGGTTCAGCCACCCGTTCAGCTGGCTCGTTGCCTGTGGTAAAGCTGGCTATACGACGCCTGGCTTCTTGCTGGATATCCTCTCTGTCAGGGAGAGACAGCATGCGGAGCTGACAGAACTTTGGCCAAAAGAATATGGCAAGCTTATGTAGTGTCTGGATTTTGATTTTGCGGTTCAGCTATTCAAGATGCCGCTCACGAATGATGGCCTGATGAGGACTGTCTGACGCCACAGGTCTGCAGTGGCGCTATAGCCTCTCGTGCCACAAAACAACCAGGTTAAGTGTGGGGTACTGGTCACCCTCTAGTTCCCTCTGAGCCTGGTAAAATAGACGAAGAAATTCCAGCAGGAACTCCAAGACATCTGGAGATATTTCACAGATTTTTTGGCTTTCCCCGTGGCTTTCAAGTTTTTCTCAAAGCTCAGCATATACCTGCTTAATTAAATCCAAGGTAAGGAACACCGTGCTAAACCTGGTGTCTGACATTTGCCTGACAGTTGTTGATAACTGACTTATTATACCCATTTGCTTGACATATCTCACAAATGCCTTTGCTGCCAGCAAAGTCTGTGTGACCTCTGGTGCACTGTCTTGTAGTTCGGCAGAATCAAGCGAGTGTTTGAGAACTGTGTTATAAACATGGTCCTGACAATCCAGCCGATGATATGGCGCAAGTGCAGCAATTATGTTTGATCCCTGGTCAGTGACCCAGACGACTTTGTTCATAACACAAGCATCAAATCCAAGTACAGATACAAGCTGTCTCTGTATTTCTCTCCGTATGCTGTCACCGGTTTTCACTTCTTCAAGAAGGAACATCGCTGTTGTAAGAACTCTGCTTCGAAGAAAAAAATCAGGTGTGATGTAGTGGCAAGTGATTGTTAAGAAACTGATCTTGCGATAATCGTCGGTCCACATGTCGGTGGTCATCCCAACACTAATATCAGACACGATCTCCGATATTTCTTTGACCAGCACCTGTCTTTTGGAGGCCGGGGTTTCCTTACATCTCCGAGAGATGGTTGTGGGATCAGGTAACACACTGTCCACTGAGACGCGGCCTTATGTAGCCCCCACATTTATTAGGTCTTGTGCTAGGTTAATAAAACCTCTTCCAGCAACCGTATGAAACGATCTAATATCCCGACAGCAAAACTCCACACATTTTTCTGTTACATTAGATTTTACAGAAGCTGGTACTGACTTGGCTGTTGGAGATAAATAGTCCAAAAGAGATGACTGTCTGTGGTTACTAGCTGCTAGGCCTGCTTTTGGACAAGTGCATCCACGATCAGTGTGTCGCTGTAGAGAAGATGTACCTGTCTTTTTGCTGTCATACGCTAAGACAGCTTTGCAAGCTCTACACTGTACGTAACCACTGGGCTCTTTACTGGTTGAAACGACAAGATCATAATTCTTCCAGATTGCAGCTTTTCCTGCATCATTTGGAACTGTGATAAGTTTCCCCTTAGTAATTTTTTGCTTTATCGCACTCATGGTTTGCTTGCTGTCGTCTGCTGTCTGTGTTGTGACCGAAATAGCGTGCGAGAGCGGTAGCACATGCGCAAAACAGTTTTGTGATATAAAAGATATAATGATAAAATAAAAATTATATATATATATAGCCTGTCTGTGTCTGTGTGTGTGTGTGTGTGTGTGTGTGTGTGTGTGTGTGTGTGTGTGTGTGTGTGTGTGTGTGTGTGTGTGTGTGTGTGTGTGTGTGTGTGTATGCATGTATTAATCTGTGCATGTGCGTTCACTCTCTCGCGTGCTCCTTCGGTCACAACACAGCAAGCAGGCAAAGCACACAGCACGCAAACTACATGTATAGCCTATTTAGTTTTTCTTAGTTACAAAACCGAACCCGACCCGAACCTGAGGCTGTTCATTAAACATTAAACATTAACCTGAACCCGACCCAAAACCTGCACGTTTTTCGGGACCCGTTGGGCTCAGGTCGGGTAGCAGACCTCTATAAAGAGATCGTAAAACTAATCCATATGAATTGAGCGGTTTAGTCCAAATTTTCTAAAGAGACATGATCGCAGACATGATGAACAGATTCACATTTTTTCTTTTATTCACATATAAACATTCATCAACTCAATTGTGGTAAACGGAAGCTCAAGCATGTTCGCTTGACGTGCGAGAAACAATGAGGTTCATTTTTGTGTTATGCAGCATGTTTGAGCTTCCTCAAGGACCAGTGAGGTTCATTCTTATGTGACGCAGCACGATTGAGCTTCAGCAAGAACCAATGAGGTTCATTCTTGTGTTACGCAGAACGTTTGAGCTTCTGCAAGAACCACTGAGGTTCATTCTCATGTTACGCAGCACGTTTGAGCTTCTACAAGAACCAATGAGGTTCATTCTCGTGTTACGCAGCACGTTTGAGCTTCTACAAGAACCAATGAGGTTCATTCTCATGTTACGCAGCACGTTTGAGCTTCTACAAGAACCAATGAGGTTCATTCTCGTGTTACGCAGCACGTTTGAGCTTCTACAAGAACCAATGAGGTTCATTCTCATGTTACGCAGCACGTTTGAGCTTCTACAAGAACCAATGAGGTTCATTCTCGTGTTACGCAGCACGTTTGAGCTTCTACAAGAACCAATGAGGTTCATTCTCATGTTAAACAGCACGTTTGAGCTTCCACAAGAACCAATGAGGTTCATTCTCATGTTACGCAGCACGTTTGAGCTTCTACAAGAACCAGTGAGGTTCATTCTCGTGTTACGCAGCACGTTTGAGCTTCCACAAGAACCAGTGAGGTTCATTCTCATGTTACGCAGCACGCTTGAGCTTCCACAAGAACCAATGAGGTTCATTCTTGTGTTACACAGCATGATTGGGCTTCTGCAAGAGGTTTGTTTCCGTGCGTCAAGCAGGTTAGGTTGAGCTTCTGTTTATGTTCGCTGATCAATGTTTGCACCACTATCATTTTTTTTGTGTGTTTATTTTGTTATTGAGAGAAAAGCGCAGAGCAATTCCTCTAACCGTCACTCTCAGCAGCGTGGTCACCGTCTGGATGTTCATTTTTACTTCTAATCAAAAAACTAAAAAGAACTTCGCCTGAGTATATCGGGGCATTGAATCACATTCAGTTTCTTTGTACATTATGTGTGCATGAGTGTGAGCATGAGTTATAAGTTGCTGGTTGCAGTTCACTTAACGGCCACTGGTTTTGCTAATAACAAGGGTTTCTGAATTCTTCATTGGCTACAGCTCTTTTAATGTTAAGAAAAAACACTGTCTGCAATTTAATGGAATTTAACCAAAAATTTGTTTTGTTAAGTGTGTATGTGCCTTGTCAAGCAGTAGTACACAAAACAACTACAACTGTGTCCTCACTGGTTGTCCAACAATTGTCCAATCACACTATCGAGTGAAGGCCCTTGATGAAGGGCAGTGTCTACATGAGCAATCATGACAACCTCTATGAATATAAAGTAACTGATACAATCATTAAATTTAAGTTTTCAGATGAGCAGTAAACCCGCTGCTCCTCATTACATCAGTTTGCTCTTCCCTGAAGATAAAGCAATGGAGTTGTCAAGCTAAAATGAATTGGGCTGACATCTCACATTTATAAACAAGACATTTCATATGTTTCTTGCATTTTTTTTTTATCAAGGATTTCTCTAACTCATACATGTCATCTCATATATTTTTTTTACTTGTTCTCTACTTAAAGCAAAACCACATTTTGACATTTAAAGTGTCAAAGATATCTGTGTCAGTGAGGGACATGGGTTTAAAGTGTATGAAAACTACAATGTTGTTGATATATTAGTTCCTGGTGTTATTATTCCAATGTTCATTTGTAATTCAAACCATATTTCAGTGTAATAATCATTCTGAATGTAAGCTTTTGCACTAATTGTTATAAAGATTATCTAGTTGCACTCTGCTGCTCTCTAGTGGTTTCAATAGGCTACCAAGACTTGCTTAAAATTAATAATTTTCTCTTGGTGACAGGCATACTACTGTAGTGTGTGCTGAGTGTATCACTGAGTGTACTGAACAACCTAAGAGGCATTTACACCAGATCGAGCAGGGCTATTGCTTGAAAAACACACTGAACTTTGATGACCACTCAAATAACACACCATTCCCGCTGCTGTGATCTCTTAAAGCACAGTCATTGAGCTTTTCCGCCTATATTGGCATACAGGGAAATATATATATTAACATGTTGACTCCAAATGCATGGGCATTTTTCACAGTAAGTGGTGTCACATTTAATTTTTTTTATTTGAATTAAAAGTTTTATTATTATCAATTATGAATGTAAAATGGCCAGCAGACACTGTAATTTTTCATTTCACAGTTTTATAAAATACAATAATTACATATAAAATTAAAAAACACATGACAACTTGCCCAATATACACTACTGTTTAAAAGTTTGGGGTCAGTATTTTTCTTTCTTTCTTTTTCTTTCTTTTTTTTTTTTAAAGAAAGGTACAGATCAAATTAAGTGCGTTTTTGCTTAAAACAATTACAGTTATCTGCCAATGGGGTAAGAAAAATAATCTTGTTTCCGTTAAAATTAAGATTACTTTTCTTACCCCATTGGCATATAATTTTGCTTGTTTAAAGCAAAAACCTCACTTAATTTTGTTTTCCAGAAAACCAGACATAATATCTTATGCCATTTTACTTATCTAGTAAAAGCATCTTGATTTAAGAATTTTTACAAACCCGATTCCAAAAAAGTTGGGACACTGTACAAATTGTGAATAAAAACAGAATGCAATGATGTGGAAGTTTCAAATTTCAATATTTTATTCAGAATACAACATAGATGACATATCAAATGTTTAAACTGAGAAAATGTATCATTTTAAGGGAAAAATAAGTTGTTTAAATTTCATGGCATCAACACATATCAAAAAAGTTGGGACAAGGCCATGTTTACCACTGTGTGGCATCCCCTCTTCTTTTTATAACAGTGTGCAAACATCTGGGGACTGAGGAGACAAGTTGCTCAAGTTTAGGAATAGGAATGTTGTCCCATTCTTGTCTAATACAGGCTTCTAGTTGCTCAACTGTCTTAGGTCTTCTTTGTCGCATCTTCCTCTTTTTGATGCGCCAAATGTTTTCTATGGGTGAAAGATCTGGACTGCAAGCTGGCCATTTCAGTACCCGGATCCTTCTACGCAGCCATGATGTTGTAATTGATGCAGTATGTGGTCTGGCATTGTCATGTTGAAAAAATGCAAGGTCTTCCCTGAAAGAGACGACGTCTGGATGGGAGCATATGTTGTTCTAGAACTTGGATATACCTTTCAGCATTGATGGTGCCTTTCCAGATGTGTAAGCTGCCCATGCCACACGCACTCATGCAACCCCATACCATCAGAGATGCAGGCTTCTGAACTGAGCGCTAATAACAACTTGGGTTGTCCTTGTCCTCTTTAGTCCGGATGACATGGCTTCCCAGTTTTCCAAAAAGACCTTCAAATTTTGATTCGTCTGACCACAGAACAGTTTTCCACTTTGCCACAGTCCATTTTAAATGAGCCTTGGCCCAGAGAAAAGGCCTGCGCTTCTGGATCATGTTTAGATATGGCTTCTTTTTTGACCTATAGAGTTTTAGCCGGCAACGGCGAATGGCACGGTGGATTGTGTTCACCGACAATGTTTTCTGGAAGTATTCCTGAGCCCATGTTGTGATTTCCATTACAGTAGCATTCCTGTATGTGATGCAGTGCCGTCTAAGGGCCCGAAGATCACGGGCATCCAGTATGGTTTTCCGGCCTTGACCCTTACGCACAGAGATTGTTCCAGATTCTCTGAATCTTTGGATGATATTATGCACTGTAGATGATGATAACTTCAAACTCTTTGCAATTTTTCTCTGAGAAACGCCTTTCTGATATTGCTCCACTATTTTTCGCCGCAGCATTGGGGGAATTGGTGATCCTCTGCCCATCTTGACTTCTGAGAGACACTGCCACTCTGAGAGGCTCTTTTTATACCCAATCATGTTGCCAATTGACCTAATAAGTTGCAAATTGGTCCTCCAGCTGTTCCTTATATGTACATTTAACTTTTCCGGCCTCTTATTGCTACCTGTCCCAACTTTTTTGGAATGTGTAGCTCTCATGAAATCCAAAATGAGCCAATATTTGGCATGACATTTCAAAATGTCTCACTTTAAACATTTGATATGTTATCTATATTATATTGTGAATAAAATATAAATTTATGAGATTTGTAAATTATTGCATTCCTTTTTTATTCACAATTTGTACAGTGTCCCAACTTTTTTGGAATCGGGTTTGTAGATATTTTTATGGAAGCCCGTTTCCGCCACAATTGAGTAAAAAAAATATAATTCTTTAAGTCATAATAATGAGAAACTTTCTCGTAATAATGACTTAACATCTCATAATAATGAGAAACTTTCTCGTAATAATGAGACATTTTCTCGTAATTATGACTTTATCCACGCATGCGCAATTTGCACATGCGGGCAACAACTTCCAGCACATCAAGCGAGGCGGGCAGCAAGCATTATATGTGCTTTCTTATTAATTTATTTTTATTCTTTATTTTTTATTTTACTATCTGTGTACTTGTCTCTGTGTACTGAAGCTTCTTCTGTCACCAAAACAAATTCCTTGTGTGTGCAAACATAGCCTACTTGGCAATAAAGCTCCTTTTGATTCTGATATTGATTAAATAGGCTACTCTGGTTGAATTTGTCACGTGCACCATTTATTGAAACATACAATATCATTTTTACAGGAGTATAAGCTATATTTACTGTTGAATGAAAACTGCTGCCCGATCACAACCTCATATTTCTGTTGCAACTGTTCGGCAGCAGAACTCACTGTTTCCCTGTCGGTTACAACACCATCCAACCAACATATGTATGTATGTATGTATGTATGTATGTATATATGTGTGTGTGTGTGTGTGTGTGTGTGTGTCTGTCTCTGTGTCTGTCTGTCTGTCTGTCTGTCTCTCTGTGTCTCTCTCTCTGTCTGTCTGTCTGTCTGTGTCTGTGTCTGTGTGTGTGTGTGTGTGTGTGTGTGTGTGTGTGTGTGTGTGTGTGTGTGTGTGTGTGTCTGTCTCTGTGTCTGTCTGTCTGTCTGTCTGTCTCTCTGTGTCTCTCTCTCTGTCTGTCTGTCTGTCTGTGTCTGTGTCTGTGTGTGTGTGTGTGTGTGTGTGTGTGTGTGTGTGTGTGTGTGTGTGTGTGTGTGTGTGTGTGTGTGTGTGTGTGTGTGTGTGTGTGTGCGCCCATCAATAATCATGACATTGGCCAGAGGTTTGAAGTTGTTCAATGAATGTTGCCACCTCATGCACCTCTGTTCTGTTCTTTCTGCGCCAGAGCTTGTTCTTGCTTAAAATCTTCTCAAGAGCGCGTTTGCTCAGAGATAGGCTATTCAATGCCATTCAGATAATAAGATAATAAGGCAATAATTTAATCATTAGTAGCTAAAACGTCTCGGTTACGTATGTAACCCTCGTTCACTGAGGAGGGAACGGAGACGTAACGTCAGTGACTGACGAATGGGGGTTTCGCTTAGAAGCCTATCATCTTCGAGATCTAGAAAACGCCCAATGGCAGCGCCAATGCCATGGGCATGCGGAATTTGCATAGCGTAACTCCGCCCCACAGCGTGGGTATATAAGGAAGTACGCTGGCAACATCGCAATATGTTTACCTGCTGAGGAGCCAAGACTGAACTCCCGGCTGTTCCAGCGGTACAACGGAAGTGGCAGAGGGACGTTATGTCTCCGTTCCCTCCTCAGGGAACGAGGGTTACATACGTAACCGAGACGTTCCCTTTCGTTCAGTCACTCCGAGTAACGTCAGTGACTGACGAATGGGGGTCCCAATGTAATCACGCCACTCGGCTGTCATCCAGTGCCCTGCGTAAGCGTGAGCTCCCTGTCGTAAGCTAGTACGGACGAAGGACTCCCACTTAACACAGGAATACCAAGGTACACTGGGAAGCATATTCCAGGTGGAAGTATGCGCCAAATGCCTACCCGTAGGGAGGACTTAAGAACACATATGACCCGCTCAGGGCTACATATGGGAAACTCTGGGGTAACCAGCCGAAGGTGGAAGAATTTTACCCCCAGGGGTGGCAAGGGGCTTGCCAAGGGAAAGACACCTGCTCAGGGAGACTTACAGTGGGAATACACATGTGAGGGTCGCCCAACAGGGGAACAATGCACACGGTGGCACCTAGCCAACACGAGGGCCTGAGCGAGTGGGCAGACGTACTGGTGTCGGCATCAACAGTGCTGGAGGAACTCAGGGCTTCAGGGAAACTACCTGAGGAAAATATCGCACGTATCCAGTCCGTGGAGTGGAATGGCGAGCAAGCGAAGACACCTGAGCCTAGTCCATTACCGGCCACTAGTAGAGGCGAGTACAAGAGAGGACACTGGCTCCACTCGGAGATTATAGAATCTGGCGAATGTGTTGGGTGTCGCCCAGCCTGCAGCTCTGCAAATGTCTGTTAGCGAGGCGCCATGCGCTAGAGCCCAAGAGGAGGCCACACTCCGGGTGGAGTGAGCCCTGACCCCTAGGGGGCATGGGCGCCCCTGCGTTTGGTAAGCCAAAACAATGGCGTCCACTATCCAGTGGGACAACCTTTGCTTGGAGAGAGCCTTTCCCTTCAGCTTCCCACCATAACAGACAAAGAGCTGGTCTGAGGTCCTGAAACACTGCGTTCTGTCTACGTAAGCACGGAGGGCGCGTACTGGACAGAGCAGTGCCAAGGCTGGGTCTGCCTCCTCCAAAGGCAGCGCTTGCAGGTTCACCACCTGGTCCCTGAAGGGAGTGGTGGGAACCTTGGGCACATATCCAGGCCGGGGTCTCAGGATCACGTGAGAGTTGGCCGGCCCGAATTCCAGGCACGCTTCGTCAACCGAAAATGCCTGCAGGTCCCCTACCCTCTTGATGGAGGCCAAGGCGGTCAGGAGCGCTGTCTTCATAGACAGGAACTTAAGCTCGACTGACCGCAATGGCTCGAAGGGAGCCCTCTGCAGAGCTCTTAAGACTACTGCGAGGTCCCAAGAGGGTACGAGGGGAGAGCGAGGAGGATTCAGTCTCCTCGCTCCCCTCAGGAACCTGATGACCAGGTCGTGCTGACTTACCTTTTTCGTCTCCACAAGGTCGTGGTAGGCAGAAATAGCGGCCACATAAACCTTGAGGGTGGAAGGAGACAGCCTTCGTTCCAACCCTTCCTGGAGGAATGAGAGCACGGACCCGATCGGGCATTTCCAGGGGTCTTCTTGGCGAGAAGAACACCAGGTGACGAAGAGGTTCCACTTCAACGCATAGGCGTGTCGAGTAGACAAGGCCCTAGCGGAAGTGATGGTAGCCACCACCTGAGGTGGTAGGGTACTCAAACCTGCCGCGTCCCATCCAGGAGCCACACGTGGAGGTTCCAAAGATCGGGACGCGGGTGCCAAAGGGTGCCCCGTCTCTGGGAAAGGAGGTCCTTCCTCAGAGGAATCGACCAGGGAGGGGCTGTCGCAAGGAGTACAAGTTCGGAGAACCAGGTCCGGCCGGGCCAATACGGGGAGACCAAAAGGACCTGCTCCTTGTCCTCCCTGATCTTGCACAGAACCTGTGCAAGAAGGCTCACTGGGGGAAACGCATACTTGCGGAGGCCCCGCGGCCAGCTGTGCGCCAGAGCGTCCGTGCCGAGGGGGCCCTCGGTCAGGGAATAAAACAGGCGGCAATGGGAAGAGTCGTGGGAGGCAAACAGATCTACCTGTGCGTCGCCGAACTGTTCCCAAATCAGCTGAACCGTCTGGGGATGGAGTCTCCATTCTCCAGGAAGTGGCTGAAGCCGTGAGAGCTCGTCGGCTGCACGGTTCAGGACTCCCGGGATATGGATGGCACGAAGGGACCTCAGGTGCTTCTGACTCCATAAGACGAGATGGCGGCGAGTTGAGACATGCGGCGGGAACGCAGACCACCCTGGTGGTTGATGTACGCTACTGTGGCCGTGTTGTCTGACCGGACTAGCACGTGTTGACCCTTGAGCAGCGCTCGGAAGCGGTGCAGGGCGAACCGTACTGCCAGCAACTCGAGGCAATTGACATGCAGGAGGCGCTGGGGTCCTGTCCAGGAGCCCGCGGCAGCATGTCCATTGCACATGGCACCCCAGCCCGTGGTGGAGGCATCTGTTGACACAACAATATGCCTGGAAACTCGTTCTAAGGACACACCGGCCCGTAGAAAACTGAGGTTCGACCACGGGGTGAGGGTCTGCAGGCAGGCCCGAGTCACTGGGACCCGGAGCGTGCCCGACTGCCATGCCCATCTCGGGACTCGATCGCGAAGCCAGTGCTGAAGCGGTCTCATATGAAGCAAACCGAGCGGCGTTACCGCGGCTGCAGATGCCATATGCCCCAGGAGCCTCTGAAATAACTTCAGTGGAACCGCGGTCTTGCTCTCGATTTGACGAAGGCAAGTCAGCAGTGACTGCGCGCGCTCGCTCGTAAGCTGCGCACACATGGCGACCGAGTCAATTTCCATACCGAGAAAAGAGATCCTCTGCACTGGGCAGAGTTTGCTCTTCTCCCAGTTGACCCGAAGGCCCAGACGGGCTAGGTGCTGGAGCACCAGGTCTCTGTGTTCGCACACCTGCTCTCGAGAGTGGCTGAGGATCAGCCAGTCGTCGAGGTAGTTCAGGATGCGAACCCCGTGTTGCCTGAGTGGCACAAGGGCTGCCTCGACAATCTTCGTGAAGACGCGAGGGGACAGAGCTAGCCCGAATGGGAGGACCGCGTACTGGTATGCCCGCCCCTTCGAAAGCAAACCGTAGGAACGGTCTGTGTCGAGGAAGAATGGAGACATGGAAGTAGGCGTCCTTCAGGTCGATCGCTGCAAACCAATCTGCTGGACGAACGCATTCGAAAAGGCGTTTCGCTGTCAACATCCTGAACGGAAGCCTGTGAAGGGATCGGTTCAGGACGCGCAGGTCCAGGATCGGTCGTAACCCACCGGTTTTCTTGGGTACAATGAAGTAAGGGCTGTAGAAGCCGGACTCCATTTCGGCTGGAGGGACAGGCTCGATCGCACCCTTCGCCAGCAAGGTAGCAACCTCCGCACGCATGAGGGGGGCATTGTGCCCCACTATGGTGAATCGGACTCCCGGGAAACGAGGAGGAGCCTGAGCGAACTGAATCGCATAGCCGAGCCTGATGGTCTTCGCGACCCAGCGGGACAGTCCAGGGAGCTGAAGCCAGGCTCCCAGAAACTGCACCAGCGGGGTCATGCGAACCATAGACGTATCCCGGGTGGGGCAGCGAGGCGGCGTGACCGGCCCAGACGTGGGAGGCGTAGCGTCCCGGTGTGGGGGCATGGTCATCAGCCGCGTCCTGACAGAGGAGACCAGGGAAGGACGCGTGTTCCACTGGGGTCTGCTCTGAGAGGAGACTGGCGTCAGAGAGGGACGAGAGTGGCGTGGCCCGGGGGCGGGGCACACTGCCATCGGTCTCTGGTTGCTCAGGGATGGGTAAGTCAGTTCTTTCTTTAACCAAAAAAGGGTGCTGCTGACCCGGGGGCCAGCAGCGGAACAAAGGATTCTCCCCCGGCCCTCCACCGGGGGAAGGAGTGGTCCTGCTACCATCTCCTGGAAAGAACTGCCCATCCCTGAGCTGTCCGCGTCAGGAGCGCCGCTTAGCCTGGCGCTTGGCGGGCTGCGGGGCTGGAGCGGACTGGGGCGCCTTCCTACGGCGTCCTCCACGGCGCGGCCCAGGTGAAGGCTGCTGCTTGGGTGGCGCGGGAGGGGCGGGAGCCGCGGGAGGGCGCCCTCGGCGGCGAGCAGACTGAGGCAACTGTGCCGGCGGCTGGGTGGAAGCAGCAGCTGGCCGCCGGGGCAGTACGTGTTTGATGGCCTCAGTCTGCTTTTGGGCGGCTGAGAACTGTTGGGCGAAATTCTCAACCGCGCCGCCGAATAGCCCATCCTGGGATATGGGAGCGTCGAGGAGACGAGTCCGCTCGGCGTCCCGCATATCAGCCAGGTTGAGCCATAGGTGTCTCTCCTGGACCACTGCTGTGGACATCACCTGGCCCAGGGAGCGTGCGGTCACCTTCGTCGCCCGGAGGGCGAGGTCGGTGGCGGCACGCAGCTCATTTCTGAGCCCTGGGTCAGCTCTACCCTCGTGCATGTCGGGCCTGTTGAGCATCCGGGCCTGGTAGGCCTGAAGGATGGCCATGGCATGCAAAGAGGTGGCAGCCTGCCCCGCAGCTCTGTAGGATTTCGCCACCAAGGTTGATGTGAAACTACAGGCTTTGGAGGGGTGCTTAGGGTCGCCACACCACGTTGAAGCACTCTGCGGACACAGTTGCATCACAACAGAGCGTTCAACCGGGGGAACCCCAGTGTACCCTTTGGCCGCGGCCCCATCGAGGGCAGAGAAGGCGGAGGAGGCCGCCGATCGGTCACGGGAAGACAACGGGGACTTCCAGGACCGCGTGACCTCCTCATGCACCTCTGGGAAAAAAGGTATTGGGGGCGTGGTCTGACAGGTGTCAGAACGCGGCGCCCCCAAAAACCAATCGTCCAACCGCGAGCGTTCAGGACGGGGTGGAGGGTTCCACTCCAACCCGAGACTCGCGGCTGCCCGGGAAAGCATGGCTGTCAACTCCGGGTCAGACTCGGACAATGCTGGCACACCGGAAGGCGGCAGCACAGCCGAATCATCATCCTCGGAGGACTCCAGCCCACCTTGTGATGCGGCGATCGACATTCGCTCGTCCTCTGAGGCGCCAAATGACACACTCGGAACAGCAGGAGCCGGCTCCGGTGTCTCAGTCTGAGCGCACGGCGGGAACGGTGCGCTAGAGGGGGGTGTGGTCCGAGGCATGAGCGTCGGGGCTTTGTTCCACACCGTCACCCTCAGGTCACCCTGGCCACCAGCCAAAGTGCTGCCTCGCGTAGAGACCGCAGATTGGGGTGTGGCAGAGGGAACTCTCACTCTATTACGGAGCTCACTGAGTCTCGACCGCAGCACCGAGATGGGCATGTCCCCGCAGTGGGAACATGTCTCATCCACAAACGCTGCCTGAGCATGCTGAAAGCCCAAGCACATCAGGCAGTGATTGTGCCCATCAGAGGGCGGCAGATATCGACCGCACCCAGAAGCACACTGGCGAGACATCTTGAAAAAGACGTGCCAAGTGTGAGCTCTTTTAGGAGAAGAAGCTTCGCAGTGATGCCGAAGCGCCCAGGGACCGAATACCGGCTGAATGCAGACCACTGCACAGATCAGCAGGCAGGCAGTAAACGATCGCTGGAACACGCCGTCACACCAACACCAACTGGAAAGCTGTTCGTCTCGAAGAAGCTGACGATACTCAGAAGGCTTAAGGAGTGAAGAGATACTCTTGGCTCCGAAGCAGAAACATATTGCGATGTTGCCAGCGTACTTCCTTATATACCCACGCTGTGGGGCGGAGTTACGCTATGCAAATTCCGCATGCCCATGGCATTGGCGCTGCCATTGGGCGTTTTCTAGATCTCGAAGATGATAGGCTTCTAAGCGAAACCCCCATTCGTCAGTCACTGACGTTACTCGGAGTGACTGAACGAAAGGGAACCACAGTTAAAATACTCCTTAATGTGTTCACAATTCATCCTGTGTCGGGTCGCAGCAGATCAATGAGCAGCAAGTCATAATTTCGACTCAGTTATGTCATAATTTCGATTTAGTATGTCATAATTTCGATTTTGAAATTTTTCTTATGTGCCGGAAATGGGCTTCCATAGGAAATGGGCTTCCATACGGAGGCCCACTGTTTGCATGAATCAGCATCAGCAACACCGGCGCCTCACTAGATAGCATGGCGCAAGCGCACAGTTTCTCATTATTATGAGATGTTAAGTCATTATTATGAGATGTTAAGTCATTATTATGAGAAAGTTTCTCATTATTACGAGATGTTAAGTCATTATTACGAGAAAGTTTCTCATTATTACGAGATGTTAAGTCATTATTATGAGAAAGTTTCTCATTATTACGAGATGTTAAGTCATTATTATGAGAAAGTTTCTCATTATTACGAGATGTTAAGTCATTATTACAAGAACGTTTCTCATTATTACGAGATATTAAGTCATTATTATGAGAAAGTTTCTCATTATTACGAGATGTTAAGTCATTATTACGAGAAAGTTTCTAATTATTATGAGATGTTAAGTCATTATTATGAGAAAGTTTCTCATTATTACGAGATGTTAAGTCATTATTACGAGAAAGTTTCTCATTATTACGAGATGTTAAGTCATTATTATGAGAAAGTTTCTCATTATTATGAGATAAGTCATTATTACGAGATGTTAAGTCATTATTACGAGAAAGTTTCTCATTATTACGAGATGATAAGTCATTATTACGAGAAAGTTTCTCATTATTACGAGATGTTAAGTCATTATTACGAGAAAGTTTCTAATTATTATGAGATGTTAAGTCATTATTACGAGAAAGTTTCTCATTATTACGAGATGTTAAGTCATTATTACGAGAAAGTTTCTCATTATTACGAGATGTTAAGTCATTATTACGAGAAAGTTTCTCATTATTACGAGATGTTAAGTCATTATTACGAGAAAGTTTCTCATTATTACGAGATGTTAAGTCATTATTACGAGAAAGTTTCTCATTATTATGAGATGTTAAGTCATTATTACGAGAAAGTTTCTCATTATGAGATGTTAAGTCATTATTACGAGAAAGTTTCTCATTATTACGAGATGTTAAGTCATTATTATGAGAAAGTTTCTCATTATTACGAGATGTTAAGTCATTATTACGAGAAAGTTTCTCATTATTACGAGATGTTAAGTCATTATTATGAGAAAGTTTCTCATTATTACGAGATGTTAAGTCATTATTACGAGAAAGTTTCTCATTATTACGAGATGTTAAGTCATTATTACGAGAAAGTTTCTCATTATTACGAAATATTAAGTCATTATTACGAGAAAGTTTCTCATTATTACGAGATGTTAAGTCATTATTACGAGAAAGTTTCTCATTATTACGAGATGTTAAGTCATTATTACGAGAAAGTTTCTCATTATGAGACGTTAAGTCATTATTATGAGAAAGTTTCTCATTATTATGACTTAAAGAATTAGATTTTTTTACTCAATTGTGGCGGAAACAGGCTTCCATAATATTTAGACTGGAAACAAGACAAAAATACTAAGTAGCCTAAAAAAAGGTTTTTTTTTTTGTTGTTGTTTTTTGCAGTGTAATACTTTTCTTCAGCAAGAATGCATTAAATGTCATTTTGAGTGACAGTAAAGACATTTATAATGTTACAAAAGATTTCTATTTCAAATAAATGCTGTTCATTTGAACTTTCTATTCATCAAAGAATCCTGAATAAAATGTATCTTATCTTGCAAATCAGCTGTTAAAATGATTTCTGAAGGATCATGTGACTGTGACTGGAGTAATGATGATGAAAATTCAGCTTTGCATCACAGGAATAAATTACATTTTAAAATATATTCAAATGGAAACAATTATTATAAAATTTTAATAATATTTCACAATATTACTGTTTTTACAGTATTTTTGATCAAATAAATGCAGCCTTTTTGAGCATAAGAGACCTACAAAAATCGTACTACTTTAAATGATAGTGTAAATTAGACAACACCATTGTCTTGAGAATAAAGTGACATTTCATCATATGGGCAAGTTTGTCTTTTGCAATCAACCCCCTAACTGTCTTTTAAAACCGTAATCGTTAGTCACAGCATTGACATTTGACATCCATATCATCTTTTATTTATAATTATTATGAATAATCTCTTCAAGCATAAGCCCGGCCCATGAGTTTCAGCAACCACAGGGAGGATGAGACATGCCACACAGAAACAACACAGTTTTGCTTTCACACTCATTTACTAGGGAGGCATCAGTCAAGGCTCTTATCAGTGAGCTGTTTGTTTTGTGTTTAGATGTCATCTGTCAACTGAATTAATCATCTCTGCTAGTTCGTTTGCCAACTGTTGTTGGTTAAACACAACTTGGTTCAGGAAATCCCTTGAGAATTGAGCGACACATAACACAGAGTGTGGGCAGGACGGTGTCTGTCCCTGTCTCACTCTCAGTCTTGTGTATTACTCATCAGATAGGGTCAATGCGCTCTGGCTGCATCTCACGGGGGATTGTTGCGTTAAACCGTTGCTCTATTTGACGGAGCAGTAAATTCATCCCATCTTTTGCAATAGGGAATTTACAGAGGGGGATGTTCCAACCGGGATATTCAGAATAAGGGCAAAGGGTTGAACTATTAAGAAGATGCAAAACTTCCTGTTTCGTTGTTTTCTGAAGATAGACTTGGCCTTCCCTTGTGAAAAAGAAAATACTTTTAAAAAGTGTATTTATTATGGAAATAATACTTTAAAAGAATATACTTGAATGTAGTTCAGACAGGTTAGTTATAATCATATGAAAATGTATTATAAATTTATATCAAATGCAATTCGCTGAACTAGAGTGCTTTTTTGACCCGCTTAAGTAGGACTTAAGTACATCTGTATATGTAATTTAATAATTACTTCTATTGTCTTTGAAATATGGTTAAAGTCTGAATGAACTGACAAGCTTTTATCGTAAACTAAAATATACTTGAATGAATGTCACTTCCATGGATGTATGTACATTTATTTTTAATTACACGTGTAATGATGAAGCTGCAAATTAGCAAAATATATAAAATTTATATGCAATATCAAATAACACAATACAGTTAAAAGTATAACCATATATCTTACAGGTGCTTTATTATGTTAGTCAGCGCATCAAAATAGCTGTACTTATTGGCATACTCAATAATGATTCGGTTCCAAGAAACATATTTTATAGAAGAATTTAAACTGACAATTTATGGAAGCCATGGGATTGCTTGCAAAACCTTTATGAGCTTAGAATAAAAAATAAACTATAAAAATGATAACAAATGAAACAATTTTACAACTCCCTTTGACGGATACAATAACATATTTCACATTTCACTAATCAATGTCCAAACTATAAAATCACTTAGTAATTTAGATGATGCGTTCATCTAGGTCACTTAAGTTCCTTAATTAAAGGGACAGTCCCTATAGAGTAGACTGCGGTTAAGTGTCTTGATCAAGATCACAATGGTGAACATGACCTTTTAATTATTAGTCTTGATCTTTAACAGCTACACCACAACACCCCATCTAATCAAGAATGCATTAGGTTTTTTTTTTTTTTTTTTTTGCTACTACCAATGTTATTAATATTAAATGTTATTAAGTATTTACAAGGGTAACTGAGCTGGAATATATAATATGATATATATAACCTTCCCCCTCATGTTTATTATTGCACAACTGGAATATATATATATATACAGTTTTATGCACACGTTTGGGCACCCCTCTGAGGCTGCATGATAATTTGCTCTATCTTTTAACTCTTTCCCCAGCCAGCGTTTTTTTAAAAAGTTGCCAGCCAGAGCCAGAGCCAGTGCCAGCGTTTTTGATCATTTTCACAAAAATGTAATGGCCCAAAGACAGGGCCGTTGCTAGTGGGATGAAAGGTGGTTACAATTATAGGGTCCCCCAATGCCCAGGGGCCCCACTAAATCCAGTAGTTATGTTATATATTTCCCTATTCTTATGAATCATTATAGTATATATATTTGTATGCCTGATAGTTCAATGAAAACCACAAAAACATGCAATTTAGTTAAAGAAGTTTTCCAAATCTCCTCCCTCTCCCCTCCCTAAAAAATGGTTTAGTCCGATGGTTATCATATATATTTCAGCTCAGTCAGCGGCAAACAGCAGAGAGACCCAGAAAGTCCCACCCCAGCTAGTAATCAGAACCAATCACAGTTAAGGCTGCTCCGAGAACAGTAGTTGAAGTTAGAAGTAATGTTACAGTGGAAGTGAGACTGACTGAAAATGTCAGGAAAAAAATCTGGGTACCAGTAACGTCATGAAAAGGAAAGGGAGGCCAGGAAAATTGCTTAAGTCTATCAAAACGTTCTTTAACATTAACGTTGTTTTAGTGCACTGTAGGGAGTCAATGTGATGGGATGCCGTGCCCTGATCTTTTTGCTGGCCAATTTACTTTCGCGGGAATAGGACGGCGCCCGCGCACTTCGGTACTGTCAACATCTCTGTATACCTGCGCGGTGCGCACCGCATGAACGATTACAAAGTCCCTGTCTTTTTGCGCTATTATGTAGTTTGTTGGTTGCGCTATTATGTAGTTTGTTGGTTTGTATAACAGCAGAAAAATATGCGTGTCACAAGGATTACAGACTTGCCGGCTGCTAATGTGGTATATTTAACAATAGCCTACTGTCAAGAAAACGCGAATACAACTCACTGCTATTGATGGATACATTTATTAGCTTTATTTAATAAAATAGCACATTATCTTCATCAAAAATGAAGACAGTGAGAAACTTCAGTGGTTTTATTTTACATTTGACTGCATCCTTTTTCATTTCTGAATATTTATCTCAACTGTTGGACACAGTTGGACCCTGCCCGTAGAATACTTTGTTGTATGAGCATATCTGAGCATGCAATATATCAAAAGAAAGAGCAGACCCTCTGGTTTTAAACAACAACAACAAAAAAAACGTTTTATTCTAGCTTCATGCATTCTTTTTTTATCAACACTTGAATATGGGTTTCATAAAAAAAAGCAACATTTTGAACAAAAGGCTGAGAAAATCACGTTTTTGTCAAAGACTACATCCAGATCGGATTCAGAACGATGATCAAACACAGATGAAGTAGATCGAGTCCATCAACGTCTTATAGCTCACCCTGGGTCGACATTTCATTCAGTAACATTAGATAGTTTTGATTTATAGGCCTATGCGCTTTAATGTTGATGATCACGTTGTTTTATATATGCATCTGCTTACATACGATCGCTTGTTTTTTTTTGCGTCTTCTTCGCCTGTGTTTTGATCAGGAGATTCTGTACTCATTCAGAAGATGCGTAATAGCGCCCCCTAGCGTATAACAGTGAAAACACGGAAACCTGGAAAATTCTGTGTTTGGCGGGGAAGCGTTTTCTTACAAATAACAGAAAATTCTGTGTTTGGCGCTGAAAGAGTTAAAGAAAAGATCGTAGTGATATGCCATTCAGTTTTTTAGAGAAAGCTTGATAAAGTGATGTTTTTCAGACAAAAATTCTTAGTGTAGCAGTTTTGAGTTGTATGAAATAAAATCAAATGTGAAAAATAGGCTGTGCAAAAGTTTGGCCACCCTTTTAATTGTGTTGATTTGAATACCTGTAGTCACTTAATGCTGATTGATTGCTACACAAAATTTATGTAATTGGCTCAATGAATATTAGATTGAAAACACAGGTGCAACCAATCATGAAAAAGGATATTCAAGGTAGCTAATTGCTAGTTGTGCTTCTCTATGATTCTCTACTGGAAAGTAGCAACATGGGAACCTCAAAAGAACTCCCTAATGACTTGAAAACTAGGATAATTCATCAATATGAATTAGGAGAAGGATACAAAAAGTTATCACAAAGGTTTAAGGCTCCTGTCTCCACAGTCAGAAATATAGTTAGAAAATGGAGGGCCACAGGAACAGTCCTTGTGAAGGAAAGACGTGGCAGGCCAAAAAATATATCTGAAAGGCAAAGGCAAAGAATGGTTAGAATGGTCACAGACAAACCACAGACCACCTCCAAAGAGCTCCAAGGACATCTTGCTGCTGTCATTGTACATTGTTCC
This sequence comes from Coreius guichenoti, assembly GCA_039654105.1. Lineage (NCBI taxonomy): Eukaryota > Metazoa > Chordata > Actinopteri > Cypriniformes > Gobionidae > Coreius > Coreius guichenoti. The sequence continues at coordinate 27,131,827 of CM077175.1, read as the reverse complement.
ACAGTCCAGCGTACTTTGCACAAGGAACAGCTCAATGGAAGGGTGATGCGGAAAAAGCCTTTTCTGCGTATTGCCAACAAGCAGAGTCATTTGAGGTATAAGGCTCATCTGGACAAGCCAGAATTATTTTGGAATAATGTGCTGTGGACAGATGAAACTATTTGGTCACAACCAGAAGCATTTTGTGTGCCGGAAAAAGAACACAGCGTTCCAGGAGAAGAACCTGCTCCCTACTGTAAAATTTGGTGGAGGGTCCATCATGCTTTGGGGCTGTGTGGCAAGCGACGAATAGGAATCTCGCTAGCGAGAGCCAATCTACTTCGAGTGTAACTAAATGAGCCAATGGACATTGGCATGCAATGATTACACCAGCTGCTCATGCCACGCAGCACGGGTATAAATGAGGCACAGGTGCTTGCATCAAATCAGCTTTTCGCTTTGGAGCCGAGTGGTGGATGGTTAATCCTGAAATGATGATTGGTGGATGATTGGTGGATGATTCATGTTCCCACTGCGGGAACATAACCATCTCTGAGTTGCAGTCGAGACTCCATCTTGCAAGGGGTGGAGTCCCCGTGCCTCTGCCTAGATCTAACCCTCCACAGAGGGTTATTTCTGGCAGTAGCACGGGTGATTTGAGGGTGACGGTGAGTGCGCTTCCCCAGGGAACCAACCCCCGGGGAACCCGCACTTCACAGCCAGTAGAGCTGCCGTTGGAACGTGGTGGGCTGCCCACGAGGTGTGCACCACCAGTATCCTTCAGGGCTCCTCTTGACGATCAGATGTCCATTGCTGCATTGGAGGGAGAGTCAGACCTCTCTGGAGATGACATGTCGGCGCAGGGGCCTCCTCTGGGAGCGTCGGCTGTGCCCGATACGGATCCGGAGATGATGGCCATGCTTTCCCGGGCCACCGAGAGAGTCGGGCTCGTGTGGAACCCTCCACCGTGTCCCGAACCCTCGAGGTTGGACGATTGGTTTCTCGGGGTGGCCCGTGCTGGTTCTCAGCGCCCCCCTCCGGTTCCTTTCTTTCCGGAGGTGCACGAGGAGCTGACTAGGTCATGGACGGCACCTTTTACTGCCAGGAACCGACCTAGTGGCTCCTCCTCCCTGACCACCCTCGATGGCGGAGCTGCAAAGGGTTACACGCAGGTTCCTTTCCGGTAGAGAACTTCGCCTAGCAGTTCTCGGCCGCACAGAAGCAGACTGAGATGATCGGTCACATCCTGCCCTGGCGGTCAGCTGCTGCCTCCACCCCGCCGCCGGCAGTGCCTCAGCCTGCTCGTCGCCAAGGGCGGCCGCCTGCCTCCGCATCCGCTCCCGCGCCGCAGCAGCAGCTTCCACCCAAGCAGCGTCGAGGAGCTGGGCGCAAGCAGGACTGGGTGGAGAATCTTTTGTTCCGTTTTGTTTGTGTTCCGCCGCTGGGCTCATTGCCAAATTCACAATAAAAGAGCAGTTTCCTCTGGGTCTCCGGGTCCTCAGAGTGTTGTGGCCTGTCAAACGCCGGACCACACTCATACTCCCCCTTCACCAGCGGGCAGCAATAGATGGCTCGAGGACGCGGCCAGGCCTCCTTACGTACCCTCTGCCCACCCGTGGAATCAGGTAAGTGTTGCACAGCACACTCACACCCCGCTGCAGGCAGCCTCCACGAGACAGCCGCCCCAGCCCGTTACCTCGCTGCCCCACGGTGGGTACGCCGGTGGTCCCTTTGGTCCCGCTTGTACTGTCTCTGCGAGCCTGGCTAGAGCTCCCCAGTCTGTCTCGCTGGCTCGGCTATGCGATTCAGTTCGCCCGGCGTCCCCCCAGGTTCATGGGCGTCCGCTTCACTTCGGGGAATGCCGCAGATGCCAATGTCCTGCGTGCGGAGATTGCAGTCCTACTGGCGAAGGACGCGTTAGAGCCGGTCCCTCCAGCCAATGCGAAGACGGGGTTTTACAGCCCGTACTTCATTGTACCCAAGAAAACCGGTGGGTTACGGCCAATCTTGGACCTGCGAGTTCTGAATCGGAGCCTTCACAAGCTACCGTTCAAGATGCTCACACAGAAACGCATTTTCGAATGCATCCGTCCCCGAGATTGGTTTGCAGCGATCGACCTACAGGACGCATACTTTCATGTCTCGATTCTTCCTCGACACAGGCCGTTTCTGCGCTTTGCGTTCGATTCCTGTTTCGGACGAATCATGCCTAGAGTTTGGGCCGAGTGACACCCACGTGGTACTGAGACCCCGGCCTGGCTATGTGCCCAAGGTTCCTACCACTCCCTTCAGGAACCAGATAGTGAACCTGCAAGCGCTGCCCCCGGAGGAGGCAGACCCAGCCCTGGCTTTGCTCTGTCCCGTCCGTGCTCTGCGACTGTACATGGATAGAACACAAAGCTTCAGGACCTCAGATCAGCTCTTTATCTGTCACGGAGGCCAGCAGAAGGGAAAGGCTGTCTCCAAGCAGAGGATGGCCCACTGGATAGTGGATGCCATCGCCTTGGCTTACCAAGCACAAGGTGTGCCCTGTCCGCTCAGGGTGCGAGCACACTGTACTAGAAGTATTGCATCCTCCTGGGTGCTGGCACGTGGCGCCTCGCTGTCAGATATATACGTTCGCTAGATTTTATAGCCTACGTGTAGAGCCGGTTTCCTCCTGTGTTCTCACCTCAAACGGGTAGACTGAGAGGCCCAGGCTCTTGTCGGCTTGCTGCGCCCTGTACTGTGGCGCTTATTTTCTCCAGAAGCAAACTCTGTCGAGTCCTCCATCACCCTCGGTGCCGAACGTGGCGGAGCGTCTGGCATCAGACCCTTTTGCCGCTGAATCTTTGAGAACCGGTACTGGGCTGGGTATGCATGAGTGACCCTGCTGGGATCCCATATATTTTTCCACGGACGCTCCTAAACGGAAGTCTGTGTCTTTCCCTTGGGAGAGCCCCGCCCTTCAGTGGGGCTGGAGCCCCCTCTTGCTTGTGGGCTATGGCTCAGCAGTTGTACTCCACATAACTCCTTTGGGGTACGATGTGGGTTCCGCAGCGTTCCCTCCTACTAGAAGGCACGCTTTCCCAGTGTTATCCAATAAGTCAATGAGTGGGTCATGCGGAACAGCAGTGATGGACTTCTCTGTTTGAGCCCCGTCTCATTAGGTAAGAGATCTCAGGAGGCTCACACAGGGCACTGGAAGGGGGCGGAGGCCATCGCGCTTTGGTAGGGATTCCTATTCGTCGATCTCTGACGTGGCGTTGGAAGTGACCAACTGAATGGGAATGTCTCAGTTACGTATGTAACCCTCGTTCCCTGAAGGAGGGAACGGAGACGCCACGTCCCGTCACCATGTCCTCTGTGCCCCGCTGGGGTGCCAGTTCACCAACTCGGCTACTCAGCGAAAAACTGATTTAATGCAAGAACCTGTGCCTCATTTATACCCGCGCTGCGTGGCATGAGCAGCTGGTGCAATCATTGCATGCCAATGTCCATTGGCTCGTTTAGTTACACTCGAAGTAGATTGGCTCTCGCCAGCGAGATTCCTATTCGTTGGTCTCCGACGTGGCGTCTTTGTTCCCTCCTTCAGGGAACGAGGGTTACATATGTAACCGAGACGTTTCCTTGGTTGTTAATTAATTTATACACGTTCTGTTGATTACTCTTTCTGTATGTTTAAGACCTCCGTTCATTGTTCAGTGTTGTGTCAATTATGTGGTTTGCTTTTTCTCTTTATATATATATATATATATATATATTAGTGCTGTCAATGTTAACGCGTTAACGCATGCGATTAATTTAAAGTCCTTAACGTGTTCAAATAATTTAACGCAATTAATTATAGAAGAACGTGAAGCTGCGTCATTAACGTAATTTTCATCACGCAGTTAGATGATGTTAGAAGTCGGGAGTTTATCACAATCACACTGAGCATCTACAAGCACCTGTAACCCTGGTAGGAGGTAATTTCCATTCTAACTCTTTAACCCGATTCTGCTTCTCTGTTTGTGATCAGGCCATTTAAAGCCGTTAAACTCTGGGAAAGTTTTCAGTGATCCAGTAATCGAAATCATTCAAACAGTCCAAAACAGCGCTAATGTAAAGAAGGCCAGGCTGATTACATCAGACATATCAGAGAGAATAGAGACTCACATTGCATTTTTAGTGAATTGTTCGTTCCAGTGTGCTTTGCTTTAAAACACAAGCTCTGTCGTATTCTGCGATTGTTTCTGAAGAGCGCAATGTTGGTGACGTACCGGAGTCGTACAGTAAGCGCGTGAGTGTCTGATGCACAAACAACAAACCATGTATGTGCACGCTCTCGATCACTGATCGCACACTGCATTCACGTACACAGACACACAGTACAATCGCGTTGTTTCCACACACACTCAGGAAGGATAATGTTTGATTTGTCATGTGTACGTTGTTGTGATTAGTAATCGTAGGTTTATGCAGTCAAAGCGGTTGATTTAGGAGTTGTTTAGGCGTCTCCGTGTGGTCCTGTTCGGTATCGCAGCTTGACGTCTAAAATGAAAACAATCTCGTTGTTGTTGCTCTGTACACACACTATACACTGTGAATTCTGTAAAGTTTTTTTATGTAATGTTTTTTTCATGGGTGCTTAGATGTGTATAAATGTATTATATTATAGAATTATATTGACTCCTTATATTTGGTTATTTGGAGTCATTTTGGAGTCTCCAATGATCCTTGAAGCTTGCAGAAAATACAGTTTTATGAGAATCACCCTTCAATCTGATTGTTTACTTTGGATATAGCAAATTATGACAAAATTAATGTGTTTAATGAGATAAATGGCGTATGATTAATTTTCACGATAAATGCACGATTAATCGCGCACTTATTAATACAACAATAGTGCGATTAATCGCGATAAAAAAAATGAATCTATTGACAGCACTAATATATATATATATATATATATATATATATATATATATATATATATATATATATTGTGCAATAATAAACATGAGGGGCCTAAATTGTCCCTGCAACAGTCCCCTCCATGATGCTATGTGGATGCTAAGGTGATTTGGAGCATTATTAGAGGGTGAAAGAACCAAGTCTGAATGCTCATTTAAAAAAAAAAAATCTGCATGATTTGTGATATATATAGTCCTGTTTGAGATATGAGATATATTCATATATATATATATATATATATATATATATATATATACAAAGTTCTGTCATAAAACTCTAGATGACATAGGCTAATAGGTCCTTTAACTACCTGCTCGTAATCACATTGTCATCTTTAGGGCACAGCTGATTGGTTCCTGCTGTATCAGTAGTAGCCAATAAGCTTGCGTGCTCAACCTTCAAATTCTCGGGTAGCATTTGCCTTAGCAGAGCAGCGCCCTTTCAGAAACCCTCCACCTTCCCCAGCTCCACCTGTATAGATCTGCTACGGGTAATTCATGTGTGCTCTATTGTACAGCAGCAGCATGTCTTATTTGCTCACAGCAGCGTGTTGTGTATGTATTGGCAGTAGCAAGTCCCGTACTTGCTCTGCAGCAGCAGCAGCAGCGTAGCAGATCTGTTCCATCAAGACCAAACATATCAACATTGTCATACCCATTACCATGCCAAACACTCAGAGAGTTGTCATGACAGAAATATATATATATATGTGTGTGTGTGTGTGTGTGTGTCTGTGTGTGTGTTTGAGATATATTCATGTTTGTAGAATAAACTGTGCGGGATGAGTTCAAATACAAAAGCAATAGTCATAGTGAGTCTTGTCTTCACAAACAAAAGGTGAAGGTTCTACAGGAGTCGCATGGGTCGTCATTTCACATGACTACTTCTGACTGTGATTGTGAGCCATTTGTTTATGTATTACTGATTTATGTTTTGTGTAACCTCTCACAATTTATTGTCTAAGCAGTGCGTAGGCAAGCGAATGTCATGCCCAGTGCTGTCATCAAACTGACCTGACCTGCCCATTACATTACGGCTCATTAATAGTGGCTAAAATCAGAGGAATGTTTATATCATTATATTCACAATCCTTTTAAAATCCAATTCACCAAAATGTAGTTTCTTTGTACAGTATTTGTACAGTATTTATTAATCTTTGTTAACGTTAGTTCATAAAAATACAACTGTTCATTGTTAGTTCATGTTAACTAATGCAGTTAATGTTAACAAATGGAATCTTAAGTGTTACCGACTTTATATTGGATAAACCACATTATTACCTACGTAACTATAAGTAGTTATAGGCCTATTTGTATCTTCTTATTGCATATATTTTGATCAAACTGTGACCTTTACAAGGCAAAGCAATGTGTGCAGTGTTTTAGTTATTCTGTATTGTTTCTAAAGTAAGCCATCTATTGAATAAAGGCTTTTTAACTTTTTGAAGCAGAAGAAGTGTCTTGGATTGTCTTTTCTACAAATAAAAGAGCAGTTTCCTCAATCTCTGGGTCCCATAAGGTGTCGGTTGACAGTGAGCGACGCTACGCCACTCTTATCCCCCACTTCTATCGGCAGTAGGCAGGAGTTCACGGTTTGAGGACGCAGCGCCTTCTCACGCGTCTCCTGCCGTTCCCTCATGAGAACCGTGGAGCCAGGTAAGTGTTGCACCTCACACTATGCTCCACCTCGCTGCCCCACTGCAGGTATGTCTCTAGTCCCTTAGGTCCCGCTCACACGGTGTCTGAGAGCCTGGCTAGTGCTTCCCAGCCCGTCTCACTGGCTCACACAGACGATCAGACTCGGCTGTGAGATTCAGTTCACCCGGCATCCTCCCAGGTTCAGTGGCGTCTGGTTTACCTCAGTGGCAGACAAGGATACTCCTATCCTGCAAGCGGAGATTGCTGTCCTACTGGCGAAGGACGTGATAGAGCCGATCCCTCCAGCCAATATGAGGTCAGGGTTTTACAGCCCTTACTTCATTGTACCCAAGAAAGACAGTGGGTTATGGCCAACCTTGATTCTGCGTGTCTTGAATCTGGCCCTTCACAAGCCTCCGTTTAAGATGCTAATGCAGAGACACATTTTCGAGTGTGATCACCCCCAAGATTGGTTCTCAGCGATCAACCTGAAGGATGCGGTACTTTCATGTCTCGACCCTCCCTCGACACAGGCCGTTCCTACGTTTTGCGTTTCAGGGGTGGTTATATCAGTACAAGGTCCTCCTCCTTGGGCTGTCCCTGTCAACCCACGTCTTCATGAAGGTCGCGGAGGCTGCCCTTGCCCTTCTAAGGGAAGTGGGTGTTCGCATTCTCAACTATCTTGACAACTAGCTTATCCTGGCCCACATGCGAGATCAGTTGTGCAAACACAGGGTGCTCAGGCACCTTAGCCATCTGAGATGCAAAGGATCTCTTTTCTCGGTATGGAGTTGAAATCGATCAACATGACAGCGCGTCTCACGAGCGAGCGCGCTCAGTCAGTGCTGAACTGCTTAAATTCGTTCAAGGGCAGGACAGTCTTCTGGAACAGTCTTCCTAGCATTGTTCGGGAAGCAGACACACTCTGTCAGTTTAAATCTAGACTAAAAACACATCTCTTTACTATGGCATACACATAGAACATTATCAATTTCTATTATTCAAATCAGTTAAATGATTGTTTTAGGCTGCATTAACCAGGTCAGCCGGAACCGGGAACACTTCCCATAACACCTGTTGTACTCGTTACATCATAAGAAGAATTGCATCTACGCTAATGTTAGTCTCTCTGTTTATCCCGAGGTTTACTGCAGTCAGCCAGATCCGGGCCGTATCCAGATCAGATGGTGGACCTGCGCCTAGACATGACCAACGCATCCCTGAAATGTCTGCAGAGACCATGTCAATTCAACTCCACCCTGTAAATGCCGCATCGACACGACATCCTCATTAAACCCGTCTCCGGCGTGACGACTCCAATCTTTCGAATAATCTTACGAATATCTTTGATCTAATATGACTTCTGACCTCTAATGTTGCCAGAATCATAATCATACACTATTTGTTCGTCGGCCAGAGGAGAACTGGCACCCCGACTGAGCCTGATTTCTCCCAAGGTTTTTTTCTCCATTCTGGCCACTGAAGGAGTTTTGGTTCCTTGCCACTGTCGCCTTTGTCTTTTGGCTTGCTCAGTTGGGGACACTAAAATTTCAACTATATTACTGATCTGCCCGCATTGACACTATATGATAATTGAAATTAGCTGGATGACATCACCGTTTTCTCCAGAGTGGCTGTACAGCTGAATCAAATTCTGTTGCATTATTTTCCTGTTAACACTGTGAAGTTTCTTTGATACAATCGGCATTGTAAAAAGCGCTATATAAATAAAGGTGACTTGACTTGACAGCGGTTCTACTGAAACAAGGTTAAGGTGGTCTATGCTCCTGACGTATGTCGCAACTCGCCCGCCATCACCTCCTCTGGGGTGAGAAGCTACTGAGGTCGCTTTGCGCTATTCCTATTCCGGGCGAGCTCAATCGTGCATCCGACGTGCCCTTACGACAGCTCACGCTCCCGGGAGAATGGAGACTCCACCCCCAAGTGGTCCAGCTGATTTGGAGATGCTTCGGAGCCACACCGGTAGACCTGTTTGCCTCTCTGGATACGTCCCACTGCCAGTTGTTTTACTCCCTGAGTGAGGGGACCTTCGGCATGGATGCGCTGACACACAGCTGGCCCCGGGGCCTATGCAAGTATGTGTTTCCCCCCAGTGAGCCTACTCGCACAGACCCTGTTCAGGGTCAGAGAGGATGAGGAGCAGGTCTTAATGGTTGCGCCTTACTGGCCCACCCAGACCTGGTTCTCAGAACTGATGCTCCTCACGACAGCTCCTTCCTGGGGGATTCCCCTAAAGAAGGACCCGCCAGAGTCAAGGCCCAACATCCCCCTCTTCTGACCCCATTGCTGGCCCCAACTGGAGACAGGATCAGAAGGAGAGTGTCGATGCCCGTTCCCTACTTGGAGTTGGGGCTCAAGTAAGCAACCTCGAGAGGGGACCTAAGAGAAGTCATCTCAGCTAAGAGAAGAAGCCGAACCCTTAGAGTCCTCATCTTGGTTTCTTCTCTTCCTCTTCACTGAGGGGTGTTGGGGCACAAGAGGTTGTTTGAGTATTACTCCAACAGGGGTAAAAGTCCATTGGTTATTCTCTAAAAAGAGGGGGGGGGGGGGGGGCCTGCTTTAGTCTGGGAATAAAGGAGAATTTGCTTGATTAACACATGAGTCAAGCGGCGGTTGGGGTCGAGTTTACTCCCTCCTGTATGAATATTTTGCCCCTCAAGACATGGATAACAAATTTCCTGAAGTGGAAACATGAGCTCTCTCCAGCATTTAGCTTGGAGATTAAGAGATAATATTTGTCATGACTGTTCACTTATTGAATAAATCAAACTAGCGCAGTAGTATTGGCTCAGGTATTATTTTTTCCATGTATCCATGAAAATTCCATGAAATCAGTTGCTACATATTGCCCCACTTTTTCAGTCGATTATAGTGGTTGACCCACTTTTTATCTATAGAGTGTGTTTCCTCTGTTAATAAAGAGGAAGGCCTTTAAGGGATTTTGTTGTTAGCACTCCACACCACTGTCTGTCGAGCCCTTGTACACCTAGGTGATGCATCCATACGTCTCTGTAGTAGCAAAGCTAGACTGTTGTAGAGGAGTAGAGTTATTGTTTTAATCACTTCCTTATTTATCTCTCTGGAAGCTTGCACTTTGGAGATGATATGGTATGCTTTCCTTGTGTGGGCTATTGCAGGTGTAGAGTTCTAACGCTGTCGTGACCCACTCTTCTACCTGCTGCCCTTCCTAATGCACCTCACTTTTTTTAATCTCTTTTGTTATTACCATTCCCCCCCTCCAGTGCCGGAAGTGCAGAATTGTTAGCTATGTGCTCCCTCTGTGATCACATTGCAAATGGGCTAGACGGGACAGGAAGAGTGGGCAGTACTGCAGTAGTGTCCCACTTCCTCTTCTGTCATCATCTGCTTCTCTTTGAATCACATTCATATTGGAAATGGCATTTTGGCCATTTAGGGGATATTATCTGAAGCCTCCTCCTGGTTATGGAGGTTGCATTAATCTGTTCCCTATATGGATGGGCAGTACAGCAAGGAGAATGAGCATTCCGGCAGAGATTGAGCTGCGGGCATAACCACAGGCTATCTAGTTCTTGGTCATGGGTGTGCTGTATGGTAATGCTTTGGCTACAGCTTAGCTTATTGGGCAGTTCACAAGTATAGTGAGGCATTTGTTCAGTATGGCATAGTAGGTATTTCATTCCCATTGCGTCAAATCCATGATGCAGTGTAGAGTTCCACTTCGAAAGGGAATGTCTCAGGTTACGACTGTAACAATGGTTCCCTGAGAAGGGGAACGAGACACTGTGTCGCGTTGCCATATTTCCGGCATGCCTGTACATCTTCCTTCAGACAATTGAAGTTGATGACGTCCTCTCTAGGTGCCCTTATATACCCTTCCGGTGCACCTGTGAAGTCACCTGACCATGCTAGCCAATCAAGATCTCATAGCGTCAACTCCATGATGCAGTCTTGTTCCCCTTCTCAGGGAACCATGGGATGTGTTTTTTTTTTCTGACCTTTGTCTAATTGACAGGTTTTATTTTTTCTTATCTCTTGATTTTTATTGGCTAATAAATCAAATACACTGCTGAACAATAACCAATAATTTGTATTTTATATTATTTTCTCCTATATTTTCCTAATGACAATTTTATGATTGGTTAATGTACTACAAACACTTGTGCATTAAGTCATCATGGATTTTATACAATGTAAAAAAAAAATGTAATAACATGTATTTTTTAAATCCACTCTAACACTTGATTAGGCTTTTTTCACAGAATAAGGCAGAACATATATTTTATAGTTTCTATACTGTAATATTAATTAGCACTGAATTGTTCATATAATTAATTGCTATAAAAAATACCTGAAATGGCTTGAAAAACACAAGTAAACCATATATTGTCGCAAATGTGTTTTTATTGTCTTTTTTTCTATACGTTTCATCAGTCAAAAACGTTTCTGCTTTTTATACAGCTACAGTGATAAATATGCCTTTGTCCATATAAGGAATTTCCTGAAACGTGTTTAGCGCTCCGTAATGCTTATATTGCCTCATTTTGGATAAGAATAAAACATCAGGTCATGCATGGGCTATCTTGCCTCTTTGAATTTAAACCTATAATTATTCACGTTGGCCCATGAAAACTTCTAAGTGAACACACTTGGCTGAAAAAATGTGCGGGGGATGAATTTACATTTTATTAAGAGTGCCCCGCATCCCCACGTATTCTACGCCCATGATTGGAAGAATACATTTGAAGAAAATGAAGAAAAAAATTGCCTACATAGGTGATGTAATCTCTGGGAAAAGACAATCACGCAACAATGTGCCATGAATAAACCCATTTCCCCCTTTGCCCTTACTGGCCAGAGAGTCACATGTTAGGTTGCTGTCATAGAGACTGAAAAACATTTGTGAATATGCAACACTTTTTTTGTTCTTTCTTCTAATGAAAGCAGCTTGCTTAAACTTCTAGCTGTGTGTGGAAGCCAATCTCAGCATTTAAAGAAATATCAGTGCTCAACCGGCACAAGTTTTACAATGTTCCCAATTAAGCGTTTTGTATGAAAACATCCTGTGGTGAGGCCATTTTCATTTGTTGGCCTGTTATCTTTCCAGGTATCTCTGGGAGTGCTTGATTCTGCAGAAATCTGAGGAAGATTGATATACTCAATGCAGACCACCGTTCTATTCAAAGACCCCTGCTGTTCGTCACTGAAAACCTGTCAGATGATTTTGAATGCAAGTTACATTCTCTATTGCCATAAAATGGCATGCTGGGAATATGCTTTGGGTGGGAGATACACACCATTCAAAAAATACACATACATGTTTATTTTATATCAACTCCTATAGGCGTCCAAAAAAACATTAGAGAGCAAAATACGGTAACACTTTATAATTACTATAGTGTAATAAACGATTTACAAATCATTTGCAAAACTGTAGTTAATGTATTAATAGACTACACAAATAGTGAGTTCTTCATTCATTGTATACACTGTATTTAACAAAGTGTTATTGTTCAATTGGCTCATATATGAAGAGTTAAATAATGCTCTGTTAACAACATATTAACTGTAAATTCTCACTGAAGTTCTCACTTTAGATTAGGTCACAGAAAATGGAAAAATTACATTAATTAAGTGCTTTAACCGAACCTTTATTGGACATTATTTGCATTATTAAAATGTAATAATTGAGTTCATTAAAATGTTTACAAATACATTAAGCCTATCCCCAAAGCTAAACATAACCACTAAAAAAATTAATTAATTAATTTAGTCAATATTAATTACATATAATACTCATAAGATCACGTTAAAATACATCAGTAAGGATTAGGGGTAGGTTTAGGGGGAAGATGTTTTTTTTTTTTTTTTATTCCGGTGGGGACTTGAATGCACGACTGACTCATGGGGATTTGTGTCACCATGGGGACCTAAATTGAGGCCTCCTATGAGGAAACAAGCTTATAAATCATACAGAATTATTTTTTTTTTTAATGTAAAAATGAAGAAAGTTTTGTGTGATGGGTAGGTTTAGAGGTAGGGTTAGTGTAAGGGGACAGAATATACAGTTTGTACAGTATAAAAACCACATCTATGGAGAGTCCCCACAAAGATAGTGAACCAGAATACTGAATAATAATGAAATTAATGTCTAATAAAGGTTGGTTTAAAGCACTTAATTAAAGGGGTCATAACACACAGTTTCTGCCAATCTCATGTTAATCTTGAGTAGCCTATAGAGTAGTATTGCATCCTTCATATCTCCGAAGAGTCTTTAGTTTTATCATATTTATAAAAGACAGACACGCTGTACCGATTCTTTCTGAAAACAGCCGAACTCATGAAGGCGTCCGGTGGGCGGAGCTAAAGAGTCACTCACAAGCACACACACACTTATGACGCACACACACACACAATACATCATCGCTGGATCCCTGGATAACTTTCTATTCACTATACGTTCATGTTGTTTACATTATATGCACATATGCGCCGATTGCCAACAAAACACAGACATTTAATGCAGTTTCACTCACCACCTGTGGTTTCGACTCATGACTGGGAACAAACAAACACACTTGCACAACTCCGTTGCTGCTCCGGAAAAACAAACTGCATCCACTGTTTCCTTAACGCTGGGTTATTTGGTAAGCTGAACAAGGTTATCTTTCCCTCACAACCATAAACACACTTTTTTAGTGACATTGTTGATTTCGTGGTCTAAATGACAGCGCTGCCGATGGCTCCCGTAACCCGAACGAAGCACGCTGATAGGGAGAAGTGAGATCTATTTACTTTTAATAAATTGTTAACAAAGCATTATCTAAGTCTTTATACACTCACCTAAAAGATTATTAGGAACACCATACTAATACTGTGTTTGACCCCCTTTCGCCTTCAGAACTGCCTTAATTCTACGTGGCATTGATTCAACAAGGTGCTGAAAGCATTCTTTAGAAATGTTGGCCCATATTGATAGGATAGCATCTTGCAGTTGATGGAGATTTGTGGGATGCACATCCAGGGCACGAAGCTCCCGTTCCACCACATCCCAAAGATGCTCTATTGGGTTGAGATCTGGTGACTGTGGGGGCCATTTTAGTACAGTGAACTCATTGTCATGTTCAAGAAACCAATTTGAAATGATTCGAGCTTTGTGACATGGTGCATTATCCTGCTGGAAGTAGCCATCAGAGGACGGGTACATGGTGGTCATAAAGGGATGGACATGGTCAGAAACAATGCTCAGGTAGGCCGTGGCATTTAAACGATGCCCAATTGGCACTAAGGGACCTAAAGTGTGCCAAGAAAACATCCCCCACACCATTACACCACCACCACCAGCCTGCACAGTGGTAACAAGGCATGATGGATCCATGTTCTCATTCTGTTTACGCCAAATTCTGACTCTACCATCTGAATGTCTCAACAGAAATCGAGACTCATCAGACCAGGCAACATTTTTCCAGTCTTCAACTGTCCAATTTTGGTGAGCTCGTGCAAATTGTAGCCTCTTTTTCCTATTTGTAGTGGAGATGAGTGGTACCCGGTGGGGTCTTCTGCTGTTGTAGCCCGTCCGCTTCAAGGTTGTGCGTGTTGTGGCTTCACAAATGCTTTGCTGCATACCTCGGTTGTAACGAGTGGTTATTTCAGTCAAAGTTGCTCTTCTATCAGCTTGAATCAGTCGGCCCATTCTCCTCTGACCTCTAGCATCAACAAGGCATTTTCGCCCACAGGACTGCCGCATACTGGATGTTTTTCCCTTTTCACACCATTCTTTGTAAACTCTAGAAATGGTTGTGCGTGAAAATCCCAGTAACTGAGCAGATTGTGAAATACTCAGACCGGCCCGTCTGGCACCAACAACCATGCCACGCTCAAAATTGCTTAAATCACCTTTCTTTCCCATTCTGACATTCAGTTTGGAGTTCAGGAGATTGTCTTGACCAGGACCACACCCCTAAACGCATTGAAGCAACTGCCATGTGATTGGTTGATTAGATAATTGCATTAATGAGAAACTGAACAGGTGTTCCTAATAATCCTTTAGGTGAGTGTATGAGCTAATTAAACAATAATACTTTGTTAATTACAGTGACAATGAATGAAGAACTCACTATTTGTATATAGTCTATTAATGTATTAACTACAGTTTATAAAATTTTAATTAACCATTAACTAATAGTTTGCTAATTATTTGTAAGTACTTTATTATTATACTATAATTGTTATAAAGTGTTACCCAAAATACAATGAAAAAAGTGCCATTTTTAGCACAAGAATCTGTTCATACTAGCAAACACAATTTACTTTCATTGAAGTAACCTAATTTGCCAGGTTAATTTAGTCAGATTATCCAGCAGAGTTCCTGCTCTAATCTGATCTGTTACTGTTTCTCCAGTTACACAAATGGAGATTTCTTATTTTTAGCAACAAGACCCTTTGAACCTTCATATTTTAAAACCGCTTCTGGGAGACTTCTGGAAAGAAAGCTGAAGCTTGTTTAGGCCCACAGTTTCTGGGACATTTGCCAGTTTATGATGACTTGAAACTTCAAGACAGCTGTATTCCCATAAATCTGCAGTTCTTCCAGTTCTCCAGAATGTTGGGCAAATCCAATATTCTCTTGAAAAATAGCATAGGCAATCCCCACAGAAGTCCAGTCACATATGTCATTATCTACATACATCCTGTTCGTCATAATCTGTCATTAAATTCACAGGCTTTCTGTGGAGTTTTTAACGTAACTCATTCAAGAATTCTTATGGGTATTTTTTCTGAAGTCAGTTTGGAAATTTGTCAAAATAAAATATTGGGGGTGTCAACAAGTGACTGTCTTCATGAGCGAATCGAGTTATTCATTCAAACAATTTGTTCAGAAACATCATTCATGACTGAAACAAGTGACTATGAGTTAATTATTGAATCATTCACTCAGCTAATTCATTCAAAAGCACTGATTCTTTCAGGAATGCAACAGCACTGCTGCGTTGCTCTGAAATGCGTAACAGTTGGTTCTACTTTAACTAACTTTAATAATAATGAACGTAAACAACTTACAGAGCTCTAGTCCCAGACAGCACCATAGTGTCGTCCAGATCCGGCCCACATCTGGCACGCGTGGAATCCACATGTACCAGATGTTGCTGTCTAGGGTTGTACCACATGACTTGCATTCGGACGAATGCAATGATTGGACGAACATTTTTTGGTCCTGAGATATACACCGATCAGGCATAACATTATGAATAAACCCTGATTATCTCTTCATCACGGCACCTGTTAGTGGGTGAGATATATTAGCCAGCAAGTGAACATCTTGTCCTCAAAGTTGATGTGTTAGAAGCAGGAAAAATGGGCAAGCGTAAGGATTTGAGCGAGTTTGACAATGGCCAAATTGTGATGGCTAGACGACTCGGTCAGAGCATCTCCAATACTGCAGCTCTTTTGTGGGGTGTTCCCGGTCTGCAGTGGTCAGTATCTATCAAAAATGGTCCAAGGAAGGAACAGTGGTGAACCGGCGACAGGGTGATGGACAGCCAAGGCTCATTGATGCACGTGGGGAGCGAAGGCTGGGCCGTGTGGTCCGATCAACCAGACAAGCTACTGTAGCTCAGATTGCTCAAGAAGTTAATGCTGGTTCTGATAGAAAGGTGTCAGAATACACAGTGCATCGCAGTTTGTTGCGTATGGGGCTGCATAGCCACAGACCAGTCAGGGTGCCCATGCTGACCCCTGTCCACCGCCAAAAGCGCCAACAGTGGGCACGTGAGCATCAGAACTGGACCACGGAGCAATGGAAGAAAGTGACCTGGTCTGATGAGTCACGTTTTCTTTTACATCACGTGGATAGCCGGGTACATGTGCGTCAATTACCTGGGGTACACATGGCACGAGGATGCACTATGGGAAGAAGGCAAGCAGGCAGAGGCAGTGTGATGCTTTGGGAAATGTTCTGCTGGGAAACCTTGGGTCCTGCCATCATGTGGATGTTACTACACATACCACCTACCTAAGCATTGTTGCAGACCATGTACACCCTTTCATGGAAACAGTATTCCCTGTGGCTGTGGCCTCTTTCAGCAGGATAATGCGCCCTGCCACAAAGCAAAAATGGTTCAGGAATGGTTTGAGGAGCACAACAACGACTTTGAGGTGTTGACTTGGCCTCCAAATTCCCCAGATCTCAATCCAATCGAGTATCTGTGGGATGTGCTGAACAAACAAGTCTGATCCATGGAGGCCCCACCTCGCAACTTACAGGACTTAAAGGATCTGCTGCCAACATCTTGGTGCCAGATACCACAGCACACCTTCAGGGGTTTAGCGGAGTCCATGCCTCGACGGGTCAGGACCATTTTGGCAGCCAAAGGGGGACCAACACAATATTAGGTCATAATGTTATGCCTGATTGGTGTATGTACGTTTTAATATTTAGACCACTTCTATTATTGATTGCTATCAGGATGTGAAGAGAGTATCAACCAGTATAACAAAAAGGAAAAAAAAAATGCCTACCCTACCTTTAATCAATTGTATCATGTTTGATACAATTTAGATTTTCTGAGGAAAGGTCTGTTCATTTGACACTGCACTACATAGATTTGGCAACCATTTGTCAAACTCTGTTGTGAAAAGAAATGTCAGAAGATGTGGTTATTATATTTTCCCAAGGGAAATTCTGTTGAATGTGCCACCATGACAATGACAATGTGCCATCATGTGTTTATGGGGGTTTAATCATCTGTTTAGTCAACAAGTGCTTAAAACAATGACTAGTGTTTGTGTAAAGCACTAGGCCTACACATTATCTTCATATCAGACTTCACAACATACAGAAAGAACCAACGAATGCTCTCATTTTTAAAAAATATGCAGTCCAAAATTAATTTAAAACTTGCACAAACCACGACACTTTCTGTGTTCAGTCTGTTGAAAATAAAAGTCCTTGCTACAAAGGTACACATTTCTAAAGCATTATAGCTGACACATATCTGTCTGAAGTGTTTTCATGATTCTCACGTATAACAGAAGGCGGCAAGTTTGCTTTTGTATTGATAAAGTAATATTTAAAATGAAAGAGAAAATAGGTGCTTTATAAATATCTCTGGCCTATATTATTTCACTGATGAAATAGATTTTCCTGCCTTCATAGAGAACACTGTACTGACCTAACTGTCTATTATACAACACATGTTTATTATTAATATAGTGTCATTAAATTAGAAAATGGTTTGGTATTGCTTTCTTTATAGTTATCAGGGCCAGGCATATGAAGACATAATATGTTCCATAAAAATCATGATGACACAAGGATTCTTTATTCCATATTGATCTTCATGTGACCCAATTATAGTTGTGAAAAAGGAGCTCTTTAAACCCTTTTTACTCACAACTTGGCACCATTGGTTTGGCATCATGTCACATCCTTTTTAGCTCATATAACAGATATTTCATTCAAAATGAATAAGCTATTTGCAAAGTAACGTCATTATACAACCTGCAATCTAGAAATGGGCAAAACATAAAATCAATATGATGTGACCTTCACATCAGTATATGTTAGTTATGATTATATATTGTGCAGTTGAATTGTTCCCATAAGCTGAACGAGCCAACTTCCAGTGAGGAGCTGAGTTTAAATAGAAACACCATTGTGGTTCACAGCCCCTTGTTAATTATATCCATTGTTTAACCACAAGGGAAACCAAACTCCAAAGAAGTGCAGCTTTCCGGCAGAAGCAGCAATACTCTTAGTTGTGTGCATGATAGAGATCCAAATAATCAGATAAATAAGAACCTATCAAACTAAATACAAACTGTACCTTTTTGTAAACTGCCAAGAACACTTAAAAAAAGATGTTTCCAAAAAAAGTAAAACAAATAAAATAATAATAATTAAGTTAATTGTGGGATAAAGTGTAAAACAAGAAATACATGCACATTGTGAGAAATAAAGCTGCAATTATAAGAAACAAATACACAATTATGAGATACAAAGTTGCAACTATGAGTCATGATATGAGATATAAATCACACTGCAATAAATATTGTTTGTTTATATATTGATATTGTGAGAAACAAAGTTGCAATTATGAGAAATTAAAAAAAAATCATGGTTGTGAGGTACAACATGAGAAACAGTCAAAATTATGAAAAACAGTAACAATTATGACGAGTTAAAAATTATATGATCAATAAGTTATGACAACATATGTTTTTACATTGCTTTAACTCATTAAAATAAGATAAGCAGTTTTCAACTTTTGAACATTTTTTAAAGTCAGTTTAATATAATTTAAGTTGAAGTGACTTAAACATCCAAGTTGACTGTACTTAAAAATTTAAAACGTAACTTTAAAAAAATTAGGAAACCCGTTGCCTTAAAATTATTAAGTAAATAAACTTCATGCGTAATTTAAAAAATAAATTAAGTTACGTGGAATTGTCAAGTTCAAGTTCAAGCATGAAATGTATTACTTAATAAATTTAAGGCAACGTGTTTACTCACTTTTTTTTAATTAAGTCAACTGATCACTTTTTACAGTGAAGGCAGCAACTTACTACGGAGATACAGAGTTGCAATTATGCAATTATATTCTCTGAAGTGAATGGGCTTCCACAGGAAACTCATTTATGGTGACAGTTTAGGACTATTTGTATCATAATGACAATTCTAAATCTTGAATGACAACTTTAAAATGTTGTTTTTTTTACATTTAATTTCTTCCCACAATATCTTTTTCCATCATGACTTTGTGGGGCGTCTATTATTTTCTGCCTGGGCACTAGCAAAGAAAACATGTTTACATCCAGACTAAAGTGACAGTGGACAGATGGGGACGTGTCTCAATAAGACATGCCACAGCTGGCCTGAGACACACGCTGTAACACTTTGTCCCCAAAAACACTGACCTTTGATTAAGCATGTAAAAAGAGCACAACATATTTTTGTCCTCCAAATTAATGTAATAAAGTTCACAGTTGCTGGAATCAAATCTCGGCCACTGAGAAGTCAATACCAAAGCCAGTAAACAAAACATGTTATTGCTAATGGAGATGGTTACAGGTTGCCTTAATAAAATCTCAAATGAGATCTCATTGTTATTGTTTCAACAGCTATAAATAAAGAGAGAATTGAAACTTTTGCTTAGTGTCACCATGAAATCAAAACTGACATTTCTTATTTTTTATAGAATATTGCATATTGAGTTTTTATTGCATATTGAATATTGAGTTTGTTATAAATGATTTATCTGTGCACGTTTTAAAATTCATGTGCCTCTTGCAGTGACATCATCTCTTCTCTTCTCAGATGACGTTCGCTGGCGTGAGGGCGGGACAACCTGTCAATCACATGACATCACCATCCAATCAATTCCTGATTCTACATTTTTTCTTGTTCGAGAAGCCGTTTCACTTGGATATACGTCACAATACGGGAGAAAAGACTACGTTTCATGATGACTTCAAATCCACACAGGAAAAAGTGGTTACCTGCAATTGTTACAATACCTCGAAGATCTATTTCTGCTTTATCTAACACTTGAAAATAACATTTATGGCTTAACCTAAAGTAGTCAAGTTGATTTATTCACATTAGATAATATTTGATTTGAATAAAACCAGTTATTTTATACACCGATCAGGCATAACATTACGACCACCTTCCTAATATCGTGTTGGTCCCCCTTTTGCTGATAAAACAGCCCTGACCCATCGTGGCATGGACTCCACTAGACCCCTGAAGGTGTGCTGTGGTATCTGGCACCAAGATGTTAGCAGCAGATCCTTTAAGTCCTGTAAGTTGCGAGGTGGGGCCTTCATGGATCGGACTTGTTTGTTCAGCACATCCCACAGATGCTCGATTGGATTGAGATCTGGGGAATTTGGAGGCCAAGTCAACACCTCAAAGTCGTTGTTGTGCTCCTCAAACCATTCCTGAACCATTTTTGCTTTGTGGCAGGACGCATTATCCTGCTGAAAGAGGCCACAGCCACCAGGGAATACTGTTTCCATGAAAGGGTGTACATGGTCTGCAACAATGCTTAGGTAGGTGGTACGTGTCAAAGTAACATCCACATGGAAGGCAGGACCCAAGATTTCCCAGCAGAACATTGCCCAAAGCATCACACTGCCTCTGCCGGCTTGCCTTCTTCCCATAGTGCATCCTGATGCCATGTGTTCCCCAGGTAAGCGACGCACACACACCCGGCCAGCCACGTGCTTTTGTCGGTGGACAGGGGTCAGCATGGGCACCCTGACTGGTCTGCGGCTATGCAGCCCTATATGCAACAAACTACGATGTACTGTGTATTCTGACACCTTTCTATCAGAACCAGCATTAACTTCTTGAGCAATTTGAGCTACAATAGCTCGTCTGTTTGATCGGACCACACGGGCCAGCCTTCGCTCCACACGTGCATCAATGAGCCATGGCCACCCATGACCCTGTCGCCGGTTCACCACTGTTCCTTCCTTGGACCACTTTTGATAGATACTGACCACTGCAGACCGGGAACACCCCACAACAGCTGCAGTTTTGGAGATGCTCTCATCTAACCATCACAATTTGGCCCTTGTCAAACTCGCTCAAATCCTTAAGATTGCCCATTTTTCCTACTTCTAATCAACTTTGAGGACAAAATGTTCACTTGCTGCCTAATATATCCCACCCACTAACAGGTGCCGTGATGAAGAGATAATCAGTGTTATTCGCTTCACCTGTCATAATGTTATGCCTGATCAGTGTATATTACCACATAAAGCAAGTTTTCTGACTTTTTGTTATTGTTGTTGTTACAGTATATAAAAGAACAACCTCAGAGCTAAATTTTCCTCTGGGATAATACTCATTGCTTATCAAAAGAAATAAAGAAGCATATCCTCCCAGCAGGATAAATATTTGATGTACATGCAACTCAAAAGAGCATATAAAAAAAAAAAACATTTGGAACAGAAGAAATCATAATTAGCATATCAGCTGAACAGATTTCTCATTTCATTTTCTATTACCCTGACTTCTGCCGCATATTCCCCATCTGTATTTCCTGTTTTTACGGCAATGCTTTTAAGACCCTCTGCTCGAATGCCAGACGCATTCACACAGTCTGTGACATCAGCAGGGGTTGTAAGGCGCGTGGGTGGGCTTCCTCCTGTCTACACAGACATTTCTACTCCCCCCATCACTTCCTGTATGCAGAAAATGGCCCCATTTGCACGCATGTGGTTGAAATACATTTCCATGCCTATAGTTATTTAATAATGACTTTGTGTAGGCACCTAATATACATTTGCATCAATGCAAATTTTCTCTGTTATATAAGTTACAGTATTTAACCAACTGACATAATATGCAAAGTAATAAAAAAATATATATTGTGGTTTCACACAATGGCATCAACAATTCAAGGAGGGTTTGCTCACCCAAAAAGGAAAATTCTGTCATCGTTTACACACCCTCATGTGGAAAACAAAAGATATTTTGAAGAACTGTTTTTTTCCATACTATGAAAGTCAATGGGGTCCAAAACAACAATAGATTATTATCTTTAAATGTATGCAAAAAGCTCTGAAACGTCATTTTCTTATTTCGTTTTCCACAAAGAACTTCATAGAGGTTTGGAACGACATAAGAGTGAGTAAATGATGACAGGATTTTCCTTTTTGGGTGTATTATCCCATAAAAGTTTGAAATATGTCCAACTTGGCATTGCATCCAATTCCAGTGTTTTATGCAACAAATTGAGACTATTAAGCACATGGGAGGAAAAAGTGAATCTTTAAGGCACTGCTTTCTACTGGAAATGATTCACTGGAGACCAAAGGCTGCGTGAAGGGCAGAAACACCCTCCCTCCACAGCTTGCGTTTCATTGGCTGAGTCAAGTGATGTCACGGAGGGTGAAACTGCATAAATAGCCCAGCATTGCTGACATTTAGACAGAATCAAAAGTCTCAGGCAACATTAACTATTAGACAGCCACTTGTGGAGCATAGTAGGAAATCTTTGGATCTGCTAACATGTGCCGAGCACTAGAGCATCTGCCAATCACCTGTCTGGAAAGGTATGTTTCATATTTATATATATATTTTTAAAACAAAATGCTTACTGCCAGAATAGTGCGAAGAGCTCAAATGTCATTATTTTCTTTTAAACTAGACCTCATTTTGTTCCTTACAGGGCAAAGGAGCTCAAGACTCGGTTTGGAAATTTTCTGCAAAAGCAAGAGCTTAATATCATGGGCCACTCAAAAAAAACTAACAATCTAACACTGGAGGACAGACAAAAATGGAGCCAGTCTTTCCATGAACTCCTGCTGCACAAAGGTGAGTTTATATCAGTGGAAACAGTGCACTGAGAAAAAAATTCAACTAACTAGTTTTATTCAAATAAAAAAATATATATATTTAGCATCACTGAATCAATGGCTCTTTAAGGTATATACAATTGTAGGTTTAGTGTAGCAATATAAAAGCACATCATTCTCAGGCTGTAGGATGAAAGCTATCAGGGTCGTCTAATGTTTTCCTCATGTTTCTTTGCAGAGGGACTGTGTGCTTTCACGGCTTTTCTGTCATCTGAGTACAGCGAAGAAAATATTGCTTTCTATTTGGCCTGTGAGGACTACAGGAACACAAAGAGCTCCTCAAAGCTGTGCTCCAAGGCCAGGAAAATCTATGAGGAGTTCATCTGCTCTGACGCACCGAGAGAGGTAAATTTCCTAAGAGTATTAATAGCGGATATAGAATAGTAAAAGACTCACACTAAATAGAAATTGTTATGGAAAAAGTCTAATGGCAAATCATTTCTCCGCAGGTTAATCTTGATCACGAAACTAAAACCATCACTTTGAATAATATGGAACAACCCACCCTGTCCTGCTTCAACCTTGCCCAGAGTAAAATTTACACCCTCATGGAGAAAGACTGCTATCCTCGTTTCCTCAAGTCAACAGTCTACCAGGAACTCATCACACAACATTTGGGTTAAACTACCCATGGCCAAAAGACAGACTGAGTAATGCGTCCCAGATAAACAGGGCATTTGTGTGACGTGACGGTCGGTGAAAGATCTGAACCAGTTTCTTGAGGTTCAGGAGGACTGAACAGACTCAAAGCCAGACTAGAAGGCCTTGGGCATTAGAGAACATCCATTCTATGAATACAGCAGTGGAGCACACAGGAAGTTTGTAGCACTGGAGAATAACTGTGAAAGCAGGAATTTTTTGCACATTTATGTAAAACTATTTTTGTTTTTGTCTGTGTGTGTATTTTTGTATTGCCTATGAGTATTTATTGAAAAGTTATATTGAAAATAGTATTATTTATATTTGATGAACAATTGTGCGTTATTTATTGAACTTTGAGTGAAAAATTTGAATAAATTTTTTTACATGCAAACATTTGTCTTTAGCAGTTTATCTTTTTTGAATTATTAATTACTGAATTTAGATGTTTAAAATATATATAGTTATATAATATTGTTTTATTTTATTGGATTTTATTTAGTTTTGCTTTTGGATTTTATTATTTTATGTGCAGCTAAAAGTAAATTGATAGTTTTAATGTCATAATAAAATTTGTAAGAAGCATCCCTATTTTCTCTTCACACATCCAATGCACATAGGTTTTTTTCTTCTTTGCTTTTGGATTTTATTTTATTCTATTTAGCTTTTTGTATTTTATGTGCAGCTAAAAGGAAATGTCATAATGAAATACGCCAGACACATCCCCCCTCTGCACTTCCTCTTCCCACACATCCCACTCACATGGGTTAATGGAGGCTCTTAGTCACCTCCACCACACAATGCCTGGCACCTTTCTCAGTGAGCCTCGTAAAAAGACTTTAAATGTGCTCTATTCACATACAAATGCATAATTAACTGCTACCAACAGGATAATTCAGTTTTTCCAGAATATACAGTCAACCAGAGGTGCTTTTTCCAGGAAAGCTCTGGGGAGATGAGGCTGGTTTCCATGGCGACAGCGTGGTCCACTCATTTCACCCACTCCACGCCTCTGCAGGAGCCTGTTTACCTTCTGTTGTGATGGCACTGAGAGACAGCGATGCTTCAGCGGCCAACTCTGAGTCACCTGCTCTGCACCCCCTTCATGCTGCCCTTTAAAACTCTATGAAGACCACAGTAGATGCAATCATTTTCACGATTAAGATATGAATAAGGAAAACTGGTTCAATATTGCTTGTAGTAAAGACTATATTCTTAGAGTCTTGTGAAAATTTACACAGTGGTTCTTAACAAGGAAGCCTCAGCAAACTTCCAAACAGGGTGCAGAATGGCTTAAAATTATTGTAATTCATATATTAATAGAATAAAAAAGTAAAAAAAAAAAAAAAAAACTGAAATCATATTTCCTATGTGTGTAGCCCCTTCAGTTCGCACCACCCATCGCAGGGAGGCGGGCGCTCTAACAAGGAGGCTAAAGACAGAGCACCTCTTGAATTCAGGGGAGTGGGGTTTACATGCACAGCTCTCACTAGCCTATGTTTGTTACATTCACCCCCCTAAACCTCACTCCCATCCAGGTCACTGCACCACTGTAACCTGTCCAGTTCGCACCGCCTGCTCTAAGCGGGACGCGAACCCTGGCCCGTCCGCAAGAGAGAATCTTGGTTACGACTGTAACCATGGTTCCCTGAGTAGGGAATGAAACGCTGTGTTGGAAATGACGCTATGAGAACGTCATGTGTATAAAAACTCATTGGTGGAATGTCATTCCGTAGCATGTGATGTCGTAACCAGGAAGCTATAAAAGATACCTGGATCAAACATCGTCAGGCATGGAGGAAGTATGGCAAGATGACACAGTGTCTCGTTCCCTACTTAGGGAACCACGGGTACAGTCGTAACCAAGACGTTCCCTTTTAAGGGAACTTCTACGCTGCATCAGAGATGACGCTATGGGCTATTAGTCATGTTTAATTATGCCACACTGTTCTAGTGTGAATCATGGCGAGCACAGGCTAGGATATCAGCACTCGAGAACCTTGTGAGGAGACCAAATCTAGGCAATAGAACCTCACAAATATGTGCAGAGAGGACCATCCTGCCGCATCACACACTTCTTGAAGGGAAACCCCTGATAACAAGGCCTTGGAGGCCGCCATATGCCTAGTTGAGTGCGCTCTAATGGCCAGAGGTGAGGGAAGGCCATGCACCTTGTACACCAAAGCAATTGCCACTTGTTAATTCTTTGCATAGATGCTGGGGAACCCCACCTGGGTGAACCGAAGCATACCAACAGCTGGTCAGGTTCACGCCACTGGGCAGCTCCATGGACGAAACTATAGAGCGTGCCACATTAGTCCGCACCTTAGGCACATAACCCGGTTTAGGGTGAAGGAAGGCTTTGACCATGCCGGGGGCGAACTCTAAACATGAAGGGGCAACTGACAGAGCCTAAAGATCTCCTACTCTCTTTAGAGACGTGATAGCGAGCAGAAAGACTATCTTAAGAGTCAGGGACGTCTCTGACACGGACTCAATGGGCTCAAAGGGCGCCTTGGCCAAACCATCTAACACCACGGCCAGATCCCAAGCTGGCACCCTTGCATGAGTTCTAGGCCTCGTCCTCAAAGTGCCAATGGGTTTCTCCCCAAAGACACACCACCCAAAGCTGCAATGGCTGCTAAATCATCTTCAAAGTGGAGGGGATAACCCAGCTGAGAAACGATCCTACAGGAACTCCACCTGTTTCTTGAGAAGCAAACAGGTCCACTTCCTCCTGGCCAGACTTTTTCCAAATTAACTCGATCGTCTCGGGATGGAGTCTCCATTCCCCGGGCCTTAGCCCCTGACTTGACAGGATGTCTGCTCCCTGATTGAAGTGCCCAGGGATGTAGATTTCTCTCACGGAAAGTAACTTACTTGCCAGTCTGTAAAAAGGGTGCAACCTCAGACCCCCCTGATGATTTATATACAAGACTACCGATGTGTTGTCTGTACAGACAAGCACATGGCAGCCTCTGAGATCTGGGAGGAAGTACTTCAGTTCTAGGAATACAGCCATCATCTTCAGCCAATTTATGTGCCAAGAGAGATGATGGCCCCGCTACAGACCTTCAACATTAACATTCTGAACCTGTACATCCTCAGTGCACAGTTCAGTAGCTGTAGATCTAAGATTAGACGCAACATTTATTCCTGTGATGACAAAGCTGAATTTTCCACACCATTACTCCAGTCTTAAGTGTCACATGATCCTTCAGAAATCATTCTAATATGATGATTTGTTGCTCAAGAAACATTTATTATTATTATTATCAATGTTGAAAACAGTGTTTTCTGCTTAACAGTTTTGTGGAAACAATGATTCAAACATTAAAAAGAGAGAAATTTTTTTTTTCATCAAGGATGCATTAAATTGATCAAATGTGACGGTGAAGACATTTATAATGTTATTATGTTATAATGTTAGATTTCTATTTGATATATGATTTAATAAATAAATTTAATAAATGCTGTTCATTGAATCCTGGGTCTCTCTCTTACAGTAAGAGGACATTTCCTTCTTCTAAAGTTAACCGAGGATGTTGTGCACTTACTATTTTAGCCGTTTGATTATTGTAAGTGCTGATGAAATGAACAACAGTGTCAACAGACTGACTTATAGCAACTATTTGCAGTAAATACTGCTACGTTTAGTCACTACCGCTGTTTAGGGTGACATATCCTACACTCACCAACCCGTGTAAGTTATTCATAACTTAGTGCTATTCATGGATCATGGTGGTGAAGTCAGACTTGAGCATGCAGACACAATAGAGGAACTACTTATATGGAATAGACAGATTTCAGAGAAATGACCAGTGTTTTCCGCCTCTATTGTTTCACATGACTATGGATCATTTGTAGCCTCTATTCCCAAACACATTATGAGCTGACGATGAGGAAGTCCTCATAAATCTGTCGTCAGGAAGGTGGAATAAGCGGTGTTTAACTACTGTTTAATTTTAAACAGGCTGGTTAAATATAGGACAGAACACATGTTGGGTTAATTTTACCCAGCAAATTGGGTTGTTTATTTAACCCAGCATAATGGGTTGATTAATTTTTACTATAATACTAGCTTTTTTTTTTTTTTTTTACTTCATACAGAAATTTATGTTTACGGATTAACTTAAATCCTCTAAACCATTTTTAAATACGCCACACAACCACTGGTTTGCATGATAATTCCTTTTTTAAGATCATATTTTACAGTATAGCATATTTTATTTAGTTTTATATTGCATACATTTAAAGTGCCCCTATTATGGATTTTTGTACATTAATTACCTTTCATGTGGTGTGTAACATAGTGCTAAGTGAATGAAAACATCCTGCAAAGTTTTAAACCTGAAAGTGCACCATATATAAAGTTATTGTTTCTCAAAAGTAAGAGTCAACTCTGAGTCAATTAAACAAATTGAATTTTTTTAAACGAATCACAAGCCTTCCGCTGTGACATCAAGACGAAACATTAGCATATTGCCCGTCCACTTATTGCACGCGCATTGTGTTTCATATTGTGTAGGTCTCTGGCTAACCTGTTAACTGACGTTATTACTGTCTTACTGAAATACTACTGTAAATCAGCTGTGGGCTGCAGTATTACCTAAAACTGTGTCCATTAATGCAGATTGTCTGTCATTCTTACTACTTTGAGTAAAGATAAAGGATGGAACAAGATTTGTTTTGCAAACTTTAATGTTACATCAGTCATTCACGTTAGTGCTGGGCTAACGTATGCGCTGTTATTGATACAGTACAGTTCGCGCATGTGTACCGCAATAAATTAGAAACACACACACACACACACATGGGTTTGTTGATGGACGCACACTTGTTAATGCTGATGGTGAGGAATTACATTTGAAACATCTCATAATGTACCTCAAACTGAGTAGCATCACTGAGAAACGTCCTGCTCAAGGTTTCGGGTTTCATCCGATTCAGACTCGCACTGGGATTGATGTAAAATCGACGTCATCGTTACTGTCTTTACAGTGTGTACAATCGCTGAGCTTTAACAAGTCTCCGGACGGAGCTGTAGTTCAGTTATGGTAATGGGCGTTTAGCTTCCGAAATACGCGCTGTAAGCGGTAGACCAATCAGAACAGACTGGGCCATCTGACCAATCAGAGCAGAGTAGGCTCATGGAAAGGAGGGATTTAGGGATTCATCCATCGAGTCGTTTGAGAATCATTGAACATTGTGGTGATGTGCAATGTATATTATGAGAAAATGAAACTGTTTTTTGACCTTTGATGCATGTAAACCTGTTGTTGGAGACCTCCAAAACTAAATTAGGAAACTTTAAAATAGCATAATAGGCGCACTTTAAGCTCGTTTAACAAATATTAGAAGTAAAAATTAAACATTTAGAAGTAATTTAAGTGTAATCGACCAGTCTCTGTTATCCCATTTCCACCGTAAAGGCGCTGGACTTTAGACCGCCGCCCTGCGTTTCACTCGTAGCCGAAATATGCTGTGACTGGCTCCATAGCCTGTTCATAAACAAATAGTGAACAGCTCTGTGTTTATATTCTCTATCTTTTTTAATAAAATCATAACATTTTATGCAAGTCATCAGGCGTTTCCATCACGTGAAAAGACCGACGCGACTCTCGTTTAGGTGACTCACATCACGCCCCTGTATGTTGCTTTGCATAAAATTAAATGATATACAGAACAATAGGCTAACGAATGTATAGATTAAATAAAATGTACAAGACCAATTTGACGAAGCTGAGGCAACTGCAGGAACCTATGACGAGGCGGCTAAGCAGGTGGACCAATGGGGTTGCTACATGAAATCCCGCCTAAATAGACCGCCTAAATTTGTATAGCAAAGCTATAAAAGACCGTGTCTCGCCATAGGATTCAGGTTAAATCGACTGAAGCGATACCCTGAGCAAAGCACAAGCACAGCGCATTACACAATACTCGTTCCCTCTCTCAGGTAACCGAGGTTATGCAAGTAACCGAGTCGTTCCCTTTCGAGAGTACTATCGTATTGCGTAGCTACGCTAGGGGACCCAATGTAAAATGCTGTGCGTGCTTAAACCTAACTCCAACTATGGCCTGAGGTGAAACCCAAGGCACATAGCAGAAATAAGTAATAGTGAACCCCCAAGAGGCCAACCTTGGTGAGCCTCATATGAGGGTATGAGCGTGGAGGGGAAACGACCCGCGTCCATCAACTCTTGAAGGAAGGCGAGCACCTCTGCCACCTCACACGAATGTGGGTCCAGGTTCCGTGCTGTACACCAGCCTGAGAATACTGACCATTTCAGCGCATAAAGCCGCCTGGTTTCGGGGGCTCTAGCTTCAGAAACTGTATTCAACACCCTTTTAGGGAGGTTCCCGGGTATCCGTTGATGGGCCATACATGAAGGGCCCACAAGTCGGGACAGGGACGCAGGGTCGGCAGCGCCATCTCGTCGCACTCCGGGCAGCCGCCCTGGGAGAGTGCAATCTGGGCGTGTTCTCGTCCGAGACACGCCACGCAGATGATATGACGATCCCCGCCGAGAAGAGGGCCTCTGCACGAGGCGCAGGAAGGACGAGGCATTTGTATCAACGCTCGTCTGCTCTTTTAGAAAATGTGTGCGCTGAACGCACAAACACACAGATAAAAAGGATATGATAACGCCGGATGGCGCAGCTGAAACAGCAGAGGGCTGAAGGGGGAGTCCAGAGAAGGAATCTGGCGTCCTCAGGGCTGCAGAGTAGTTCCGCTGGATGCTTTTCGACGGCAGCTTCAAAGTTCCGGAGATCAGCAAAAGATAAATCCGCTGAAGGAGATTAAATCTGAATCCTATGGCGAGACACGGTCTTTTATAGCTTCGCTATGCAAATTTAGGTGGTCTATTTAGGCGGGATTTCATGTAGCAACCCCAATGGTCCACCCGCTTAGCCGCCTTGCCATAGGTTCCTGCAGTTGCCGCAGCACAGCCAATCAGCACGTGGGTACGCTCTGCTTGATCTGCTGTGCAGCTGCACTGCGTTTTACATAGATAAAATTATAGGGATAAAATTTTGCTTCATAATCTCGAGGAAAGGAGTTTCCCCTAGCGTAGCTACGCAATACGAGAGTACTCTCGAAAGGGAACTGCATTTAATCATTATTTTAACTAAATAAATAAAGTTATAGTGTGATAAGACGTTTATTATAATCATTATCGCTTATTAAATTATTTCATACATCTTTTTGGAAAATTACTATTTATTGGGTGGGCCACAATTCAAAGTGGGTGGGCCCAGGCCCACCCTGGCCCACCCGTAGCTTCACCACTGGCCTAACTCAACCCCTGGGTTGCTATGTCTGACCCAGCCCAGGATCTGGGTAGTCTCAGCCTCAGACGTCATGCCCACGGACCGTTGGCTGAACATCTGGTGCAAATGGCACACTTATCTGGAAAAACTTCAGGAGTTTCGAAGTCGTCATCTAATTGGTTAAATTCTACAGGATGTCCGCGAGATGATTAGGTTGCGTTCTTTAAGAAACAAATGCCGTGACGTCAAACTCCCTCGTGGAAGAAGAAAGCCATCGTGTTTACAACTGTGACAACGATCGCTTACCAGAATCAACTAAAGGCTGGATTTTCAAAAGTATGTGAGGTTCGCGGTTCCATTGTTACAGTAAACTTGCACAACGTTCTTGAATGAATAATTTATACATGCATGCCGGTCTGTTATTGCAGGGACATCGACTTTACATTTTCACTCCCCTAAACATGACGTGGAACAAAACTAACTGTGATTGGTTGCTTTACATGTCAGTCAAACGTCTCTTGGCTACGCAAGACTAGGATCTGGGTAACACAAAAACTACCCAAACACTGGGTTGTTACGTCTGACCCAGGAGCTGGGTAACACCAAAGCTACCCAAACTCTGAAAAAATAACCCCAAAAAAATGACCCAAAAGGCTGAACCCAGGGTTTGGGTAGAAAAAATAACCCAAGATTTTGTAGTGTAAACACCAACTAAGGTTATTATTTTTTATATATATAATATTTTATTCTAATATTAATATAAATAAAAAAAATGACAATGACAACAACAAAATATTTAAAATAAATATTTAAACAAATGTAAAAACAAAATTAATTCAAGCATAAAAATAGAGAAAAATAATTATACAAGGCTGTTTTAACACTGTAAAATGACTAAATCATGCTGGAAATATTTATTTGATTTTATTGCCTACTCATTTCTCATGGACAAGTAAAAAATCTACCAGTTTAAGCCTCTAATGCATGATGGGTATGTTAGCTTAAGTGAAAAAGCAACAATTATAACTGATTGGCTTCATTTAGCTGCACGTAGCATCATGTTATTATCAAGCTAACATTTTTTCTAAAGGAACATTCGCATTCATCCTTCCTATTGTACTCGCCTGTGTTCTCACTACATCTCTCTCTCTTCCTTCTTTCTTCAGCTTAGAAGGAGGCTGTTACGTTGATTTGAGGTCGAATTGACAAAAAATTAACTGTGGAACAACAAGCTTCACAGTCCCCTGAAGTAGGCTAATAAGATAAAACTCAATAGGTACAGTGTGTTCTGAGACAGAATCTCCTTATTTGTTTCTGTACCGTAAAAACAGTGTGTGTCAAGAAATGTACACATTTGCTGTGTTATTGCGTACACTTATTTATAGTCACATCACAATCAAGTTCAGGGGGATGACGCAAGTCTCTCAACACCTTGAGAGGTAGACCCATGAGCCAAAAGAACATAAAAAGAACATTAAGGTCATACTTGTCTCTATAATGGTGAAGGTTCTGACAGACTGGCAGACTAGGTGTTCGTCATGTTAAGCCACAGCCCACAGCCCATTAAAATGCTAACTGTATAGGGCAAAGACAGCAAAAAGACAGTGTAGGTTTAAAGCTATTTGCTAATGCTAATGTTAAATTAATTTTTTTATATACCCTAATCATTGTTAACAACATTTATTTACTTCAATGAGCCCATTGTTTCTGCCTTAAATTATTACATTGTTTATTAATACATTGTTAGCTAACTGTGTGATTTACTTTTCTAAAATCCATAACTTGGACACAGTCTCCTCTAATAACAAATCACTCTAAATTGTAATGTAGACGAATGCATTTTCAGTAAAGCTGCTTTGAAACGATAAATACTGTGAAAAGCGCTATACAAATAAATGTGAATTGAATTGAATTGAATATCCTAATGGTAATCCAAGCCATTAGAACTACAAAAATCTGCTTTGTACATTAAAAAAACTGAGGGCCACTTGAGTTCATCATACAGCTGAACCTGTCCATAAAACATGGCCAACATTCTTATTTAGAGATAGAGAGAAAACACAGCCATTTTACTAGTTGGCAATTTATGAAAACGTACAATTTTATTTGAAAATGTAAGATTTTTAGAAAATGCAAAGTATAAGGTCCACCCCTAAACCTAACTTTAGTGCAGTGTAAGCATCATAGCCTACAAAAATGAATGAGACTGTATGAATTCATATTATTTTATATAGTTGTATTGAATTATTGAATATAACTATTTCTTATGAAATTGTACAATTTGATTTGTACGAAAGATATGAAGTATGAAGGCCTACCCCAGCATCTGTTCTTAGAGCTCGGTCTGGGTTATCTCTGTCTATATGACAGCCTATAATAAATCCGGTAGCATAGATGAGGTAAAATAGACCATGTGTATGGGTAAATACACATACATTTCTATTTATTATAATTGATTATAATTTTGAGTAAAATAATCTGGATTATCAATTTAACCATTGCATGACGAAAATGTGACTATAAGTTTTCGAATAAAATTTGAATAAACAAAAACAAGGTTGACTAAATATGAAAAAAACTAAAAAGTACATTTACACAGGACTAAGACTAAGACTACATTAAAAATAGCTGACAATACTGACACTATTTTTGGACCGAATGCAATGAGTGGGCCTCATTCATGAAGCACGAGCAGAACGAATTTTTGTGTAAATCGTTCGTAAAGCCGTTCTGACGTAAATTTTCGGATTCACGAAAATGTTCGTATTTTCAAAATGTTAGTTGGTACTTAAGAAATTTACACCTGCTCCCTACCACGTGTAATGTGGCGTAAAACATTTGAATGTTTTGTGTTCTAATTTAGGCAAACTGATGACATTGCATTTTGATGCACTATGTACCGTAATAATATTTCACGAGTTGATTATTTTGCCCTGTCAGCGCTCGTCACTGTCACTTTTTACCCAGCCGTCCAATTACAGTGGAGGAGGGGCGGGACAAATACTACACCGACCAATCATCCTACTATTGCTGGTTACTGCATTTTTATATTCAGTAATATTCTTCAAAATGAGATACTAGTTACATATTACTGCCATGGATATTCTGTATCATAGCAACCAAAGTATCTCAGCTGGAAAAATTTTGAGCTTGCAAAGCGCTTTCAAGCGCCACCAGCTGGCAGTTTTCAGAAGAGCACCAGGCATTTTTAGCTGGCTAAAAATGCTTTGGTGGACACACGATAATTGAATATTTATTGCTAGGCATATGGCCAATTAGTCTCTTTAGCTTTTATTAACTCCAGTTATGCAGCAGCTCTTCTGCCACTCAGTCCCGGCTGAGGGGGCGTGTTCCGGCGGGAAAGTGACGTTGACGCATTCCCTCTATTTACGAATGTTTGGAATTCATTCATATACACACGTTTAACTACCGAATCCGTGGTATACGATGTGTTTGTGAATCCGGAGGAGAGTTTTCGTAAAGGTCCATTTTACGTGCAAATTTCTCCGAATTTGCTCGTTACGAAAGTTTCATGAATGGGACGAACATTTTATGGCCCTATGCATTTAGCTGAGAAATGTTGTCGTATACATTTAGACCTCTTAACTTAGTGATTGCAATCAGGATGTGAAGAGACTTTCAACCAGCATAACAACAACAACAACAACAAAATCTAGAACAAATCACCTACCCTGCCTTTAACTTGTGGATATTTTCAGCAAACAGTACATTCAGTTTAACAGCATTAAATAGGCAAATGTTAGGCGCGTTCACCTGTTTAACCACAAGATGTCAGCACTTCACAAGTATTTTCAAAGTCCAGTATTTCACAGCCTGACAGTGAAGGTTCATAAACCTTTTAGAAATCATGGACGCGAAATTATGAATGCTAGTACGCTGAAGGTTGGCTCATAAATATTAATGATCCCATGCAGACTTTGCCTGAAAACCCTTGGTAATGTTTGTCTCATGAATATTACTTAGGTCGCGCTAATGTTGCTTGATAACCTTCCAATGGCGATGCTGTCTGCTGAATATTAATAGACAAGCATTCTCTCCATAGTACGACCATAGACTGAGTGCGACCCAGAAATTCACGATAAGGGAGCATCTGCGCCAAAAGGGACAGGTGGGATATTTATCATCATGCTGGAAATCCAGACTTACTAACAGGCCGGCGTACGCTATTTGAACCTTCTGCTTGGCTATGAAACAAACACTTAGATCATATTTACTCTAAATGATGCTGAATCCCTCTCTGCCTTTGCCTTTGGACATTGTCAGGACTGCCGTCATCTTTCTGTGAGGAAATCCTTAATCCTTAAACCCTTAAGAGGCTTCAGCATGTTTTGAATAAATAAAGACATCGAACGATATCTCCTCTGCATAACACAATGCTGGAGAAGAGTAAATATAATTTGGTAGACGACTCAATGGATCAGAGGATTCCTGCTGATAATGAAGGACATTTCCAGCATGGGCTCACATTCGAGGTGAAGGTAAATATTAAGAATACAAAATGCACTTGTTTATTAAATGGCTCACAATTTATGTGTACTTATTACCAGGGTGACTTATGCAAGTACTGATTGTACTTAATTATCATGTTGAAGGATTGTAACAATTCATTGTGACTGTAATTATTATATAAATGTTACATGGACACTGTAATGTAAGGCTTTAATATTTTGTGGCTAACTGTACTTCACCTGTTGCACTAGCATGAATGCAATTAATTGACTTTTTCATACATTTATGCATACATTTATTTTATACATGAAATATACATTTCATCATATGTTACTTGTTTGAACCTTTTCTGCCACAGTTCATTGGGAGCCTGGATATTGTGCGTCCTAAAAGCAGGATTGAAATATTGGCCGCTATGAGACGGATACGGGTAAGGGTTCCTGAATTTGTCAGATGAAGGATAGGAAGATTGTCTTCATAAAGATACAGACAGTTGACCTTTTTGAAAGAATGGTGTGTAAATAGCATATCTTGTTCACAAATGACTGACTAACAAGCTTAAGAATGTTGATATTACTGGTAATTAACATACAGTAGGCTACATTTTCATTGTTATCATTAACTGAAAAATGTACATGTCAGAATGTCTGTCCCTCAATGTCACAAATGTATTTCAATTGTGACCTAGAAATAGTGCCAAACATTAAATATTTCTTCTTCATTCTGCATTATAACATGTATTTGTAACATTGCAAAGGGGTTTTCAAAGCTTTTAAGGGTACAGGTCACCCAAAAATGATTTTTTTTTTTTTGTCATTAAATACTCACCCTGATGTCGTTACAAACCTTCGTTCATCTTCGCAACACAAGTGAAGATCTTTTTGATGAAATCTGAGACCTACCACTTTGATGCTTCAAAAAGTTCATAAAGAGATCGTAAAACTAATCCATATGAATTGAGTGGTGTAATCCAAATTGCCTGAAGAGACACGATCCCTTTATATTATGAACACATTGAATTTAGGCTTTTATTCACATATAACGAATGACAGGAGAGTGAGTACTTACTGTAATGACAGAATTTTCATTTTTGGGTAAACTAACCCTTTAATAATTCAACAGTTTTCTCTGAAGAACTGAATATGATTTTTATGGACTGATGAATGAAACCATTTTATTGTGGTGGAAGGTGTTTATTCTGTTAATATGGAACCAGTGTATGTTTGTATGTGTCTTCTCTGCTCAGGGGACCAGTGTGGATGTATTTATGGCTATGAGATTGCACCAGTGTGCTGGCAGCAGCAGCACGGTTTACATTAATCAACTTTGATCCATAAAAGAGAATATGTTTGTGCAATGTTTAGACATGTTTGCACGATTTCTCTTCAGGGAACTTTTCCTGTATCAATTAACTGAGTCAGTACTCAGTAGTATTTCATAGCTCTCAATTTTTTTTTTCAGATATCACCCTCTGTTTCATGTATTTGAGGAGAACTGAGAGCAGCAGGACACACGCTCCTTAGAAATAAGCTTGCCTTGCTTTTGGTCCATGTTAGCATAATCAAAGCTTCGGATGAAAGAGAGTTCTTTTGACCCAGACACATTTTAGTATGCCTAGTGCATCTCCTTTAATCCCACGCCTGTGGATTTCCTGATTATTTCCTAGTCTTTGATTACTTATGCAGTTCTCCAATGACTGCAAGTCTTTCAAAAGCAATAGCATCTTCATTAGTGGTTTATATCTTGATATATCCCATCTTATCAGTGCAGGTTGCTCAAGTTTTCCTTACCTAGACACACTGAGAATCTATTAGATTTGAGATATACAGAGTATGTGTTATAATCCACAATTTTCATTCTTGTTTGTTCATATACAGTATACATTACGTGGTGACTTTATCAAAATGCTAATTCAAGTTTACTTGTTACAGAACCAGTTACTCTTAAGTGATTTGTCTTACTTAAAGACTTAGTAGTGATGAATTCATTTGTTTCATCTGGTCTTTATATATGTCTCTCACTGTTTACTGACCTATATGTAGGCTGTTATAAAAATGACACCTGTTATGTTCGGGTCAAAAATGACCCGTATAGACTTAAATATAACTTCAGAAAATGTATACCTCTCTCCTATTGATGTTGTACATGAAAACTGGTAGTGCTTACCTAGATGTTTTTACAATAGCCTTATATAATTATTTCACTTGGACATTTAATTATATGACTGTATCGTCAACTATATGTCAGTGGTGGTACAGAAGATACATGTACAGTATATAGTACAATGGGGCTAAAGGCGCACCGGGGTAAAAGACGCCTTTGATTTTATTTACCTCTAAACCACTAGATGGCACAAAAAATTGCCGCAGCATTTTCCAAACTATCCGCTTTTCAAGATGCACGTGGAAATTTGGCTGATCCTTGACGTGATTGTGGGCAGCAACGCTAACTTGATTCTGTGCTAATTTGATCTAATATTTGATGTTTTTTAAAATGTTGTTGATTTAAGTAGCTGATGAGAATTGCTAAAATTGACTTTATATTTTGAGAAAGGTCTTTTTAATGATTTTCAGTTTTGTTCAAGGTAATTAAAGCAACAGTTTTTCATTAACGGAAGAATATGTAAAAATATGGTATTTGGGGTAAAAAGCACCCCTGCTGTTGGGGCTAAAGGCACAATAATTAACATGATAATAAACAGCCGGCTGACTTTTCCATTTGTTGACATGGTTAGATTCAGATGGTGAATATCATATCATATTGGGTGTCCACCTTAGAGATAATCACCATATTTATAATGAAACAGTCATATTATTTTGCAGGTGCTGGCTGGCGTGGCAGACGAACAGACTGAAGATGGGGACCGAAGACAGACAGGTAATAGGTAGGTATCCAAGGTGAGTATTTGGTCTTTACTTTGGTCTTTACAAGTCTTTACTTGTGGATCAACATTGGTAAACAGTTCTTATGAAAAGACGATGTAGCAGTCCTAGTAGCGATGAGACCACACAATGAATGGGTGTTTGGTGCTTGCTTGTATAGGGAAACTGATGAGGTTGATGGCAAACAGGTGTGAAGATTGAGCTGAGTGTGCAGGTGATGGCCAGGGAGGATTATGGGAAATGTATGTAATGTGTTGTGATGACTGGTCTGGTGAATGAGGATGGTGACAGTACACGCCCCTCCCAGAAGGCTTGACCTCACGCCTAACAGAATCCATCCAGGGAGGGAGGGCGGACGCCCTGGTGCTGGACAGGATGGCCATTGGGGAGCAGGTGACCAGGGCGATGCCGGCAGGATGGGTAGCCTCCAGGGTGGCACTGGTGATACAGGGAGCCATGGAGGAGCCATGGAGGCGCCAGTAGCTCAAGGAGCCAGGAGGTACCTGCAGTGCAGGGAGCCATGGCGGTGCAGGTAGCTCAGGGGGCCATACAGATGAAGGAAGTTCAGAGGACCATGGCAGAGCAGATGACCAACACAGCTTGGCAGTCAGGGATGAAGATCCCCACGTTGGAGCAGATGACCACTGGGGCAGATCTGGAGGAACCGGAACACAGAGCACAGAGAGGTTAGCAATGGTCATAATGAGGTTGGCAAGGTGTTTCTGGTTAATCTCTGTGGTCATCTCAGGGCTGACAAGAAGTTTATAAATGACCTCTGTGGTCATGTCGAGGCAAACAGGCAGTGCAGGAGCAACCTCTGCGGTCATGTTGGGGGACACAGAAAACTTGGGTGCAACCTCCGTGGTCGTGTTATTGCAGGCAGGCAGGCAGTTCTGGAACAACCTCTACGGTCTTGTTGGTGCAGACAGATAACTTGGGGTCAACCTTCATGGCTTCAGGGCATACAGGAAATTCAAGGACCATCTCTGTGGTTGAATTAAGGCTGACAAGAAACTCGGAAACAACCTCTGTGGCCATGACAAATGAATGTAGTTTAGCCTCCATGGCTACATCAGGGCAAACAGGAAATTCGGGAACGACCTCCGTGGTCGCATCTAGACAGACAGAAGACTGGGAAATGACCTTCGTGGTCGCATTTGGAAAAACTGAAAACTCGGGAACGACCTCATGGTCGTCTCTGGGCAAACAGAAAATTCTGGGACAAATACCTCCACTTCGATACGAGTAGGAGTGCATTGCACTGGGCTGAGCTCTGGGACGAGAGCGGGCACTGGACTCTGGTCGGGATGGAGCCATCACTGGACTTTAGTCAGGGGCAGGAGCCCTCAGCGGACTATACTCTGGAACTGATTCTTGTCTGGGAGGAATTCTCTTACGGACTGGAGGTAAATTTAGAGTTATCTCATAAGTACGAGTGGGCTCTGATGCAGATTCAGGGATTAGAGTGGGCTCCAATGTAGATTCAGGGGTTAGAGTGGGCTCTGATGCAGACTCTGGGGCCAACTCTGGGGCCGACTCTGGGGCCCGGAACAGGCTCAATACAAAACTCTGAAACTGGAGCGGACTCATTACTGAATTCTAAGGCTAGAGCGGACTCATGACTGAACTCTGGGACGGGATTAAACTCAGGGACTGGAGCCATCTCTGCATTGTGCTCAGGGGCTGGAGCCATTACTAGACAATGGTCAGGGGCTGGAGCCAACACTGAGCTCTGTTCAGGGGCTGAAGCAGACACTGGGCTGTGGTCGGGTAGGACCTGCAGTGGACCGTTTTTTCTTCCTATGCCGCCTCCTTTGGGCAGAGGTGAAAAGGAGCACTGAGGTTTTAATAGTCTCCAGACTTAAGCCCAGACTCTGGAGCAGGCACATGGGTGGAAGCAGATTTTGGAACAGGAATAGACTTATAACTGAACTTCAGGGCTGGAACAGGCTTGTAACTGGACCCTGGGGCTGGTGCGGGCTTGTGACTGGAATTTGGGGCTGGAACAGGCTCGTAACAGAACACTGGGGCTGGAACAGGCTTGATGGATGGTGTTGACTCTGGAGAAGACTTCACTGGGACAGACTCAGAAAATCACAGGAATTACATTCTTTGAAACTTCACCTTCAGGAGCTAGCATGGGGAAATTATTCCTTGGAACAGATTTGGAGATAACACTTTTAGGAATAGATTTGGGAATTTTACTCACTGGAACGGATTAATGATTTTGTTTATTTGATATGGATTCTGGACCGGAATCTTCTGGACTGGAATCTTCAGCACTGTCCTGAAGGATATGAAAGGTGGGTCCACAAGCTTTGCCACCATGTCCGTGCTGTTTGAGATAGCCTTCCTTGCCTGAGGAAATACCGGAGTACTTGCTGTGATTTTAAAGGAAGCTGTTGAAACAAAGACAGGAGTGGCTTACGGTTTCTTCCACAGAGCAGACGGTAACCTCGCCAACAGTGAAGGACGAACCACTTAGCCACAGTGCATAATCAAGATAGCGCTCCAGAGAACAGGTGGTAGCTGACGTCGGCAGCTGTTGATAAAGATCATCGTCCAATCCACACCAGAAGATTGTCTTCAAGGTATCCCCAATCAAGAAATTCCTCAACATAATCTTCAAATGGACGGCCATCTTGAAAAAGAGAGAGGAGCAATTGTGCAGGGTCAAAGGATTGGATGTTCATGGTTGTTGTTGGTTATGGTCTGGTCTTCTGTCACGATAACAGAAGAGGATGACACGAAGGTAACATGAATGACTTTATTTACAAGCAGTTCAAAGCAGCTGAGGTTCCAATGGGTAAGTAAGTAATTCATAGATTATAACACTTAGCTGGATGAATAACAGTTCTATTGTTTTGCAGGTGCTGGCTGGCATGGCAGATGAACAGACTGAAGATGGGGACCGAAGACAGACAGGTAATAGGTAGGGGTGGGGGAAAAAATTGATACAGCATAGTATCGCAATATTTTGTGTGGGGATATTGTATTGATACAAGGATGGCAAGTATCGATATTTTCAGGAACTGAATTTCAGCTCGTATTGTGCAAAATTTTTACCGTAAGCTCTGCGCTTATAACGCGGGAAATAATAATAATACTAATTTGAAATATTTATTTCAGACTGTAATATCACAATCAGCGCATCACTCTCACTCACACACATGTGCGCAGTGAGATGTGTGTACAGGAAGCGTATTCTTGCACCGGTAACATCACTTGCCTATTGTGGCACCACCACCACCGTCGTTTTGATTTTTTTATAGTAGTAAAAATCATTTAGTTCAGTTAGAGAACAGACATTACAATTAAAGACTGAACGTGCAGCGTGAGTCGAACGAGAGTTGCAGCACAGACCAGCAGCAGGAGTCAGATTTCATTCATCACGAGAGTGAGGAGCTGAATGATAAGACGACGGTGGAAGATTTGGTTTCAACGCGAAATGTAAAAGCGCCTATTTAAGTGAGTTTGTCATTGTACTGTTTTGTTGTTGTGTTTTTCATTAAGAATAACAACGAACCCACCATTCAAGCAATTGCCGCCCCCGAATTGGCGCTAATTCTAAAGCGAAAGTAAAATGCGCACGGCCACATAACGCAATAATATCGTTTCAAGGCTTAAGTATCGCGATAATATCGTATCGTGGGGCCTCTGGCGATTCCCACTCCTAGTAATAGGTATCCAAGGTGAGTAGTTGGGTAAGTCCTTGCTTGTGGAACAACGTTGGTAAACATTTCTTATGAAAAGATGATGTAGCAGTCCTAGTAGCAATGAGACAATGAATG
The DNA here is from genome assembly GCA_039654105.1 of Coreius guichenoti. Lineage (NCBI taxonomy): Eukaryota > Metazoa > Chordata > Actinopteri > Cypriniformes > Gobionidae > Coreius > Coreius guichenoti. Next base: position 27,089,854 of record CM077175.1, on the reverse strand, counting down.
AGTGCTTTTGTTGCTTGCTTATATAGGGAAACTGATGAGGTTGATGGCAAACAGATGTGAAGATTGAGCTCAGTGTGCAGGTGATGGCCAGGGAGGATTATGTAGTGTGTTGTGATGACTGGTCTGGTGAATGAGGATGGTGACAATCATATAATAAAATATAATTTATTTTTTACTACTGTAAATCTACACTCACCTAAAGGATTATTAGGAACACCTGTTCAGTTTCTCATTAATGCAATTATCTAATCAACCAATCACATGGCAGTTGCTTCAATGCATTTAGGGGTGTGGTCCTGGTCAAGACAATCTCCTGAATTCCAAACTGAATGTCAGAATGGGAAAGAAAGGTGATTTAAGCAATTTTGAGCGTGGCATGGTTGTTGGTGCCAGACGGGCCGGTCTGAGTATTTCACAATCTGCTCAGTTACTGGGATTTTCACGCACAACCATTTCTAGAGTTTACAAAGAATGGTGTGAAAAGGGAAAAACATCCAGTATGCGGCAGTCCTGTGGGCGAAAATGCTTTGTTGATGCTAGAGGTCAGAGGAGAATGGGCCGACTGATTCAAGCTGATAGAAGAGCAACTTTGACTGAAATAACCACTCGTTACAACCGAGGTATGCAGCAAAGCATTTGTGAAGCCACAACACGCACAACCTTGAGGCGGATGGGCTACAACAGCAGAAGACCCCACCGGGTACCACTCATCTCCACTACAAAAGAGGCTACAATTTGCACAAGCTCACCAAAATTGGACAGTTGAAGACTGGAAAAATGTTGCCTGGTCTGATGAGTCTCGATTTCTGTTGAGACATTCAGATGGTAGAGTCAGAATTTGGCGTAAACAGAATGAGAACATGGATCCATCATGCCTTGTTACCACTGTGCAGGCTGGTGGTGGTGGTGGGGATGTTTTCTTGGCACACTTTAGGCCCCTTAGTGCCAATTGGGCATCGTTTAAATGCCACGGCCTACCTGAGCATTGTTTCTGACCATGTCCATCCCTTTATGACCACCATGTACCCATCCTCTGATGGCTACTTCCAGCAGGATAATGCACCATGTCACAAAGCTCGAATCATTTCAAATTGGTTTCTTGAACATGACAATGAGTTCACTGTACTAAAATGGCCCCCACAGTCACCAGATCTCAACCCAATAGAGCATCTTTGGGATGTGGCGGAACGGGAGCTTCGTGCCCTGGATGTGCATCCCACAAATCTCCATCAACTGCAAGATGCTATCCTATCAATATGGGCCAACATTTCTAAAGAATGCTTTCAGCACCTTGTTGAATCAATGCCACGTAGAATTAAGGCAGTTCTGAAGGCGAAAGGGGGTCAAACACAGTATTAGTATGGTGTTCCTAATAATCCTTTAGGTGAGTGTATATTAAATTATTAATTATGGGATCTCCTTCAGTGCTTTCAGAATCTTTACTTTTTAAAATAATTTTGTTTCTGTATTTTTTCTTTTTTCTAATATATTTTTATATGAACATATTTTAATGACAGTATATTTATTGAACAAAAATGAATTATTTAATTTCTCAAAATAAACAGAAAATAGTACAAACTTTGCTAAAGTGATTTATTTGAACAAGTATTAACTTAGACATTTTTCAAAACATATTATTTTAGCTAAATTATTTGTATCAATACTGTGTGCCTTTTGCCCTATGCTGGTGAGCCTTTTACCCTGTGTGTGGGGTAAAAGGCCCACCTTGCCACCTCATACATTTATAAGATTTTTAAACAAAATAAACCACTTTTATGATTTATTTTCACACAAAATCTGTGGCTCCATCAATGTTCAATACAAACGTATATATTTTTTCTGCAATCGTACACTATGGGAGTAGTGAAAAGCAAATTTTTCTTAAGGTGTGCCTTTAGCCTCGTTGTACCCTACATACAAAAAAACATGTTTTTAGTTCTCAACCAGGTCAAAAATTACACAAACATAACAGGGTGTGAGCATGATAAAGTTTATATCATGATTCCTGTTTCAATTAATTCAGTTTGTCATTATTTTTTGTATCATTTTCAGTATGAGTTTAAAATTAAGAACATAAAGAAGAAGAAAGTCAGTCTTATTGTGTCAGTGGATGGTGTCAAGGTAGTTTTGCGGAAAAAGAAAAAGGTGAGCTCTTTCAGTGTTTCTTTCTCATAATTTCATTATAAATATTAATTCTGATCTTGTGTATGTTGTACAATTAATTATGTATATACAAACAATTATGATAAATTATGAATATATTTCTTGACTAAAAATGTGCTAAATATTTGTGTTAGAAATATGACTATAGCTGGGATGAAAGCCAAATGACACTGGCCCAAGACCCCATTTTCAGGTAATTTTACCACATTTTATTTCCATTGAGAGTTGATTACTCATTTTGCTCATCATGACTGGAGTGACATGGCCTGTGGGGGTTTGATGACCTTTATCATTGTGCATGCACACGTCACATCAAAATCATTTGGCTCCGTGAGCTGCAACAAAAAGCAGAATGTCTTCGAAATCCCCATAGCAACAACCAGTCTCCAGTGCGCATAAGCAGATTATTATCATTAGTATTGACTAGTGTCAATCCAATTTAGTTTTATTGTATTTAAACAATAACAATTAATACCAACGCCGTTCTAAAACGGATCCATTTCTTGAGTTTTAGCTTGAAACTAATATAATGTACCATTTTCTGTTGTATTTCCAAAACCTGTTGTTATTTCAAAATGTATTGAGCACGTTTAATGTATTCCTGTAATGCTTTATGACATGCCATATAGACCAAGTGAGTGAAAAGCATGTTGGCCTTGTTGTTGCCATGGCAATGAGACAGTTTTAAGGTCAATTGCTGTAGCTCATTAGTCTTTTTTATCTTTTCAGAATATTTTACGTCTCACATGACTCACAGGACCTGAAGATATTCAGTTATATAGCAAGAGACAAGAAAAGCAATGTGTTCCGCTGCAATGTCTTCAAATCCAAGAGAAAGGTAAACACATCACTATAATGCAGGAAATCCTCTAGATATTTAATAATATTCCATTTGGCACAAATATGTTAATTATATTGATTGGTTGTCCAGGAATGAAAATGTCAAAATGGGACATTTCAGCGGTAGATCAATTCTGCTGGTCATGAATTATTTAGCTGTCACCTTATTAATCAGATGATTTCGGGCCAGATTTACTAACAGCTTGCACCAACACAAACCCTCTTTTGGCGTTAAAAAACTACTGTCAGGATTTACTAAAGACATGCAGTGAAAAAGTAGTGCTGAAAAGGCGTGGACAGGGTTATTTTTGCGGCTGACCTTATTGCATATGCATTTGTAGGAGTTTCCCTTTCAAACGCAAAATTTATGGGAATAGAGTATTTAAATGAATCATGCAAGGTGATTTACAAAGGTTTGCGCTCGCCAATTTACTGATATTTGCGGCATTATTTACAGCATGTCTTAAACCAGACTCTAATTTGCGCTGCTCTTGGTAGATTGTGTTGGTCATTATGGAAATTATCTGGCTGTAAAAGTAACAGGGATCAATGATAAGAATGGCCTTCTAGTCCAGGACTAATGTGAGAGAGTTTTGGGTCGGCTGATGGAATATCACTAACCCGTTTGGGTCAGTGCTGTCTTGCCACTGAAAATATTACATTAATTCATATTGTCCATACATTTTTTACTTAACCCTCGTGCATCAATTAAAAAAAGTTACACATAGGTCCATAGAGGACAAAAATGTCCATGTCAAAAAATTGTCATAAAAAATTGAATCTTGGGAGCACAGACTTAAGATTGGTCTCATTTTAAGGAAGACCCTTGGCAGAGTATTGTTGAAGTAAAAAGTTTAAAAAGTGAAACAAAAAAAAAGTTATAGAGGTTAAAGTTTATGAAAATGATTTATGAACATTATTGTATATTAAATATATATTTTATGAAACATGTTGAACTCTAAAACTGCTAGAAAATCAAAGCCATGAATCTAAACAAGTTGTGTTCCAAATTTGAGGTTGATATCTCAAAAAATGAGCTTTCAGTAAGAGTTTGTTTGGACGCAGTGCCAAATTTTCTCCATTAGATGCCAGCAAAGCTTCACACAGTGGTTGGATTTGTAATTTGCAGTAGTTTTTCTCTCTCAAATATTACAAGCACACACACACACACAATTTTTTTTATTACACATATACAAACCACACTCTGACATCCATACAAACACACCCACACAATTATAGCTGCATAATTTACCAAATTGGCTCTATAATGTGCAGAAGCAGAAAACAGGAATAAAGTGAGTATTTGCTTTATAGGCCAAACCTGAGAAAATGGCACCATCTGGTAAAAAATAGTAAAAAATTAAATTTGAAGCCTTGCCAACAGAATGAAAGCCAAAGACTGCATCATTTTATAGTCAAATGGCACTGGGATTAAAAATTGCAGTTTTAATTGGTTTCAATGGGGACATTTTTGTCCAAAAGGTCCTGAGAGGAACTATTTTGTGTACCTAGTGCAAAACAGATTTATTAAAGGAAATGGGCATGAAATAGTAAAATTCCAATAGAAATATTATCTAAATGACAAATCAGCAGAATTGTTGCTGTCTAGCTGGCTGACAAATGGTAATAAAAAGAAGCTGCAAGCAGCAATTACAGGGCTGAGCCCAGCATTGGGAAGAGGCCGAGGCAGAGTTGTTAGTATCCATATACAGTTTAATAAGTAATAGCGAAAATATAGTACAAGAAACAGTACACAAAGTTCAGTCTGACCAGGCAAACTAATACAATCCACACGGAAAGAGTAGTCAAAAACAACAGGCAAACAGATCCAAAAACACACAGGAAGGCAGGGTAAATTGGTAAACAGTAGGGGTGTGACGAGACACGTAGCTCACAAGACAAGACGAGACACGAGATTGGGTTCACGAGAACGAGACGGGATTTTTGCACAGTATTTTTAAGAAATCCTCAATGACAAAATTCATGACTGGAAAACTAATCTGCAGGTGCATTTTGAAATGTTTTAACTAATCATCTTGTAATAAATGTCATTTCAGTTCTGCTTTCTATGAATTATCATATGCATTGAAAGACAACAATATACAAGCACTGTAAAAGGTTTTGCAACAAACTCAACTGACTGGCTTCTCTCTTCTCTTCAGACCTTACTGTACATGAATTATGAGCTTCCAGAACTTCTGATTGAGGCTGTGTGTGGCCTCCTAATTGAACTCCTTTCCACAAATTGAACATAGAAAAAAAAACTGTATAAATAACAAAAATAAATAACACAGTTTGTCTTAAGTGCAAACAATAAGTGCAACCATAATCAAAGGATTGATTGTCTTTTTAAACTTTACCTTTAGATGTAAATATTACATACAGCAAAAAAGTTATAAATACATTGCAATGGCAAAAATTACTATGAATTTTCTATGCACACATAATAAAGTTCCTCCAAATCCACAGAAAAATTATATCGATTTTGATATAATTGAAAATCAAGCGTAGCTTTAGTTCTGGCAGGTCACGTTAGTCAAGCTCGCATCAGCTGACTGTCAGCTGATATACGTCTATCTATAGGAATACAATAGGCTTGTTCGACTTCATGCGGCGCCGCAAAGATCGGCTGCCGCCTGACAAAAGCAATGTATTCTGGTTAGAAAATTTGTCCGACTTTGATCGGCGCTGCAGCTGCCTTTCAATCACATGTGCCATCAAAGTACCGCAAAAGCAAAACGAGACCAGTCGACTAAGTCAGGCGCTGCAGTTGCTCAAAATCGGCTGCGAAAGCCTTGATGACCACATACTTTATTCTCATTGGTCAGATTCTATGATGACAATGATGACGTGTATTGCGTGTTTTTTCTTAGACAAGTTCCTGTATTTAACCAATACAGGATTTAGTTCAAATTTTGATATTGAATATCTGATATTCAAACAAAACACACAAAACATTAACAAAAATTAAGATTACGCTATCTAGTAAATGTATATTCTTGTTGTATAAGACTAACAGTTTGGAAGAAAACCAAATTATAACCTATTGCTTATATTTGGAAAAAAATGCGTGGTCTGCCATGAATGACGTTGGTTCAGCACTTAACTAAAGCAGTTAACTAATGAAACCTTATTGTAAAGTGTTACCAACTATTCTTAATAATTATGTTGCAAAAAATGTTGTCTTATGAGATATTTTTAACCAGCAACAGGTTAGCCGTTTTCTCCAGAAAACAAACTGATGTTGGCATAAGCTGCTTAATATGAGTCTCTTTGGCTTGGGTTTTTGTTCAGAGCACCAGGGTCCATCTAAAATGAACTAATCCATCACTTTGACAGCTCCACTATAATGTGCAATTGACTTATGGATGTAATGTTCTCCCTCTCTCACCCACTCCTTCTCTTTCCCTTTTATCTGTCATTCTCTATAAATCCCTCTTTCCTTTCTCGAAGGAGAATTAATTCTTCTGTCTCACCCAGTACAGCTTTTTTTTGTCCCATATCAAACAAAAATCCACAAATGTTTACCTGTATGTGGAAAAAGCATGCTTGACATGTTCAATAAACCTTGGTTGCTTAAAAATCTACTGTCTGTCTCAGAGCCAAGCCATGAGGATAGTGCGGACCGTGGGTCAGGCATTTGAGGTGTGCCATAAACAGAGTCTAGACAATGCTGACGGTGAGAAGACATTGATTGATATATGTATATGTATATGTATGTATGTATGTATGTATGTATGTATGTGTGTGTGTGTGTGTGTGTGTGTGTGTGTGTGTATACACCGATCAGGCATAACATTATGACCACTGACAGGTGAAGTGAATAACACTGATTATCTATTCATCACGGCGGGATGAATAGTGGGTGGGATATATTAGGCAGAAAGTGAACATTTTGTCCTCAAAGTTGATGTGTTAGAAGCAGGAAAAATTGGATGGCTAGATGACTGGGTCAGAGCATCTCCAAAACTGCAGCTCTTGTGGGGTGTTCCCGGTCTGCAGTGGTCAGTATCTATCAAAAGTGGTCCAAGGAAGGAACAGTGGTGAACCGGTGACAGGGTCATGGGCGGCCAAGGCTCATTGATGCACGTGGGGAGCGAAGGCTGGCCGTGTGGTCCGATCAAACAGACGAGCTACTGTAGCTCAAATTTCTCAAGAAGTTAATGCTGGTTCTGATAGAAAGGTGTCAGAATACACAGTGCATCGCAGTTTGTTGCGTATAGGGCTGCATAGCCGCAGACCAGTCAGGGTGCCCATGCTGACCCCTGTCCACTGCCGAAAGCGCCAACAGTTGGCATGTGAGCATCAGAACTGGATCATGGAGCAATGGAAGAAGGTGGCCTGGTCTGATGAATCACATTTTCTTTTACATCATGTGGATGGCTGGGTGCGTGTGCTTTGCTTATCTGGGGAACACATGGCACCAGGATGCACTATGGGAAGAAGGCAAGCTGGCAGAGGCAGTGTGATGCTTTGGGCAATGTTCTGCTTGGAAACCTTGGGTCCTGCCATCCATGTGGATGTTACTTTGACACATACCACCTACCTAAGCATTGTTGCAGACCATGTACACCCTTTAATGGAAACAGTATTCCCTGGTGGCTGTGGCCTCTTTCAGCAGGATAATGCGCCCTGCCACAAAGCAAAAATGGTTCAGCAATGGTTTGAGGAGAACAACAACAAGTTTGAGGTGTTGACTTGGCCTCCAAATTCCCCAGATCTCAATCCAGTTGAGTATCTGTGGGATGTGCTGAACAAACAAGTCCGATCCATGGAGGTCCCATCTTGCAACTTACAGGACTTAAAGGATCTACTGCTAACATCTTGGTGCCAGATACCACAGCACACCTTCAGGGGTCTAGTGGAGTCCATGCCTCGACAGGTCAGGGCTGGTTTGGCAGCAAAAGGGGGACCAACACAATATTAGGAAGGTGGTCATAATGTTATGATCGGTGTGTGTGTATATACAGAGGGGAGAACAAGTATTTGATACACTGCCGATTTTGCAGGTTTTCCTACTTACAAAGCATGTAGAGGTCTGTAATTTTTATCATAGGTACACTTCAACTGTGAGAGACGGAATCTAAAACAAAAATCCAGAAAATCACATTGTATGATTTTTAAATAATTAATTTGCATTTTATTGCATGACATAAGTATTTGATCACCTACCAACCAGTAAGAATTCCAGCTCTCACAGACCTGTTAGTTTTTCTTTAAGAAGCCCTCCTGTTCTCCACTCATTACCTGTATTAACTGCACCTGTTTGCACTCGTTACCTGTATAAAAGACACCTGTCCACACACTCAATCAAACAGACTCCAACCTCTCCACAATGGCCAAGACCAGAGAGCTGTGTAAGGACATCAGGGATAAAATTGTAGACCTGCACAAGGCTGGGATGGGCTACAGGACAATAGGCAAGCAGCTTGGTGAGAAGGCAACAACTGTTGGCGCAATTATTAGAAAATGGAAGAAGTTCAAGATGACGGTCAATCTCCCTCGGTCTGGGGCATCATGCAAGATCTCACCTCGTGGGGCATCAATGATCATGAGGAAGGTGAGGGATCAGCCCAGAACTACACGGCAGGACCTGGTCAATGACCTGAAGAGAGCTGGGACCACAGTCTCAAAGAAAACCATTAGTAACACACTACGCCATCATGGATTAAAATCCTGCAGCGCACGCAAGGTCCCCCTGCTCAAGCCAGCGTATGTCCAGGCCCGTCTGAAGTTTGCCAATGACCATCTGGATGATCCAGAGGAGGAATGGGAGAAGGTCATGTGGTCTGATGAGGCAAAAATAGAGCTTTTTGGTCTAAACTCCACTCGCCGTGTTTGGAGGAAGAAGAAGGATGAGTACAACCCCAAGAACACCATCCCAACCGTGAAGCATGGAGGTGGAAACATCATTCTTTGGGGATGCTTTTCTGCAAAGGGGACAGGACGACTGTACCGTATTGAGGGGAGGATGGATGGGGCCATGTATCGCAAGATCTTGGCCAACAACCTCATTCCCTCAGTAAGAGCATTGAAGATGGGTCATGGCTGGGTCTTCCAACATGACAATGACCCGAAACACACAGCCAGGGCAACTAAGGAGTGGCTCCGTAAGAAGCATCTCAAGGTCCTGGAGTGGCCTAGCCAGTCTCCAGACCTGAACCCAATAGAAAATCTTTGGAGGGAGCTGAAAGTCCGTATTGCCCAGCGACAGCCCTGAAACCTGAAGGATCTGGAGAAGGTCTGTATGGAGGAGTGGGCCAAAATCCCTGCTGCAGTGTGTGCAAACCTGGTCAAGAACTACAGGAAACGTATGATCTCTGTAATTGCAAACAAAGGTTTCTGTACCAAATATTAAGTTCTGCTTTTCTGATGTATCAAATACTTATGTCATGCAATAAAATGCAAATTAATTACTTAAAAATCATACAATGTGATTTTCTGGATTTTTATTTTAGATTCCGTCACTCACAGTTGAAGTGTACCTATGATAAAAATGACAGACTTCTACATGCTTTGTAAGTGGGCAAACCTGCAAAATCTGCAGTGTATCAAATACTTGTTCTCCCCACTGTATATATATATATATATATATATATATATATAAACAAACAATACATAAAGTATACATTTCTGGTCACAAGTATATCTTTGACATAGACTAAAATAAGTTGTTAACATAAATAAATAACCACTATTGTTACAGTATGTGAAATAGATACAGACTCAATCGCTATTGTAAAACTGTCCATTGATTATTTTGTATTCTAAATTATTTGATTAATCTGAATTGGCAGCATGGCTTGTAAAAGGAGAGGAGGAGAGAAGCAAAGATGAAAATCCAGTTACTGGCAGCACCACTGAGAAATCAGGCAACGCTGGCCCGGAGAAAGATGACAAGGTAAAGTCCCCTGCCTGATTATAAGGTTGATACGCAGTTTGGTCAAGTTCCCTTAGCCATCAGAATATCAAGAACAAATATGTGTTCAATTGTCTTAATTTTTCCTCATCAATCTTTTTGACATAGACTCAATAAAATGTTTACCAACAGAAAACCTTGCTTTTTAGAAGAAATTAGAAGAAAGATGTCTGAGGTGTTGTCTTTTTAAAAATAGCTCAAGTTTTGCCTGTTTTCTGTTATTTATAGATGCTACAGTTTGCTCATCCCACATGGTTTTTAGGGCAGAAATTGGGCCATGATCAAAAGTAGGGCTAAAAGATGGTTTATTACTAGCCAGTTGTCTAAAGTTTAGTTCAAATATCCTTTGGAATCTTATAATAACACTTAGTCAAAATCATTTTAGTTCCTTAAACGTGAATTTTAGATAAATTTATGGTAGTTTCAAATAAGTCTTGTTTATTAACATGCCAACTTTTTCCAGCTATGATGGGGCTGGTTTATGAATTATATATTTTAGGATACACATTTTAGACACTTCTAGAATTTTAGCTTTATAATGAATAAGATATGAAAACTGTCCATGCTGACACATATTAGATCACTGGGGAGTTTTAGGAAACTGCACTTTCACAGAGGTTAAAGCTTTCATGTACTTGTAATGGTTTGCAAAATGACTGTGATACAGCAGAAGTTGTGTGTTCTGTTCTGCTCTGTGATCTGCTGATCTTCTTTCACTTACAGCAAACATAAGAGCAGACATATCAGACCAGTGTTTTTCATTTTTTAAAGTTCCTTTAGGCCTAAGTTTCATGATGAATCCTTGTTTTTTTATGGAATATTGTGCTATTTATTATAAATGATTTATCCGTGCACATCATTATTTGTTTACAGGCGCAAGGGTGGGACAACCTGTTACTCACATGACATCACAGCAATAGCAAACCACAACCATCCAATCAATTCCGCATGGGCAAAATCAACTCCTACCCTACATATTTTAATTCTTAAAGCCTTTACACTCAGATATACATCACAATGGGGAAAAACAGACTATCGCAACTTCAGTTTAATGCCGACTTTATCTTACTTTAGAGTCTCTAGCCTAGTGGTTCAATATCTAAGCAGGTGGTTGAAAGGTTGTAGCTTCAAACTCACAAAAGGGTCATCCATAAACTATTGTGATCTTAAATAAGAAACACCAGGCCACTCCAGGAAGGGTTGTCACTGTAATAAGTGTATTGTAAGTGCATAACATCTTATTTCATTGGTAGAAAGAAAACGGTCCCCTTAACAAATAAACTAAACTATTCTCACTGTGTGATACATTTCAAAAGAACTAATAGATTCCAAAGTAACAATTGTAGGTAATGCACATGGTTGATTATTAGGTACTAATTGGCTTTATTGATCCTCATCTGCAAAGCAAATGTCAACTTAAAGGTAATAAACAGCATTTATCTCGTACTTTCTCCATGCAGGTGTGTGAAGCCCCAGTGCTGGTGATGGAGTCATCCAGGCTGGCGTCTCCTCTCTCCAGCCCTCTAACTGCGAGCCATCAGGTGCAGCTCCTGCAGAGGCAGTTACAGCAGCAGGAGCAGAGGAGTCAAGCCGCCTCCGCACAGGTCACATCACGTCAAACGCTTTCTCATGCTGGCTGTACTGACAGTGATTTTTTTTTTTCTTACTCTGGCCAATACGATAAGCAAATCATTTTCATAATATTAATTTTGGCCAATAACCATTAAATGGATATTATTACAATTTATTCTATTTTGTCTAAATAAATGTAGAAAACAAAAATGCAAAAAACATTTTCAAAGCGGTTAAAAAAAGTGATTTAGGCATTACAACATTGAAGTACGAAAAATAGATATTCATTTTGAAATTGTATAAAAATGATCTTTTCCTAGTTCTGGCATGAAACTCTAGATGGCGCAGGCTGATTTAAGGCTGGTCTTTAACTCATTTGCTAGCGATCACATCATTATCTACATAAGCGCAGCTGATTTGTTGCTGTTGCATCAGCGGCCAATGAGCTGCAGCTCAACATTCAAACAAATACAGGGCTCCAGACTAACTTTTTGCCTTGGTTGCACTGGTGCGCCTAAGTTTTTTATTTAGGTGCACCAGCACAAAATTTAGGTGCACCCAAATTTTTCCTCGGCTCCCGCCGCCTTTAACGCCTTTTCACCTTTTTATCACGCTCCATATACATTCATATATATTATGTAAATGATTTTTAACAAGAATAAGGTGTAGGTAAATACTTTTTTTTTTTTTTATTTGAAGCACAATTATACTGTATATAAAAATAAAAATCTTTTTAAAAAAATAAAAAATGTTTAAAGTGTTTCACTGAGCTGCCAAACTAAAACATTTTAAGCAAAATAAAACATTTCAAAATAGAAAGTGCTACTGTTTAAAAGTGCTTCCCTGAACTGAGACCTAACATTTCATGACTCAAAGTCTTAGCGGGTCCCCCCTTGTTGTTGATCCGCTTACAAATGCACTGTTCCCTGCCATGCTCTGGCCACATTCTTTACAATAAATGCAGTGCATTATGCTCCTGTCATAATTCCTAAAAAGCTATCATCTCAGTTCATCACGATCTCACAAAGCTCCATTATCAATAAAAAAGACTGCACAATGAATCTTCCATAATGTCTACACTTTCTTTGTTATAATCAGAGGATTTGCCAGCATACAGGATTCAGCACTGAGCAAAAACTCTGACGTTTTGAGCGGTGAGTGGATTCTATCTTAAATGCATCTGTTTGGCCATTGCGTTCTAGAAATAAACACATATTGGCTACATTGCACAATGCAGCAAAAACATGTTATAAACAGAAACTCTGCCTATGCTTGCGCCTGTAAATCGTTTTTTTGTTTAGTTGTTCTTGTTGCTTTTGTGCAATAGATGAATAACAATTTATTTGTTTCTAGATTTTTTATTTTTAAATATTTCTATTTTGCGGGAGTCCCGCGAATAGTTTTATTCTCCCGCAACCTGCACACACACGAGTACTTTACCTTACTGCCCACGCCCGCACTCGCCCATCAAATCTAGTCCCGCGCCGCACTCTATGCGTTGGGTCCCCATGAGTCCCACGGTAGTCCCGCGGGAGTGCAGGGCTTGGCATCTTACCAGGGACTGTGGAGACTGGTAGCTGAAGTAGCTCCATGTCTGGGCTGTTGTCGGAGCATTGACCGGGGAGAGTTTTTGGGGGAACAGGCCTACTTTTCTTAACGAAAAAACTCTCTATGGGTCTATTTCTTTTCATTGTTCGTCGTCTGTTTTCTTGCGTTTATTTTGCTGATGCTGATTGCCGTAACTGATTATCTGGTGCTCAGGTCGCAATTTCAATCACACAGCATGGAGCAGTGTAGGCCTACAAGAATATCTGGACCACAGCCAGCCAATCAGAGGCAAAGACCCGCCCCATCTCTGTCTCTGATTGGTTTAGACCACGATATGATCCAACCATGAGTGTGAGTTCTGTCAAAGGAGAACAAACGCTTCGTTCGTGGAGAGGCAGCGGATGCGAGGACGTTAGGTGCACCGGTGCGACATAGGAACAAATTTTGTCGCACCCTTACAAATTTTGGTCGCACTCTAGAGCCCTGAAATACCAGTAGTGTTGCTGTTAGCAGTCTACAGCACGCTTTCAGAAAGCATCTGAAATCAACATCTAAGATAAGTGCTATGTTTCTAGAGCTATGCCATTCGGCAAGGTCAGGGCCACTAGTAATAAGCCAGTCGGCAAGGTAGCCCAGGTACACGTAGATATTAAAATATGGTCTCTTCGAAGAAGAAGAGAGAAAAAGAAAAAAAAAATGTCTTGGTGTTAGGTCTGCTTGTTTGGGGTGGGGGGGGGGGGGGGTGTTTTGTTCTATCTCGTTCTGTCTGTGTTCTTTCATCGTATGCCTATGCAGCAGCTTGTTTTCTCACTCAGCAGCACATATATATTTGCTTGTATTGTCTGTTTCTCCCATTACCCTGTGCAACTGTGCAGGGTGAAAAGTTGCTTTACAAATGTATAGCAATAGTCTTCTTTTCAGCTGTTGCACAATTGTGCTCCAAAATCCAAATCTAGAGCGACTGGGAAAAGCTGCGCAACTGTGCAGCTTATTTGTATTGGCTATACAGCCTGTAAATTATCTGGAAAAAATGTTTTAGGGGTAGGGCTCTGCACTTTTCTCTTGTCTCCTGCTTGGGGGGTTGTTGGGGGGTTATTTCATGTATGTTACATGTGCAGCAGCATGTCTTACATGCTCACAGCAATGTCTGTATTGGCAGTAGCAAGTCTCGGTACTTGCTCTGCAGCAGCGTAGCAGATCTATTCTTCCAAATACATTAACATTGCCATATCCATTACCATGCCAATCTCTCGAGAGTTGTCATGACAGAATTAAATGTATTTAAAATGAAAATTCACACTATTTTATAAATGCATGTTATAGATCTTAATGCGAATGATTTATCTATACTTACAGTACATTTTTTTTTTTTATTAAAAAATAAATAACCTCAATTTTTAATAAAATAGTCATAACTATTTTATTATGACTATTCATACATAAATAGTTGGGGCAGTTGTGACCTAATGGTTAGACAGTCATTCTTGTAACCCGAAGGTTGTGGGTTCGATTCGCAATACCGGCAGGAAACGACTGAGGTGAGCAAGGCACCTAACCCCCAATCGCTCCCCATGCGCCGCAGTGAATGCCTGCTCACTGCTCCTAATGTGTGTGCACTAAATTGGATGGGTTATATACAGAGGACAAATTACGAGTATGGGTTTTCACTTCACTATAACTCATTCTTTTGGTGAAATGACAGACTTCTCTCTGGTGATGTATGCAGGACTTCTCAATCAACGTTTGCAAGCTCACATTGCCTGCATTTTTGAGTTCAACGGCCATATCTCAAAGTCTAATCAACAACTGTCCAAAAAAATCCATGATGGATGGATGGATGGATGGATAGATGGATAGATGGATAGATGGATAGATAGATAGATAGATAGATAGATAGATAGATAGATAGATAGATAGATAGATAGACAGATAGATAGATAGATAGATAGATATCTCTAATATTGTCTAATGCCGTTCCAAAGACTTATGTTGATGGAGGGACCTGAAACATTTGGGGATTAAGTAACCACTCAAAACACCTTATGCCTTGGCAACCACCCTAGCATCATAGTGCCAGGTTTTGCACAGGTAACTTACAGAATCTTACAGAAGTGTAAAAATCGAATTGTTGTTCTGTAGGTGGTTCTGCTACAGCAGCAGCTGTCGGTGGAGACCAGCACCAGGACGGAGGCTCAGGCGAGAGTCCAGCAGCTCCTGCAACAGAACACTGAACTCCTGCAGCATCTCTCGCTTCTGGTCAAACATGTGCAAGAGCTGGAGCTTCGCACTGATCTACGCAAGAACTCTCCCTGTGAGTCTCGGGTTATATGCCTTCAAGAGCTCTTTCTCTTTGTTTCCTCCATGTGTGCCAGACTAAAGAATAATTCAGCCTGTTTCAATGAAGAGTTCACCCTAAAATTAAAATCCTGTCATTTATATGACCATGTTGTTTCAAGTTTTCTTTTTTTTTTGGACGTTCTTCTTTCCACTGATCACAAAAGAAGAAATTTTGAAGAATGTTCATGCTGCTCTTTTTCATATAATGAAAGTCTATAAAAGCACCAAAAAAGTAGTCCCAGGCCTAGCCTGACCTCAATAGTATCTGTAGGTAGTGTAACATTTACACCTACAATTTTGTGTATGTTTGGATATATGTTAAAAGTACAATAGGAATAGCTTTAGTAATCAAAAAAATCTTTACAAATCCTTTATATTATAAATATTTTGTATGTAGTTAGATCACTATTTTATACGCTATCGTTCAAACGTCAGTAAGATTTTTTGGAAAGAAATTAATACATTTATTCATCAAAAGTGACAGTAGGGGCATTTATAATGTTACAGAAGATTTCTATTTCAAATAAAATCTGTTCTTTTGAACTTACTATTCATCAAAGAATCCTGAAAATAATGTATATTTTATATCTGTTCTTGTTTCATCTTCATGAACTTTCTATTTGTTTTTATCAGTCACATGTTTTCACATGCTCCTCGTTTGTAACTATGGTTTCTGATTAATGAGTCTTCACCTGCTCATCATTTGTGTTCAATCACCTTGTGTATTTAAGTTCCTCTGTTGCTGTCTGTTATTGTTTGTGTGTAGACACTCTGTTACGTTGCCTTTGGATTATCTGCGTTTGTTTTATTAAAGAACCTTTTGTTTGTAGAAACCTGTTTGAACCTTTTTCATCTTCTTCATCTGATCCAGATTGTGACAGTATCACAGTTTTCACAGAAATATTGATCAGCACAACTGTTTTCAACATTGATAATAATCATAAATGTTTCTTGAGCTTTTTGAAATCATCATATTAGAATGATTTCTGAAGGATCATGTGACACTGAAGACTGGAGTAACGATACTGAAAATACAGCTTTGACATCACAGGAATAAATTACATTTAAAAACATTGAAATGGTAAAGTTACAAACCCGATTCCAAAAAAGTTGGGACACTGTACAAATTGTGAATAAAAACAGAATGCAATGATGTGGAAGTTTCAAATTTCAATATTTTATTCAGAATACAACATAGATGACATATCAAATGTTTAAACTGATTGTTTAAAAATAAGTTAATTTTAAATTTCATGGCATCAACACATCTCAAAAAAGTTGGGACAAGGCCATGTTTACCACTGTGTGGCATCCCCTCTTCTTTTTATAACAGTCTGCAAACGTCTGGGGACTGAGGAGACAAGTTGCTCAAGTTTAGGAATAGGAATGTTGTCCCATTCTTGTCTAATACGGGCTTCTAGTTGCTCAACTGTCTTAGGTCTTCTTTGTCGCATCTTCCTCTTTATGATGCGCCAAATGTTTTCTATGGGTGAAAGATCTGGACTGCAGGCTGGCCATTTCAGTACCCGGATCCTTCTTCTACGCAGCCATGATGTTGTAATTGATGCAGTATGTGGTCTGGCATTGTCATGTTGGAAAATGCAAGGTCTTCCCTGAAAGAGACGACGTCTGGATGGGAGCATATGTTGTTCTAGAACTTGGATATACCTTTCAGCATTGATGGTGCCTTTCCAGATGTGTAAGCTGCCCATGCCACACACACTCATGCAACCCCATACCATCAGAGATGCAGGCTTCTGAACTGAGCGCTGATAACAACTTGGGTTGTCCTTGTCCTCTTTAGTCCGGATAACATGGTGTCCCAGTTTTCCAAAAAGACCTTCAAATTTTGATTCGTCTGACCACAGAACAGTTTTCCACTTTGCCACAGTCCATTTTAAATGAGCCTTGGCCCAGAGAAAACGCCTGTGCTTCTGGATCATGTTTAGATATGGCTTCTTTTTTGACCTATAGAGTTTTAGCCGGCAACGGCGAATGGCACGGTGGATTGTGTTCACCGACAATGTTTTCTGGAAGTATTCCTGAGCCCATGTTGTGATTTCCATTACAGTAGCATTCCTGTATGTGATGCAGTGCCGTCTAAGGGCCCGAAGATCACGGGCATCCAGTATGGTTTTCCGGCCTTGATCCTTACGCACAGAGATTGTTCCAGATTCTCTGAATCTTTGGATGATATTATGCACTGTAGATGATGATAACTTCAAACTCTTTGCAATTTTGAGAAACTCCTTTCTGATATTGCTCCACTATTTTTCACCGCAGCATTGGGGGAATTGGTGATCCTCTGCCCATCTTGACTTCTGAGAGACACTGCCACTCTGAGAGGCTCTTTTTATACCCAATCATGTTGCCAATTTACCTAATAAGTTGCAAATTGGTCCTCCAGCTGTTCCTTATATGTACATTTAACTTGTCCGGCCTCTTATTGCTACCTGTCCCAACTTTTTTGGAATGTGTAGCTCTCATGAAATCCAAAATGAGCCAATATTTGGCATGACATTTCAAAATGTCTCACTTTCAACATTTGATATGTTATCTATATTCTATTGTGAATAAAATATAAGTTTATGAGATTTGTAAATTATTGCATTCCTTTTTTATTCACAATTTGTAGTGTCCCAACTTTTTTGGAATCGGGTTTGTATTTTAAATTGTAATATTTTACAATATTACTATTTTTACAGTAATTTTAATTAAATATATGCAGAAGATAAGAGACTTCTTTCAAAATAATTTTTTATGATAACATTTTCATTGATTTTAACATCTTAACAGGCTTGGTTAAAGTGACAGAAGTTGAATACTGCATCAGAATAGAATCTGTCATTGCCAAATAAGGTACATGTAATGACACCTCTGAGTTACTTTCTTACTGACTATGCCATTATGTCATTTCCTCCATGAAGTGGGATCTCAAGACAGCCTTCTGGAAATTGCCCTGCGTGCCAACATGCCAGCGGTGTCACGTGACCCCAACCCGAATCCCCCCCTAAGCGCTCGAGGAGGCTTCCCTCTCTCAAACAGCCTGGTTCGGCTAGATGGCTTTCGTTTCTTCACAGAACCTTCAGACCAGGAGAAGAAGCCGGAGCAGGACCGTGACTCAGGTCAGGGTCAGGATGAAGATCAGTCGGGAGGTTGCTCTCCTCCAGGGAACCAGTTTCTCAGCGCACTGGACACACCTGGATTCAGAGAGTCGGGTATCGCATCTGGTTATGAGTCTAACACGGATGAGAGTGATGACCGGGACAGCTGGGGCCAGTAACTCAGAGCATCTGTGTGTTTAAAGGACTGTTCCTGCTGAAAAACCAGCTCACACCAGCAGGGGTAGCAGCTAAGCACTTAAGCTTTGTGGAGAGAGTTTTGCATTGCTGCTTCAGCTGTCAGAATGATCACCTGTCAGAATTAAACTGTTCAAGTCTATAATGTGCTTGTATGTATGTATGTATGTATGTATGTATATATATATAAATATATATATATATAAACTGAAATATGTTAAACATCCCACTGTATTTAATTATACAGATCCCAGCCAGTGTGCAGGTTGTTCTACTCAAAAATCAGTCAAACAATGTCAAATTGTTAAAAACAGCTCACCCAAAAATTCAAATTCTGCCATTCTGCTATTTACTCACCCTCATGTCGTTCCAAACCTGTAAATAGTTTTTTGTCCATACAATTAAGTCAATGGATGTTGCTTTGGGCCCCATTGACTTTCATTGCATGGACAAAAACACTTAAAACATTGTTCACAACATACTGTTCAAACAATTGGGGTCAATAAGATTTTTTTTTTTTAATAAGTTAATACTTTTATTGTGCAAGGATGCATTAAATTAATCAGTAAATTGACATTGAAGACAAAAAAAATTTCTATTTCAAATGAATACTGTTTTTTTTTTTTTACTTTCGATTCATCAAAGAATCCTTGAAACAAAACCATCACGGTTTCCACAAAAACATTAAGCAGCACACCTGTTTTCAACATTGATAATAGTATGATTTTTCTTGAGCAGCAAATCATCATATTAGAAAGATTTCTGAAGGATCACGTGACAATTAAGATTAACGATGCTGAAAATTCAGCTTTGTCATCATAAATAAAATTTTAAAATATATTCAAATTAAAGTTCTTTTAAATTATAATACTATTTTACAATATTACTGTATTTTCAGATCAAGTAAATGCAGCCATGGTGAATATATAAGATACTTCTTTCAAAAACATGACATGAAAAAATCTCCCATCACCCCAAACTTTTGAACGGTAGTGTATCTTTTAGTTCCACAGGTTTCATGTTTTTTCTCTTCTTTTTTTCTTTTTTTTTTTTTTGAATAAACTATGCCTTTAAAGCTAGATGTCTACAGTGATCCCTGGTCAGTTAACATGAGTCTCAAGAAGCATTTGACTTCCCTCTATTTCTTTGATTTCATTTTATTCTTTTGAAGATGGGCTATGTAGCTGTGAGCCCTGAAACTAGACTATGGTTTTGTTTCTTTTTAAAGACATATTGACAGCCATACATCAAATGCTATTTTGTTATTTAAATACTTTCTTTTTATTGCACACATTTTATGATGTTCAAGCAGAATGCAAAGTTGTCTTTGTGGGCATTTCATGAATTTTTTTTTTTTTTTTTTGCCAGTGTTTTTAATGTGCCGGGCTTGACTATACAATTTTGTGCAGCAATGCTAAAGAGTGAGAAAAGTTCTGTCAAGATGTTAAACTCCATGTGTGAAGCATGTTTGATCTTCACTGTCAATTTTGCAGCTGAGCAGCTTGAACTGTTACACACTAAATATCCATCTCCACTTATACCATTGTTAACATAAAGTGAAATTATCTGTGCAATAATATCAAATAATTTCTCAAATGTTATAACAGTATTCTATCTTTAATACTGTTTTGTTTTTGAGAAGAGTGTAGCAAGTAAACTAATATTGTATTTTGTGCTCACATATTGTCTAAAGGCTGCTGTGTTGTAGCATTCATTTTCTTTTAAATTAACTCATATATTGAAGAGTTGTGGAACTTAGTTAATTTTGTCCTTAGGAATGAATGAAACAGAATAAATAAAAATAATTTAAGTTTTTGTTGTCTTACATTTTTTATTGTTGTGTCATCTCTCTTTATGTGATTGATCATAAAGTGTTCCCATTTGAGGGAACTCAATGCTGCGTCATGATGTTGATGCTATGGGAAATGTTCTGGGTGAGCTGGTGTCTGTAACCTGTGGAACCACGGCAATTTCATTGGCCAATGGCACGGTCAGGTGACGTAGCGTAAGCGCGTCATCAAGACCATAAATATGCGCCTGAAATAAACGTCATCAGCTTCTTTGTCTTCAGTTTGTGTGGAAA
This sequence comes from Coreius guichenoti, assembly GCA_039654105.1. Classification (NCBI taxonomy): domain Eukaryota; kingdom Metazoa; phylum Chordata; class Actinopteri; order Cypriniformes; family Gobionidae; genus Coreius; species Coreius guichenoti. Next base: position 27,069,093 of record CM077175.1, on the reverse strand, counting down.
GAAAGATGTTGTTTGTCTACCTTGCCCCGTACGTATAAGTGAAATGGCATCCAAAGTGCTCTTTCCGAGTCAGAGAACAACTTTTCTTGGGGTGGTATGGGACTCCAGCTCCATGCAGGCACTTCCTAATCAGGTCGAGTCTATACTTTCTGCCACAAAAGAATTCAGACGAGGTTGGGAAATCGCTGTCAGCCAGTATCAGAGGCTGTTGGGTCTTATGGCAGCCGCCGCCAGTGTGATACCTTTGGGGCTGCTGTACATGAGACCATTTCAGTTGTGGCTCAGGAGCTGGTTCCATCCATTGTGCAACCCTCTGAAAATGATATGGGTTATGCGCAGAGGTCTTTGTACTCTTTCCATGTGGAAGAGACCCCGGTTTCTTGTCTTGGGTTCTACGCCTCCCTCACTAGTTGGGGAGTGGTCCTGGATGGTCGCCCAGCCCAGGGGGTCTGGGAAAGCCAACATCTCTTCTGGAATATAAATTGCCTAGAGATTAAGGCTGTATTTCTGGCTCTGAGGTACTTCCTCACAGACCCGAGGGGCTACAATGTATTGGTTTACACAGACAACACATCTGTAGTCTCTTATATAAATGACCAGGGCAGACTGTGTTCACGCCCCCTTGTTCAGGTTGGCACAGCAAATTGTGCTCTGTGCCTGCTCTCACTGAGGGCAGTCGATATTCCAGGACACTCAAACTTGGGACTAGATATCCTGTGGAGGCAGGGGCTGAGGCCCGGGGAATGGAGACTCCAGCTCGAGGTGGTAGAGTTGATTTGGCAGAGGTACGGCAGAGTGGAAGTGGACTAGTCAATTTGTTTGCCCTCATACCTCCAGCTCTGTTAGGGCTGGATGCCATGGTGCAGACCACAGACCAAGGATGTGTCTGTACGCATTTCCCCCGGTCGCTCTGCTCCCAGGGGTTCTAGCGAGGGTTCATCAGGCCTGAGTTCGCCTGTTGCTAGTGGCTCTGTTCTGGCCGGCCCGAGTTTGGTTCTCTGACCTAATATCACTCCTGGAAGGCTCTCCATGGGATATTCTGACCAGGAGGGACCTTTTGTCTCAGGCTTGTGGCTTGACTATTCACCCCCGGCCAGAGATGTGGAAGCAAGCAGCAGCTTCTCCACCCAGAAACATGGGGCTCTGCAGCCATCGGGCAAAATGCTGTTTGGGCCAGGTAATCACAAGCTACATGTAATGGGACGATTTGAAAGTCAGTTAAGTATTAAAGATATAACTACAGAACAGGACATTTATGCAGTTGCTGGTTTGTCTAAGCCCCTATTGGGTTTCCCACAATAGAAGTCTCTAATACAGCGTCTTCACACAGTACATGAGCAACAGGACAACATCAAAGCCAAATACCCCTCAGTTTTTTATGCCTCGGGGAAATTAAAGGAGCCCTACAAAATTAAGTTAGAACCAGGTGCTGTTCAATATGCACTGTCATCCCTGCGCTGGGTGCCCCTCTCAATGAGAGATAAAGTGCGAGCCGAGCTGAAATGCATGGAGGACAAGGAGGTTATTTATAAAGTGACACAACACACCCCATGTCATGCAGGCATGGCCACTGTGCCTAAGTCCCAAGGAAAGATACGGCTATGACTTGATAGACTTGACTTGTCTTAAATAAGTGGATGTGCGAGAAAGACATATCCTCCCAGCAGTGGACCAGACACTCGCAATGCTCACAGGAGCCAAAGTCTTCACAAAGCTGGATGCTACTTCAGGATTCTGGCAGATTCTGTTATCCAAGGAGAGCTCACTGCTGACAAAATTCATCACCCCTTTCGGGTGATATGCATTCAATCGTTTATCGTTTGGGATTTTGTTGGCCCCAGAGCACTTTCAACGTCACATTTCACAAATGCTGGAGGGGTGCAAAGGAGTTGTATCATGCAGATGACATATTAGTATATGGGGAGGATATTCAGAGTCATAAAGAGAGATTGCTTTGGGTCCTCAAAAGACTACAGGAAGAAGAGCTAACACTAAATGAGTTTGCTATGGACAACATTATGTTTGTGGGTCACCACTTTGCAGCAGGTGAAGTTACACCAGACCCTGACAAGGTCAGGGCGATGCCCGAACCAACTGGGGTGGAAGAAGTGAGGAGACTGGAGCAGGAGAAGATTCACCTCTTATGTCCAGTCAGGGCACTAAGGATTTTCATTGACCGCTCAGGCTTGTGGCAAAAATCTGATCAACTATTGGTCTGCTTTTGGGGGGTGCGGCAAAGGTTTTCCCACCACCAAGCAGAGTTTATTGCATTGGATTGTTGATGCGATTTCTTCTGCCTATGAGGAGCGTGGCTTGGCTTTGCCTCTAGGCATCAGAGCCTAGGAGTGTGGCTTCTTCTAAGGTATTATATAAAGTTTGTGCCTTTTCCAGATGTTTGTGCTGTGGCAGGCTGGTCCTCTCTGCACACATTCATAAGGTTTTACAGTTTGGAAATGGGTTCAACCCTAGGCTCTCAAGTCCTTATGGGTTAATCCATTTAGTGGGCCACAGGGTTTGTGCATATGTGTCGGCATTTTTCAGTATGGCAATGTGGGTATTAATATTCCCATACCCACGTTAAGTAGCGTGACTTATTCATGTTTCTTTTTATTTTTTTATTATTATTATTACAAATTTTATTACATAAAGTCAAGTCAAAGTCAAAGCATTTATTGTCATATGCACAGTGAGGAAAACAAGTTTCCCTGTACAATGAAATTCTTACTTTGCTGTCCACAGTGAATGCCAAGACAAGTGCAAAGTATGTAAAAATAAAAACACAAACACACACACACACACACACACACACACAAACATAATAAATAAAAATGCTGTAGAAGTAAGAATTAGACTGTGTAATATAAAATATTAAAAATATTAAAATATAGTACATCTATATATGCAAATTGATGCAACAATTAGTCCAACTATTCTATTAGATAGATGAGACTAATCTGTGTCCACTGGGTATCTGTTTAAGAGTCTGATAGCTGAGGGGTAGAAGGAGTTCCTCAATCTAAAAGTCCTGCATTTCACACTGCTATACCTCCGTCCTGAGGGTAGAAGTGTGAACAGTCCATGCTGGGGATGGGTGGGGTCCTTAAGGATGGAGGCAGCTCTCCTGTGGACTCTGCGATGGTAGATGGCCTGCAGAGAAGGCAGTGGAGTCCTGATGATCTTCTCAGCAGTCTTCAAAATTCTCTGCAGATGTTTGCGGTCCCTCACAGTAGTGTTTCCATACCACACGGTGATGCAGCTGGTCAAGACGCTCTCCACAACACAGCTGTAGAAGTTGTTGAGGACCTTAGTTGACATGCCAAACTTCCTCAGTCTCCTCAGGAAGTACAGTCGCTGTTGTCCCTTCTTAACCAGCTGGGTGGTATTGAGTGTCCAGGTGAGGTCCTCACTGATGTGGACCCCCAGATATTTAAAACTACTCACCCTCTCTACTTCAAGCTCTCGGATAAGCAGTGGCTGATGAGTTCTCCTCTTTTTCCTCATATCCACTATCATCTCCTTTGTCTTGTCCGTGTTGAGGGTAAGGTTGTTGTCCTCACACCATGTTACAAGACTGGCCACCTCCCTCCTGTAGGATGCTTCATCCCCGCCAGTGATGCGTCCTATCACTAAGGTGTCATCAGCGAACTTCAGGATAATGTTGTCCTTGTGGGAGGCGACACAGTCATGTGTGAACAGTGTGTAGAGGATGGGACTGAGAACACACCCCTGTGGGGTGCCAATGTTTGTTGTGATGGTGGCTGAGGTCCTATTTCCAATCCGGACAGATTGCGGTCTGCCAGTCAGGAAGTCTAGGAGCCAGTCACAAAGTGTGGGGTGTAGTCCAAGTACAAACAGTTTGTGGGTGAGTTTATGAGGGATGACCGTATTAAAAGCGGAGCTACACTCACCTTAAGGATTATTAGGAACACCTGTTCAATTTCTCATTAATGCAATTATCTAATCAACCAATCACATGGCAGTTGCTTCAATGCATTTAGGGGTGTGGTCCTGGTCAAGACAATCTCCTGAACTCCAAACTGAATGTCAGAATGGGAAAGAAAGGTGATTTAAGCAATTTTGAGCGTGGCATGGTTGTTGGTGCCAGACGGGCCGGTCTGAGTATTTCACAATCTGCTCAGTTACTGGGATTTTCACGCACAACCATTTCTAGAGTTTACAAAGAATGGTGTGAAAAGGGAAAAACATCCAGTATGCGGCAGTCCTGTGGGCGAAAATGCCTTGTTGATGCTAGAGGTCAGAGGAGAATGGGCCGACTGATTCAAGCTGATAGAAGAGCAACTTTGACTGAAATAACCACTCGTTACAACCGAGGTATGCAGCAAAGCATTTGTGAAGCCACAACACGCACAACCTTGAGGCGGATGGGCTACAACAGCAGAAGACCCCACCGGGTACCACTCATCTCCACTACAAATAGGAAAAAGAGGCTACAATTTGCACGAGCTCACCAAAATTGGACAGTTGAAGACTGGAAAAATGTTGCCTGGTCTGATGAGTCTCGATTTCTGTTGAGACATTCAGATGGTAGAGTCAGAATTTGGCGTAAACAGAATGAGAACATGGATCCATCATGCCTTGTTACCACTGTGCAGGCTGGTGGTGGTGGTGTAATGGTGTGGGGGATGTTTTCTTGGCACACTTTAGGCCCCTTAGTGCCAATTGGGCATCGTTTAAATGCCACGGCCTACCTGAGCATTGTTTCTGACCATGTCTCTCCCTTTATGACCACCATGTACCCATCCTCTGATGGCTACTTCCAGCAGGATAATGCACCATGTCACAAAGCTCGAATATGGGCCAACATTTCTAAAGAATGCTTTCAGCACCTTGTTGAATCAATGCCACGTAGAATTAAGGCAGTTCTGAAGGCGTTCCTAATAATCCTTTAGGTGAGTGTATATTAGGATGCTATTTATCGATTATACACTCACCTAAAGGATTATTAGGAACACCATACTAATACTGTGTTTGACCCCCTTTCGCCTTCAGAACTGCCTTAATTCTACGTGGCATTGATTCAACAAGGTGCTGAAAGCATTCTTTAGAAATGTTGGCCCATATTGATAGGATAGCATCTTGCAGTTGATGGAGATTTGTGGGATGCACATCCAGGGCACGAAGCTCCCGTTCCACCACATCCCAAAGATGCTCTATTGGGTTGAGATCTGGTGACTGTGGGGGCCATTTTAGTACAGTGAACTCATTGTCATGTTCAAGAAACCAATTTGAAATGATTCGAGCTTTGTGACATGGTGCATTATCCTGCTGGAAGTAGCCATCAGAGGATGGGTACATGGTGGTCATAAAGGGATGGACATGGTCAGAAACAATGCTCAGGTAGGCCGTGGCATTTAAACAATGCCCAATTGGCACTAAGGGGCCTAAAGTGTGCCAAGAAAACATCCCCCACACCATTACACCACCAGCCTGCACAGTGGTAACAAGGCATGATGGATCCATGTTCTCATTCTGTTTACGCCAAATTCTGACTCTACCATCTGAATGTCTCAACAGAAATCGAGACTCATCAGACCAGGCAACATTTTTCCAGTCTTCAACTGTCCAATTTTGGTGAGCTCGTGCAAATTGTAGCCTCTTTTTCCTATTTGTAGTGGAGATGAGTGGTACCCGGTGGGGTCTTCTGCTGTTGTAGCCCATCCGCCTCAAGGTTGTGCGTGTTGTGGCTTCACAAATGCTTTGCTGCATACCTCGGTTGTAACGAGTGGTTATTTCAGTCAAAGTTGCTCTTCTATCAGCTTGACTCAGTCGGCCCATTCTCCTCTGACCTCTAGCATCAACAAGGCATTTTCGCCCACAGGACTGCCGCATACTGGATGTTTTTCCCTTTTCACACCATTCTTTGTAAACTCTAGAAATGGTTGTGCGTGAAAATCCCAGTAACTGAGCAGATTGTGAAATACTCAGACCGGCCCGTCTGGCACCAACAACCATGCCACGCTCAAAATTGCTTAAAATCACCTTTCTTTCCCATTCTGACATTCAGTTTGGAGTTCAGGAGATTGTCTTGACCAGGACCACACCCCTAAATGCATTGAAGCAACTGCCATGTGATTGGTTGATTAGATAATTGCATTAATGAGAAATTGAACAGGTGTTCCTAATAATCCTTTAGGTGAGTGTACATTGTCTAGTGTGTTTTTATCGTGGGTGGGAATGTTCACATGTTGGTAGTATTTGGTAAGCACAGTCCGTAAATTGCACTGATTAAAGTCGCCAGCGCTAAAAACGTCATGAAGCTTGCCAAGTGCTGCCGCGGAGTTAGCTCGCGGAGGGATATAAACAGCGGCTATAAACACAGCAGTGAATTCCCTCCGTAGATATTAGGGACGGCACTTCAGCAATAAAAACTCCACGTCTGGCGAGCAGTGCTTATAAACAGTCTGTATGTCTCCGCACCACGAGTTATTAATAAACACACACACACCTCCCCCTTTAGTCTTACCGGAGGCTGCAGTCCGGTCTCCCCGGTGCACAGAGTGAGTCTGTAGCTGAACAGAGGATTCTGGGACTTTCTCTGAGAGCCAGGTCTCTGTAAAAATCAGAGCACAACACTCCCTTACTTCCCGTTGTGATGTAATCCTTGCTCTCCGCTCGTCTAGTTTATTTTCCAAAGACCAAACGTTAGCTAACAAAAGGCTGGGTAGTGGTGGCTGGCTAGTGCATGGAGCCCTCCCCTCTTGCCTCGCTTGCGTCGGCGTCTCCGGAGCGCTCTCCTCGGATCAGCCTCCTCGCTCAAACTCTGTGCTTCAAGGCCTACCTGGGGGTGGTGGCGGTGGTTTTGGGAGCGAGTAATGAGTTGTAACTCCAGGGGTATAAAACCGGTAAGTTCAAAGTGGTTGGCTGAATTGGCGATGTCAAGTAATGCCTGTCTGTTGTATGTTAGCAGGGCATGGCATCTGTGCACTGCAAAGAAAATAAGAAACAAACAAAAATAAAAGAAAAACCGGCATTTGAAAGCGGAGTAAGCAAACACGTCTGCCACGGAGGGCGCCATCATTCACATAAACAGAAACACTGCACAGCTGCACGATTGTGCCGTTGTGATGTGCTGAGTAACGTCATTTTCCCCACCATGTCCAATATTAAAATCAGCACGACACACTTTGCAAAAGGCAGGCATTGTCGATGTGGCTTTGAGATATGAAATTAAATTCTTCCATCCAGCTGTTGTTAAATTGACATGGATATTTTGTTTTGTTCCCCGGAGCACCACCTGAATCTTCTCTCATTTCTATCAGTGATGCTTGTTTCAACTTCCTGCGTCTACTACCTGCGCAGATATCAACCGCGCAACTGGGTTGTAAATTGCCAGGTTGAGGTCACAAATGTGTTGAAATTTGTATGTGTTGATTGTGTGAGTAGGATGCGTTTTACACAAGATCTGGCAACTGGACAACCTTGGAATTATATATTAATGTGATTATTCATATAACGAGGTTTGGGCCATACAAATTACGGGAGTTTCCCGGGAGAAATAACAAAACGGGAGGGGGTCAGGAGATGGGTGTGAAATACGGGAGACTCCCCGGAAAAACGGGAGTGTTGCCAGGTATGCGTCACCTGACCGCACCATTGGCCAATGAAAATGAAACACATGCTTCAGAGACACCAGCTCACGCATAAGGGTTCGCGTCAACATCGCAGCGTCTTGTTCCATGCGTAACCTGAGACATTCTGTTAGTTAAAGGGTATAAAAAGGTATATAATAATAAAAACACTAAACAAAATTACTAAAACTTAACCAAAATGAAACAAAAAATAGAACTAAACTTAACCAAAATTAAAATGAAAACAGAAAATAAAATAAAAATATTAAAATATAATAAAATATTCAAAATATTAACAAAAACTATAATAGTACAACAATTCTAAAATAACACTGATATATATAGTTTTACTGTGAAAACAGTTAAGGGTCCTGCAATCTATAATTAAAACCTTCTGTTTCTCAGGATGAAATCTGGGCTATTTGGACTTTCCCCAGAATGGTGCTGACTGTATCTTTTTTTTCTCTGTTTATTTCTGCTCCTGTATGAGGGTCACTTTTCCCAGCTTCTCATTTTCCCTCAGGATGGATCGTGAAGACGAGGAGGATTATGTTTTGCTTAAAGGCTAATACTTAGAGGCAGTGATCTTTGAGTTTATGACTAGAGAGAGAGCGGTAAGTGTCGCTTGTGTTTTGTAGGATGTTTCATTTGATTCATTAGATTAGATTATGAATTTGTTTCATATGCCCAACAAATCAGTCATGATTTGGAGTCTTTGCTGGCAATTCATTTTAAATAATACCAATAATTCTGGACAGTGATCGGAAAAGGTATATCAACAAATTTCTTTTTAAATCAACTGTTGTCCATGAGTAAAAAATAAATTACAGTATTTTTAACCTAAATTTCCTAGATCAAATTTGGTAAATTTCTGTCAACTTTAATTTTTAATTCAGTAATTAAATAATTAATTTAGTAAAATAATGTAGCTGCTTACAGAGTGTTTAGCACACATTGCTGTTTATGATTGTAGTAGACTTTTGTGCTTCATAAGGAGTAAGATTCTCTTGGTCACCCCTCCACATGACTGTAAATACAGTACTGCTCTCCCACAGGCAGCTGACTGAGCCGTAAGCAACATAAATAAACAGCATGCACATAGTGGACTTTGTATACCAGGAGAACTTACTGACCTGAGGGCAAACAAACCTACAAGAGCCATTTTGTTCCTCATCTTGTGGGTTTATGTTTTGACAAGTCTTGTTTTTTAAGTATTAAAAATGTAAGAATGTGGTTATTGTAATGCAAAGGAATTTTAGTATAATGTAATCTCGTTATATTTTTCACATTATTAAATGTATTATTAATAATAATAATAATAACTATTATATTTAAACATTTTTATTTTATCATATTCGCCCAATTCTGAAACAACCTTTGCTTATAAAGTTACACTAGACTAGTATGTTAAACTACTAGTTTGTTAAACTATACTTTCATGTTGTTTACAGGAATTAAAATCATACAATAAGATGTTCCAAATGAGACAATGCCTTACTGTCCTTCTTCTGGTTGGAGCCGTGAAGTCACAGGTCAACCCTGGTGAGTGAAATGTAGAATAATTAATACAATTTCTAAATTAAAGGAGGAACAGTTTTTAATTCATACTGTGCAAATCATATGGGCTGTGAATTTATCAGTATAATAGCTCTGATTTTCCACAAACTTTTGGAGCACTTGGTTCAGCATCACATTTGCCGCAGTTAGCCTCATGTTGTGTACCTTTGTTTAAAACAAACAAACAAATAAATAATGAAAGAATAAAGAGAAAAACAAGTGGAAATGACATCTGAAACATCATCATTAAAAAAAAAAAAAAAAGCTGTTGTGGTTGTCAGAGCTGTAACAAAAAATACAGAATATATATATTTTATTTACTGATATAATGATAAGATAACAACTAAACTAGTACTAAAAGTACTAAAATCCGCTTTTTTTGGATCTTTATAATGTGACAACTACCAAAAATCACAGGTGGTAAAGAGAAAGCCACATGATAAATCAATACTCATCACAAGGTGAGGTAAATACTAGTAGGTGCATACACGCAAAACACACGCGCAACACCATGTGAGTGACAGGTTGTCCCGCCCTTGCGCCTGTAAACATCATCAGAGAAGAGAAGAGATGAGCTGCAAGAGGGAGGGGAAGTTACTTTGATTAAAGATTACGAGGACACATGAATTAGACAATAAAAGAAAAACAATGATGTGCACGTACAATAATATATTTAAAAAATACTGCAATATTCCATAAAAAACAAGAATTGTCCATTTAGATTTCATGCTGACTTTAACAACATAATATATAACATAAAACCCTAATGTACAAAACTTTTCACTGTAAATTATTAGATGACTTGTACTTTTTTTACTTTCAAAAACTGTTGAAATGTCCCGTTAGATTACAGTGTTTACCGTATATTGTAAGGGATCTTACCATTGACCAACTAACAGGTTTTTGCATAGCATTTTTAGTCTTTTACTGTTAAACTTATGATCAGTGTGCGCTCTTGAGCAGACAGATGAAAACAGGCATGTCATTGACGTTAAGTAGGTGAGGGAGGAAGCTACTGTATGCTAGGGGTCCAGTGTCTGTTTAAATGCCAAGGATTACAAATCAAATTTAGAGGGATGTGAAGTATTTTTTCCAATTTGTACTCCTGTACAGTGGAGTCTATTTATTATTACGCCACTCATATGAAGTGCTGCCTCAATTTACAGTGGTGTTGTTATATACAGTATACTGTATATAAAACTAAAAACTTTCTCCCAGCAAACTATTTCTGGTTCCCAGGACATTCTAAGAATGTTATTTTATGGTTACAGAAAAGTGGAAACTAAAGAAAAGAAGAAGAAAAAAACAGGAATCATACACCTAACGTTAGAGGAACGTTCTGTGTTTACTGGCAAATCGTGTGACAAATAATAATGTCTATGATTAAGTTAGGCCTCCTTTGCAGCAACTGTAACATCGATATAATTCAATTTTCTACCTAAAAGATTTTTAAAGAGAAAGAACTACTCAAAGCTGAGAAAGCCCTTCAGTTCATGGTGAGCTTGTCCTGGCCTGAACATAAAAGTCTCTCTGTTTTCTACTGAGGCCTCATGGATGGGGTTGACTGGTATTTTGAGTATTTGCTTATAGGGTGTGGATTCGGACTGCAGAGGTTGTGTGACCACCTATACGCACAAACTCCTTGGAGTAGAGCTACAGTCTTGCTCCTGCTGCACAATGCCACCTACTGTGTAATAAATATTAGTCTGGTGAGATGGCCTCACGCCTGCCCCCCTTAGACTTTAAGATATAAAAAAATGTTATGGGTTCAGCCCCAAAAACTACAGCTGACCCAAGAACCCAGGATCATTGCGCCTTCAAGAAAAGGTCAAGTTTCTTTCAGGGGAGACTGCATGTACTATTACAGTACTGTCATAGGCTTCACTTGGCCCATTTTAGGAGGACTTAAATTTCCACCCAGCCCCCCTAAAAATCCATATGGATTAGTTTTACGGTCTCTTTATGAACTTTTTGAAGTGTCAAAGTGGTAGTTGCATAGCCTGTCAATGGAGGGACAGAAATATCTCAGATTTCATTAAAAAGATCTTCATTTGTGTTTTGAAGATGAACAAAAGTCTTACGGGTTTGGAATGACATGAGGGTGAGTAATTAATGACAGAATTTTAATTTTTGGGTGAACTATCCCTTTAGTTTAACTTGAAGTCCTAAAATAATTAAACTAAATCTAATAAATAAATAAAAACTATACAGACATTTAAAAAAACTGAAACCAATAAAAATGACAAAATCGCACAACAGAATTAATAAACAATGTAACTAAAATTAAAGTGAAAATATAAAATATAAAAATAACATCTAATTATAAACTATTAACAAAAATTTGTATATCAATGATAATAAAATATCGCTGAAATGCTGGAAAATGCCGGTGTTGCCAATATGTTCCATTTAACCATCCTAAATTTCATCCTGTGATAGCTGTATGTAGGTACCCACTGGGGATGACTGGAGGTCAGATTCAGGATGAAGATATTTCTGCTTCCAGCCAATGGTCAGAGTCCACTGCAGCTCGATATGGCAGGTACATCCAACAATCTGATCACACACTGAAAACTGATCAGAAACACTAATAGAAGTTGTTTTTTTCGACCGCATCCCTTTCTATTCCAGATTGGATTTTGATGATGGAGATGGGGCGTGGTGTCCAGACGTCATGGCTGAACCAGACCGTCTAAAGGAATTTCTGCAGATTGACCTTCGTACTCTCCATTTTATCACTCTTGTTGGCACGCAGGGACGGCACGCAGATGGAGTGGGCAATGAGTTTGCCCAGCGATACAAGATTAAATACAGCCGGGATGGCACCCGCTGGGTCTCCTGGCGCGACCGTCAAGGTCGACAGGTGAAGTGGCAGTGTTATTTTTATCAATTCAATTGAGACTGAGATCTTTCAATTCAATTCACATTATTTGTATAGTGCTTTTCACAAATACATATCGTTTCAAAGCAGCTTTACAGAAAATGCATGTGTCTACATTACAATTTAGAGTAAGACGTGACTGTGTCCAAGTAATGTCCTTATGTCAGAAATGTTCAGTTCTAAGATAATACAAATCATGCAGTTAGCTAACATCATGTATTCATTTAGGCAGAAACAATAATCTCATTAAAGCAGTTATTACAAGTTGTGATCATAATGATTAATATATAGAAAATTTGGAAGTGGTGCTTGTTTATTCAGAGTTTACATTATCTGAAGTTCTGGCAGGGGTTGGCGTCATCTCTTCAAAGGTGTTGGGTCATCTGAAATCTTCGTAAGAGGCTGGATCCAAGCTGGAGCTGGCATAATCTACAAACCCGATTCCAAAAAAGTTGGGACACTGTACAAATTGTAAATAAAAACAGAATGCAATGATGTGGAAGTTTCAAATTTCAATATTTTATGTAGAATACAACATAGATGACATCTCAAATGTTTAAACTGAGAAAATGTATCATTTTAAGGGGAAAATAAGTTGATTTTAAATTTCATGGCATCAACACATCTCAAAAAAGTTGGGACAAGGCCATGTTTCCCACTGTGTGGCATCCCCTCTTCTTTTTATAACAGTCTGCAAACGTCTGGGGACTGAGGAGACAAGTTGCTCAAGTTTAGGAATAGGAATGTTGTCCCATTCTTGTCTAATACAGGCTTCTAGTTGCTCAACTGTCTTAGGTCTTCTTTGTCGCATCTTCCTCTTTATGATGCGCCAAATGTTTTCTATGGGTGAAAGATCTGGACTGCAGGCTGGCCATTTCAGTACCCGGATCCTTCTTCTACACAGCCATGATGTTGTAATTGATGCAGTATGTGGTCTGGCATTGTCATGTTGGAAAATGCAAGGTCTTCCCTGAAAGAGACGACGTCTGGATGGGAGCATATGTTGTTCTAGAACTTGGATATACCTTTCAGCGTTGATGGTGCCTTTCCAGATGTGTAAGCTGCCCATGCCACACACACTCATGCAACCCCATACCATCAGAGATGCAGGCTTCTGAACTGAGCGCTGATGACAACTTGGGTTGTCCTTGTCCTCTTTAGTCCGGATGACATGGCGTCCCAGTTTTCCAAAAAGAACTTCAAATTTTGATTCGTCTGACCACAGAACAGTTTTCCACTTTGCCACAGTCCATTTTAAATGAGCCTTGGCCCAGAGAAAACGCCTGCGCTTCTGGATCATGTTTAGATATGGCTTCTTTTTTGACCTATAGAGTTTTAGCCGGCAGCGGCGAATGGCACGGTGGATTGTGTTCACCGACAATGTTTTCTGGAAGTATTCCTGAGCCCATGTTGTGATTTCCATTACAGTAGCATTCCTGTATGTGATGCAGTGCCGTCTAAGGGCCCGAAGATCACGGCATCCAGTATGGTTTTCCGGCCTTGACCCTTACGCACAGAGATTGTTCCAGATTCTCTGAATCTTTGGATGATATTATGCACTGTAGATGATGATAACTTCAAACTCTTTGCAATTTTTCTCTGAGAAACTCCTTTCTGATATTGCTCCACAATTTTCGCCGCAGCATTGGGGGAATTGGTGATCCTCTGCCCATCTTGACTTCTGAGAGACACTGCCACTCTGAGAGGCTCTTTTTATACCCAATCATGTTGCCAATTGACCTAATAAGTTGCAAATTGGTCCTCCAGCTGTTCCTTATATGTACATTTAACTTTTCCGGCCTCTTATTGCTACCTGTCCCAACTTTTTTGGAATGTGTAGCTCTCATGAAATCCAAAATGAGCCAATATTTGGCATGACATTTTCAAAATGTCTCACTTTCAACATTTGATATGTTATCTATATTCTATTGTGAATAAAATATAAGTTTACGAGATTTGTAAATTATTGCATTCCTTTTTTATTCACAATTTGTACAGTGTCCCAACTTTTTTGGAATCGGGTTTGTACCTCGGGATGGATAGAAAAGCAAATGGAAAATAATTAGCGTAGCTGCTGTTCATAACATTTCAAGCAAAAGATAATCATGTGCATTTCATCTGATATAACTGGAGTACAAGGTTATGAGATGTATAATGTGAATGCTAGGCTAAAGAGATGTGTCTTTAATCTTAAACTGGAAGACTGTGTGTCTGAGCCCTGAACATTATCAGGAAGGCTGTTCCAGAGTTTAGGAGCCAAATGTGAAAACGCTCTTCCTCCTTTAGTGGACTTATGACCTTAAAGGGGTCATTGGATGCAAAATTCACAAATAAATAAATTTGCATATAAATGTGTCTTTGCAGTATGTGGACACAACCACCCTACAATGATAAAAATCCATTCACTCCTTTTTTTTAATCCTCAAAAAGCCTAAACACTCTTAATAATCAGGCCGTTTTAATTTTCTGAGCAATATGATGTTATATTGCTCATGCTCCGCCCACAACCGCTGACGGACTGTCCCATATTAGCATATTTTGCCCTCAGCCAGTTGTACACTTTCCGCCAAGGCAGCACTTCACATGTCTACATGCCCCACGGAAGAGAGGGGTGGGGTGAGCAATAGCTCATTATCATTTAAAGAGACATGCACTGAAATGGGTCGCTGTGAACAGAGCTGTTTTTGAGGAGGTAAAAAGGGTGTTGTTTTACACAAACATTGAGGAATTTTAACCAAAGTATGTTACAGACTTTACATGAAGACCCTAAAGAATCATACCAACTTGTGGAAAATGGGCATCCGATGACCCCTTTAAAGAGTCAGTTATTGGTCAGTAGCAATACTTTGTAATCGATACAGAACTTAATAGGTTACCAGTGTAGAGATGATAAAATTGGTGTTATATGATCATATTTTCCTGACCTGGTAAGAACTCTATAGCTGCATTTTGGACTAACTGTAGCTTGTTTATTGAGGATGCAGGACAACCACCTAGTAATGCATTACAGTAATTCAGTCCAGAGGTCATGAATGCATGAACTAACTTTTCTGCATCAGAAACGGATAACATGTTCCGTAGCTTAGCGATGTTTCTAAGGTGGAAGAATGCTGTTTTTGTAAGATGAAATATGATTTTCTAAAAAGACAAGTTGCGGTCTAATATAACACCCAGGTCTTTAACTGTAGAGGATGAAGTAACAGTATATCCTTCTAGATGCAAATTGTATTCTAAGAGATTATGTGTACAGGTTTTTGGTCCAATAAGTAGTAATACCTCAGTCTTATAAGAATTTAATTCAGAAAATTACTGGTCATCCAATATTTTATACACTATATTGACAAAAGTTTTGGGACGTCTGCCTTTACATGCACATGAACTTTAGTGACATCCCATTCTTAATCCGTAAGGTTTAATATGGAGTTGGCCCACCCTTTGCAGCTATAACAGCTTCAACTCTTCTGGGAAGGCTTTCCACAAGGTTTAGGAGTGTGTTTTTGGGAATTTTTGACCATTCTTCTAGAAGCGCATTTGTGAGGTCAGGCACTGATGTTGGACGAGAAGGCCTGGCTTGCAGCCTCCGCTCTAATTCCTCCCAAAGGTGTTCTATCCGGTTGAGGTCAAAACTCGCTCATCCATGTCTTTATGGACCTTGCTTTGTGCACTGGTGCGCAGTCATGTTGGAACAGGAAGGGGCCATCCCCAAACTGTTCCCACAAAGTTGGGAGCATGAAATTGTCCAAAATGTCTTGGTATGCTGAAGCATTAAGAGTTCCTTTCACTGGAACTAAGGGGCCAAGTGTAGCTATTGACTCTGCAGAAAGCTGGTGACTTCTGCGCACTGTGCGCCTCAGCATGCGCTGACCCCGCTCTGTGATTTTACGTGGTCTACCACTTCATGGCTGAGTTGCTGTTATTCCCAATTGCTTCCACCTTGTTATAATACCACTAACAGTTGACCGTGGAATATTTAGTAGTGAGGAAATTTCACGAATGGACTTATTGCACAGGTGGCAACCTATCACGTTACCATGCTTGAATTCACTGAGCACCTGAGAGCGACCCATTCTTTCACAAATGTTTGTAGAAGCAGTCTGCATGCCTAGGTGCTTGATTTTATACACCTTTGGCCATGGAAATGATTGGAACACCTGAATTCAGTGAT
Source organism: Coreius guichenoti (assembly GCA_039654105.1). Taxonomy (NCBI): domain Eukaryota; kingdom Metazoa; phylum Chordata; class Actinopteri; order Cypriniformes; family Gobionidae; genus Coreius; species Coreius guichenoti. The sequence continues at coordinate 27,052,901 of CM077175.1, read as the reverse complement.
TTGGAGGGGTGTCCCAATACTTTTGGCAATATAGTGTCTCTTTTACACACTCTGTTAACTATAATTTAGAGATTTCATCTGGTCATGATGAAATATATAACTGAGTATCATCGGCATAACAGTGGAAACTAATTCCATGTTTTCCATATTACCAAGGGGCAGCATGTGTATTCCAAATAGAAGACGGCCTAACACAGACCCTTGTGGCACTCCATAATTTACTGATGTTCATTTGGATAATTCCCTGTTTAAATAAACAAAATGGTAACGGTCTGATACCACCTTAATGCTTGTCCCTAAAATATCAGTGTAATTTTGTAGTAGATCTAAGAGTATGTCATGATCTATAGTGTCGAACACAGCACTAAGATTAAGCAAAACTAGTATTGAGATGCAGCCTTGGTCAGAAGCTAGAAGTAAGTCATGTATAATTTTAACTAGTGCATTTTCTGTGTTATGATGGGGCCTGAATCCGGACTTTTTTCATTGATATAATTTATTTGCAGGAAGAAGCACAACTGAGTGCAGACAACTTATTCAAGTATTTTAGACATTAATGGAAGATTTGAAATAGGTCTGTAATTTGTCAATTCATTTGGAACTGTAACGGTTAGGCCTATGTTTTGTTATGTCCTGTTATAGTTCCATTTTCACTGTTTGATCTGTTCCTATTTGTCTTATTCCCTAGTTAAAATCCTTGTCTGTTATTTAGTCCCACACACCTGTTCTGTTTCATCCTGATTAGTAGACGGACAAAATGGCGGCACACACGTTTGCAGCAGCTTTGCTCTCCGAGTGGTTGTTTCTTATGTCTGTCCTGTTTGTTTCTCTGTCAACGAGCACCTTGACATATACAAACAGCAAGATTTACTAAGGATTGGGACGTTGTGTGGTGAATTGCATTTCACCAAGAACTTTTATAGCGAGTACCTCCCGCCTGAGATTGTTCGACCAGCGGGGTGTCCGTGGATCACTATACCGGGCAGAAGATGCAGGAGGAGGCGCAAGGATCGACGCCAGAAGCGCGACTGCAGAGAGGGCGTTCAAACCCGGTTAAGGAAATCTCCACACAGACCAGCGCTACCCAGCATCTTCCTGACTAATGCCAGATCGCTCTGCAATAAGATGAATGAACTAGCGATGACCACAGAGACAAAAAAAATCGGTGCAGAACTGCTCGATTATGGTAATAACAGAGGCGTGGCTACACTCGGGGATCCCGGATGAAGCTATCATGCTAACAGGCCTCACAGCGCACCGGGCTGACAGGAACAGCAACTCTGGCAAGAGCAGAGGAGGGGGATTGTGCATCTACTCTAAAAACAGGTTACTCTAAAAACAGGTAAAAACGATACAGTGACTGAAAGACACTGCTTGTGTATATTCCACCCAGTGCTAACGCTAATACAGCATTAAACATCTTGCAAATAGCCATCAATAAACTGCAGTCTGTGCAGTATCAGCATGTTACATGTTCAACGAGAGGTCAAAACACACTGGACCATGTATACAGTAATATAAGGGAAGAATATAAAGTCTCTACCCATCCTCACTTGGGCCAGTCTGACCATTTATCTCTTTTTCTCAAACCAGCGTACAGACCTCTCATTAAGAAAACTATGCCTATTGTGAAATACACAAAGATTTGGCCTGAGGATGCAATCCCACAACTGTAGGATTATTTTGAGCGCACCATTTGGGACATATTTTTACAACAGGATTTAACAGACTTTACATCCACCGTTTTGTTTTACATTAAAACTTGCATTGATAATGTGCACTGTTGAGAAACAGATCAGATGTTATCAAAACAACAAACCATGGAAGACCAGGGGTGTCAGGCAGCTGTTAAAGGACCGTGACACAGCCTTTAGCTCCGGTAACTTGGAATTATACAGCGTTTTCAGATCCAACTTAAAAAGAGGCATTAAGGAGGTAAAAGCAGCTTACAGGAGAAAGATAGAGGGACATTTCAGCGAGGGGGGCCCCCGGCCCGTCTGGCAGGGCATCCAGCACCTCACAAACTTTAAGGGCTCCAAAGATCTGGACATCAGCACCAGCAATAACCTGGCTGAGGAGCTTAATCATTTCTTTGCACGTTTTGAGGTGACTGAGGTAGAGACCGGGCCCACACCAGTACCAGCTATGGACAACCTGGCACTCACTGTGAGTACGGATGAGGTCAGGAGAGTGCTCCATGGTGTGAACGCCAGGAAGGCTGCTGGTCCCGACGGTATTCCGGGGAGAGTATTGAGGGACTGTGCAGACCAGCTGACTAAGGTTTTTACTTCCATTTTCAACCTCTCTGTGTCCACCTGTTCTGTTCCTAAATGTTCCTAAATTAAATCTGCCACCATTGTGCCCATTCCTAAGAAACCATCTGTCAGCAGCCTCAATGACTACAGACCGGTAGCTCTTACCTTCGCTGTCATGAAGTGCTTTGAACGGCTGGTGTTAAAGCACATTAAGCGCTCGCTCCCTCACAGTTTGGACCAGCACCAATTTGCATATAGAGCCAACAGGAGATACTTCACACTATGTTAACACATCTGGAAAAATCCAGCTCATATGCGAGAATGCTGTTCGTGGATTTTAGTTCTGCATTTAATACCATCATCCCTAGCTGAATGGTGTCTAAACTCCGCTGTCTGGGTGTCAACCATCATACTTGCAGATGGATCAAGGACTTTTTAACAGATCGGCCACAGTCAGTCAGGCTGGGGTCCCATCACTCCTCAGTCCTGGCCCTCAGCACTGGGATCCCCCAGGACTGTGTACTGAGTCCTCTGCTATACACTCTATATACCCATGACTGTACACCAATCCATGACAGCAATTTTATCATCAAGTTTGCAGACGACACTACTGTAGTGGGACTGATATGTAATAACAACGAGTCTGCCTACAGAGATGCAGTCCAAAAACTCACTGTCTGGTGCTCTGACAACAATATGGCACTTAACTCCTCAAAAACAAAGGAGCTGGTGATAGATTTTAGGAGGAAGAGGGAGGAACCTGCCCCTCTTTACATCAAAGGGGACTTTGTGGAAATGGTCAGTGATTTTAAATTCCTTGGAACACACATCTCTCAGAACCTCACATGGTCTGTTAACACCAATGCCCTTGTTAAAAAAAGCACAGCTGCGATTTTACAAATGTTCTGTAGAGAGTATCATCACCCATGACATCTTGGTGTGGTTTAAAAGCTACACTATGGCTGATAAAAAAGGCTCTGGAGAGAGTCAGAAAATCAGCAGAGAACATAAGGACACAGCTCCCCTCACTGTCTGACATACACAGAGCCAGATGTCTGTGTCGTGCAGCACGTATAATTCAGGACTGCTCTCACCCAGGAAACAGTTTGTTTACACTGCTGCCTTCTGGAAGGTGCTATAGGTCCATTCAGGCTCACACCTCCAGACTTAAAAGAACTTAACTCATAACAGTTCATGGGACTATAAATACATTATACTGTGCAATACACTATACACAGGACTATTTATAGATCGGATTGTATATATAATACATATTATACATTACACATGGGATTGTGCAATATTTCTACTGCTATTTATTCTTGCTGCTATGTGGAATTGTAACGATGAGTCCACTGCAGGCAAATTGGTAGAACCCAAGTGCAGCTTTATTTACATCCAAACATGATCAAACATAGAACAGAAACTTGGTGTGGCATGGCAAACATGGCATGACGAAAACTCACCAACAGTGGTTACAGGTAACAATCACAATACTAGACAAAGACGCATGGCAAACATAATGGCTTAAATACATAGAGACTAATGACTAACAAGACACACCTGTGAACAATCAAGACAATGAACCAATGACAGAACTGAACTGAGAACCCACATGACTAAATCAACCAATGACACTAGGTGTGTTCGACATCGGCTGCGGCTGGATGTAACCGATCAGCAAGTAGCCTATAAATAGTAGCCTATTTCTAACAGGCATGCACTGCTTCAAGTCAGCCGCCGATCGGTCTGCGAATCGCTGCTTTAAGTCGAACAAGCCTAACATGACACAAGAGACTAGGGAAGCACATGACATGATCACATGAGGGCACAATGGAATCACATGACAAACCAGGAAACGTGACTGATTAAACTCAAACAGAAAACATGAAAATGAAACAAAACCAAGACACTAGACATTACAGGAATATGCTTGTTGTGTGGTATTTTTTGTACTTTGTGTTTGAGTTTTGCTTATGTATGTTACCACAGGAGTTGTACAGTAGTGCAATGAGAATAAAAGGCATTCAGATTCAGATTATTATCAGATTATTATTCAGATATTATCCTTGTTCATTAAAGACGTGCGTGAGGGACAGAATTACGGACCTTCAGACAATTTTTCTTTCTTTTGTTTTGCTCCCCCATCACCAATGGACCTTCCTGCCATCCAACTCCTATGCCTGGAGCAGAAGGACTGTTCTCTGGAGGAACACACCAGATATTTTTTGGACTTGGCATGCCAAACACCCTATCTGGACCGCTCGCTCTGTGTTTTTCCAAAGTGCGTCTCCCAGAGAACGGAGCTAGAGAGGATTTCGCTGCGTTTGTGGAGTGGGTGCTGGTGAATAATGGATCTGATTTCACCATTTTCCCTTGCGGAGGACACCACCCCCACCCTGGAACCACAGCACAGCCAGCCATCACCCCGCTGCACGGAACATATGCCAGAGCACACCGTAGACAGAGAGCTCGAGCGAGCCGCAATGTACGAGCCAGATCCTGAAGGTAGGACGAGCCAATCATCGCTCCGGAGCCCGAGCCTTGGGAAACGTCTGACCAGGTGCGTGAGTCTGCAACATCGTGTGATGCCATGGGAATTCTAGTGGAATACAAGTGCATGGAGGAAGGCCCCGTCCCTCCGGCTATGCCTTGGTCAGACGTCGCCCTGCCTGCGTCATGGACTTATGAGCTGTCTGCTGCACTCCATCTCTCCACTCCTTTGGCTCCGTCTGGCATCTGCTCTCCATCTGGGCCCAGGGCTCCACTACCATCGGCTTAGTCTCCATCAGTCATCCCCTGGGTGTCCTCAGTTAAGTCTCCAACATGGCTCCTCCCTATATCAACTCCGCCATGGGCTTTCATCCTGGCTGCTCTCTGGGTACCCGCCCCGCATGGACTATTCTGCCTGCCCCTGTTTGGTTACGTCCCTCTCCAGCTCCACGTCCACCACCTGAGCCCCCTCCCTCCCGTTATTTCCTGTTGTAGTTCCATTTTCACTCTGTTTGATCTGTTCCTGTTTGCCTGATTTCCTAGTTAGTTTCCTCATTAGTTAATTAGTCCCACACACCTGATTCATCCTGATTATGTTTCGTCATGTCTATTTAAGCCCTCAGTTTCCTATGTTTCATTGTCCAGAATTGTTTTATGTTAGTGTGTAGTTGTGACTCTTATTCTCCTGTGTGTTCTCCTTGTTCATTAAAAGACTCTTTGTTTATCTTTGACTCGTGCGTGTGTGACTACACGTGACAGGATCTAGTTGTGGTTTCTTTATTATGGAGGCTCAATACATGCCAAGATTTTAATTAATTAAACATTAATTTTAATTCTGTCATCATTTCATCACACTCATGACTTTCATTGTATGGAAAGAAAATTCAAACTGGTTTGTACTGAGCCCCTAAAGGGACATGGGGGAAAATGAGATGGAAGGAAAAATTATATTTCAATGCCAAATTAGAAAATTAGCATTTGCTTGCAAAACCTTTTTGATGGAAATAATACGAGGTAGGGAGAAAAATGCAGTGTTGAAATACAATTTTGTTCCTTATATCCATGTCTCTTTAGGGGCTCCATAGTTTGGAATGACACAAGGGTGAGTAAATGATGACAGAACATTTATTTTTGGGTGAACTATCACTTGAAGCCTTAAAGAATAATGCTTATTGTGAAATGTAATTTCAGAATAATGCTTATTGTGAAATGTAATTTCATGGTCTTTGTGTTTTCATCATTATTTAGATAATCGAAGGGAACAGTAACGCCTATGATGTTGTGCTTAAGGACCTGGAGCCTCCCATTATTGCTCGTTTTGTGCGTTTCATGCCTGTGACTGACCCCTCTATGATTGTGTGTATGAGGGTGGAGCTCTACGGCTGTGAATGGCTCGGTAAACTATGTTCTTTCTTTCAGAAACATTCTTTGTACAAGTACTCAAATGCAGGCTGTGGCATTAACAAACCCCTAAAATGTCTCATCGCAACAAATCATAAAAGCTACAAGCATTTGCATTCACATTCTAGTGTAGAATGTGTTTCAAGCCATTATGGGATTGATTCAGCCTCTTTAAGGAATAGTTAAAAATTGACTTTCTGCTACAGATGGTCTGGTGTCCTACAGCGCCCCTTCTGGCCAACAGATGAATTCCAAAGGCCAACAAATCTATTTAAATGACACTGTGTATGATGGCGCCATTAGTTACAGGTAGAGGATCACACACACTAAACACTAAAGCAAATATCACCACTTCATTCACACAAATTAAACAACAAGGTTTTCTTTTTCTTTCAGCATGACAGAAGGCCTTGGACAGCTCACTGATGGAAGCTGGGGTTTAGATGACTTCACTAAAAGTCAGGTGTATGGTGCCTGGCCTGGCTATGACTATGTGGGCTGGACCAATGCTAGTTTCCCTGGTGGCTCAGTGGAGATGACATTTGAGTTTGACCGGGTCAGAAATTTCACATCAATGAAGGTTTGTATGATCTACTGAAATACATCTGCATCTACATGTCCTTTGTGAAAACGTAGTGTGCTTAAAGGCACAATATGTAATTTTCGCCATTAGAGGTCGCTTTTCAAAACAAAACAAAGGCGTAGCTTGATGACGCCTTGATTTCGTGGAATCTTGGGAGTTGTTGTCTTCACCTCTACAGCCGGTGGAAAAGAATCCAACGGGACTCGGGCAGAAATCATATTCATGGATGAGCTAATGTATTAAAGACAGTGGTGGATAAAGTACTCAAAAGCCGTACTTGAGTAAAAGTATAGATATCTTGCCAGAAAATGACTTTGGTAAAAGTTAAAGTCACTGTTTAGAATATTACTTGAGTAAAAGCTTTAAAGTATGTGATATTTATTGTACTTAAGTATGAAAAGTATTTTTTTCATATTAAACATACTTAAGTATTGAAAGTACAAGTAAATGCAAAACACAAAAGGAGCAAAACATTTTTAAAAGTGCAAGATTGTATTCAGTTTTAACTGTTTCTTCCATTTTGTTTTCTTTGAATAAAAAATGGCAAACTGTTTATTGTACGTTTTAAATATAAAAAATATTAATATATTAATTATACCTTGATCATTCGTGTTAATTCATAGTACAGTAACTAATGTAAGGGACAACTTTAAATATATTAGTAAATGTTGATGAACAATACTTTTATCAACCTTAGTTAATGTTAAAAATGGACTCTTATTGTAAAATGTTACCATTTCATATAAATCCAAGCAGTCATGCTTAAAGATGGCCATCTTCACACAAAGTCATAGCATTGAAATTAGACACAGTATATGTATATTATATGTATATTTCACACATATTTGCTTCTACTTTAGAACACTTGATGTTATCTAATCAAAACGTTACAGTAACGATAAAAAAGGTTTCTGATTTGTTTATATGTTTCTGTTGGCTGCATGACGATACAGTTTGATTTCTCATGTCACTCACTTCAAATATGCCACTTCGCTATAACGACTGCATAAAAGCGTCCAGATGGATATAAAATAATGCAAATAGGCTAGATGGTAATAAACGTGACATTAAACATTAGGGTCAGACTTGCATGTGTTTTTTTCACGTTGTGTTTAACAGCTTTGAGGGTTAGGCCTACTAATGTTAGCATCCTCTCAGCCTCGATGCCATTAATACAACATTTAGTCACTAAATTAATTACTTTATAGTGATAGGAAAACATGTACTGTAGTGTATAACATACCGTTTTGTTGTCTATGTTTTAAATCTGTTTTTGAAGTGTCCCGCTCTGTGCAGCACACAGCCTCACGTGTCAGTCGCTATAGCAACGGCCGCAACCCGGAAAATGAAATCAACCGCTTGTGCGAGCACTTGTTTGCACATGCTTGCTTGCAGTCTTCCGAAATTATTTTGTAGTAAGTAACGAAAATGCTTTGGGGAAATGTATCGGAGTAAAAGTATACATTTTATGTAGTAAATGTAGTGGAGTAAAAGTAAAAGTTGACAGAAATATAAAAACTCAAGTAATGTACAGATTCTCCCCAAAAATACTCAAGTACTGTAACGAAGTATTATTTCTTCGTTACATTACACCACTGATTAAATATTTATTACGTTGCTGTAGTATGAAGCAGGGTGGGGCTGAAAGCCATTGGTGCGGAACGAGGCTGCTGGAGATTGCTAATGAGAGACAAGCGGACATGGCTCGACAGTAGTGGAGCTTTTATTATGCCGCAGACGACCGCTTCCACTTCTTTTTCTAGTCATGCGTATGTGGGGTAACGCAGCGCTGTTTTATCATATTAGATACATTTGAAAGTTAGGTTATAATGCTACTCTGTGCGTTCGCTCAGCAGCTACTATGAGACACTTGTTGCACACTGCAGTAAGCTAGATCGATATTAGGCATGGTAAAACATGGTACTCGCAGTAAATCAAGAAAACGAGATTTAACCAATAAGACTAACTGTGTTGAGCTATATAACAATGATTAGTTTTCTGTCGATGAATGTATCCAAACAGTTGCTCACCTGTCTAATAAAACACATAATATATCAAAGTGTCTTTGGTTTCCATGGTTTCTACAAAATAAAAAAATCAAGGGTAACGCGGGTATGATGTCATTGATAGGCGACGCACGGACACGGTCCGTGTCTTAGTTAAAATTGCTTATTTCTCTGGTTTTAAACATTCGTACGCTTATTTTGAGCTTTTGACTAACATACTAAAGCACATGCAAAGTACTGGATTATAATTTTAACTGTAATGTGTAATTTGATATTACATTTAAAGTAAATATATTTTAAGTGCACTAAATTGCAACTTAATCCTTATAAATATGTAATTGCAAATATAGTTAAATACATGTCATACAAGTTTCGTCACGTTGCTTCTGTTCACTGTAGATATTTCTGTTATTTGGCTACAATTAATGCTTGTCATACATTTAACCGTATGCTACATTTTAACCGTATTTTAAAGACAATAGAAGTAATTATGAAAATTTTTGAAAGTATATTATTTCCGTAATAAGTTTTCTTATAAAAGTATATAGGCCTACTTCTTTTTCACAAGGACTATCATGTATGTATTATTATTACTATTTTGTATTGAATGGATATCCTTCTGTTTAAATAGGTCCACTGTAACAACATGTACACATGGGGAGTAAAAATCTTCCGTCAGGCCATGTGTTACTTCCGTTCGGATTCAGACTGGGAGCCCAATCCTGTGTTGTTCAAGCAGAAAGCGGACAACATCAGTCCAAGTGCTCGGTTTGTAACGGTTGCCCTTGGCAACCGCATGGCCAGCGCAATTAGGTGCCGTTTTGTATTCAATGGCGTCTGGATGATGTTCAGTGAAATTGCTTTCCAGTCAGGTAATAGAGGGTTTAATCGCACTGCATTTTCTTTCTTTCATCTCTAGTTCTCCTTTTCTTATCTGTTCACTTTTTCATTATTCATTTTAGCACATTAATAGCCTACTAAAAATAAAGTAGGCCTACTGCTGCAGTTTAAAATGCCTTTCACCCAAATTCACCTTTCAGATACAGCGGTGTACAACACCTCTCTTGTTCCTCGTAAACGTAACCAAACCCCAGGTATTTATCCAGGTAAACGGTATAATTATTTTACATACCATTCATAATTCTTTGTGAATAATCATCTGCTCTTGCATGGTGCCATTTGGTTGTTATAGTTGTACAGTACAGTATTAAGTTGCAGGCAACAGCACCCCCTGGCGTTCATTACTTCATGCAATGGCCACATAAATTTAAATGAAATACATTTTTATTACATTTTAGGTTTAGCATAATAAAATGTTTTTAAAAAATGATGATGGCTCTAATACACTGTATATGAATGGGAGAAATCATAACAGAACTTTTTATAGAATCATTGAGACACCCAATAAAGCTGTATGAAAGGATGTCCATTTGCACAAAACTCATTTGTATCATCTTTTCCACGCTAAATATTCTGCAGGGGATGATCCCACTCACAAAACTGATGACAGCAACACAAGGATCCTAATAGGCTGTTTGGTGGCCATTATTGTCATTCTGTTGGCCATCATAATAATCATACTATGGCGGCAGGTCTGGCAGAAGATGATCGAAAAGGTAAGATTATCATCTTCAACGTCAACCTCAACTTTATAAACCTTTTATAAGGTTTGTAGCCTGCTGTGCATTTCCTGAGCATAAAATGACTATTGGTGATCTATTTCAATGGAAAGCTGTATAACATCCACCCTGTCAGTTTGTAGTTATTAATGTAACATGTATGTAACACTTACAGGCCTCTCGGCGCATGCTAGACGATGAGCTGACTGTGCGTCTTTCTGTTCAGAGAGAGGCATTCGCCCACCGTCACTCCTCTCTGTCCAGTGATGCTGAATCCAGTTCCACATATGAAAGGATTTTCCCCATGGGATCTGACTATCAGGAGCCATCACAACTTTTACGGAAACTACCGGAGTTCCAGGCTACGGAAAACCTTGGTTAGTGTCAGTGTCACATTAAAGATTCTTGGATTATTTTCCTATTCATTCTAGCTCATTATAGGCTCATTATGTGTATGTAGGAAAAGTTCAGCCAAAAAGGAAAATACTGTCATCATTTACTCATCCTCATGTCACGCCAAACCTGCAAGATTTTCTTTCTTCTGTGGAACACAAAAGACACAACTTTGAGAAATATATTTTTTTCTCCATACAGTTGAAGTCAATGAGCCAAAATCATATCAAAATCATGGGGTTATTAGTTAGATTACTCAATATGTCATGGGGCTATTATATTTAGATTACTTGTCTAGCCAGTCCTAAATTTCCACTATTTCGACACACCAAACTTGGTAAATACAGTCATGCTCAAAAGTTTACATACCTCTTGCAGAATCTGCAAAAATGTTAATGATTTTAACAAAATAAGAGGGATCATACAAAATGCATGTTTTTTTTTATTTAGTACTGTCCTGAATAAGATATTTTACATAAAAGATGTTTACATATAGTCCACAAGACAAAAAAATAGCTGAACCTGGATGATCCACAGCTGTTTTTTTTGTTTTGTGATGATTGTTTCTGAGTCCCTTGTTTGTCCTGAGCAGTTAAACTGCCAAACATTCTTCAGAAAAATCCTCCAGGTCCCGAAAATTCTTCAGTTTTCCAGGATCTTTTGCATATTTGAACCCTTTCCAGCAGTGACTGTATGATTTTGAGATCCATCTTTTCACACTGAGGACGATTGAGGGACTCAAACACAACTATTAAAAAAGTTTCAAACATTCACTAATGCTCCAGAAGGAAACATGATGCATTAAAGGCCGGTGGGTGAAAACTTTTTGAATTTGAAGATCAAGGTAAATTGTACTTAATTTGTCTACCGGAAAACATAAGTATCTTCTGTTGCTTCCGAAGGGAAGTACTAAATGAAAAAAAAAATGATATTTAAACAAAATAAGAAAAATTTGGGCATCTTTATCCTTCTGGAGCATCAGTGAATGTTTGAACCTTTTTTAATTTAGGATTTAGGATTTTTCTGAAGAACATTGGGCAGTTTAACTGCTCAGGACAAACAAGGGACTCAAGAGCAACCATCACAAAACAAAACCCAAACAAACAACAACAACAAACAAAAAAACAGCAGTGTATCATCCAGGTAACGACACACAGCATTAAGAATCAAGGGTACATAAACTTTTGAAAGGGGTCAATTTTATAAATTCAGCTATTTTTTTGTCTTGTGGACTATATGTAAACATCTTTTATGTAAAATATCTTATTCAGGACAGTACTAAATAAAAAATAACATGCATTTTGTATAATCCCTCTTATTTTGTTAAAATCATTAACATTTTTGCAGATTCTGCAAGGGGGTTTGAAACTTTTGAGCACGAGCACATTGTTCTCAAATGTTAAATGTTAGGCCTGCAAGGAAAAGTAATGTTAGTTATGGTTAATATTAAAACATTTCTTCACAATTTCTTCAAAATCTTCACACAGCTGTTTTCCACACAATGACAGTTCAGTGTGGCCTTGTCTGGACAAAAAACACTAGAAATCACCATAAAAGTATTCAACTGACTTGTGTGCTTTATTCCAAGTGCTGTAAAGAGATTGCTTTGATGAACAGTTATTCACTGAAAATCTCTCAATTCAAATATGGCTTCTTTCAACGTATCATGTGAGGCTGGACATCAATGCAAGGCCGTAACCATGTCTTGAACATTGGGGGGGACCAATTTTTGTTTTGTTTTTATAAAGCATAAAGAAACAGAACAGTGAACGAAAATCTAGGTCTAATTCTAGTTGGGAAATAATCATTTTGGGACTATTTGCAAATAATATTTGCATTAATTTGCGTCAAATATATTGTTAGCCCCGAGGTTCTTCACGTTAGTGAATAAATACATAGATCCGCTCTCAATGTGCGAAGTTCCTAGTAGTCTGGTGGTAGAGATTTTGCAAACCGGTTGCGGGTTCTAATCCGCCCTCATATAGTTTTTTTCTTCATTAAAATCAAAGATGTTCATCGATGATTGTATATTAAAAGCAGGGACACATTTGTGTGTAGTTTGTTTTGTGATTTCACCGGAAAGAATAGAGTCTCCACTCTCTCCGCAACGGCAATAAGCAGCAATGAATTGACGCGCGCGTCTGTGTGAAGACTGTGCACAAGCCAAAAGAGAACGTAAACCCCGCCTACTTTGATTTGATTGGCCATCTCAATCATTTTGACATTGATGAGCGCTGTTAGACCACTGAGGCCGACCAGACTAAAAATACAACTTTTAAACCTTTCTGTCATCCTAACAGTCAGTCCTAACAGTGCTGCGTAATGAAGTGCAGCAGAGCAGTGCAAGAATTTTAAATACTGGGGGGGATAAATTGGCCATTTCTAATTATTGGGGGGGACTTGTCCCCCGCAATGTCTATGGTGGTTACGGCCCTGCATCAATGACACCCAGGGGCGCAGGAAACATTTTCAAAGTGGGGGGGACCAAACTGTAAGCAACAGCCCAGACAGTAAGATCAGATTTCCAGATAACGGACGACCACTTCAGGCTCACTGTCGGACCACCATCATATTAAACTTGCCTGATCATTAATAGAATAATATTGATTGTTATTACAATACGAAGTAAGTGAAATAAGAAGTACATATGATTGATCAAAACTTAGGGATGAGCAAAATGCCTGCAGAATGCCAAATCTGTCCCCTGTCAGACCAGCCTTTTATGTGGGATGTCTCAACTTTCAACCTTGCACAGTTCTACTTTGATAAATTTATAGCTTGAATTACTTACAATTAATGTGATGGTCGTTGTCGGAAGTTTTAGCTTGCGAATCGCGCAGACTATTCTGCGGGGGTCATGACCCCCCCTGTCCCCCGTGTCAACATGACACCATCAGACATAATTTTTTTTCTCTTTTTTTTTTCTCGCCAAACATCATTAACATCAAACGTATAGCTTAAATATGATATGGCTTTAGAAGAGTTGGAGTTGTATGGACTAGTTTTATGCAAACAGCTCTATTAAGATTCTCTAAAAATTACACTACCTTTCAAATGTTGGGGTCATTAAGCTTCTTTTTTTAAAGAAATTAATATGTTTTTCAGCAAGAAAGCATAACATTTATTGAAAAAAGTGACAGTAAAGACATTTATAATGTTACAAAAGATTTCTATTTCAAATAAATGTTGTTGTTTTTTTTTTAATACTTTCTATTCATCAAAGAATCCTGAAAAAAAAAAAATCATGGTTTCCACAAAATATTAAGCCGTATAAGAGAGAAATGTTTCTTGAGCACCAAAATCAGCATATTAGAATGATTTCTGAAGAATCATGACACTGAAGACTGGAGTAATGATACTGAAAATTAAAAAAAAATTTAAAAAAAAAAATGATACACAATAATTTCACAGTATTACTCTTTTTTAGAGTATTTTTGATCAAATAAATACGAAAACATTAAAAAATATCGGAAAAAATTCCTCAGAAAAAAATTGAGGTTTGGAATGACATTTACATGTTTCATTTAGCTGACATCATGACAGATTTTTTATTTTTGGGTGAACTATCCCTTTAACAACATAACATGCCTACAGTGTGTTCATATGGTTGTGTTACAGCAATGATCGATGCCCCTTCCGAACCCTCTACGGCCCACCCTACAGATGAGGTCCCACACTACGCAGAGGCCGACATCGTGAGCCAGCAGGAAGCCCACAGTTACCGTGTCACTGTGGTCAACATGCCCTTATCTCCAGGAAGGGATGGCGCTCTGGAGGAGTTTCCAAGGGAGAGACTGACTTTTAAAGAGAAACTTGGAGAAGGACAGTTTGGAGAGGTTGGCGAATAGTTCTCTTCGCCAAAATGCTATTCTTGGTCACGTTATTTGTTATATGTGTTCATACCTACCGCAGGTTCATCTGTGTGAAGCTGAGGGAATGCAGGAATTCATGAAGGACTATTGTGATGACATCAGTGATGAGCCAATGCTCGTAGCAGTCAAGACTCTAAGAGAGGACGCAAACAAAAACGCAAGGTAACACACAGGTGCAGGTGTCCCGCAATCGTTGTTACGTGCCTGTTGTTGCTGAGAAGCACTGCTTTTTGCTTTACAGATGCTGTCCAGCCATTTTAGGACAGTTTAAACTTTCCTCAAGGAAATCTACATTTTCAGGAACGACTTCTTGAAAGAGATCAGGATCATCTCACGATTGAGAGACCCGAACATCATTCGCCTGTTGGCGGTGTGCGTTGAGAGCGATCCGCTGTGCATGATCACGGAGTACATGGAGAACGGAGACCTCAATCAGTTCCTGTCCCATCATGAGCTGCAGGATGAAGGAGTTCAGGCTGGTGACTCGGCTACCATCAGGTATAAAAGACTGAAAAAAAAGAGGTAACACTTTCTATGAAGCCCATGCTTATAATGAATTATAGCCCCATTTATACAGTTGTGGTCAGAATTATTGGCACCCCTGGTAAATATGATCAAAGATGGCTGTAAAAATAAATCTGCATTGTTTATCCTTTTTATCTTTTATTATTTTTTTATTACTTTTATTATTTATCTTTTATTTTTGCTTAGTATGGTTGAATTGGATCATTGAAGGTCAGAAGACATTGCTTAATAAAATGAGATTAAATACATAAAATATATTTGTGTTATTTAACATATTTAACTATTGCAGTACTGAATCTGTTTTTGAACTATCCCTTAAACAACACAGGCCCCACACTACACAGAGATGATTAAATGCATGTTGATTATTGTAGTTCGTGAACATGCATTTAATCATCTCTGTGTAGTGTGGGGCCTGTGTTGTTTAAGGGATAGTTCAAAAACAGATTCAGTATTCCTCAAAATGAATAAAAATAGTCAATTTTGACTATACTACAAAAAAATGTAAACCCAGAATATTGCACAAACCTGCAATAGTTAAATATGTTAAATAACACAAATATATTTTATGTATTTAATCTCATTTTATTCTCTTTTCTCTTTTCTCTTTTTATTCTCATTTTTTTTTTTTTCCGGTCACAACATTGGACTGATTTCACATGTGCTTCATGACGCAATCATGCAGCACATGTGAAATCAGTCCAATGTTGTGAAGAGACGTCAGAGGCGGGTGACGCCACGAACCAGAAAGCTATAAAGCATGCTCAAACAGTGTAGCGCTAACTTCTGTGTCTTCAGTAAGCGTTCTCTGTAAAATCATCGTCTTATTTGGTGTTGTTTGTCTATCAGTGATAAACATATATACAAACGGCAGTTGAGATTGTGTGTCCATCCCTCCCCACGCTACATTATGGGTGGGGATACACATGATTTGTGTGTTGTTTGTTTGGGAGCAGAGCGGAGCATGCACAGTCAGCTCCCGCCTGGCGCTCTTTGCTGAGGGCGCTCAGGCTCGCGTTCCAATTCATGGGGATTGCAAATGGATTTAGCAGAGGGGTTAGAGACGGGTGTTGTAAAAATCAATGCAGAAAATGTTAAGGACTCTCCTGCATATGAGGAGCTGGTGGAGGTTGTGACTTGGGCTGTCGCCAGATTAAATATTGACTGGCCAGTTGAGAAGCAGGACGTTAGATGCCTAAGCTGGAAGAGATGCTAGCTAGCTATCTCTCCCCTCAGTCTACATCGTCCTTAAAAGCCCCGACATTACCCACCAAGCCGGTCAGAACTATGTCACTGCTGCAAGCCTACCACTCCTTGTTAGGAGACCTGGATGAGGGTGGGGGTATTGGTCCTGAAGTAAAAACTTTGTTGGGGAAGGGGGAGAACATGTACCTCCCCCGACAGAGAAACCGGTTTCTACAGCCAGAATTTTATCGTTCCAAAGAAGGATGGGGGGTTGCGTCCCATTTTGGATCTGTGTCATCTGAACCAGTCAGTCATGCAGCTCAAGTTCAAAATGTTAACCTTGAGACAAATCAATCGTGCCACAGATCAGATCCAAGGACTGGTTTGTCACGATAGATCTCAAGGACGCATACTTCCATATATCCATCCTACCATAACACAGGAAGTTCCTGAGGTTCCCTTTTGGGGGTGAAGCGTACCAATATCTGGTTTTTCCTTTCTGTCTAGCTTTATCACCCCTCACTTTCACCAAATGCGTGGATGCAGCTCTGGTGCCACTTCGACTTCAGGGCATTTGCATTATGAACTACATCGACGATTGGTTGATTCTAGCTCAGTCGCATCAGCTGGCGGTTCAGCATTGAGATGTCGTTCTCGAGCCCCGCTGTGGCCGGGCAGAGTATGGTTCTCGGATCTAGTGTCTCTCCTCGACGGCTCTTCCTGGGAGATTCCGGTCAGGAGGGACCTTCTGTCCCAGACAGGGGGCTCAATACTTCACCCCCGCCCAGAACTGTGGAAGTTGTGGGCTTGGCCTTTGAAGGGGGCCAGCTCATAGACTCTGGTCTCTCAACTGAGGTTGTTGAGACCATTCTTCACTCCAGAGCTCCCTCCACGAGGAAACTATATGCCCTGAAGTGGAGAGTTTTCACTTCTTGGTGCAGTGGTCGTCAACTGGACCCAGTTAACTGCCCTGATGGTACAGTGCTGGAGTTCCTGCAAGAGTGATTCACTGCAGGGTTATCCCCGTCCACTTTAAAGGTTTATATGGTGGTCATAGCTGCTTACCACATTCCTTTGGGTGGAATGTCTTTAGGGAGAGACCCCTTTGTAACACGTTTCCTCTGCGCACATTGAGGCTGTGACCTGCAGTATGCACTAGGGTGCCAGCTTGGGATCTGGCCGTGGTTCTTCAAGGCCTGTCCC
Source organism: Coreius guichenoti (assembly GCA_039654105.1). Classification (NCBI taxonomy): domain Eukaryota; kingdom Metazoa; phylum Chordata; class Actinopteri; order Cypriniformes; family Gobionidae; genus Coreius; species Coreius guichenoti. The sequence goes on along the minus strand of CM077175.1, from coordinate 27,035,366 downwards.
TGGCTCCCTTCGAGCCTATTGAAGATTTTCCAGTCAAGTTTTTGACTCTCAAAGCGTTGTTCCTCTTAGCTATCACTTCTCTGAAAAGGATAGGATATTTGCAAGCTCTGTCAGTTGCCCCTTCGTGCTTGAAATTTGCACCTGGTATGGTGAAAGCATTTCTTCACCTGAGACCGGGTTACGTTCCCAAGGTCCCTAATAATGTGGCTAGATCTATTGTGCTGCAGGCCTTCTGTCCTCCTCCATTTCAAGATCCGGACCAATCTGCTATGTCCAGTTTGGGATTTAGATGCATACGTCCACAGAGCTGTCTTGTGGCGTAAGTCAGAACAGCTGTTCATTTGTTTCGGGTCACCCAGAAAGGGGTCCCCAGCATCAAAGCAAAGGATGAGAAAGTGGATAGTTGAGGCTATCTCTCTTGCATATGAGTCGGCCAGACAACCTTCCCCTATGTCAGTCTGTGCTCACTCAACCAGGAGTATGGCTGTCTTCAAGGCTCTTCTGTCAGGTGTATCACTTCAAGAGGTTTGTGATGCGGCAGGCTTGTCCTCACCACACACATTCGTGAGGTTTTACAACCTGTACCTGGGCTCTACTCCAGGGTCCCAGGTGCTCTTGTCTTAGTGATTTCTTCACGATTTCACAAAAGAAATACACTTGTCTTTATGGCGCCATGGGTATAGACGTTCTCACAGCATCATTTCTCGATGCAGCGTGAGTTCCCTTGAAAGGGAGCGCCTCGGTTTCGACTGTAACCTTGGTTCCCTTGGTTCCTGCGTGCGTGTCAGCGACTTACTTCAGACTATTAGAAGCTAGCGCTACACTGTTTGGGCATGCTTTATAGTTTCCTGGTTCGTGACGTCACCCACCTCTGACATCCCGTCACACCATTAGACTGATTTCACACGTGCTTCACGACGCAATCACGTAGGCGGTTCCCACAGCGTTTTGTCCCCTCTTCAGGGAACCAAGGTTACAGTCGTAACCGAGGTGTTTTGTTTCATGAACAAATAATTTTTTTTGCATAAAATACTGAAAATGTCTTCTTTTTCTCTGTAGCTACAGAATATTGATCAACATGGCCTCTCAGATTTCCTCTGGAATGAAGTATCTGTCATCCCTGAATTTTGTTCACCGTGATCTCGCTACACGCAACTGTTTAGTGGGCACAAATAACACCATCAAGATTGCTGACTTTGGAATGAGCCGAAACCTGTATCGTGGAGATTACTACCGCATACAGGGACGAGCTGTGCTCCCCATCCGCTGGATGTCCTGGGAGAGCATCCTACTGGTAAGCCTGATGGAGTCAAATATACAGTGCCTATAAAGGGATAGTTCACCCAAAAATGGAAAACCTTCAAGTTGTTCCTGTAACGACTCGGCTACATATGTTAATAAATTAAATTAGCTCAATAGGGAATTATGGGTGTTTATATTTATTTATTTATAATTAATCGTAACATGTTATGATCAAATTATAAATCTCTAAATCACCCAAAAAGGGAAATACCTAGCCTAAGCATTTGTACAATATACACTCACCTAAAGGATTATTAGGAACACCTGTTCAATTTCTCATTAATGCAATTATCTAATCAACCAATCACATGGCAGTTGCTTCAATGCATTTAGGGGTGTGGTCCTGGTCAAGACAATCTCCTGAACTCCAAACTGAATGTCAGAATGGGAAAGAAAGGTGATTTAAGCAATTTTGAGCGTGGCATGGTTGTTGGTGCCAGACGGGCCGGTCTGAGTATTTCACAATCTGCTCAATTACTGGGATTTTCACGCACAACCATTTCTAGAGTTTACAAAGAATGGTGTGAAAAGGGAAAAACATCCAGTATGCGGCAGTCCTGTGGGCGAAAATGCCTTGTTGATGCTAGAGGTCAGTGGAGAACGGGCCGACTGATTCAAGCTGATAGAAGAGCAACTTTGACTGAAATAACCACTCGTTACAACCGAGGTATGCAGCAAAGCATTTGTGAAGCCACAACACGCACAACCTTGAGGCGGATTAGCTACAACAGCAGAAGACCCCACCGGGTACCACTCATCTCCACTACAAATAGGAAAAAGAGGCTACAATTTGCACGAGCTCACCAAAATTGGACAGTTGAAGACTGGAAAAATGTTGCCTGGTCTGATGAGTCTCGATTTCTGTTGAGACATTCAGATGGTAGAGTCAGAATTTGGCGTAAACAGAATGAGAACATGGATCCATCATGCCTTGTTACCACTGTGCAGGCTGGTGGTGGTGGTGGTGTAATGGTGTGGGGGATGTTTTCTTGGCACACTTTAGGCCCCTTAGTGCCAATTGGGCATCGTTTAAATGCCACGGCCTACCTGAGCATTGTTTCTGACCATGTCCATCCCTTTATGACCACCATGTACCCATCCTCTGATGGCTACTTCCAGCAGGATAATGCACCATGTCACAAAGCTCGAATCATTTCAAATTGGTTTCTTGAACATGACAATGAGTTCACTGTACTAAAATGGCCCCCACAGTCACCAGATCTCAACCCAATAGAGCATCTTTGGGATGTGGTGGAACGGGAGCTTCGTGCCCTGGATGTGCATCCCACAAATCTCCATCAACTGCAAGATGCTATCCTATCAATATGGGCCAACATTTCTAAAGAATGCTTTCAGCACCTTGTTGAATCAATGCCACGTAGAATTAAGGCAGTTCTGAAGGCGAAAGGGGGTCAAACACAGTATTAGTATGGTGTTCCTAATAATCCTTTAGGTGAGTGTATATATATATATATATATATATATAGTTAACAACAATGGATTGCAATTAACTACGAATATATATGACAAATCAGTAGGCTACAGAATAACTTTTAAAGAATTAATTCAAAATTCAACTCATCCGTTCGTTTAACGAACCGACAGTCGATCTTTTATCAACTCCCACAAAGTTTTATTCTTTCTATCAAATCTTCAGGAAGATAATCCTTCTGCCACGAAGAATAACTTTCTGAACTAGATATTAATTAAAGTATTCAACGATACTATATGCAGGCTTGTAGCTAGATCTGAACATTAAAGTGACTATATGTTTTTGTGAGCGGCAACAATGATAATCAAACGTGGATACAATGGTTTTAATAATTGATACTACGAATACATACGACTAAATAAAGAATACATATATGTACAGAATAACGAAAAGTAGAGAAAGAAAGAAAGAAAGAAAGAAAGAAAGAACGAAAGATCAAGAATGGCAATTTCACAAACAAGTAACCCGAGAGAGCCATCAAAGAATAATATTACCTTAAACAGGGGCACAAATCTTAAACGCATCTAAAGCTCGATAGAATTTATACATGGGTTTCTTTATGCTGAGTATAAGAGGATGCGTGTGAGGCTTCTCAGAGTGTTCTTCGAGCTGGAGCGTTCTCTCTCTCCCGGAGATCGTGTCTCCGATCCGCGGGAAGTTTGAAGGTAGCTTGAGAACGAATGTTGCCGAAAAGGGAGGAAGGGAAGATCGTCTCGTCGGAATTAAGGAGTTGACTGAGCAAAGATATGCTTGTGTTATTGTTCTTTAAAGTCCATTAACATACGCCCATCTTTCCTGAAATGGCCAATCATAGGTGTGGACTTTAGGCGGGAGAGAGTCCCTTTGTCTTGGTTTACGACCTAATGGCATGTCCTTATAATATTTCAGAATTAGTACAGTTTTACTCCCAAGGGGCTAAACATACTAATGATGCATCTCATAATCACATACTGTGCACCGTTGATTAAGAAAAAGAGAGGGGAACATTTAGATACCAAACAAGCTTTGGCTTGAAGGTATAAAAGCAGAAATACATCCTTTACACATTAATACAAGCATTTAAAATGACTTTAACATTACACACATCATGACTTCAAAGAGTATAACAGGGAAAATGCGTACACATAGGAATATTTCATATACATTCTGAAATATTTTAATTATAAGGGAAATTAGGAGAATGTCCGTGCTATGTGTATTGGATTGAGTCTCTCCATGTCCAGGCCACTCTCTGTCTGCGTGAGGAGGGGAAGGACATGGTTAGAGACATGGAACGAGATTGGGATCTGATTGAAGTTCTCACAGGGTCTTCAAGGTGTTGTCTGCTTCGCATCGGCCAAGCCATAAAAGTGACAAAGGGGCAATTTAGCTCAGACTCATTGGTACCAGGACATTAATTTATATGCAAAAAGTCAGAAAGCTAAAAGCTAAAAGCTTTCTAAAGCTTAGAGCAGAATCGAATCTTGATCCAAAACAGAGACTCCAGATGCTACATTTCAAACCTGAGTTTCTTTCTTCTGTTGAACACAAAAGACGATATTTTAAAGAATTTTGGTAACCAGACAGTTGACGGTAGCCATTGACAGTATTTTTTTTCCTACTATGGAAGTCAATGGCTACCGTCAACTGTCTGGTTACCAAAATTCTTCAAAATATCGTCTTTTGTGTTCAACAGAAGAAAGAAACTCATACAGGTTTGGAACAACTTAAAGGTGAGTAAGTGATGACAAAATTTTCATTTTTAGGTGAACTATCCCTTTAAACTCACATCCGTTTGACCATGTGTGTTTCTACAGGGTAAATTCACCATGGCCAGTGACGTGTGGGCATTCGGGGTGACCCTGTGGGAGATTCTAACCCTGTGCAAAGAGCAGCCGTATGCCCAATTTACTGACGAACAGGTGATTGAAAACAAGGGCGAGTTTTTTAGAGACCAAAACAAACAGGTGAGACTTGCAATGCATGCAGTCATAATAATGGAAAGCGTAAATCATTTTCATGTACAGCAAGGCTGTTTCAACCTTTATAGATCTAAGACATCACCCATCAGAGACCTACAGAATAAACAATCTCAGTAATACAAAAATGAACTTACTTGATAACAATATTCCCTTGTGTAATGCTTAACAAATATGTAATTTCCCACATTTATGAATTATACAATTTCTGTTAATTAATATTATATTTTAATGTTAATTTACTAGTCTATTTACTAAATATTTTTATTTGCACATGAATTAATCTTATTATTTTTAGTTTATTATTGTATTTTATTATTCATTTTTATTATTCTATTATTATTTTTGGTATTATTCCTTTTATATTTAAATATCAGTAGAAAATTGGCCCCTGGTTAAAAAACAGTATTTCTGCATGGTGGTAAGCTTATTTTTAAAATTATGGTAGCTTACTGAATAAGCTACTACTGAGCCCCGGACATGAGTGATTCTATAATTGGAGATACATTTTGCATTTCAAAAAGTTAAGGAAAACAACTGTTCACTAACAGAATTTCTTTCCAGTATCTTATTGAAAACATATTTAATTTTAATAATTCAGTGCTTGCCAAACACAAGTTACTTCCTTTTTTTTAACTTTTAACGAAAAAGCTGATTTTTTTATAGTATTGTTTGTCAACACTGCCAATTCTGTTACACACAACATTGTCAACATTGTTACAGTAACAATTGTTACAGTTCTGTTGACAGTAACAGATTGACCATTTCAATTTTTTTTAGCCAAAAACTCCACTTGCTAGCATAAACGCTAAGAGCAACTGGCACTAATGAAATCATGATAAGACTTTTAAACAACCCACTGTGTGATCAGTGATAAATTCTGTTTTCCTTTTGATATTGTGGTAACAATTTTGACGTTTTACAAAATAACTCTTGGTGTAAGAGCTTTTTAGATTAAAATATTTTCTCAGAGAGAGCACACATACCTTTCAGTGCTTCAGATCTTATCAGTGAGGGGAAAGTGACATCATTTCCTGTATCTTACATAGTTGTGGGAGATAATTCCACAAATTTAAGGGCTAAGTATGGTACGGTAACAGAATTGACACATTATTTATGGATACACATTTTTATAAGATAAAAGTTATTTGAAAACAATTTAATGTTTTAGAATTAGGAAAATGACTGTTTAGGGCTTTTGTAAATAAAATAAATTAAATATTACCAAAAGAAATGTAAAATAAAATATTTTGATTACATGATACATGAATCATGATTTTCAGCTATATAAGACACTTTTTACAGAAAATATTATATTGTTATGGCCTGTAACATCCTGTGATCCATGACAATGAATAACAAATTATTAAAATAATTAAAAATGTAACCATTTGAAAAAAGCAGAAAAAATAATGACTTTGGAGTTGGACACCAAATGTACACTGCAATTATACAATCACCCACATGACATGCAAACAAAAAATATATAGGCTTATCGTTAATTTGTTCCCTCGTTTTAGTAAATTGTGGCCACGTTAAACTAATTGAAATTGAAAACAAGGGAACAAATTATTACAATGTGGCCACGATTTAGTAAAATACGGGAACAAATTATATCGTGAGCAGTGAGCACGATTTACTTAAAATGAGGAAAAGAATTCGTGGACACGAATTGTTTGTGGTCACGATATACATATTTTTTTTCCCGCATGTCATGTGCGGTGCTCCATAAATATCTGCATTTTTTCCCCTCCAACACCTAAAAATAGCTGCCACTGCAAGATGAGTCAGGAAAAATCCATGTAATAACTTGGAAAAAACAAAAGGTGTCAGTGCTGAGCTGTTTTTTTGAACCCCTCAGGTCTATCTGCCAAAGCCGGCCTGCTGTCCTGATTCAATGTACAGCCTCATGCTCAACTGCTGGAGGAGAAATGCCAAAGAAAGGCCCACGTTCCTGGAGATCCACAGCAGACTGATGGAACAACATGACTGATGTACAGAGCAACTTTTCCCCACACATTCAACCCTCCTAGGTTTTTTTGTTGTTTTTTTAGCTCTTAAGAAAATTCCAAGAGATGTGAGAGAAGTCCAGCTAAATGTAATAGCGACATCCTTCTTATTTCAGTATATATTTATAATAATAAAATCATACATAGATTTGTATACATATTAAATCTTATATGTTCCGAAAATTAAATGGGAATAATGTTTTGTAATTATTTTAAAATGTTTTGTGCTTTTTTCAGTGCTTTTGCTGTTGTTGATTAAATATACATATTTGCTGACTTATTGGGAAGGAATGATTCTTCATTTGGGAAAAATAACTATTTTATTTCCTTATGAAATATTTGTGCTTTCTTTCTGTTGATATTTTGTGCTCAGCATGGGGGATCTGGGAAATATCATAAAGTATATTGGAAAAATGTTGGAAATGTTTATATAATCATGTGAATAACCAGTAACATATCAGGTTATAGTAAGGAGAATACTGACCAGCTTTTTTCAGATCTGATCCTTTTATCAATATTTAATGGTTTCTCAGATTTTAGCAACATAAACAGATCAATTTAATAGACAAAACTGATATTGTAAAGTAAAATGTGAGAGGACAGCACAGTAATATAACAAGGCAGTGCTGCTTTGTAGATTGAGCCTTGGACTCGGTTGAGAAACATGTCACTCAGCCTAGATACGCTGTAACGAACTATTAATGATAAACAAGCTGGTTCACACGTGACAAGAATTCAGATGCACTTTTATCTGACGAGAAACGCTTTACCTACTGACCTTTTGTTAAGAATAACCTGCCCTTGATTTCGCATTTCTATAATTCACAGTAATTATTTTAAGAGGCATGAGTGGTCATACCGCAAACTGGAAAACATCCTCTGTGGTGACGTGCCGTGACGTCATTCTCCGACAATGATGGCTGCCGCTGGAGCTTCAGCCTCAGATATCAGGCAGAAAAGACCTCTGTCTGGAGCTCCTGCAGCCCTGTAAACCACTGCTACCAGCGTCCCGCAGTACTTGAAAAAACACCTGAAGGGATAATGAGGAACATTGGGGTCGGCTGTTCGAAAAGATCGCAATATTTTCCCTGAATATGTGTCTCGCGGAGCAGCGAAAAACAGCCGTTAATCTGAGGGTGATTTTCTACTCGCGATGATTCACTGGTAATTTTCCAGCGGCGCGAGACTCTCCTCAGAGAAAAAACACCCCGATATATTCATAAAAATGAAATTTACCGAGCACCTATCTGCCCACATCACTCCGGAGTGGAGGAAACAATACATTCAATATGAGGTAAGAGCCGAAGAAAAGCAACGTTGAGCTATTTTACCTGAGACAGTTTCCCTTCAGCACATTGAACCTGTCGAAAACAAGTCACCTGTCATTATAATGTAATATATAAATGAAAGACAGGTTTACGTCTTGATTTGTGTGATTAATAACTGTCATATCTGTTCAGGGTTAGTCTGTAAACGAAAGCTAACAGCTGGTAGCTTTTAAGCTAATGTTAGTCTAGCAGTAGGGATGCAGAATGAGTCCAGATGTTTCGCACTGCTTTTTTGTCATTATTATAAAATATTTCTGAACCAATAGAAGGACTAAATTTCAAGTTCATCAAACGAGTACCTGCTAATCCACTCGATTCCAGGATGTACTGTTAAACAAAAATCTCTGTAAGCACTCAGCTTGGACATTAAATTGTTTTTTTTGGTTCAGATCTGGAAATATAAATCATAATATTAAGGATGCATCCCTAATATTACATTAGAAATATTGTGAAAACTTAATATTTGAGAATGAACAGGGTGAACAAGTTAACCATGCTTATAACAATGACCAAAATCTAGCATTGTGTTAGATGAATAGTACTGAAAACCTCATTTTTCCTCTCTACTTAATACTCTCTGCATAGAACATTTAGGAATGGCTGTGTGCATGTTGAATTTTTTTTTTTTTTCTTCTTTTCTTTTTGGCATTGCCCTGCAGTCTTTATCTGTCTTGTTTTTCAGGTCTGTAATTACCTGCAGGAGTCATTCTCTCAAAACAAACATATATGATGGTGATACAGAGCTTCAAAGAGCAATGCTTAGCAGACTACATAATTTCATTATTTCACATGAGAGCATGCGAGGCAGTTTTGTTTGTCTTCGACAGTGGACTGGGTTAGAGTTGACAGGGCTTTAGTGTACTGCAGCTCCTTCAGGGTTTAATGGCCTACACATAATGAGATTATTGCCTTCGTCTTGGACATAAATTAGTCATCATCCCTTTTTGAGAGTAGTACATACACAGCGGTATGAAATCAACTGGTGAAGGAATTGCTCTCTCACCTGCCTTCGTTTTGATCCTAAGGAGAATTTTTTTCTCCTCTTTTGTAGCACACTTGTTATGCCCACTGTGGATGGACGCTATGAATGTGTTGATTTGTTATGTTCTGTGACCTTTCTTTTGTGTCACACAGTCTTGACAAAGCTGATGTCAGCTTATTTAGAGATATGAGCATTTCTGCTGATTTTCGTGTTTTGTGTGGGCTATCACATGATTCCTGACGCTCAGAAAGAGAAGTGAGAGAAAAGTTGTGTCCCAAATGACACACTATGCACTTAACCATATAGTGTATAAATTGAAAGGTTATTTTGTCATTCAGTATCGGAGTCTGATAGCCCCTCCATCTCATTCCACACTAAAAACTACTCACTATTTATACTACAAGACAGCATAGAACACAAGTACGCAATTGCTGTTTCAAAAAGCCTGCTGAAGTCAAAACTAGAGGCAAGGCTTCCTCAGAGTTTAAGACCTTTTTTCTCAGTCATGGCAATGTGGTGTATGCTGGCCTGCTGGTAGAACAAGTAAACATCCCTGATGCTGCTGTCAAGGCCACGTTCCCTCTGAGCTCATGTTTTCTCACAGGATTGTGTTTTTCAGCAGACTTCCGCACTGTACTGTATACTGCAGAACTGCATTTGCATGTCATTTGTACATCACTTTTTGAACAACATTGTTTTTTTGAGCCGTCAAAGTGTTCTATAATTGCCTCCAGCTCCACTCTGGGGTTTTTTTTCCCATTCTCCGCTTGATCGTGAAAGAAAAGGTGCATCCCAATTTGTGTGCTTATGCTCTGTTCTTTGCCATTTTTTTTGTATAAGCAGTAGGGCTGCCCCCTAATAGTCGACCAAACGTTAGTTAATGAGAAGAGGCTTGGTTGACCAAATTTTTATTGGTCGGTTGGTCACAGAGAGAAAAAAAAACTCCATAGGAAGTGGTGAAGTCATGCAGTCCACGACGGACAGATCGTTAACACGGTCCATGTGATCTGCAAACTCTGCAGGCAAACCTTCACCTATCATTCATCGACCTCAAACTTGGCCTATCATTTGAAACATGCAAGTTTCCACCCCCTAAGTATGATTTTGGCGCTCCAACACCCCCAAAACATCCCCTAGACTAGGGATGGGACGATTAACGGTTTCACGATAAATCACGATAAAATGTACTGACGGTTAATATTATCGTTTAAAATTTAATTATCATTAAAACCGTGTTTGATTATCGCGATTTTTGAAAACTCGGCACAGCGCGCGATGTTGTTTATTGAACGAGAAGAAATGGCAGAAGGCGGTGACAGCGCTCGGGAGATTTTTCAGCCTTCTAAAAGGACCAAATCTGAGGTGTGGTCATATTTTGGCTTTTACAAAAGTCCTGAGGGAAACTTAATCAAGGATGGTCACCCTGTCTGCAGAACATGCAAAAAGAAAGTGCTGCAATAGGGGGAAACACTTCAAATCTGCCGAGTCGTCTTCGTGACCATCACCCACTGTTGTATAGCGAACGCAAGGCAAGTTAACTTTGACCTCAATACCAAAACTACGTCTGGGAAATAACTGGACACAAAATGTTGTTTTGAGTTTAAATATTTTATCTCACTCACTTGAAATTAACCTGAAGCTTCGGCGAAGAAAAGTTCGCAGCAAGTGGCTTTGAGCCAAAGACGAACGAACAAGTTCAAACAAGACTATTAAGGGTGACATTTAAGGAATAATAATGTATATTCATTGTACACTTATTACACAGATTTTTTTTTTTTTACCACATAAATAATTATGCGGACATATTGAATTGAGATTAATGTTTTAAATCTTACCGGTATATAAGTCTATTTTGTACAGTGTACAAAATAATCGTCCAGACAAGATGATCACACCAATATTATAGTAGTATTAATAGTAAAGTCCTCTGATTTCATTTTCAATACAATCAAAAACGGAGACGCAAGACAGCAAGTTGCATTTGAATGAAACGAGAGCGCGCGTCCGTTGTGATACATGGATATGCGCTGTTATAATACGTTGCTATTGACGACGGCCATTATAAGGAAGGAAATGCCACAAAATACAGTAGAATCTTGCTTAAAGTGCATAGAGCTGCTTGTTTTTATTTGTTGTTTGTTGATTTTCAAATATAAAACTTGTTGAAATGTTTTCACTGTGTGCATCAGTCCTTTTTGAACACTTTCATCTCCTTTTAACAAAACCGTGATAATATTGATAATCGTGATAATTTTGGTCACAATAATCGTGATATGAAATTTTCCTACCCCAGATGTACAAATTCAGTGGAGAATTTGTTTGCCCAATGGAGAAAATTGGGCTATTTTTGGGCTACTTTTGTTGCACATACCTGGCAACCCTGGGCTGCTTGCTCTAACGTTAACCCAGATAACTGTGCGCTATTATTGATTATTGCATATCCAAGTGTTGTTCGTGCGGAGTGTGGAAGCCAAGTTATTACCCCGCTTTCTTAGCCCCACCCCCCCAGATATATTTAATTAATTAAATTAATATCATAAACATGCGACTAGTCCACTAATGGCTTAAATGAACGACTTCCAGTCAGAAACTCTTTGGTCAGGAGCAGCCCTAATAAATAGTGCAAGTGTGTTCCCACTGAAAATTCCAATATTTTTGGAATATCATGAACACCTGGGCACAATATCATGTATTAGATGAGCTTGATGGGCAGCAATTGTTTCCCTGTCAATATCTTGTGATGTAACGATAAGGCATAACAACTAATATAGGGTAAGCAAAATATTGATGTGTTATTGATTTGAGTTCCACAGGCAAAGTTACTGCCTCTCTCACTTCTCAGTGTTTCTCCACTGCATTGTATGACCTTTCACCTAGTGCGACGTATAAAGGCCAGTAAAATACCCTCCTTCCACAATATCATTGTGGTTTTTCATATGAAATAAAATTCATATTCAATAAAAGCGTCATTAGAGAAGAGACGAGATGAGCTGCAAGAGGGAGGGGAAGTTCCTTTGATTAAAGATTATGAGGCCGCAGCAATAGTCCATAAAAAATAAGAATTGTCCATTTTGATTTAATGGTAACTTTAAAATAGCCTTGTACATTTTCTAGTGTTTATGTACTTTAAGCTGTGTGCATATCATAATTGCTAGTGCTGCACCAATCAAGAGTTTGAGAATTTGAGACTGACACGACAGTTATTTTAACACTGTCTCAATGTCACTATTTAATGTCACTAGAGCCCCATGCCACATTTGTATAAGCCATATGTTGTAGCAAAATGCATCATACTGTAAAGCTATAGCAAACAATTGACATTTTGTGAAATATGATGATTTATGTATATATAGAAAACAGTTATGAGTAGTCCTGTTGTCACTGTCAAAGATCATGATCTCTCACATGACTGTTTTTAGCATAACAAAAAAACAGATGTACAGTGTAAATTAGAGATTCATCATGCGGTGTGGATGGCTACACTTATTGTAATGGGAGTTTTTGTGAGAACTGAAGTCATTCTTTGCCCACTTTGGCCACTTTCTGAATAAAATTCATTTTGAATATAATAAGTTAAATTTGTTATGCTGCTAAGAGCACCAGTAGCCACATACACATACAAAGTTTTCAGAGTGACAACCACATCTAAATGCAGTTGTGAACCCTATGGGTGCTCCGATCAGGATTTTGAGGGACGATTACCGATCACTGGAAGTGGACGATATGATCACCAATACCAATCACCGCAATAAATAATACTACATGATAAATAGAAGGCTTCAAATAGACCCACTGGGGTTATTTAGATATTCTTAACAACAATGTATTTTAAGTTTACAAAGAGATAAGAAAGTATCATGAATTGACAACTCTTTATTTATTGGCAAGCAACGTGCAACATATTCCATTCCCTCTCTTAAAGGGCACATAACACACACAGTTTCTGCCAATCTCATGTTAATCTTAAGTACCTATAGAGTAGTGTTGCATCCTTCATATCTCTGAATCTGAGTCTTTAGTTTTATCATATTAATAAGACAGATACGCTGTACCGATTCTTTCCAAAAACAGCCAAGCTCGTGGAGGCGTGCAGTGGGCGGGGCTAAAGAGTCACGAACACACACACACACACACACACACACACACAATACATCATGGCATTATCCCTGGATAACTTTAAATTCACTATACGTCCGTGTTGTTTGCGTTATATGCACTTACGCGCCGATTGCCAACAAAACACAGACATTTGATGCAGTTTCACTCACCACCTGCGGTTTTGACTCCCGGGAACAAACAAACACACTTGCAGAACTCCGTTGCTGCTCCGGAAAAACAAACTGCATCCACTGTTCCCTTAACTCTGGGTTATTTGGGAAGCTGAACAAGGTTATCTTTCCCTCACAACCAGAAACACACTTCTTTAGTGACATTGTTGATTTCATGGTCTAAAAACAAAATGACAGCGCTGCCGATGGCTCCTGTAACCCGAACGAAGCTCGTTGATGGGCGTACTCTTGCTCTCGCTCTGGTTGATGTGCGCACGTGCTCATCTGAAAGAAGTGCCCATACAAGCAATTACGCCCTTTATGACATCATACAGTACCATGCTCAAAAAAAAACTTTCCGAAACTTATTCGAATCCTGAATCCTGAGTGTATTTGGCACAGAAATACTCCGTCATATGTCCAACTGTTTTTTTTTTTTAATTTTGGCCATGTTTCCAACTCTTGCAGTGTAAATAAGTCAGAATGCATGAAATAGCATTAGACCCCTCCTTTTAAAGGTGGTTAGGAACTGCTTAGAGTTTAACAAATATAGCATTCCTGTGAAATACATAAAAAAAAAAAAACGCAACTACCACTTTCAAGCCAGAGAAAGGTAGTAAAGACATTCATGTGACTCCAGTGGTTTAACCTTAATTTTATGAAGCGACGTGAGTGATTTGTTTTGCGCAAAACATAATTTACCACTTTATTTTCAAAATATTATTCTCCAATGCGCGTTCCCGAGAGCACCACGACCCATGCATGTTGTGCACTTACTGGTATCACACATTTCAATATTTGGTGGTTTAAATGGCCGCTTGAGGTCTCTGTGAAAGTTTTAAAGCAGTCTTTTAGTGCCGCTTTCAGAGCAGTCACATCTGTAACTGAGATCTGTCACGCCCATAACATTGTTTTTTCCTCATAAATGCGAACACGGAAAATAAAATAAAATTAATATGTTATGTTCTGTGGAGAGCCAACCCTTATTCATTAAATGGGTATTATTACTTTTGGTTTACACAGTTTAATTCACAGAATTCCTAAAAAATATGTTGTCACCTGAAACTTTTAGGTGAGACTTTTTTTTTTTTGGTCACGTCCATAACGCATGTATATTTCCCTCATCTAAAATGTAAAACTGTGTAGACTGATATTTTTCTAATGTCTGGACTCCTTTATTAAGGGATTATGAATATATAAAAAAAAAAAGGTTCAATATATTGGTATTAAATGCATTCTCTGAGAATTTATATTTCAATATTTTTATATATTTGTTTTATATATTTAATATTTTAATATATTTTTATATATTTGTTTTGACTGCAAATGTCACGTCCATAACGCTGGAATTGCCCAGTTGATGATCTTTACAACAGAACTGAAACTAATATTGGCCAATCAAATGGTGCATCCCTACAGAATTGCTGGAAAGCCTTGCTTGTATCTTTTGCAACCAATGCTTTCCCTCCTGTTTTCTCATTCAAGGACATGATGTGTTTCTAGGGGATATCCAATTCTAGATTCAGACAAAGTTAAAAACTGCCGTTTCCTCTATCATTCTTTTAGTTTTAATGCTTCCTCTTCTCTACTCAAGAACTCATGTCTTTCATACTCATGTATCCTGGCAGAGGTTCCCTTGTCAGTCAGCATGGGCACAGTGCCAGTCACATGCTGCTTTGTAATATGAAAGTCAATTGTCTGACCTCTGAAAATGGTGTTTCATATTCTTCTCTTCTCCACAGGCTTTTAAAGAAATGTTGTACTCCGCCCAGGATCAAGCCCCATCAATCGAAGGTAAATGCATATGTGACCTATGTCTGTTTGCATGCAAACATGTACCTTAGAAATCAGCTCAAAAATTAACTATAAAGTCTGTAATTTATAGACCAGGTTTCCAGGCTTCTCTTCTCCCTGTGGTCAGTCAAACAAATACAGATAGGCCCTGTCCCAAATGGCACCCTAAGCCCTCTAAGCACTTTTGTGACTGGTGCTTTGACTATCAGGTAGACATCTGTTGCCTCATTGTGAGCATGGCAGATGTGCATATCAAGGGTGCATGATGGCCACAAAGTGAGCACCTTCTGAAACCTAAAATGACAAATAGGACATCCTACGTCTTTTGGACTTCATGGGGATTCAAGAACACAAGTCTACATGAAGTGAAATATTTTGAAATCAACTTATGAATGGTTAGAATCTATTAGAATCAGAAGCTGGTATAGGAGAAATTATTTTAACAGAAATTTCACAAATTACTTTTGAGGAGTGCGCTTAGACTTTGTTTAGAGCTAGATCTAGTTCATAACCTTAACAATTGTATCCAGAGCATATAGCCTACACAATAACTTATGTGACTTACTAGTGCAATCCCATCTTCCTCCTCCATATCATTGTCAGAATACAGTGTAAACACCAGCATCTGCTGTTAGGCTTGGTTTCCATTTTAAGTGTTTCAAGTAGTTTATGGTGGAAAATAGGGCTGGGTAAAAAATATCTTTCTCGATTTTAATCGTCTTAATCGCCGATATCGATTCTTAAATCCCAAGAATCCATTAGTCTATCCTGTTTTCAGTTCATGAATGAACGAAACATTGTAGCACGCCTCCCATCCAATAAATCGCAGTAATCTTTGGGCTTTGTTACTTTTGATATGAAACAACGTCTCCGATATCAAATTAAGTCCATTTTATTACAAAATTTAAAAAATACAGTTTTGGCGCTCTTTAATGTGGCGTGACAGATCGCAGTAGCGCCTCAGTTCAAGAGAAGCGGCAGCGCAGAGCCCACGTGAACTGATCATCTCATCCGTTTTAATACCAGTTACAATGCGAAATAAACATGAATGAACATCTGAAGGTATGTTAAAAGAAATCCGTATCACGTCACGTGTAATCGCTCAGTGTTTTAACCGCAGAAAGACATCAGTAAAACAGCTTGTAAACAGTCACGTAACATCACATTTACCTCAGGAAAAAAAACATCCAGTGACCATAAACTCGTTAGTGAGCTAGAAAAATTAACTCTAGAGAGGAGCGTTTTGATAAATATATGCACCACATTACATATTCATTATCATTTTTAATGTTCGTCAATATTTAATGCATGTTTGAATAAATCATTAAAGTTTTTATGACAGCCACCATTTAAATGTTTATATTTCAAAAAATGAGTTGGAGTAGAAATATGATTGTTATGGTAAAGTTGTGGTTATTATTATTATTATTATTATTATTATTATTATTATTATATCTTGAGTGTAATTTAAGTCTTTGTATACAAATTAGTTAATTTTAACCTTTAATATTTTAGTAATGTAGTACCAACTGACACCCATGTATAGTTTACAGCATTAGTTGAGAGGTTTTTTTTTCCTCGAAAATTTGCCATGTACTGTACCTGATATATATCCAAAATAATCGAATTGAATCGAAATTGGAATCAAATCGAATCGAAAGCTTGAGAATAGAAATCGAATCGAACTGTGAAATTTGTGTCAATACCCAGCCCTAGGGGAAAAGTAGAAAAGTTGGTTTTTGCTCTGTCAGGTTAGTTAACCCCCTGGTTTGATCACATTAGACAGTGGTTCTCTATCTATCAATTTGGCCCTGAGTTGATTTTACCAAACACTAATTTCAATAAAAATTCAAAATCAGTAATCAGTCAAACTCAATATTAATCATTAAAAGAGGAAGGGCAAAGTTTCACCTCAGGTTTAGCAAATTTAATTTGTCATGGTTTTATCAGATAACAGCAGAGCACAGAGCTGAGTTTGCATCATTGCATCACTATCTCTGATTAGCACACGGTTATAAAAGAAAACATTTCATAGGTTTAATGCTTTACACTTAATACTTAACACTAAAAGTTTCCATGTTAATACATTAGGTACCATGAACTAACATATATTTTACAGTATTATTTAATACATAATACTTTTTTAACTTTCAAGTTGTATAAATTAATGCATTATGAACCAATGTGAATTGACCATGTAATATATTTGTACATTTGTAATTGTAATTAGATTTATTTAGTAATTAGATGTGTTTAAATTAACATTAACCTGGATTAATAAATTATATAATATTGGTAAAAATTGTAAAATGTTGTGAAATATTATTGTAAGTTCTTACATGCCTTATGTCTTAACTTATGCTAACAAATTTAACCTTATTGTAAAATGTTATTTTTGCATTTTTTCCCATGTGTATGAAATTTGCAACCCGTCAACCGTTACAATCTGAAATTGCTTTGCTTGCAGTTCACTGGTGTTTGTACAAAAACAAGCACCTGTTAGTGTCTCTGCTGCTCCATGCTTCTGTGTTTGACTTCACCCATATATTTTCAGAAAAAAAAAAAGCTTTGTTTTTGGTTCAGTTTGTGCAGTTTCAGCAGGTACAGAATGTTCTTTGATGTCATGGTAATTTGCTGTCTTTAGCTTACATGTCAGAAATTTAAGGCCTGAACAAAACCCATCTCCATAATGTGTATATGCGCCACAGATAACTATGCTTTTAAAGTATAAATGCATTGTGGTACTAATAAGATTATGTTCAGTGCCCTTCAGAATTATTACATTACTTTGATTCTCTATGGAACTAAGGACATCAAACCTTTGCCCAACTTCTATTAATACAACATATTGTTCTATTCTATTATACAACATATTGTTTATGTTGTAAATTGCTTCTGGAGAAAAATCATTAATAGCCTCAATCAAGAGATTGTTAGTCCCTCAAAACAGGGCTCCAGACTTAGGGACCCATTTTTCCTGCCTGTGCGAGCAAAATTTTGTTAGCGGTCGCACTGGCGCGACCACCACAACGTTGCCCAACATAGAAATGGCAAAGGTAATGGAAGCGGAACGAAACTGCGCTCATTTGTGCTTCATGGACCGTTTATCAGTTTGGACCAATGTCAGTCCAGGTGCAGCGCGAGCCGCGAGCTGGAGCTACTCACGAGCTGATCTTGATCACGCGACACTGTTAATACACAGCGCTGGGAGATCCAGGAAAGAAAGCGTTTGAATTCGTCACAGAATTAAGAACATCACTTCGAGATCTAGTGAGAAGCATTCAAATTCAGCGTAGATCTCTATTAGATCAAACAGCTCTGACGTAGAAACCATTGTGCCACGAATTAACAAGTTACAGAGGGCTTTCAGTCCACAAATTAACAACACTTGCCATGGATTTAATGTAGTAACAATAACTGTAACCATGGAATTTTGTCAGGAATAGTAAAATGCTTTCAAGTACTTCACACATCTTTTTCCTGCAATTCAAAACGCTAATATTATCATATTTATGCTATTTTTAATGTGATGGCCAAAATATAATTTTTTCATCTTTCAAAGATAACCCCCATTTATAAAACTAAAAGTTTCAAGGTGTAGGAAAACTCACACTTATTTAAAAATAAAAAAGACATTACCATTGTAACCAGTAGGTGGCTGCCAGTTCCACTTCCTAATATAATTTTTCAATCGTTTTGCTTTTGAATGATTATTTAGACATTATGAATGATAATGCTGCCCTGAAATGTTAATCTGGAGCCCTGCAAACTTAAAATAAAACTGCACATTGTAATTTCTTTAAGTTAAGTCTATTTATAACCAAGGCATTTGTCAGTAATACAGTCAAAATGGGGGAAAATGTGAATAACTGCGCTGCAGCTTGTTTTAAGGTGTGCTCCTAAATTTTCTGTTTGTGCTCCTAAAATTTTCAGTAAGGGGCTACAGTGCTCGTAGTAAAAAAAAGTTAAGGCGGCTGTACACTGTGTGAGTTCGGACACTCGGGAGGTCGTGAGATACTGTACACAGTACGAGTCAGAGCCGGAGGCAATCACGTGAGTTTTCGCGCTAAACAGCTTTCAATGTTGCAGCTATAGCTTCGGATAGGAAAAAGAAAGAAAAAATGATTTGTGTGCAAGTTATTTGTTGAAAAGCACAGAACAGCAGTCATTCCTTTCAACAGAAACAACCAGAGAGAGAGAGAGAGAGAGAGAGAGAAAGTGCGCGCGTGTGTGTGTGACAGTGTATGCGCACGCTGTATGGTTGCAGCCACTTATAGCCTAATAATACTCATAGATTTAGCCATGTGACATGGTTGTGTATGATTTGACAATAGGGAACAGCCTATACACTGTTGAAAATCGGGCCGACTCCCCGAACTTTTTAAACATGTTCGTGAGGTGTGAGTAACGTGCTCGGCTCGTCTCGTAATTCCTTTCACACGCTGGTAGCTGCGACCATACGAGCGTCAACGTTTTCCACGCAAGTGAAAAAAAACGTCTGCGAGCTCGTACGACAGCAAAAATCGCACAGTGTACGCCCGGCTTTAGTCTGGAGCCCTGCCTCGTAAGGTTCACAAGATCAAGCAAGCTACGGATTCTTACTAGTGCCTGTTGTTCTCTGTAGGTGGCAGATTCAACTTTACTTTAAGTATGTCATATTCAACACAAAAGTGAATATCAGTAAAACTCGCAGTGGTATCACACCATGTTATAGAAAACTTCTGTTCCATTATAGTTGACTACCATCAGGCAGTTATCACATTCACAGTTCTCAAACAGTGAAATAATTATGCCTTAGTGTCTTTTTGGTTTGTTCCATCCTGTCTTAATGTCTTAACTGGAAATGACAAATCCTGACCTTGTCAGTGTAAGGTTACCTCATACAAGTGAACATGTGGAGTAGTTCTTGGCACAGTGTGTAATTGAATTGCTTTGTCAGAATATAATGTCTAAACATGGGTGACAGAGAAAACCTTTGTCTCGGTTGTAATGTCGTGCTATCTATTAGTTCCTGGGGCTCAGCGCAAGGTTTCCACAGCTGATGGAAAACTTATGGAGGACTGTTCTATCGCTCAGATAAGCAGTGATTTACATCCAAAGGTTACAACAAACACACATACACACACAAACACGTGTCCAGATGCTCATTTTTCCTACAACAGTGCTTAAGCTCCCAGAGAGTCATAAACCTGCATACTGAGTGTTTTTCTAAGCTGTGGGATGATGGTAGTTGTGATTATCTAGAAATAACTATAATCTTCTGTCAAAGTTTGTGGTTTTTCTGGGTGGTGATAAGTGTAGTTAATGGGATTGTTTAAGTAAAGCTATGATTTTAGAGGGGAAGTTGCATGACCAGGGTTTTTCGTTAATAAGATGCTGATTTTTTTTTTTTGATGACGGATATCAGAAAGGGCTGATAGTGCAGGTGTTTGAAGTCATAAACCTCTAATTTTAAGTGTTTTGCGTACAGTTACGTGAGTGATTATGACCGTCTTTATTTGTCAGTACTTCAGTGTTCAGAGTGAGATCATAGTCTCTGGATTTCTTAATGAAGATTTCATTCTAGTACACAAATACATTGTATAATCCCATTAGTTACTGTTCTCATAAAAATATCAGTACTTGCATTACAAGTAGAATTTGTCAACCCTTTCACTGTTGCTCTCCATCTGTACTTTTTCATAGAAATGCATTTTTCATTACTGTAAAGTTATGTCATTGAAGAAGGTTCTCCATGCACAGCGCATACACCCAACTAATCAATAGTGACATTAGTTGTCAATGACTTGTATTGTCGATTTTATTGATTAGGTGTGGCAACCCTAGTTTTGTGTGAGTTTAATCAGACCTGGAATGACGAAAGAATTGGCTGACCGATCTGGGTTTTTCAGTGACCGATGCGGTTATCGGCCAGTAATATTTGGCTGATATATCGATCTATCACTAGTCAAATGTAGAGAAGCATAAAAGTCCAGGGGCCTTATTTATAACCGTTGCGTACTCACAAAACAGACCCTGGAAGAGGCATACGCATACGCTTCCTACACATAAGTTGTGATTTATAAAAACAAACTTGACGGGAAATTTTGCGCATTGGTACACAAACTCTGACCCATGCATACGAACATTTTGGAGACAGAGCAGTTTGGCGACACCGATGGTGAGCTGAGGGACTGATGGCAGATCTGAAGGAAAACCACTTTAAATCCTCATTAGTCCTAATCATAAATACGGTGCATGTTCACAATAACAGAGTTTAAATCATTCTTTTATTTATTTAAACTCTGTTTTACATCTGATATACACATTTAGATTAAATATGCCATTCTCATTAATGGAGTTAAGCACTTAAATTACATGAAATCATTATCCAGAAGTTACAAACATTTTTATATTGTAATTATTGTTGGGGAAAAATTAATCGTAATTAATCGCATCCAAAATAAAAGTTTGTGTTTACATAATATATGTGTGTGTACTGTGTATAATTATGTATATATAAATACACACACATGCATGTATATATTTAAGAAATATTTGCGTGTATATACTGTATATATAATTTATCTTGTATATAAAGTTTTTTTTTTAATAAAAATATAACATTTTTAATATTTTTCAAATAAATACATGCATATGTGTGTTTATTTTATATAAAACTTGTGTAAGCAAAATCTAGCACTTTTAGGATGAAATCTATGGAAAGTTTTATAAATGAGGCCCCAGAACTCTTGTTATAGGTTTGAATAATCACAGAGGGTCCTTCTCCAAGGTCGTGCATTCCCTGGAAGATTTCAGTTCAAAAATTCTCAAGTACAGAGACACTGTAGTTTATTTTTTCTCGCAGGAGCTCCAGCTAAAAGAGAGAGCTGTGTATGTTAATCCCTGCCGAGCTGATATGAAACTGAGCTGTGTGTTTGCATAGCAGGCCAGACACAATGACCCAGCTGAAGGTCTCACTAGGGAGGGTTACCTAAACCAGTACAGAGAGGGACTCCCTGCTGTAGAGCTGGAGTAATCCAGTATTAACAGAGGATCAGATCAAATCAAACAGTTTGTCATGAGAATAACCCAGAATCTTCTTAACGCTTTCAGTTCAAAGTGTTGAACTCACTGAACCTCATATGGCCATAATAACCCAAAAGATTTCTTTACATGTTTACTTGAGGGTTTTATAGTAACTGATAAGTGTCATGTGATAAGTCAACTGCTTGCTCAGATAAATTTTTGAACACTCTGTTGGTGACCGCTATGGTTTAGTACTTTGATCAGGGAAGCAGTTCCTTATAAATCTTATCTACCTAATAGAACTTGCACATCAATGAATCTGGGCAGAGTGAAACAAAATGTAGCTAATATATGAAGCTTAATAGACTCCTGCCAGTCAAATAGTGTTTGTTTTAAAAGTGTAGGATTATGGGCTGTTTTGGGAGTGTAGTGTTTCAAGAACCACAGCTGGGAGTCACGTTGTTTTAGTTTTGTCAGATGATGGTGTTTTTCAAACATACAGACCACAGTACTTGAGCTTTGGCAGATGAAATATGAGTAATATTGTGTGTAAAGTAAACCTCCCTCTCCCTCCTCACCTCTCATTGTGGATTCTACACACATTGTGAGCCCACTCGTGTAATGGTTTTCTCGTCGTTGGTCTCCTTGATTTAAGAGTTATGTTTAAAATGCATCTGTACCCCAGTAGCCAGGTTTCCATCCAAGGATTTTTTTTTGTGGAAAAAGGTTTAGTGCATCGAAAAGTTTACCGATATGGCTGATAGAAATGCTAATTATCGATTAAAATTTTGCAAATGTCGAAAATCTTTTTTTTTTTTCGTTTAACTTCTATGTTGAGCCTTCAGATGTAGTGGAAAACTAGTTTGGAAACGCTTTTTGTCAAGAAAAGGGCTTTAACGCAAATAAATATGGTCACATGACATAATTAGCCTATGCAGCGTTCCCATTTAAGCACCGTTTCTCTGTAATATTCAAAGGTGCATTAAATCTATTATATTCATATTATTAAATTGTATATAAAATAATTTTATTACTATTGATAAGTAGGGTTTGGTATCGTTTGGGTTTTTTATGATACCGGAGCCAAATCGATACTTTTAAAACGGTAAAACGGACCTATTGCCAAGCATTCTATTCAATCTACAATCTAATAAAATTTAATCAGAAAAATAATACAAGTGCACCCATTCCTGAATATTGCTTGATGATCACAGGGCTTAAAGTTTTCCGGCACCGTGCCGGATCTCCAGCTTGCGGTGTTTGGCTGCGTGTAAAAAACGTGTTGATATCACATTCGAGTTCATGAGTTCGCCTACCAATGGTTTGAGAGGAACACAGCTTTCATACTAACCAATCAGAAGTAGAATGGGGCGGGTCTTGGAAAAGATCCAGCCGTAACCAGTGTTGCCAGATTGGGCGGGTTTTGAATTTGATTGTGCGGGTAAAAATGGGCTTGGGCGGGTGGACAAAATTTGGGCTGGTTTGAAGTCAGTTCGGCGGTTTTCAAAAATCTAAATTTTATAGTCTAGTTTGGTTTGATTATTGGTTAATAAACAAAACTCAAGTGTGCATGAACTCCATAAAATCAGTAATCATGACACACACTGGACCACGCAGAGTCAGCTGGCATTAGTGTTGACTTCGCCGACGAGCACGCACTTCCAGCCAATCAGCGATCAGCAGGCAGACGTACTCATTCATGACTGACAAGTTTTTAGCGCGATAACTCGCAGCTGTATATTCAAGTGATCACTATGCTAAAGTGGCATAAATACAGTATGTTGTATCTACAGTAAAGAGTGGGAGAGTGAGCCAACGTGGATTACACCTGTGGTGGAAGATGACTCGAAAACTCTTTATAAATATAACCAACTCTGAGAGCACAGTTGAATGGCTTGAATTGAAATCGAATATGGGACTATGACTCCTGTCCATTGTCATGTGAACACTGATCAGGACATCTGCAACTTTTAAACCGTCTAGACTGCACTCTACACGTCCCCGACAGCTGCTGAAAGAGGTTTGAATGAACGATTAATACATTTTGACTGTGCTAAGTGTGTTATGTTCTATGTACTTCACGAAAGACGTACTGTAGTTCTGTCAAAGCGCAATACAAAGGTAAGCGCATTGTTATTTTTTTGTTGGCGGATTATCGTACAGTATCAATGAATGACGCATTTTGGCTGTGGTGTGTGCATTAACGTGTGTGAAATGCCTTCTAATTACGTTGTTTTTTCCGGTCTCTTATATTGGTACTTTTTGCACTTAAATTGGCTTATTCTTACTGTTGACATGGAAAATGATGTTTTACTGAGGGTTAAGTCAATTAAGTTCTTAATTTCTTGTTTGCCTTTTTGACAGTTTCCACCTGGACATTTTAGTCATATTTGCTAATTATCTTTAATTTATTTGCCCCGTTTTGTCCTGGGAATTTTTTTTTTTTTTTTGTCATCAACATTTTATTTTAAGGAGATAAAAATGGTACTTATCAACCTTGATTGGTATGGCAATAAAATTATATCACATTATTTTGTCAGTTAAAGTTTTGGGCGTTTTTTTTTTTCTTGGAGTGGGTGGGTTTTGGTGAGCTTTTGGGCTGGAAATCGTTGACCCAATCTGGCAACACTGGCCGCAATCGAATTCTACTAAGATGCCGGAGCGGAGACGTCACGTTGGAGAATAGCGAGCGAACATAGTCGGCAGGATGGAAGGTCAATTTCTGAATCCTGGGGAAGACGTCCTACTTGATAAAGGGCTTAAAATGGCGCTGAGCATGGATAAAAGAAATAGGCAGAGACGGCAAGCCTTTTGGTAGCTGGTGTAAGAAATTAAAAGAACCAGGTGCTTGCTTCTGCATGTTGTGCTCGAGAAAACTAATTTATGCATCTAGCGGTAAAAAAGTGCTACCACGTCACAAATTAGACCCCAGTCATAGAGCAGCTGTCCACGCTCTCCAACACACAACAAGATTACTGGGAGCAACAACCACAGCTGACGTATCACTTTAATGTTTTTGTTGTATTTTCTGTTTTGTATTTATTTCCCATTATTTAAGTTGCCAGTTCTTGGAGCACTTTAATGTTTTTGTTGTTAATTAAACTGAACTGTAGTTTTCTGTAGTAAACTGTCTTTGTATATTTCCTATCTATTTTATATTAATTTACTAGTATATAATTAAACATTTATTTATTTTGAACAAAACAATTTCAGAAATTTCAGGTTTTAGATTGTAGGTCATCTTGTACCCTGTCAAGGACAAAGCTAACCAGCAAAACTTCAAAAGCATCCTAAATGTTACATGTGTTTGCACCATATTATAGTGATTAACCTGTCTTGGTATTGCTGTTTCAAACAGCCCACCATAATCTGTAGTCTGAGCCTGTCAATGCAATGGCAGATATATTACTAGTTAGTTTCAAGGAAAATCATTTTCAAATACTGTTGTTTTTTCTTTTGTTTGCCAAATAACCGTATTTGTCCACTCCCTGGAAAAAAAGTTCAGGTGCAGGATTTTTTTTTTTTTTTTGCTTTAACCCCTGTGATCAAGTATTGATCAAAATAGTCTATTTAACAAAGTACAAAAAAAACACTTGTTAATAAAATAATTAAATGTATACAATTTAATAATATAATAAAGTTTTGTATCATATGGATAAGGTAAATATAGCGCCTTGAAAATCTCTGCAGCTCGTCAAAAATAAAAATGGGGTGTCTGTCAAATGAATGAAGGCTGTTTCCAATGCTGACAAAAAGAAAGGTATAGACAACATGTTACTTCTCTACCTGAATAAATAAAGCTATGAGTCTGTTTTGATTTCATGCTCAGAAGCTAGGCTACTTGACAAATGAAAATCACAATCACAATCACTTTTTAATAAAATAATTTTATAAATACTAATTTGATCTCAAATAGATTCGGAAAATAAAGTGGGTTGAATCCAAAAAGCTCTAAACAAATTTTAGAATTGTTAAGACTGCATCAGTTAAGCTATGTAGACTTTTTTAAAAAGATTAAATACACAAATAAATTGTTTAGGTCAAAGCTGTATCTGTCTCTGAAAAAAATCAGCAGCGATTTGATGTTAAAGATTGTTGCTATATGCAAAGACTGAACATTTCACTGTACCAATCTTTTTTATGGACTCTAAAATTTTGCATAGAGGACAAATGAGCTGCCCTATGTCCAAAGCCATGGGCTTCGTCACATAAAGGCGGTTGCATGCAGTCCTGTCAGACAAGCTGTCCCACTTTGCCGTGGTCTTCTGATATTTCCTAATTTAAGAATAGGCCTATTATTTGTGAAAATGGTAAGCAGTAAACCGGCAAATTTCAATTGTCTCATTACTCTCTGCATTTTCTTTAGGGATGACGTCATTATACACTCCATTTCACCTGCAAAAGGCCAATTGGATGAAAAGCGGCTGGCGCAAGCAAATTTTATCATTTTTTTAATTTATTTTTTTTTTTTTTTTATTACGCATATTCACTTTGTCGATGATAAAACAGCGAACTGGATGGAAACTTGGCTAGTGTGAAACTCACAATTTAAGAGGCAGTGCTCTCAGTTTAGGTATTTCAAGCCATGAGTCATTTTCCCAAGTCTGAGAGAGTCCTGAGATAGTGATTCATTGTCTGTCCGTCTGGACAGTATCAGCCAGACTTAGTGTCATTGCGCTCTGTGTTTTATCCCTCGGAGAGGAATATCATCCTGTTATGTCTCTATGGTGTCAAAAGTATTTACAGTCAACAGAAACTTCACATGCCCTCTAACTGTAAATGTTTGAAGTCATGACCCATGAACTGTTATGATTATTGTGATTTAAGACCACATTGACTTAATTAGCCTTGACTCTTGGTTCTCAGACTAAGGATCTTGGAAAGACATGACGCAGAATAATTATACAGGGATTCCATAAAGTGATAGTTCACCCAAAAATGAAAATTCTGTCATTTACTCACCCTCACAGCTAAAAATGAAGCTTAGCTGAATTTACATTTTAAAAGAGATTAAAATAGAAAAGTTATTTTAATTTGTAATATATTTCACAATGTTACTGTTTTACTGTAAATAAATAAATAAATGCAGGTTTGGTAAACATAAGAGACTTATGTCCCGTTAATTCAACAAGATGAATTTGATTCTTGTTGGTGTTTACAGCCTCGAAAGGGTCTAATCCAATGTTTACAACCTGGGTGATGACTTTATTTGATTTAATGCTGTTTTTGTCCCTTATTTTAATCAGGTTTCACTTGCAAAAAGGTTAATTTGAATCTTCTCTAAATGCTTGTAATGGCTTGTAAATCTGATGTACTGCTTTGCAGAAAGAGCTTCTCTGCTTGTTTTCTCCTTTCCTCAAATATACACACAACCTCAGGCCTTTGTGCTGTGAGACAGAACAAAGTTTTCCACGGGTTTCTTCTTTCCTTATGTTCAGTATATTCCTTGCTATCTCTCTCCCATCTTTTTCTTTTTTTTCCTGAATTACTTTTTCACATTATCTTCTTGCTTTTAGTCACAGATGAAGACACTGTCAAGAGATACTATGCCAAGTTTGAGGAGAAGTTCTTCCAAACATGTGAAAAGGAGCTGGCCAAAATCAACACTTTCTATTCAGGTAACCATGTGTAAACACTAGACTTGTTTGAGGTAAAGCTCACAGTTTGTGTCTGCTCCCTGTTGTTTCCATTTTTTGTCATTAGTATTTACAGTTGACAGATTACCCATCACACAGAGATTTAACTTTTTGAAAACAGACAATAAAGCTTCTGATCCAAAGCCAGGACTGCCAGTAAACCAGGTTATTAAACCATGTTATTTTATTATATCCCAATAAATAACCACCTGCTTTCTCTTTCTCTCACTCACACTGTTCTCTTACACTCATTTATGTTCTTGTCCAGTTGTATCTTGGGTTACACTTTTAGTTTTAACACTTGTGCGTCAATTAAAAAAAGTTACACATAGGTCCATAGAGGACAAAAATGTCCATGTCCAAAAACTGTTATAAAAATGTGAAGCTTGGGAGCACAGACTTAAGTTTGGTCTCATTTTAAAGACCCTTTTGGCAGATTTTTGTTGAAGTAAAAAAAAAAAGAAAAGAAAAGTGAAACAAACAAAAACAGTTATAGAGGTTTAAGTTTATGAAAATGGTTTATGAACATTATTTTATATAAAATATATATTTTATGAAACATGTTGAACTCTAAAACTGCTGGAAAATCAAAGCCATGAATCTAAACAAGTTGTGTTCCAAATTTGAGGTTGATGTATCAAAAAATTAGCTTTCAGTAAGATTTTGTTTGGGTGCAGTACCAAATTTTCCCCATTAGACACCAACACACCCACACAATTATAGCTGCATGATTTATCCATTTGGCTCTTGTAACGTGTTGAGTGAGGTCTTCATTAAACAGGAGGAAGAAGGCAGGAACCGGCTGACAATAAAGTGAATTTTAATGTAAATAGAAAATAAAACAATGAACAGGAAGCGTGTAAAACATAACACAGGCCTGGTCCTCTCTCATCCTTCACTAGTGTCGCTCGTCCTTATATGCCTCCGGGCTCCCTCATGAGAGGACTCGAGAACGGTGTGCCTCGCAGGTGACGCTCATTCTCAATCACGCACCGGTCTCGCTCGCTTCTCCCATGTCTCTCGCTCGCCCACCTCGCCACAGCTCTATAACACTCAGAAGCAGAAAACAGGAATAAATTGAGTATTTGCTTTATAGGCCAAACCTGAGAAAAAGGCACCATCTGGTAAAAATAGTAAAAATTTTAATTTTGAAGCCTTGCTAACAGAAAGAAAGCCTATTTACAAAAAAAGACTGCATCATTTTATAGTTAAATGGTCCTGGGATTAAAAATTGCAGTTTCAATGGGGACATTTTTGTCCTTAAGGTCCCGAGTGTAACTATTTTGTGTTTCTAGTGTAAAATAGATCTATTAAAGTAAATGGGGGTGAAATAGTAAAATTTCTATAAAAATACACACTTGTGCCTAAATTTATGCAGTTGGCATTAACACAGGCAAAATTATCAAAGAAACAAAACTGAAAAAAACACAAATGTCCATAATGTCACACAAGGGTTAAGGTGAAGTTGTTCTTGTTACAGTGTAAATACACAAATAAGCACTGAGTAATATGTTGTTTACTTGTAATTATGCATAATTTACTTTTATTATTATTATAGTATGTACATGTAGCACGTGTAACTACATCACCTTAAAATAAACTTATCATTACAGTATATTGTGGCTAAGATATCATTTCACATTCAGCTAATCATGATTTTGGCTTTTGCAACCCATGTTTGTTCCGGAACACATTTCTGAGTGGAAAATGATACTCGGCGAGGAGAAAATGTGGATAGTCATTTGATTTTATTCTTTGGGATCTGATCTTGAAAAGTGGGATTTACTTGTCAGAATGAGGTGGTAGAAGGGTAGGGAGGAGGGAGGAATTGCAGACATCAACCTAAAATAAATTGTATAAGGCGAGGAAAGTAGGTTGGTTACCGTTCATTTGCAATTTTGTGTTGACTTATATTTCCTCTTGCTGACCTTAGTTCATCCTTCTATCCATCCTTCCATCATGCTTCATTACATACTGATGATGTTCCCTTCTTTTTTGATACAGAGAAGCTTGCCGAAGCACAGAGGCGTTTCGCCACGCTACAGAATGAGCTGCAGTCGTCTCTGGACGCTCAGCGCGAGAGCAGCCGAGCCACGGGTCTGCGTCGCCGTCGCACTGTCTTCCACCTGTCGCAGCAGGAGCGCTGCAAACATCGCAATATCAAAGACCTGCAGCTGGCCTTCAGCGAGTTCTACCTCAGCCTTATCCTGCTGCAGAACTACCAGGTCTGAAAGCACACAAAAAACTGATGTTTTGAATGTTTTCGAGGATTGAATATTGTCATGAGGTTTGATATAATGGACTAGATGGATTCTTCTGCACATTTATGAACATGATAACTTGATCAGTTGTAGCTTTTTTTTTTTATAGGGCTGGGTAAAAAATATTGATTTCTCAATTTTAATCGATTCTCATTTTTACGAACCGATATCGATTCTTAAATCACAAGAATCCATTAGTCTATCCTGTTTTCAGTTCATGAATACACGGAACATTGTAGCACGCCTCCCATCCTATAAATCGCAATAATCTTTGTGCTTTGTTACTTTTGATATGAAACAATGTCTCAGATTTCAAATTATATCCATTTTATTACAAAATTCAAAGCAGTAGCGCCTCAAGAGAAGCGGCAGCACGAAGCGCACGTGAACTCATCTGCTTTAATACCAGTTACAGCGCGAAATAAACATGAATCAACATCTGAAGTTATGTTAAAAGATACAGTACAACTTACCGAAATCCGTATCACGTCACATGTAATCACTCAATCAGTGTTTCAACCGCGGAAAGACGTCAGTAAAACAGCTTGTAAACAATGTGTCCCATAACATCACATTTACCTCCGAAAAACCATATTCTGTGACCATAAACTCGTTAGTGAGCTAGAAAAATTAACTCTAGGCGTTTTGATAAATATATGCACCACATTACATATTCATTATAATTTTAAATGTTCTTCAATATTTAATGCATGTTTGAATATATCAGTAAAGTTTTTTTATGACAGCCACCATTTAAATGTTTATATTTCAAAAAGAATTGGACTAGAAATATGATTATGTAATTTGTAAAGTTAGTATTATAACTTTATTATTATAAAAACATCCTTGAGTGTAATTTAAGTGTTTGTATACAAATTTAATTTTAACCTACAATATTACAGTAATGTAGTACCAACTGACACCCATGTATAGTTTACAGCATTAGTTGAGAGATTTTTTTTCTTCAAGAAAATTTGCCATGCATTGTGTCTGATATATATATCCAAAATAATCGATATCAAATCGGAGTCGAATCGAATCAAAAGCTTGTGAATAGGAATCGAATCATGAAATTTGTGTCAGTACCCAGCCCTATTTTTTAAGTAATTAATTTTTTTTCTTTTCTGATTTCTATTAAATTTTAGATGTTCTTTGACTTATAAATCAGTCTCATTTAAAGTTGTAATGGTTTCTCCCTGTCAGAATCTAAACTTCACAGGTTTTCGGAAGATTTTAAAGAAGCATGACAAGATCTTTGAGACGACTCGAGGCGCTGATTGGCGTGTGGCCCATGTTGAAGTGGCTCCTTTTTACACCTGTAAGAAGATCACTCAGCTCATCTCTGAAACCGAGGTACTTTGCAGTCAAATGACTCATTCCACTTAAACATAAAATACTTCACCTCTCTCTGCTTTAAAGAAAAATTGAATTTTGACTGCCTGATCAAACTACACAGTGCACAGTGGTTAGTTATTCTAACAGCATGTTCTCAAATCCCCAGGCTCTTGTTACTGCAGAGCTGGATGGAGGAGACCGACAGAAAGCCATGAAGAGGCTCCGAGTGCCCCCACTGGGAGCAGCGCAGGTAGGACACTCTGTGACCTTCACTAGAACACCGTTTCATTAGTACTGTTAAAAGGCCCTAAACCTCTCACCATCCTGTGCTCTTTATCTTAGCCTGCACCAGCATGGACCACTTTTAGAGTAGGACTCTACTGTGGCGTCTTCGTCGCTTTAACAGTCACAGTCATCATCACAGGTATATAACCTCTAATGATAGTTTGCCTTTAGCTACTTTATCAAGTCAAATTTCCCCCATCTCTGAAGTCACAAGGCTTCTTCTCTACTTTACCACATCAAAGATGTATAACAGCAGCAATATAACCCTGAGCTCTGAATCTTTCTCAAGGGTTCAATACTTTTTGCTATTTTAACAATTACATGTTTTGCACATCTGTAGGTGTGGCAGAACTGTTTAAAGGAGAAAAGGAGAATGTGTGGCCCCTGGTAAGAATTTATCGGGGTGGTTTCCTGCTCATCGAATTCCTTTTCTTGTTGGGCATCAACACATATGGTTGGAGGCAGGCCGGCGTGAACCATGTCTTAATATTCGAACTCAACCCCCGCAACAACCTGTCCCACCAACATCTCTTTGAGGTAACTTGGAAATTTGTGATTGACGTTCTAAGCAATACAGTGAATGTTATTTTTTAAAGACAAATGGAGACTTATGATATAACATTTTAAAATTACAATATTTATTAGGATGGTTATGGTCTTTATAGTGTACTTAATTTCTAAAGTAATGAATTTGTACAGCAGTGGAAAGAGGTGGTTAAATAAAATTCTTATTAAAATAAAACAAAAGTCGCTTCATTGTACATTTTCGAGTAATTTATTTTTGTTAAACTTTACACTTTTTTTTTTTTAAATAATCGGATTCCTCACATTAAACCTTTCACGTGTGAGTTTAAAATATTCTAACTGACCCCCCAGAGTGAGTTCTTTTAAGGCGACCGTTATTTTAGAACATTTCCCCTTATTGTTTCCATGGCGATGCGTCATGCTTGTCACATTACACACCGCACCCACAATAACACTGTATGACAGATGTATTGCTTTTATTTTCCTTTTTTATTCAAAATATTCATAAGCTTGCTTACCATGTCGTCAACTATATGATATTCCGATTCTCAAATACGTGTAAGTGAGTGTGTTTTGTTGTTTAAAAACCTTTATAAATGATCTTGATCTGTAACGTGAGATGGGCGGCGCCATGTTTGTTTGCGCCACAGTTCAGAGAGTCCTGTCAGTCGGATTTACAACATGTGAATTGATCAGTTTCTCCTGAAACACATGTAAGCAAGTGGCCGGTGAACTGGGAGAAGAATAGAATAAACTTTATGGTTACTAAGGCAGCGGCATACTATGTGTGTCTGATATGAATAAAACACGCCGGCAAATTATATTTACATTGGATTGTTATTGCTGCTTCCGTAGACATCAGTGTGTATTTTACAAATTCTAAATGTATTGTTTTACTAGTACTTATGTGTTATGTGTTAGTCTGAAACCTAAAATAAACATTATGTGGTTGAAAACACTGCATAGTTTATGAATGACAAGCGCTGGGCGTGTGTCATCTCTGGCTCAGCGCCAGTTTGCAGTTATGTGACATGACTGAACATTCTAAATCCCATATGTGGTACCGTACTGTCAGGGGCACAGAAATAAAAATCCCATATGTGGGACCATACCGCTCAAAAGGTTAATTTTCACTGCTACTTTATGCTTCTAAAGATTTAGCAGTGCAGATATTCTGTCAAATTTTCTGCCAGGCTAAAATCTATGTAAAAAAAAGATTTATGAAACTCCGTCAATAATTTGCATAGATTACTGAATGTGATGCAGTTTTCTAAGCAGCAATCAATAGATGGTCTTGTGATTTCGTTTGATGCGGAAAAGGTATTTGACCGCATCAAATGGCCCTATTTATTTCATACGCTACATAAAGTTATTGTATCACAAACCTCTTTCTGCTGTGCTTACTCTAATGGTTGTCTCCCCCCTACTTTTTGAGCTTGGAGAGGCACGAGACAAGGCTGCTCCTTTTCGCCTCTTTTATTTTCTTTAGTGATCAAACTGTCTTAGAGCAGAAGCGATAAGAATAAATACTAACATTTGCAGGTTAACAGTAGCAAATAGCCAACACAAGATTGCCCTGTACGCAGACGATATTCTGATTTTAATGAAACATCTACCCCAGCTCTTATAGACTCGATTAACAGATTTGCCATTTTTTAAGGATATATTAATTAGTTAATTATAATTAATTTCAATAAATCAGGGGCAATGCCCCTGGGAGGTTTAAAACAAATACCCCTTATTCTTTTTTAGATGGTCTCCTAAGGGCTTGATATAACTAGGCGTAAATGTTACTCCTTCCTTTGAATTTTGTGTGCATTCAAATAGATTTAGAAAGGTGGAATGTTCTTCCTATTTCTTTGCTAGCTCAGATCTCTGAAGATGAATATTCTTCTGAGATTACCCCATTCAAATGATTCCTATAAACTTCACACATATAACCATCAAGAAATTAAATGGTTGGCTTGGTTTATTTATATCAGTTGTCTTCGCTATTTTTTTCAGGAGAGCCGCACTGATAGGACAAAATCAATAGGAGAGCCACTTTTACCGCAAAGTATCAAAAGTTACATCCAGTCATAAATAGCATGTCTGCTTATCAGTCTGTCATCCCTGAACAAACGATATGCAATGCAATAAATACAAAAGGTAGATAGATAATGGGTATGCATAATATATTTTAATATACTTTTAGTGCTGTCAATCGATTAAAAACATTAACTAGATTATTCACACATTTTTCTGTTTAAAACACATTTTTAATATATTTAATAATGTAATAATAAATCACCAAATTAATGATTTTTATGAATGAAGGCCAGTTTCACTGATACTAATACTGATACTGATGTCTCTATGAAATAGATTTTTCCCCTAATTTTAAACATTAATTATAGCCATTCAACATTACAGTGTAATTGAAAGCTTTTTAATATTATTAGGCTTCAAACTTATTATGAATTAAATATAGATTAATCCTTATTAAAGCTACAAAAGTTCTTTAGTCAAGAGCAGTGAGTGATTAACATTAATAACAGACATCATTAGTGGCTGCTGTGACTTTAAGATCTGCCGCTACCGAACATGACACGGATCTGACGCGCTGTCACACGCGTCCCATTTCCTCACAACTCTTTAAGTTCATTAGATGTTATTTAACTAATTTAAAACTTTTCTTATGAGGATACTCGACAAAGCGGATATTTAGGCATAGTTCTGTGTGTTATAGTTTGTTCAAGAACGAAAGAGAACTCAATTCTGTGATCAGGATCCTGGCGCGTAACCCACACCACTAATCATAGTTGACAATGCATATCATATGCACGTAAAAAGTCATTTTGGCGTATAAATCGCACAATAAATACAATTTGTGTTACAGATACGCATTTCATGAGAACGTGTTGATCTATAAGAGCACATTCGGCGTTAAAAGCTGGAAAGGCAGCCAAAACTGGCAACTCCGCAGTGAGTCATGGACGTAAGGGCAGAGCAAGTTTAAATATCCTATCTTGTAATGCCGCTGTTTTTGGGTATTTTTTTTTTCAATATAAATTATTTGTAATAGAGCAGACACTTTGAGTTTTTAATGGGTTATGTTATAGCCCTGCTTGTTTTTATGAAATATATGTATTGACTACATGATCATTTCACCGTATTTCCTGCCATGCGAGCCGCAAATTAAGCTGGGCGAGCCACAGGAGCCTCGCGAGCCACGCAATGAGTGACACTGATTTATATGGTCTAAGAAAAAAGCAGGTGTTAAATTTTCAACTTCAGCATTTTCGCTTTTGGTGGGTGGTCTTGACCTTCCAGATATTCAGAGATACCAACTCAGTGTTCATTTACGTTTTATCTCTGATTAGGTGCATAAAGGGATCAGACCTGTGTGGTTTGATGTTGATCTTGAGTACCTATAGAGTAGTATTACATCCTTCATATCTCCGAAGAGTTTTATCATATTTATAAAAGACAGATACGCTGTACCGATTCTTTCCGAAAACAGCCGAGCTTGTGGAGGCGTGCTGTGGGTCGGGCTAAAGAGTCACGAGCACACACATACACACACACATACACACACATACACACACACACACACACACACACACACACACACAATACATCATGGCATTATCCCTGGATAATTTTCTATTCACTATACGTTCATGTTGTTTACATTATATGCACTTACGCGCCGATTGCCAACAAAACACAGACATTTGATGCAGTTTCACGCACCGCCTGCGGTTTCGACTCATGACCGGGAACAAACAAACACACTTGCACAACTCCGTTGCTGCTCCGGAAAAACAAACTGCATCCACTGTTTCCTTAACTCTGGGTTATTTGGGAAGCTGAACAAGGTTATCCTTACCTCACAACCAAAAACACACTTCTTTAGTGACATTGTTGATTTCGTGGTCTAAAAACAAAATGACAGCGCTGCCGACGGCTTCTGTAACCCGAACGAAGCTCGTTGACGGGCGTGCTCTTGCTCTCGTTCTGGTTGATGTGCGCACACGCTCATCCGGGAGAAGTGCCCCTACAAGGAATTCCGCCCTTTATGATTTCATACAAGGCCATACTCGAAAAAAACTTTCCGAAACATGTTCGAATTCCAAAGAAATGTATTTGGCACAGAAATACTCCATCATAGGTTCAACTTGTTTTTTTGAAATTTTGGCCATGTTTAGCATGAGAATCCAACTCTTTAACAGTGTAAATAAGTCAGAATGCATGAAATAGCACAACATTTTGGGTTGTGGTAGGACAAGAACTTAATGCTATCTTGTCTATTAACACGGGCTGTGATCCAATGCATATGCTGCTTTGAATACATGGTGACATTACTACAGATAAACAAAACAAGATGCTTAATAAGTTTCTAACATTTTGTGCAAGAAAATATATTCTTTTGAATCGGATAAAGCCCCTTTGATAACACTTTGGCTTTATATTTGAATATGTATCTTTAGATTAATTAACCTCTGCTTCTCATAGTAAAGATGTCATATTTCACAGAAGGTGTGATACATTTTCAGCATGTGGGTTTAAATATGTTTTATGAGGTATAAATATGGAAGGCATATTTAAGTTTTTTTTTTTTTTTTTTTTTTCTTCTTTCATTGGAGTGGTGAGCCGTTCTCTTCCCTGTTTTATTTTAGGTTATGTTTGTAAAGTTTGAAAATCAAATGCTATATTTAAAAGAATATATATGCATTAATTTTTCACTGTTTTTGTGCAGATTGCTGGTTTCCTTGGAGTTCTTTGGTGCGTCAGTATTCTGTCCTGCCTCTTCGCTGAGTACACAAGGATTCCTATACAAGTGAACCCTCTAGCTCTCTATGGGTTCTTCTTCTTCTTCCTTATCAACCCTTTCAAAACATGCTACTACAAATCTCGCTTCTGGCTGCTCAAATTACTGGTAAGGGCCAGGAGAATCCCTTTTCATAACACACAGCAGCATTTGTTGTGATTTTCAAGGCCACACTTTTATGAGACATTATTCCATTGGTAAATTATTGATTGAATTGGTCAAATCCTCTTTTCTCCTCTTTTAATTTCCACCCTTTTCTGTTCGTAGTTTCGAGTGGTCACAGCTCCATTTCACAGAGTGGGGTTTGCTGATTTCTGGCTGGCTGACCAACTCAACTCTCTAGTAGTGGTTCTGATGGATCTGGAGTACATGATCTGCTTTTACAGTTTGGAGCTGAACTGGACCAAGTCTAAGGGGGAGCTATGGATCAAAGAGGGTATCCAGATGCACATTAATGGCCTTGCATATTCAATAATGCTTTTATTGGGCAGTTAATGATGACATATTGATGTGTTTTTGTTTTTTTAAACCAGGTGGCGGGATTTGTCACTCGTATTCATATGGAGTACGAGCTGTAATCCAGTGTTTGCCTGCCTGGTTCCGGTTTGTGCAGTGCCTGAGGCGTTACCGGGACACAAAGCGTGCCTTCCCTCACCTGGCCAATGCTGGCAAATACTCCACTACTTTCTTCGTGGTCATCTTTTCTGCACTCTATAAGACGCATGAAAGTGAGCACCTGAGCTGTTACATTCTTTACCTGAAATTCTGTTTACCCAACATGACATTTTTTTGTTTCCACTCAAAACAATTGTGAAAGGCACTCTTTGTCAGGTAAAATATAGTTTGATATTTTTTAGAGATCAGGGGCTCTATTTTAACGATCAGAGCGCATGGTCTGAAGCGCATGGCGCAGGTGCACTTAGGGTGTGTCCGAATCCATTTTTGCTGGTTTAACGACGGAAAAAATGGTCCGCGCACCAGGGGTCCAGAAGGGTTGTACGTAGTCTCTTAATGAGTCATGGGTGTGTTTTGGCCATAACGTGCAATAAACCAGTCAGAGTCTCCTCTCCCATTCCCTTTAAAAGCCAGTTGCACTTGCACCATGGCGGATTCGCTATTTACATGGCGGAATTTGTGAGCGGAAAGACTGAACGCTTCTCCAGAGAGGAATCCTTTTATTTTTAATATTTAAAAATGTTTGTGCGCTGCTGCGCGTCCCTGTGTGTGTAATAAGCAGAGTTGTCCCTATAGGGGCATATTACCAACGCGCCCTTTAAATAACACAAAAAATACAGCGACTTTAGACCAGGTTTTTGTTGGTCAATGGCGCAGTTGTTTTCAGTTGCCTCAAAATAGCAACGCGCCAACAATGCGCTTGAACACAGCACGCCCATGGGCAAACAGATGTGCGCGAGTGCATTTGCTATTTAAACAACGTGGCACTGGACGTGAAAATGATAACTGCGTCAGGATGAAAGTAGCAAAAAACACTTGCGGCGTGCCTGCCGTCGCATTGCGCCGGGTGTATGATAGGGCCCTAAAAGCGGACCACACACCGAACCTTCAGGAACACCATGGCTAAACATGCAGTCCTGTGTTCTCTTATGTCTGTGATGTTTTCACGTCACTACCTGTCTGTTATCATTAGGTTTTCAGGAAAGCGTGGTCTTCTTTTACCTGCTGATTGCCTGCAAGATCATTAACTCCTGCTACACCTTGTTCTGGGACCTGAAGATGGACTGGGGTCTGTTTGACCGTAATGCAGGGGAGAACACCCTTCTCAGAGAGGAGATAGTATATCCACAGAAAGTAAGAATACACACACACACTGTTGGCACTTAAGTTATGTGTCTTATTTAGATATGTTTGTAGAGAACAGTCCCCTCCACAGCATTTATACTGTGGGCAGACTCGTCATTGTTAATTTGTATGCTCTCTTTGAACAGGCTTACTATTACTGTGCCATAATAGAAGACGTAATCTTGCGCTTTGCATGGACCATTCCACTTTCCCTTGAGGTTGTGACTACATACTCTAACATTTCTGATATTTTGGCGACTATCCTCGCACCGCTGGAGGTCTTCAGGTGAGCATACCTGTATATATCCATATGTCTGGTTTCGGGACTTATTAACCCATTCCTACCCACAACCTGTGGTTAATAGTTGACCTCTTTGATGAACGTGTTTTTATAAAAGCGATTGTGTATTTTAGCATTTCTGGAACGCTGTATTGACCAATCAGAAGCCATGACTGGATCTATTCAGTCATGACTGGATCTGACTCTACTGTATCTATTTCATCTGTTTTTATTCATCAGGCCCCCATCCTCATTAATTTCTCCTTAAATTAAAGGCATATGATTTTTCAACTGGAAATAGTAAAGTAACTTCTTGTCATAATCTGTCATCTGTTTCAGGCGCTTTGTTTGGAACTTCTTCCGTCTGGAGAACGAACACCTGAATAACTGTGGTGAGTTCAGAGCGGTGCGGGACATCTCAGTAGCGCCTCTGAATGCAGATGACCAGACGCTGCTGGAGCAGATGATGGACCAGGAGGATGGTGTGAGGAACAGATTTGGAAAGAAGAACTGGAAGAGAAGCTACAGTATGTCCTTGAGAAGACCACGCCTCTCCTCCCAGTACGTACAACATTAGACCACACAGACACAAATCCAGACATGGAATCCATAAGAACAAGCTTTGTACAGCAAAAACAGCTGGCAATAGATGGGACATAAAGAAATGTCAGATGAAACTAAATAAGCTGAATTTAATTTTAAACCTGAAAAGATTTGGTCATATTGGTTTACATCAGTGGTTCTCATCCTTTTTTTACTCCCCTCTCAGGCCAATATTCAAAGGTCTGAAATTTCTAGTTTCTGTAAATTACATTTCAGGAGTCCAGAAGTATTAAGAAATGAATGTTCTTCAGGGATCCCAATCTTTTTAATCAGTGAATTTACCTGACTTATCCAGTTGTTTTCATTTTCTTGGATAAGAATTTTTTTTTTTTTTTTTTTTTTTTTTTTTTTTTTTTTTTTTTAAATCTTGGTATGACTTGGCTGACTTGTATATGTATATTCATTATAAAAGTGCCCACAGAGTTTGAAGATTTTATTCATTAACCTGACTTCTCCAGAAAACACACTTTTAAATTAAGCTACCTCATATATAGTTTTTTTCCAAAACAGTGGAGACCCAGTTTTTTCAAAGAGAATAAAACAGTTCTTGAGGAGTGAAATAAGAGGGGGTAGTCAATAATTTTATACCATAAAGCTCATCTTTGATCACCAAAATGACACATTTAAACGTTTTTTTCTCCTCTGAAAAAAATTATTCATGCCTTAATTTAAAACTTAAAAAGCTTGAATGTAACTGCACCCTTGCTTTATTAAGTATACGTGGATCCATAAATATGCAAATTAGCCTCACCTCCACTCACTCAATCAGACTGCCTGATCCACTCGCTCAACTTTACTGTAGTAAACACTACAGCCATGTTTGAGCCAGGCTCAGGCTACAAGTCGATGTATCAGAATGGTAATGCGTTTTATGTATCACTCTCTACGCCAGACACATAATGGTAATTAATATGATTAGCCTTTTGCTTGACTACGTTATCAAACAGCTAATAATGTGTTGCTAATGTTACTCAAACCATGTTCCCATTGGCCATCTCAGTCTGCCTTCTAAAAATCAGCATTCTTAGAAACACTTTGAACATCACAGACTGTCAGTGGAGAAAGGCATATAGTTCATCATAACATCGTAATATGCATCATATACATAATTAATTCGCTATATTGCTAAATATACCGGGATAACCTGGCTTCTCTTGAGACTCCCCTGCTTCAGAGCGGTTATAGTTAATGATATGCTAAAGCCTGTCCATGCATTGACGTGATTGGTTACAACATGTCTGTGATGTCAGAAACACCGGCAATTTCAAACCGCGTTTTTGAGAGTCTTTGTTTCACTGCAGTTTTAATACTCAGCAATGGTGTTGACTTATGAATTTGCACATGGTTCTTAAAGCATATTAAAAACATCACATTACATTAAAACACAACATTAAAAAACTAGATTTTTCACTACAGGGGGTCATTAAGTCATTTTGAGTCCCCTTTGAAAGTTTGCAGAAGCTCGGCCCCCTGGGTCGAACAACTGGTTTAGGCGCTATAACATTGTCTGAGATTTCAAGATACCTTATCCTTTATAAGCTTATCCTTTTATTATCCTTGCAACTTAATCAACACTATATAAATCAGTTTTTACATAGATTTCAACACTTTTAGTGGCACTTTCCATGGAGAGGGTGCAAAATAGGGCTTGAAACCACAAAAAATGACGTTTTTTCGGTTTAAAAAAAAAGATCAGCTGAACCTTCAGAAACTTTTGTGATTGGACATGCAGTTTAAAACTATGATCTTTATTTTGGTATAAAGCAATAAACATTATTTATTAAAAAAAAGATATATTGAGTAACAGGGTTGCCGTTTTAGCCTAAAATATGGTATCACTCAGTTTGAGTTTGTAGTTATTGATGAATGTGTTTCCTGTAACAGAAAAATGATTTTTCAAAACAAATTTGAAAACGAGATTGAATTGTTGAAAAAAATTACTTTTGATTTGTTATTTGGTGAATAAAAAGTGCCTTGTAAGCCTCTGAGCACCATCATACATGATCGTTTGATAAACTCAAGGATCTCTGTTCTTTTTTTTTTTTTTTTTTCTTTTCAGGTCGAAGGTCCGAGACACCAAAGTCCTGATAGAGGACACCGATGATGACACCTGACCCCTGCGTCCTCAATGGCTTGATAAAGTGTTTTTTTAAAGGACCATAGACCTCCATGAGCCTCGACTCTTCAGAAGCTATCCAATCAATCCATCACAAAGCTGCCTGACTACACCATACACACACACACACACACACCCATTTCACACAAGACCTCACTGACTTATGAGCTCTCAACAGGAGCAACCACTTCTTAGTTACTGTACTGTTTTTGTTTCCTTCGTTGCTGCCTTGATTATTTTTGTGAAGATCCTATATGTGGATCTTCAAATGAATTCAAAGGACAGTGTGTATAGATACGTCACTTCACAAACCGCTTGTTTGGACTGCGCTCATACAAATCAAACACCTGACTGTGGACACTTCATCGCAGCAGTTGTGAACAATCAATCGGTTTGGATACTTTGTCTTTCAAGACTTTTATGAGGAGGGTTTGAAGAC
Organism: Coreius guichenoti; assembly: GCA_039654105.1. NCBI lineage: Eukaryota > Metazoa > Chordata > Actinopteri > Cypriniformes > Gobionidae > Coreius > Coreius guichenoti. Next base: position 26,993,132 of record CM077175.1, on the reverse strand, counting down.
ATTCATGTAGCACATGGACTGGTTTACCCTCATTCATGAAAATGGCAATTTCTACTTTTTTTCTTTTTAATGTACATTTCATTGTTATTTATGTGAAGGAGAGATGCCTTGAACGTTGCTTTAAATCTTGGACCTTTACCCAGGACCTCTGTATGCTTTTGACCAACCCTCAGGTGGCTCTGAATGGAAAAATACCAATTTGACATTTACAGTTTTTAAATACGTTGCCAGTCTGTTGGTTTAAACACAAACCACCGACGTGGTTATCTGCTCTAAAATGCCAAATGGGAATTTATGCCTGTGTTTGTTATAAAACATTTTTCTTTTGTGTGTCTTAAAGTCAGTCCAGTTAGAAGAGGTGCTGCTTTGTAGACCCAGAAAGAGAAAAAATCCTTTTGCTTTAAAAGTGTCAGGCTCATGTTAAGAGCTAGCCAAATATTTAAAGCATTCCTCGAGAACATTTCCTGCTTCCTACATATGATCCTGAAACTTTTTAAAGTATGTTAAACACACACACCGTATTCTCTCGCCACATTCCACTAAAGTAGCATTCCATGTCTCTGTTGTTGCTTTTTTTCCCAGTCAGTGTCTTCCAGAGAACTCCCAGACCACCTGAGGGTTTCAGAGGCTCCAGGGAGAACCGAAACCTGTTTTCTTTTCAGATGAATCCTCACGAGCACAATGAGTTGCGTGAATCATGATGTGATTAAGGCAAGGATGGTTTTTTTGAATATGATGCCCAGGTAGTTCTCATATGATGGTTTATAATCCATTCCAGTTGGAAATGTGTATTTGTACCTCTGAAGACCTAGCTGTCTGTGAACGAGGTCGATGTAAGACGGAAGGTACCGCAGTCGCACATTCAGGAGATTCAATTACGCTGCAAGACTAAAAAAGACTCTCACCGGCTACACCTCACATACTATGTCATGTACTACTGTCCCAAGTAAATGCTTGGACCAAAAATAAAAAAAACAAGGTTTCTCTGTTGATGTTTTCTCATGGCATTTAGATTCATTTTAGACGTGCATTTAGATTTAGATTTCTAAACCAGAAAAATGTACACGATTGCTTTGTTGAGATAGTGATAGTGTGAGATAGAACTGCTCTTTGCTTTCTGAAATCTGAATCTAAATGTGATTCTTAAATGGATAGTTCACCCAAAAATTAAAATTCTGTCATTTATTTTCCTCATGTCATTCCAAACCCATATGAATTTTGTTTTCTTTAAAATGTTTTAATGAAACCTAAGAGATTTCGTTCCCTCCATTGAAAGACCATGGCTGCATCTGAAAGCACATACTTCCCTATGTAGTTGGTGAAAAACAGTATGTGACTCATAAAAGAGTAGGCAGAAAGACCCCAGATGACCTACTACTTCTGGTGAGATTCATGAGTGTGCATACGATGGACACTTGACTGTCCCATAAGGCTATGGGAGAGGATTTGTGAATGGCAGTGAAGTGACACGATAATGACAACATGGCAGATGTAGTACATCCAGATTACATTCATAATACACACACTCATACTATATAGAACATACTTTTTTAACAGTTGTGAAGTAATTACAAGTGCCTACTCAAGAGATTATGCAATTTTCAGACTCAGTCTATGTAACCAAAACTTTGATGCTTCAAAAAGTTCATAGAGATTGTAAAAGAAATCCATATTGAATCCAACTCATCTTAGAAGACACAATTGCTTTATATGATGAACAGCTTTAATTTAGGCTTTTATTCATATATAAACATGATCAAATATGGTTAACAGAAGCTCAAAACGTCTGTTCTCACTTGTCACTCGAGCACATTTAGCTCCCGCAAGAACCAATGAGGTTTGTTCTTGTGTCAAGCCTAAATTAAATCTGTTCATCTTATGCGATCGTGTCTTTTAACCACAATATTTAATGAAGTTTTGACATTTATAACGCAAAAAACAAATTGCAGCGCACCAAAAAAAACTTTATTCCCATCACATTTTAGTAATCCATCCATGTGTGGTCCATTTGTTCTTTTAACAGCTAAATGATGGTCCTTTCGTTACTCTGACATCCAGTCTCATTGGCACACAAGTGGCTTTAGATGAAGTGGCTGTCTGTCAGCTCAACAGAGGCTTGTGTGAATGAAGTCTCAGAGAAAGTCCGCAAACAATGAGCTGTTACTGTCCAGATGATTGTCCAAGAGCCAGTCGGTATCAGCCTCCGTCCCCAACACACAAGCTCTGTGCATTAGACAAACCTACAGGTGATTTCAGACGTCTAAACTATGCATAAGAATTCAGTTCATTTCTAACCAAGCATAATGCATAGAAGAATTTAAATGCGTAGCACCCGCACCTCAAAAACACTTGAGGCAAGTGTTTTGTGAAGCAAAGTTACAGTAACAGTCTTTAATCTGAATTAAGGCAACTAGAGAAAAGGAATTAAGTCTTTTTTTTTTTTTTTCACAAATGAATGTGAAGCATAAACTCTAGTGTTCACATGATAACCACGACACTGTTTTGCAGTTGTAATTAACCTAAAGACACTCCAGGGAGTAACGAGCAGAGATCTCATTTCCAGAGCAGTGTTCATTTGAGATCCAGGACCATGGCAGCTGGGTTCTCCAGGTAAGACTGCCACAGGTTGGAGAAGCGGGACATGGTGGCCCCGTCTATGACGCGATGATCGGCGGACCAGCTGACGTTCATGATGTACGCCTTCACTAGCTTATCACGGGAGTTAAACCTGGGCAGCACCTGCAGCAGAGCAGAGAAACGGCTTTTAGATTAAAAGGCACGTCACATTAGCAGAATATCATTGAAAATTTGCCTAGTGTCAATAATGTAGCAATGTATGAAGCACAGCTCACAGAAGTCACTTTCAAACTAAGCAGTTTTCTATTGGTCAGAGGTGAAGCCACATGACCTACCCGTCACAAACTCTGCGTGGGGAAATCTTACACCCTCACATTAAATTCCCAATTGCGAGGATTTCTATTGAAATCATTGGATAAGGGCCGCAAAAATTCTCCAAACAATGGTGCATGTGACTGTACCTAAATTTTAATTTAGGAAACAATGACATAAGGGTGTCCATGATAAAGAAAAGGGGTGTGTGTGTGTGTGTGTGTGTGTGTTAATACGAAAGTTCTTATAATTTTTTACACCATAGCAATAGTATCAGTTTAATGAATCTAAAAATGTCATGTGGTTTAACCATTAGCTATATGATTACATTTTCCTTAAACCTTGAATACATGTGCGTGTACATATCTTTTTCTTACATATAATTATTTCAAACAAGTTTTCGAATATATCTTTTTCGATAGCATTGACATTTTTGGGGTAGTCACACAACATGACATTTTACAACCTGAACTAATCTTGTCATGAAAGTCATAAAAATGACAGATTATCTGATTTTAGGAGACTATTTGACTTTGATACACAATCATAAGGTTCTGCAGTGGTTCAAGTCACAGTATGTATGAACTCCGTTTTTAAGTATTTTTTTATTAAATTAATAAAAGACCCTTTGTCATTGACACTAGATATTTTGGGTGCAAAATTTAGGCATGTTTGGGTTATTTATTATAATAACAGTCTATACTATAGAATATACAAAAGCAAAATGCAGCACAAATCACTATTATTTACTGTAGATCCAATGATTCAACAATCATCTCCTTAAATGTACTATTACATTTTTATTAAAGGGTGAAGAAAACAAGCAGCTCACCTGGATCTTTCCCAAAGCTCCGATGGCCACCTCCGGGGGCAGAATCACTGGCTTTGCATACGTTCCTCCAATCTAAATAAAAAAAAAAAAAAAAAGACTTTTTAAATTATTTTATGATGAGAGATCTGATCATCACTAGACAGCAAATAAAAGCCCATTGAAAGCCTGCTGTTGTTTGAGCGCTGCCAACCCATAAAAGAAGCGCTCTTTCCAGACTCTCATATATAACCTCCAAACATGGGATAGGATAACGATCATGAGGCCCAACAATGGGGGCGACTGCAGTGGAGGCCCAAATAGGGTGATATAGAGTTCAAGGCCAAATACAGTGTGTAATTTATGCATCACTAGTGGCAGAACTGCAATATGTTCCTGTGGCCTAATGATTAGGGCTGAACATTGAGACAATTCTGGATTCAATTATATCGATTCATTTGGATATATATCAGGTACAGTACGTCAATTTTTGTCAAAGGAAAAAAAATCTATAATGCTGTAAACTGTACAGAGAACCCTTTCAGTTGGTACATTATTATATTATTTGGTAAATCAAATTTTCCTTGAGCTTTTGACATATAAGTCATCATACATGGGCGTCACTAGGCCCTTTTTAGGGGGGCTTCTGTCCAGCCCCCCTAAAAAAATATGTGATTAACCTTTAAAACATATGAAACTGGCGGGAGGCTTCGGCCCGTCTTTTAGTCTGCGTGTTCTTCAATCCGCAGCGGCGCCGAGAAGAGCGCACGTCAGAAGCAGAGGTGTGTGCGTTCATCTGAGCCTCATTGGTCTGTCACCGCTCGTCAATGTCAAAATATTTGAGAAAACCAATCAAATCAGAGTAGGCGGGCTTTATGTTCACACAGAAGCTGCTGAGGCTGAGCGCGAATTTTAGCAGCGCGACTTCCTTGTTAGTCCAAAAACAGCTTTTATTGTAACCAAGCCCAGCGAACGACTCGTTGAGGAAAGACCACCTCTGCAGAAGATCACGCCTAATACATCATTGCAGCTTTAGCCCCGCCCACTGGTGTGTTAGTGAGATGACGAGGAGAGAAGAGCAATACAGGATGGACTACAAATAACGTTACCTTCCAAAGGATGCCAATGCTAGGAATGTGGTTATTTATTTTCAACAATGTGAATGTCTCAGTTGAGCATTATTTATTTGTATTCTGTATATTTCACAGTAGATTCTTTGGTAAAGCAGTCGCAATTTCGGCACAGGCTTTGTAAACAGACTTTTATGATATGGACTCAACAGTATCGCCACAACAACATGTAAGTAACAGTGTTAATTCTAATGCCTGATCTGTGAACAGTTATTTCTGATTTAATGATTCATGTACAGTCAGATGTTCTTTGTCTATGTGTCAGTAAATCAAACCAGTGACTAAACGGTCAACTTCACATTGTTTCTCTTAGTAGGATGAAAATAATCTGTTATTTAAACTGTGATTAAAGTATATATAGAAAGTGATCAAAGAACGCTCCCTTTACAACCGCTGGAGCTGTCAATCAAACAGCACGAGTTTATCAGTGACTGAGTTCTGGACTCGTACCAAAACTCCCGTAATAGTCAACAAATTTGCATCATGTTTGCACTGTTAGTTATGATGAAAGCATTTAGTTAGTGTGCAGAAATCGCGTTGCAATGACGAGATCGATGCATTCATGCGCTCAACATGTGTGTGATCGGCTACAATGCTCATCACTGCAACCTTTCATGCCACGATCTATATATAATGCTATAATCAACACTTTTCATGATTAGTTAACCTTGAGAGTTGTAATAGTAAAAAGGGGCTAAAAGTTTGAGAGAGTTACATATGTAATAAACTAGTTCATATACAAAGATGCTAGCCAATCACAGCAGTGGGCGTTTACACTCAAGTCTCACAGCAGACACACCCCTTCAAACAGAGCGTTTAGAGCAGAGGGCTAAAATCAGGGTAGGAAAAATGCCTTTTATTTCAAAATTATGACCATTTTTGATGTAAAAATCATACTAATATTATAAGTGCACCACAGGAAACATTATAAAACAATGCAGTTCATGACCCCTCTAATGTTTTTATACATTTTTATAATAACTTTTTAAATGACAATTAGGTTTCTACTCCAATTCGTTTTTGAAATATAAACATTTAAACCGTTGCCATCATAAAACTTTTTTTCATGACGGATTTACTCAAACAAACGGGTTTAGTAAGCATAAAATGAATATTTAATATAGTGCACATATTTAGCAAAATGCTTCTCTCTAGTGTTCATTTTTCTAGCTAACTATTGAGTTAATAGTCATTGAATGGCTTTCCTGAGGTAAATGTAACATTGCGTGACATTGTTTACTAGCTGTTTTACTGACGTGTTTCTGCGGTTGAAACACCGATTGAGAAATTACATGAGACATGATGCATTTCAGTAAGTTGTTCTGTTTCTTTTAACATACCTTCTGAGGTTCATGCATGTTTATTTTGTGCTGTAACTAGGCAATATTGCAGGCAATATAAAAAACAAAGACGTGGATACGAAAAAAGAGAGCAGAGTTAAGCATTTATGATACGAGCCCTCGTGTTTTGCTTGCATATCACTGTCCTTCCACTGACTACCATTCGCAACTGTCTTGATAACGTTGAGTATGTAAAATTTTTGTAGTGACTCCTATGAGCACAGAATTGTGAAGAATGTTGATCTAGAGTGACGTAAAAGTTGCATGAATTCCTATGACTGTTCAGATTGAGGTCGCATTGCAAAACATCTGACCTGCATTGGATTTAGGACCACATATGGAAGTGGTACAAATCGAAATTGAAAAGATCAGATTCCATGTGGTTTGTGCTGTCCCTTTAGTATCTTCCGTTGTAGAAAAGTGAAGCCGCCAATGTTCGAATATGGCGCTGACATCTTGCACTGATTTGGGACTTGCATCTGCGCAGTAGTGACCTCGGGACCTGAGTCAGTAAAGAGCAGGAAGTAGAGCCGCGATATCAAAACCCTGCCCACACTCCCGCAGTATCTGTTAGCAGAGCAATTCATTATGTCGGTGTGAAATAAACAGTTTTGGAAATGTAAAAATTAAATCTAAAGCTCCAAACTCCTCCCGAAAATCCGTCAGTTACTGTCCGTACAAGTCAGTTGGTGCCTCAGTGACAACTTCGCTCAGAGAAGCTGTCAATCACGACGTCACATCCCCGTTTTTATAGCATCAAATAACTAACTAAAACCAAACTTATTTTAAAAAAAACCAAACATTTGAACTTACATCAGCGTGATAAAAACGACCTAAAATGACAGAAACCATCTTTGGGAAAAAATTATTTGAAGTGTAATTTGATTGTTTAGTTTGTCTCGCGTCCCATTAGAATACATGGAGAGGGCGGCAGCTATACTGGGGCCGATCGAGACACTTTGGCTTCACTTTTCAGGACGTGTGCGGCAAGCTTGGTTTAGACAGTTATTATTGTTGCAATTCCATTTGGGCATGCTAGGGCTGCAGAAAAGTCACACTTGACCTAAAAATATATTTGCTTTCGATTTTGGAAGTCTGAAGTCAGGTGGACGGTACCTCACCGAGCCAATGTTGGAGAGGGTGAAAGTTCCTCCAGTGAGGTCAGCGGTGCCCAGCTGTCCAGCTGACCCCAGAGCCTGCAGACGGTTGAGCTCCACAGCAATGTCAAAAACACTGAGGGCATGAACGCTCTTCACATTGGGCACCAGGAGGCCCTGAGGAGTGTCCATCGCCAGACCGATGTTATGAGACGCCTGAGAGAAGACAAAAAAACAATGAAAAAAATGTTACTCATGTGGTGCTGTTTAGGACATTTCAGCAAACCATGAGCCTCAAAAAGAAAGGCTGTGATGTAATGTGAGGGTTTTGGGGTTTGTCTTGCCTTGAATGTGATGTTCTGGCAGCCTTCATCCACAGAGGCATTGAGAACAGGAAACTGCAAGAGCCCAAGTGATGCAGCCTGAACAAAACAGTATGAACACAATCTAGAATTATAATCTGACCCCAAACACCTGGAGTTAATATTCACATAGCATTTCCACGCCTGTAAAAGACTTTGATCTTACAGCGTGATGGCCCTTTAAAGGATTAGTTCACTTTAAAATGAAAATTACCCCATGATTTACTCACCCTCAAGCCATCCTATGTGCATATGACTTTCTTCTTTCTGATGAACACTATCAGAGTTATATTAATAAATATCCTGACGCTTCCAAGCTTTATAATGGCAGTGACGGGGTCCATTGAGTTTGAAGCTCAAAAAAAGTGCATCCATCCATCATAAACGTACTCCACACGGCTCCGGGGAGTTAATAAAGGCCTTCTGAAGCAAATCGATGGGGTTTTGTAAGAAAAATGTCCATATTTAAAACTTTATAAAGTAAAATATCTAGCTTCCGGCAGACCGCCTTCCGTATTCAACTTACGGAAAAAAGCGTAACTGCCGCGACGTGTCACTAGAACGTAGCGTAAGCATTTTGAACTGCGAGAGGCGTTACATTTTCTGCGTAAGTTGAATACGGAAGCGGTCTGCCGGAAGTTAGATATTTTACTTTATAAAGTTTTAAATATGGATATTTTTTCTTACAAAACCCCATCGATTCGCTTCAGAAGGTCTTTATTAACCCCCCGGAGTCGTATGAAGTACATTTATGAAGGATGGATGCACTTTTTTGAGGTTCAAACTCAATGGACCCCGTCACTGCCATTATAAAGCTTGGAAGCATCAGGATATTTATTATTATAACTCTGACTGTGTTCATCAGAAAGAAGAAAGTCATATACACCTAGGATGGCTTGAGGGTGAGTAAATCATGGGCTAATTTTCATTTTAAAGTGAACTACTCCTTTAATTTTTAATGTGTATAAACAGAAACAGGTGTTAGGTTGCAGTGAAGGGTAACAAGAGAGCACCTTGATGAAGAAAGGCATGTAGCTGAGTCTGATACCCCGAGACTCTGCCAGGTCCTTCAGCTCCGAGCGTAACCGCACTAGCTGCGTCAGGTCGACCTCATCACAGTAACCGAAGTGAGGAATTTTCAGAGCAGCAGTCATGGTCTTTACCATGGCCTTCTGGAAACCTGTGTTTATCACCATACAGAAGAGATGTGCACACATATTCAAGATAGCCATAAACATGTAAGTCAATGACAAAAAAGAGCATCCATGATAAAGAAAAGGCACCAAATTCTTAAATTGCGTGTACACCAAGGACGATAACTGTAACTATAAAGTTCTAATAATCGTTCTAATTCTATGAGAATATGGAAGTCCACAGCACAACTAAAATGACACAGATTAACAATATTGTTGGAATCACTTTTAGAATGACTTTTTTTCTGGTGGATGAATGATAAAAACATTGACAGCCAATCAAAATCAACCTGAAGATCTCAAGCATTTAAATTGGCTGACGACATAACTGCAGTGCGCGCTTATATAAACAATATAGTTAATATAGTCACAGTTATCTTTATCATTCTTGGTATGAAAGGGCCTTTATAAAAGGTGCATGTTACGTCCTGAGACGTATTGTGTATATGTGTTGCTTTGCTGGTCCTGTCTTTCTCTCTTTTGTCCCGCCCTTTCTTTCACAGGATTGGATCCTACCAAAGTGAACTCCAGATCTGATTGGTGCTAATGGGACCAAGAGGCAATAAAAGGATCTGCAGTGCCTGAAGAGGGAGCTCTGCTCAACCTGTGCTTTCCTGTTGTGTTTGCTACAGTGTGTTGCTACTGCTAGCTAGCCTGTTGCGTGCACTGTGAATTTTGGTTTTGAGTTGATAAGTGGCTGTCAATCTCATTTCCTTTTTGTATATTTTGTAAAGTATTGTAAATATCTTTTCCACTCTTGGAAGCTGTAGGGGGTGAGTGCCATTTCTTTTGTAAATACAGTTTTCTCCTGTTTTTTATTAGGTAGATAGGGTCATTTGTTGTATTTTTATTTGTTTTCTTTTGTTAGGGAATTTAGTTTTTCCTGTTAGGAGTTTATCTGGTGTTCGTTTGTTATTTTGGCCTTTGCTCATCCCTGAAGTTGTGCTTTCATTTGTGGTCCTGTAAATAAAAGTGTACAAAGGATCTTTGGTTTCCAATTCCAATTTATGTTGCGGCCTCACCCTAGACGGGGTCGTAACAATGTTGGTTTCATATGGTTTTAAAAAACAACTTTCATACCATTTTCAAAAAAAGTTCTTATTTAATGACTGAAAATGTCATGTGGTGTAACCAACAAGTAAAAAGTAATATATTTCCCTTAAATCAAATATATATGTGTACACATTTTAATCCTCATTTTTGAAAAAGTTGTTTAATATATTTTTCAAGGTAAAAAGTTTGTTTACACATAACATGAATTAGTTAATTAATAAATATCATTACATTTTTGGGAAGTCGCACCACATGACATGAAATGGCTAACAACAATGTTCTCTTTTTATTTACAACTTAATGGTGCCTATTATTTTTTTAATTATAAAAAAAACAGAGTACAGGTTCATTCAAGTCATTGCAATCATGAATTTGCATTTATAATATATTTTTGAATAAATGAGACAAAAATGAGCAACATGTCATTGACTGACATACAACAACATGAAACACACTCAAACTCACCGTTCAGAGGTTCTGTCCTGTCTTTGCCAGAGAAGATGGGTCGCGGGATCTCCGGAGGTGCCATGAAGGGCGTCTTCTCTTTGGGTGGGGTATCTGCCGTGGAAATCATGGGTGTTGGGATTTCCTGGACCTTATAAGGGAGGATGGCTCCTGTCTGCTTGGCTAAGAAACTGATAATGTCCTCTTTTAAAATACGTCCATCTTTTCCTGTCCCGACCACCTCACTTAGTTTAATCTAGTAGAGGACAGATTTAGAGATCAGGAATTATACAGAACTCAACAGAGCCTCAATGATAGGGTGGTTACAGTTTGATGCCATGGACAATTACATTGTTCTCCATGGCCAGGCGGCGCACCGCTGGTGTCGCCTGGGTTTTTTGGTCCTTGATTTCTTGATGTGATTGCTTATGGGAAATTGCTGGAGTCTCTACCACATCTTCCTCTGGGGCACCCTCTGCAGGACAAACAGCATTACTGCACAATGACAGAACTGGAAGGACATTCAAAGTGAATATCAAGAATACAATCCACAGCAGTGACTGACCCAGTGCTTTGTCCGTTTCGATGTCCACAAGAGGTGAACCAACATATGCGATAGCATCTACGTCATAGTACAGCTTGCGGATGACACCATCATACCGGCTCGTGATAGTGACAGATGCTTTGTCACTCTGGACTTCACAAATGCTGTCAAACTGGGAGACCCTGTCCCCTTCCTTGACATACCTGCATATAGACAAGGAAAACAACAGCATAAATTTGTTTATAATATTCACCTTTATTTATTATTTATAATGGGTTAATCTGTAAAATAAACATGTTTTGCTATGCTAAACTCTTTTGCACCACCGTAGGCCGTAAATATGGAAGTTGCCACTGAATAAAAAATAAAGGTAATTGCGACTTTTTATCTCACAATTCTAGCAATTTTATCTACTTTTTGTCTCAGAATTGCATGATATAAACTTGAAACTGCGAGAAAAAAAAAGTTAGAATTGCGAAATATAAAAAAAAAAAGTCAGAATTACAAGATGTAAACTCCCAATTGTGTGAAAAAAGTCAGAATTGCGAGAAGTCAGAATTGCGAGATGTAAACTGCGAGAAAAAGTCATAATTGCGTGATGTAAATTCGCAATTGCGAGAAAAAAAGTCATAATTGCGAGATGTAAACGCAATTTTGAGAAAAAAAAGTCAGAATTGCGAATTGAGGGAAAAGAAGTCAGAATTACGAGTATATCTCTTACAATTCTGACTTTATAACTTGCAATTGCGGAAACTTTTTTTTTAAAGATAATTGAGACTTTTTACCTCGAAGATAAAAAGTCACAATTATCTTTAAAATTGTATTTATTCCATGGTGGAAATAAACTTTCTTACATAACACTAATAAAGCTGAAATTTGCTTTAGTACATAACATACAGCATCTTTAAAATCTCAGGGGTACTTCAAGTGAATATTTGACGTCTAAGGTGTCTGGCTGACAAAAAAATTTGGGAACCCCTGTCTTAATAAACACCTCAAATGATCCTATAATCCAAGAGTAACTTTGGTGGCCCCACTAAAGCAAGTCTTCTATTAGGGACAAAAGTCAAGGCTCAGATTAAGATCTATTCCAGCATGTTTACAAGACAAATGCATGAACATACCACTCTTTTACTGTCACTTCCATTATGCCCTCTCCAATATCTGAGAGTTTGAACTGCTGCACCTGTCCAGAGGCCACTGAAAGTACAAACAAAAGTATACTGCAACAGTCCGGTTTATTAAGACAGCAACAATATAAACACAGAAAGATCAGGGCTTGTAATATGTTGCTATGCTATGTTGCTATGCTATGATATGCCTGTTTGAACATATATGGGAATATCATCTTTGCGGCACATACCATGGCTGGATCTGAAGCCTCTCCGGTGAATTGAAGTGAGTGGTGTGGAGATGTGAACTACAGGGGCTGGTCCAAGGGCCTGGAGCCTGGGAAACAGCTGGAGGCGATGGGATACAACCCGGGGCTTTGATGTACATAAGCAAGACCATTAAAAAATTTTTTTATCAGGATACTACAGGTGAGTTTACTAGTCCTGAAATATGTTTATGGATAAGGGATAAGTGGGTCAATTAAAGCCACAATATGTAATTTTTCGCTGCTAGAGGTCGCTTATTCAAAACAAATGCGTAGCTTGATGACGCCTTGATTTCGCTGAGCTTTTATTACGCCACAGTTGCCGCTTCCGCTTCTTCCGGTCATGCGTATGTGGGGTAACGCAGCGCTGTTTTATCATATTAGATACATCATTTGAGTGTGTTGAAAGTTATGTTATTATGCTTCTCTGTGCGGTCGCTCGGCGGCTACTATGAGACACTTGTTGCACACTGCAGTAAGCTAAATCGATATTAGGCATGGTAAAATATGGTACTCGCGGTAAATCAAGAAAACGAGATTTAAACAATAAGACTGTTGAGCTATATAACAATGATTAGTTTTATGTCGATGAATGTATCCAAACAGTTGCTCACCTGTCTAATAAAACACTAATATTATTAAAGCGTCTTTGGTGTTTCCATGGTTTCTACAAAATAAAACCGGAAATCGAGGGTAACGCGGGTATGATGTCAATGATAGGCGACGCACGGACACGGTCCGTGTCCTGGTTAAAATTGCTTATTTCTCTGGATTTAAACATTCTTGGTAACATTTGGGATAATGTAAGTACACAAGTTTAAAGGCGATTTTCTCAATATTTAGATTTTTTTGCACCCTCAGAGTCCAGATTTTCAAATAGTTGTATATCTGCCAAATATTGTCCTATCCTAACAAACTATACATCAATGGAAAGCTTATTTATTCAGCTGATGTATAAATCTCAATTTCAAAAAAATTGACCCTTATGACTGGTTTTGTGGTCCAGGGTCACATATAACATTGTTCTAGTGGTTTTCGAATATTTTAATACAAAAATATTACATATTGTGCCTTTAAATGCAAAAGCATTTCTGCAAATGTTTTAACTAATACACTAAGCAGGTTTTTACACCAAGGATCAGTGAAGATATACAAAGCGAATGTAAAATTGCATGACATTTAACGACATTCATGACCCTGGGTCTGTTTTGTTTGAATACTAGTATGCAGTCTTTAAAGTCGGCATGAAACAAAGTTGCGATAGTCTTTTGTTCTTTAGGATGTGCATGGACAAACCATTAATAATAAATACTGCAATATTCCATTAAAAAAAATAATAAAAATAATAAATTCCCATTTTGATTTCATTGTGACTTTAATGAATATACACCGACTATAACAGAGGACAGGACAGAACATTTCAGCAGTTCCTAATATTTTGAAGTTGTGCATGTTCGCGAAAATGATTTGACTAGGAAACTAGGCCTACTATAACATTGTGCGTTATATTCGTTTAATGAAAGCATAATGTTTACAGGCTCACCAGCCGTCTCAGTATTCTCAGAGAACTCCACACTGGTGTCATCGCCGCCATGATTGCCCAAGACCCTCACAGAGGTGATAAACGCAGGAGATCTCACCAACATCCTGAAACTCCGCATGAATAACCGACTCACCGAGTGCATAACAACAATACAGTTAGCTTGTAATACAAAAACAACAAAAATGTAGTGATGCAACCACTTATTATTTTACATAAGTTTTTTTTTTTTTTCATTGAGAAATCAGGACTTCCTGTAATTGCGAAACCCAAGTTTTTGTTGTGTTGGTCATCTCTCATCTTTGCATCCTCTTATTTGTTACGCTTGTTGACGTCATGCTCACGCCTTCTTTGACCAGCCAATGGGTGTTTAGTTTTCTTAAGCATCTAAACATGATTTCGCTGAATCTTAAAATTATTTTAAATGAAAAAATAGCTTAAAATTATTTTAAATCTGTGGTAACAACTTTTATCTTTATCAATGTATATGCAGAATTTAAAACTTTTTTCTTAACAACCTTAATTATTTATAAAGCATTAAATGTTGTAGAACAAAACGTGAAAGTCTATTCAATTATGTTTATTTGTGACACAGAAGTAGCCTACAATTTAGTAACATACTAGAATACTTATAACAATACTTTAAAACAGGGGTGTCCAATCCTGATCCCGGAGGGCCACTGTCCTGCAAAGTTTAGCTCCAGCCCAAATAAACACACCTGAACCAGCTAATCAAGGTCTTACTAAGGATACTAGAAACTTCTAGGCAGGTGTGTTGGGGCAAGTTGGAGCTAAACTCTGCAGGACAGTGGCCCTCCAGGACAGAATTTGGACACCCCTGCTTTAAAGGGGTCATGAACTGCGTTGTTTTATTGTTTTATGATGTTTCCTGGGGTGCACTTATAATGTTAGAATGCTTTTTACATCAAAAACTGTCATAATTTATAAATAAAAGGCACTTTTCCTACCCTGATTTTAGCCCTCTGGTTTGAACGCTCTGTTTGAAGGGGTGTGTCTGCTGTGAGACTTCAGTGTAAACGCCCACTGCTGTGATTGGCTAATGTCTTTCCATTTGAAATAGCTAAGTATTACTCTCTCTTTTACCGCGTTTTTACTATTACAGCTCTCATTGTTAACTAATCGTGAAAAGTGTTGCATTACATTTAGATCTATGGCATTATATTTAGATCTATGGCATTATATTCAGATCGTGGCATGAAAGGTTGCAGAGATGAACATTGTAGCCGATCACAGACATGCTGAGCGCATGCAAGCAGTGATCTCGTCATTGCAACTCAGTTTCTGTACACTAACGAATGCTTTCATCTTCACTAACAGTGCAAACGTGATATAGTTAAGAGATTTGTTGAATAAAACGGGAGTCACTGATAAACTCTCGCCATTTGATTGACAGTTCCAGCACGCGCTGCTCCAACGATTGCAAAGGGAACTTTCTTTGATCGCTTTCTTTATAGAATTTAATCACCGTTAAATAACAGATTATTTTCATCCTACTAAGAGAAACAACGCAAGTTGACGTGTAGTCACTGGTTTGATTTACTGACACAGACAAAGAACATCTGACTGTACATGAAACATTTCAGATCAGGCATTAGAATTAACACAGTTACTTACATACTTACGGTCAAGCCCAGGCACTGCACAATATTTTGTAATCCTCAACGGCATGTTTATTGCTTGGTAGCTCGATCTGGTTTAACACCACGTAGGCCTATGTTACTTTTAGGCTACCTATTCTATTTCATGTCATGCGTGAATCGGTGGGCGGGGCTAAACAGGCAGTGATGAAGTAGGCGTTGATCTTCTTCTGCAGAGGCGGTGCTTGCCTCCCTTTGACGTCATAGATTCCCACTTTGAAAAACCTGTCGTTTGCTGGGCCTGGTGTCAATAAAAGCTTTTATTCGACTAACAAGGAAGTTTTCAGTTCTGAAACTTACAGGACATTCTTATAGTATGGTGACCTCTTATATGTCAAAAGCTCAAGGAAAATTTGATTTCTCAGTTCATGACCCCTTTAAAAGAATATAGCCAACTTAAGTGCGACCTGAACGTAATATTTTTGACCCACTTAAGTAGCCTCGTAGGCTACTCTAAGTACATAAAGTACATCTTTATATGTAATTTCATAATTACTTCTATTGTTAAAGTGTATTGTCATATGTACTGACAAGCATTTAAGGTAAACTAAAATATACTTTAATATCATTTCTATTCTCTATCTATTCCCTATTAGTAGGCCTAATAATGAAGTTGCAATTTAGTACATTTAAAGCATTAAATGTGTAAGACTGAAGAAACTGTAAGAACTGTAAGAGATGGCGTCTCTCTGAGAAAACAAAGGAAATTAACATTTGAACTCTCTCTTGCAAAAGTAGCATCCCCATCCGGGACAAAATTACCCAAGTTGATCACCCAAGTATTGCCTTAATTTACATTTCTTTCCCTTCACTGCGTCTTCCCCCATCTCTCCTCTCCACATATTGACATGACCTAAAATTCACCCAAAATCTACATGGTTTCATGTGAACAGTTATCATACAACATTATACATGTTTGGTATCATTTGAAATGTATCAGTGCGACTGGTACAAAGGTCTCATTCCCACAGAAGTAAACCAAAAGGTAATAAAGGTTTTAAGAGTTTAGAAATGTTTTGCTTCCTGTGGAGGGTGGGTCCTCTGTCAATTGTCTTTCATGCATATTACATCCTGTCCTCAATAAGGTGTAAACTACAGGTCTGGAGACTTGATTAATGCAAATTCCCATTGTGAACTCATGTTTACATTTGAAAGAGGTTTCTGTCTTGGTCTGGTATTGTTGATGTTGCAGGAAGTTCTGGGCGCGATTCTGTAGTCAGATCAGCCCATGCATGCATTATGTATCCTATTTTCATGAGGTCAGGTATGCATCTTTTACTCTTTACTTCAGAGCATTTTATGTTATGTATTGATTATCTTTGAACTGATTATATAATTGGCATGATACATTTACCTGATAATAAATTGTTACATTTGATTTTATTCTGACTTACTTTGGAATTATTAACTCTAGTAGATTACGTTAAGTCCATAACACCGCAAATGTTACACTCAGGTTAGTAACGGACTAGAGCACAGTTTAGGTAAAGCAGAGGGGCGCACCAGACTGATGTTCTAGAGCACCGACTAACACATAGACTTGTAGAGGCTAATAATGGGTTTTTCCATTTAGAGCAACAATGCGTTGTTAGACCAATCTAAATAGGGTGAGCCTCAACCTCTGATTATTGTAATATTATTCTAACTACGCATACGTGGGAAACCACAGCATGATTATACAAAGTTACCATTAGAGGAAGTTAAGTTGGTCAGCTTGATTCTATGGTAATGGTCATTGCCTCTGGTTAGATATAGTCTTACCTTAATTAAGTGTGTTCAGATCTATGGGGACTAAATAATATATTCTAGAATGAGCAAAGTAGAGTACGGCCGTCTAGTCAATCGCCTCTGTCTAATGACCAAGACTGACAAGTTTGTAATTAAGAGATCATATACCCGGCCGGTGCGAGACTCAAAGTGTTATTGGAATCCGGATGAGCGGGTATAATTTCAATAAAGAGTTAAACAGAATAATCAAATGTGTAGTTAAATACAAAAGACCAAATAACCAATCGGCATTCTAACCTAAATTCGAGGCATGATAAAATGGAGTCAGATAAAACTAAATTGGAATTAAAATACTTTGCCACGATGAAAAGACAGAACACGCAGAAACCTTCACCTGCTTATCGGAAACTTATCATTGGGATGATTGGCCGGGCCTTACAATGTATTAAAGAAGAACACTTATAATAAGTTACAATAGTACTTTACATGTGCTTTAGTAAGTTAGTCAATACACTTCTTCAAAGAATGACAAAAGATTATTAAAACATTATTATTAACATTAGTATTACAAAGTGCACTTTTTAAAAGTCAGTTAAAAAACATTGTTGTGAAAGTGCATTCTCTTTAAAGTGGCCTTTTATTTCATTATTATTATCTGCAATTACATTTTTTTTTTTAAAAATACACTTTTAGGATTTAAAGCACACTACAAGTGCACGTTCAATACAAAAAAGTGCACTTCTTTTTGTTAAAGGCATTCTAAAATTACATAGGAAATTCCTGATGGAAATCACAATGGGATTTCCGGGTTGTAGGTCAAATCGATGTCATGTTTGGGAAAACTCATTAAATTAAATTAAAATTAAATGATTTGATATAATAAAATCACTTTTTTACAAATGCCTTCATTTCAGACTTCTTATATACTCTACTTTAATCAACAATTGATTCAGACATTATTTTTCGCTCTCCTTAATCATGTTTAAAGATAGTAGAAATTATAATATTGAGTTAATCCGTATGCTGTCATCTACTCCGGTTTTGGTCTGGTTCCATTGCATGGAACGTCTGGAATGTCTTGTCACCCATAGTTCAGCAGTCATTCTTCTCATGGTGAGATTAGCACGTCGGCCTTGACCCTGAACGTCTTGTCCACCAGCTCGTTAAGCTGCTGCTTAATTGGCTGATTCAAATGAAGGGGTTAAGACGAGAATAGATGATGAGGCCTGACTGTGTGCATGTGAGATAAAGCACGGGATTAAAGGAAGATATTCTCTCATGCACTGTGTTTGGTCTGATGCTTCAGGATCTTCACACAGATCACAATAGTGATTTAGAAGTTCATTTGACCCAATATTCGTTAATATCACTCCTCTGACGTGTTTACAATGACATTTTCCCTTAAGGACACATATGATAGCAATTAATGTACTGAAATAAAACCTTTAATTATTAATATATTAATATGATCTTTATAACAACACAACAGCATCTCATCTATCTCTTGTAACTTTTTAGTAATTTCTTGACAAGCTAACCTAAATTAAAATGAAAAAGAACCATAATTTTCAACTTTACAATTGTGCAAATTATCTAATTAAAATGATTATCAAATCATAAAAATTAATCTTTAGATACATATTTTGATGATTAGAATGTCATTTTGCATTACATCTTGTGACACTATCACATATGACACGTTTTATATATATTATAATGATTTTATGTATATTAGAGTTTTAATAGGTGAGTGATGGCTGATTGTTACATTCTTATTTAAAAAAAAACATAATCTGATATGATACATAATGTCGGAAAAAAGATACAAGTGATTTAGATATTAAGCTCAAAAGTCAGAAAAAAATATATTTGAGCACAATAAACAATATAAATAATATTATAAACAAAAACTATCAGGGTTTATTTTGCAATAATGATCGGAAGTTCCTATCCTATCAAAAAATAAATACATGGACATAAAATATTGATTATAGCTGAAATGATTATATTATATCAGAAGAGACCACAGAGATGTTCATGAAACTGCAAACAGTTACTTTAATATTATTTATATACTATTAGTATATCACTATTTTGAATTAGCTTTTTATATTTATATTTTCGGTTTTCATTTTCATTTTAGTCTGACACTTAATTTTAGTCTTAGTTAACAATAACAACACTCTAAAAAATAATGTGTTGGCTCTAAAAAAATTGTGCAATGGAGCCAAGCTAGTAAGAGCTGTGTGTAAACCTCACTCCCCTGGCCTCAAGAGGCACACTAGCGACTGATGCTAGAGGCTGTAGTCTTTAGCATCCCTGTTAGCACACCCGTCTCCCATGTCGGCGAGTAGAACCGGTTAAATTTGGTGCCGTGACCCAGATGGAAGTGAGGTTTAGGGGGGGTGAGTGTAACAGAGGCAAGCTAGTAAGAGCTGTGTGTGTAAACCTCACTCCTCTGTCCTCAAGAGGCACACTAGCGACTGATGCTAGAGGCTGTAGTCTTTAGCATCCTTGTTAGCGCCTGTCTCCCATGTTGGAGACGCCGGTTCGAATCCCGCTCGGAGCGGTGAGAGTAGAACCAGTTAAATTTGTTGCCGTGACCCGGATGGGAGTGAGGTTTAGGTTTAGGGGGGTGAGTGTAATGGAGCCAAGCTAGTAAGAGCTGTGGTGGTAAACCTCACTCCCCTGGCCTCAAGAGGCACACTAGTGACTGATGCTAGAGGCTGTAGTCTTTAGCATCCTTGTTAGCGCCCGTCTCCCATGTCGGAGACACCAGTTCGAATCCCGCTCGGAGCGGTCCAAGTAGAACCGGTTAAATTTGGTGCCATGACCCGGACGGGAGTGAGGTTTAGGGGGGTTGAGTGTGACAGAGGCAAGCTAGTAAGAGCTGTGTGTGTAAATCTCACTCCCCTGTCCTCAAGAGGCGCACTAGTGACTGACATTAGAGGCTGTAGTCTTTAACATCCTTGTTGGCATGCCCGTCTCCCATGCCGGAGCCACGGTTCGAATCCCACTCAGAGTAGGTAGAGTAGGACTGGTTACAACAGGTCCCCTGAATTACTTTGTATAGTGAACAATGCATGGGACGATGGTCAGTTATATAGTTTATTTTTTATTTTTTAGTCATTATACAAAAATATTTGATGTTAGAATACTGTGATTGACCAATCAGTCAGCCATGTCATAATTACAGATAACATTCTAGTTTTATCTCTGACACCCTGTACGTGTTTAAAAGCATGTCATGTCAAGCAGAATTTGTGATATCTTGGTGTTTTTTTCATTTCATCCGTGTCCTGTGGGGAAGAGCTCCTCTTCCAGTGTTTCTCAAATATCTACAGTGCTGATAAGCTCTCCTGTAACGCCGTGGGTGACCTTGCCTGTTATTAGAAACCCTGTTCCATTTGGACTCTGGCCTCTAAGCATGTCCTCATCTCAGGTGTTACCTTAGCACTGTCTCACAGCCACTGACCCTTGAATAAGAGAAAGGGACTCCAGACTGCTGCAGTGGTGAAAATCCCATGCCGCTTTATTGTGGCAGAGATTGATGGAGACAATACGAATGTGTCAAGAGGTCGTCTCTCAAGCCCAATCAGAGTGAGAATTCAGCAGTGACATTCCCACCTCTATGGGAATTGAGAGTAACCAAAAACCTTTGACAGCACCGGAGCCGGGCCTTCTTGAAGTTGAGCTGTAACCCGAGGCAGTCACTTGAGCCGCTCTTACCTTTGTTTCGTAGCACCGTGGCAGGTGGAGCTGCGAGGAGTTCTGGAGACATGCAGCTTATTTCTTCTGTTCTGTGACTCAGCTGCCTCCAGTTCATATGGGGGACAACATAAGGTTGTGATTCTTCATCAGCAATATCCTCTTCATCCATTTACGGACCTCAATGAAGGCATGTCCCATGTGCCGGCCTGGAGGGGACACTGGCGCTTCAAGGGCAGGCGTCCAGCCATGGTGCCACCGACAGCCTGGATAACCCACGTCACAGGTTTGTCTGTCTGCCTGTCTGTCTATCTATCTATCTATCTATCTATCTATCTGTCTGTCTGTCTGTCTATCTGTCTATCTATCTATCTGTCTGTCAGTTATGCTAATGGTATTTCTTTCCACACTGCTTTTAGAAAAAATACTCAAAAAAGTTCAGAAAGTTGACGTGTGTTCTGAGCAACAAGCAACGGGAAGTTGGTATTTCTAGCTGTGGCTGTAGCTGTAGCCTATGTGAGCTGACTCAGTCAAGCCTGATCATATTAAGAGTTTTAGAGGTAAAGCATGTCAGATGCACGTGCGGCCGCTGATGGTGAGAAGTCAGATGGCTGCACACATACCCCAGGCTTCAGCTCAGTCATTTAACAAAAAAATACCTTAAATACTTGTATGGCAGTGATGAGTAATAGTAATGTCTAACTGCAACACACACACATCTACACTATATTGGCAAAAGTATCATTGAATCATTGAATTCAGGTGTTCCAATCACTTCCATGGCCAGAGGTGTATAAAATCAAGCACCTAGGCATGCAGACTGCTTCTACAAACATTTGCGAAAGAATGGGTCGCTCTCAGGAGCTCAGTGAATTCAAGCATACCGTGATAGGTTGCCACATGTGCAATAAGTCCATTCGTGAAATTTCCTCACTACTAAATATTCCACGGTCAACTGTTAGTGGTATTATAACAAAATGGAAGCAGCTGGGAACAACAGCAACTCAGCCACGAAGTGGTAGGCCACGTCAAATCACAGAGCGGGGTCAGCGCATGCTGAGGCGCACAGTGCGCAGAAGTCGCCAACTTTCTGCAGAGTCAATAGCTACAGATCTCCAAACTTCATGTGGCCTTCAGATTAGCTCAAGAACAGTGCGTAGAGAGCTTCATGGAATGGGTTTCCATGGCTGAGCAGCTGCATCCAAGCCTTACATCACCAAGTGCAATGCAAAGCGTCGGATGCAGTGGTGTAAAGCACGCCGCCACTGGACTCTAGAGCAGTGGAGACGTGTTCTCTGGAGTGATGAATCACGCTTCTCTTACTGGCAATCCGATGGACGAGTCTGGGTTTGGCGGTTGCCAGGAGAACGGTACTTGCCTGACTACATTGTGCTAAGTGTAAAGTTTGGTGGAGGGATTGAATGAATGAATGAATGAGGCATTTATATAGCGCTTTCATATGTGCTACTGTACACCCAAAGCGCTTTACACTCATGTCAGGGGTCTCTCCTCAACCATCACCAGTGTGCAGCATCCACTTGGATGATGTGACGGCAGCCACAGTACAACGGCGCCAGTGCGCTCACCACACACCAGTGATAGGTGAGAGGAGAGAGGGGGATAGAGCCAATTCAATGGGATTATTAGGAGGCCATGATTGGTAAGGGCCAATGGAGGGATTGTTGTGTGGGGTTGTTTGAAAGGAACTCTTAATGCTTCAGCATACCAAGACATTTTGGACAATTCCATGCTCCCAACTTTGTGGGAACAGTTTGGGGATGGCCCCTTCCTGTTCCAACATGACTCTAGATAGATAGATCTAAGTACAAATAATTTCACAGGTGGGTAATATGTGAAAAAATATTTGATGCAAAAATGACATTATTTCTTATTTCTGTGGCTAAATCGTGTAACATGTATTACAGTTTTTCTCAGTCGTATTGGTGCATTTCTCAGATCACAACTGAAATTCTCAAAACTACTTGTTCAACCTCCACATCATCAAGTCACTTGTACACATCATAAAAGAAATTTCTCATTCTTTTGAACAAATTGCAAATGCTTTGGTACATTCATGCAATTGATTATGTACAATTTGTCTGCTGTTTCCTACATTATCAATTGCTTATGTCATATTGATCAAAATATATTATACTGGTTCTCTGTTGAATAGTCTTACCCCTCAAAACATATATGCATTAGTTCCTTGCATTAGTCATTAAATGCAAAATGGTTGAACTATTTGTCATAAACTGTCCAGCATATTTTCTATACATTTCTATTAAACTTCTTTTTGTAAATGTGTCCTGACCTGATGAATTAGAGGTGAATTTTGAATTTCAGTAATTAAGGGTAATGAAAGGGCTAGATCAACAAATGATCAACCAGTTCTCTAAAATAGCTCAGAGATGCATGTCATGAATCTTCAGTTGGAAAGCATAGACAGAGCTCAACACAGTGTTACAAATTCTGATATTGGAAGAACAACAAGGAAACATACAGAGGGGAAGAAGAAGAGGAGTAAGGATGTGTGGTGGAAGAGCAGGGAGGCAAAACACTGGAACAAGTAGAAGAAGCCAAGATAGTAGACATGTTTCTGAAACAAGGGCCACTATTGTGGACAGTGTTCTCAATCATGACCTTAAGGCCAAGGCGGGTCGAAAGGTACAGCCGAATGTCCTCAATCATTCAAAACATTTGTAGACAGAATAGGTATGTAACCAGACAATGTTCACTATACTGTAATACTGTAATGCTATATTACAGTAGTCCACTTGCATTTTACACACACATGTACATACTGACAGTATGTGTATGTATATGAAGAGTTCAGATGCAAAAGCCGCTAAACGCCACCTCCGTCAAAAATGAGATAATAATATTGAGCGAATGCTCTCCGCACATAGTACACGTTTATCAAATACATTCATTTCAAACCCGCTAAATCCCAGCATCAACCCATTCAGAAATACCAGTTTGTTGGCAGAAACCTCTAAACGCCACTTCCCTTTGTCAGCAAAATCCTCTAAGTCCACAGAAACCATGAATCGAATCATATGATTTCAAGATGAATGACGCTGTGCGAAAGAGCCGTCTTTCATTTGCCAGGCTTCCATCGTTACAGTTGCAATGACAGGATTTTGCGAGTAGCAAGTAAACACAACAGTGTTCCTTGTGCTTCTGTAAAACTCTGACAGAAACGGATGTGGCAGTCACTTTGCATCACAGCTCCCCCTACTGTGTGGATCAGTTTCTTCGTTGTTACACTTTGAATTCTGCTTTCATCATTTGCAATGTTTCCAGTTTCATCTTTAGTGATTTTGCAGCTGTTTACTATGTCTTTTTGTCCAAACAGGTGGACTTAGAGGTTTTTGCAAAAAAAAGCACACATGGACTTAGCTGGTTTTGCAGTTAAATACCCATGAATCGACTAAAGTGACATTTTTGAAAATAAGGCATTTCAATAACTGACTAATAGCCTTTTCATTGCCATTAAAGTGAAATTACTGAACCTAAACATAGGAGCCTGATAAAAAATGCTAATTTAAAAGAAAACATGTCAGATGGAATCTTCATATATATATATATATATATGGTCTTGTCTTTTTCTTTGTATCGCAATGACATTGTACTGTAATTTGTTGACAGACCAACAGTAAAAGTGTAACTGAATCCTGTCCATTCTCGTCCAGTCTAGAGTAATGTATAAATTTGTACGATTGAAATGTACATATGCCATTCAGATAAAGTGCAGTCCTGTGCATTTTCAATCAATGTCATCAAAATTGTAGCCATAGTTTACATCTGAAAATACTGACAGAGTGCACTATTGACAACATGACAAAGCATTTTGACTGTCTTGTTTGTGACAATGACACAAGGACTTGACATTCTGATAGCACTGATAAGTTCATTTACATAAATATTTACTTTTGAGAGACCAACTAAGGATTTCGAGCAAGTTACAGGATTTTGCAGATAATCCATTGTGTAGTGCTGTTTGTACGAATTGTTTTGAGAAATGCACTTACTGGTTTGCAAATCATAAGGATGTTTCGAGCGAGCGACTGAGAAAAACTGTAATCCAAAGCATAGTTTAGAGCAGGCACTGCGTCTCGAACTCTGATTGGTTGAAAATGACCGCTCCTTAGCAACACGCATTTGTGTGGGGGTGTGGCACGTGGTTACTAGGCAATGTCTCTTTAACTTATATCGTGAAGTTTTCAGCTGTGGAAGAACGTGCAAGCAAACTCTAGCACACTATAAGTGCACAATATTACGGAAAACTGAAGGACACGAACATATATGAGATTAAACTGATGGAAAACATCATGTTTTTAACTCACCTTCCGTTCGGAAGATATTTAGAGGATTTGCCGTCTATACTCGACACAGAAGAGCTTATAGGACACAGAAGTGGGTTATAACAGGACTGTGTTGACTTCGTTGTAACGGATTAATTTCTAAACGCATTTATTTGCAAAACTACCGGATGTTCCAAAATATAACGTCCCGTTGGAACGAAAAGAAATATTTTAACAACCTGAAGTTTCAGTATTAGATAAAATGGGAGATGACCATGAGCTGCTGGGATCTTCTGAGTTTATCAAAGGTAATAAAGTTGAAAATAGTTATATCGTTTATATACAACAAAGGTTCAAAGGCAAATCTCATTTAAATAGCCTACTATTTTCTAATGTGCCCAATTCATATGTATGTCTTATAACATAAATATCTTAGCACACTGTATGTTGCACTTTGTAATAAATTTCATGAGTGTTATTAAAACAAATTTTTAATGCTTTACAGATCAGTTATTCATATACATATATTACCTTTTGCTTCCTGTTGTAGTTTATCTTGAGATTGCTAGAATTTAGTCCAGTTATATAGACTGTGTTATGTAAGATAGCCTATTTAGATGTGATTTACCGTTATTTGCCTTTTTTATTTTTGTTTTTACTTATTCTGTATTCAGTTGTATTTTCTTTTCCCCCAGATCGACTGTATTTCGCCACTCTTAGAGGCAAACCCAAGAGCACAGCAAACACACATTTCTTCTGCACAGATGATGAATTTATATATGAAAAGTAAATCTTTGTAATTTTTTAACTGACCGTTTAAAATTGCCATTTCTGATTGCTCATATTTGATTGTTTCATTTTAATGCAAGTGGTGACTTTATGGTCCATTTCTGTCTCAAGCTTTTATGCAGATTTTGGACCCCTCAATCTGGCAATGCTGTACAGATATTGCTGCAAACTGAACAAAAAACTAAAGGTAAGATCTTCTTTGAATCAAATGGCTCAGTGTTTCACATTCACATTTTATTACTGATCAAATATAGTTCTTATGTTTTTCATTTTCATATTTGGCTTGATCCATAAACATTAAGAAGAGACTTTTTAGTTAGCACACAAATGAGTGATGCAGTGAGACACTTCAAAACCATCTATCTTTCTTCAAAACCATCCATATTTCTATTCCAGAAATCAGGTCAAAATTCCATACATATAAGTATATATACATGTATGAATCTTAGATAACAGATACTTGAAGGTGCTTTCCTGGAAAACCACGAAGGCTAATCCCCTGCAAAGTTAAGCCCAGCCTTATACAAATCAATTAAAATCATCATTAATAGTTCAGTTTTGTAAAACCTTAATATGTGGTCACATCCCTTCACCACCATCAGCCATGGTCCTAATGTCTATATATTAATAGTAAGTTCTTTTACTTTGTTGCAAGACTGTATAATGAGTCATGAGCAGTTCCTGCAGTGAGCAGTAGAGAGCGCTCTATTACTGCGAGTTACACATCTCTATAAAGACATGACAGAAGTTTCTGGCATGAATGACTGAATTTCAATGACTTTCTTTGTATCTGGAGTTGACAGATTAAGGGCTATATGGTTCACGTTCAAGGTGTTTCTGTACAGTATGTGCTTGTCTTTAATGTGAAGTGGGTACAAAAGATATTTGGACATCTAAGTAGCACATAAAATGACTATTTTGTTGACTTAGATTCGAAGTATTAAACCAAGTGGCATTTGAAAACACAGAGTACAGTTTTTCTTAGAACATCATTTGCCATGTTTGACTGTTTTGAACCAACTAGCGTTTTGGTGATTTTTTAGTGGATGTATGAAGTCGGTTCTTCTCAAGTTCACAAAGTTCCTATAGCAGACTCTAGTGAAAAATAAATATACTAAAATGTAGGCCTATTTGAAATACATTTATTTTATGCTAAGTATGCTACAAATACATTTAAATATTTATGTACTTAATATAAATACCCTGCAATTGAGTGGTGGTTCACCAAAATGAAATGTTAAAAGTTTTTCACAATACTTTGGTATGTCCATTATGATGAATAAAAATGATTATTGCATTTAAATAATTTTTATCATAAAATAATGTCTTATTTCTATCGTACACTAAGCATTTTGTCACGTCCCTGAGGCACTTCACTGAATTTGTACTTAGAAAATATTTAACAAAATGTGCACAGCGTCTATAATTTTTGGCATTATTGTAAGTATTTATTTGTGTTCTTGTGAAAAATATTTTTCTAAAAAAAAAAGCAAGATATTTGATAAAAAACAGACTATAAAGTTATGTCCCTCAGTCTGAACTCAACCACGTCATGCCAACCATTTTACTATAATAGTTTAGACTCCACCCATATGTGACATCATTTACCAGAAATTACATAATTCAGGTCTCTTTAACAGTGATGTAGAAGATGGTAAGTAGTATCAGTTTTTATTCATATTTTTGAGACATATTATAGTCAGGGAGGGTACTGTCAAGCTTAACAACTCAACCCCATCACATAAAATTAAGATTTTTTTTTTCTTATTGAACAAAGATCACAGGGGATATATATATCACAGAAAAATACTTAAGACAGGGAAAGAAAGGCAATAAGGTACACTACCACATAAGAGACATAAGAGACAGAGAGTCTACTAAGAAAATTAATTCACAAAACATCTAAAGCAATAGAAATTAAACATACAGTAAATGAATACAAATAAATAGAAATAAATAACATGAAACTTAAAAGAAAAAAAAGAAAAGAAAAGATAAAAAACAAGTCATCTTCAGGAAATCAGGAGGTTCTCTTATACAGTGATAAGGTACACAACAGCATTTTTACCTTTAGAGTAAGATGGTAAGTTAGAAATGTTCATCCTTAGTGTGTGTCAACTGCTACATAAACTAATGTAAATATGTACAGTAAGATAACCTTACAAAAACAGTAAAGCTACAGGCATTGTTCATGGTTAGTTCATGTTAACTAATTTTAACTAATTGCACTGTTAACGTGAATAGATTCATTAATATATGTGTGTTAAGATTAATGCTGAACAGAGGTGTTGTTCATGGTTAGTTCATGTTAACTAATGTTAACTAATACAACCTTATTGTAAAGTGTTACCATTTTATATATAAGGCTTTACAGGGTTAAATAACAATAAAACTCCAAATGTACCTAATTTTCTTAATTTAATGAGAAATAAATTGTTGGTAAACTGAGCAATTCACGTAATCTTCCTCTGTCTGAGACATTGTTAATGCAGCATCATTCTACACAAAACAGCAAAATCAAAAATCAAAAGGCAAGAAACATATGAATGACAACCAGAGCCGAACAGTTCACTCAAATGTGAACATTCTGTCATCATTTATGCACTGTCATGACTCATGTCGTTCCAAACCTGTGTGAATTTATTTCTTCCATTAGACATAAAAGATGTAATAGGCAGAATGTTCTACTCTTTTCAATACAGTCAAAGGGAATTGTGAGGTGGCTGTCAAGATCCAAAAATTACAAAAGGCACCATGAAAGTACTACAACAGCATCATGCACTATATTCCAAGTGTTCTGAAACAGTAGCTCTGTGTGAGGAAAAGAACGAAAGTTAAGTCATTATTCACCAAACTTCTCCTTCGTTATAGGTCATAAAATCTCATTTATGCAATTTAAATATGTGTATTGGTTACAACAACATTTGGCATCATAAACAACAGACCTGCTCTTCTTGATGTGCCATATTTGAATATGTATGTGAATGTGAATGAGAGCTGCATTATCAACTATTTAAAGGACGTCTTTTTTTCTGGCTTCAGAGGACTTGAAATATGGCTTTAAAGTGAGCATGAAAAGCAGCATGAACATTCTACCTAACATCTCCTTTTGCGCAGAAGAAAGAAAGTCAGACAGGTTTGGAATGACATGAGGTGGAATATATGATGACAGAATTTTCTGAACATGAATGTGTGTTGTGTATGTCTGCAGTCTTTCACTCTGTCCAGAAAGCGCATCATCCATTACACCAGTTATGACCAGCGAACGAGAGCCAATGCAGCCGTCCTCATCGGTGCTTATGCAGTGAGTCCAGCTCTGTTTCTACAACAGGGGTGTCCAATCCTGCTCCTGGAGGGCCACTGTCCTGCAGAGTTCAGCTCCAACCCCAATTAAACACACCTGAACCAGCTAATCAGGGTCTTACTAGACATAGAAACTTCCAGGCAGGTGTGTTGAGGCAAGTTGGAGCTGAACTCTGCAGGAAAGTGGCCCTCCAGGAGCAGGATTGGACACCCCTGTTGTATAGTGGCCCTCCAGGATATAGTTTGGACACCCGAGCTATAACCTTAGAAGACGATCATTTTTGTTGATTTTTACCCTCGTGTTTTGGTGACAAAATTATTAAAAGAACAAGAGCTATTCACACCAAGTTGAGCTCTTGTTTCAGAGTCTCTCAGAGAAATTGCTAGTCATGTCTTGCTTCTTTCTTCAGGTAATCTACTTAAAAAGAACTCCAGAGGAAGTGTATCGGGCCCTGATCTCTGGAACCAATGTGTCATACCTGCCCTTCAGGTGAAATACTGCACTCAATCCTATCTGAACATGAGTCATCATGCTAGTCACACCTCATTACCTTAGTCTTATATATTACTGTATGTACATAACCATTTAAAAAGCCTTTTTAAAAAGAAATTAAAATGTTTCGGTAACACTTTAGTATGGGGAACACTTATTCACTATTAACTACGACTTTTGCCTCAATAAGCTCCTAATTTACTGCTTATTAATAATTAGTAAGGTAGTTGTTGTATTGTTTAAGTTTTGGTATTGGGTAGGATTAAGGGATGTAGAATATGGTCATGCAGAATAAAGCATTAATATGTGCTATATAAGTACTAAACAGCCAATATGCAAGCTAAAAAGCAACTAGTTAAAAGTGAGAATTGTTCCCCATATTAAAGTGTTACAAACGTTTATTTAGCAATGCATTACATTAATCAAAAATGACTGTAATGACTTTTACGTTGTTAAAAAAATATTTCTATCTCAAATAAATGCTGTTCTTTTGAACTTTCTATTCATCAAAGAATCCTGGAAAAAGTTTTCTACAGAAATATTAAACAACATTGATAATAATAATAAATGTATCTTGAGCAGCAAATCATCATATTAGAATGATTTCTGAAGGATCATATGACACTGAAGACTGGAGTAATGATGCTGAAAATTCAGCTTTGCATTACAGGAATAAATTACATTTTAAAATATATTAAAATAGAAAACTGATATTTTAATATTTTACAATATTAGTGTTTTTTACTCCATTTTTTTATTAAATGATTGCAGCCTTGGTGAACATAAGAGGCTTCTTTCAAAAACATAAAAAAAATCTTACCAACTCCAAACTTTTGAACGATAGGGTAGACCAAATACATTTGGAACACGTTTTGCTTTGAACATTACCACACAAAAACTAGTAATTAAAAACATGTAACTAAAGAAATAATGATCGATAATAAAAAAAAAGTTCATATTTTCCACAGTTAGTTCATAAAGACAAGAAGTACTTTTTGTTCCAATTGTACCCATGTCAGGTACAGCTGAAACAGTACCATAGTACAATTGAACCACTCATCTTTAGTGCTCTAACCCAGCTAACAGGGAACGTTCTCAGAACTTTGACTAACGTTGTTGCAAAATTATGAACAAACGTTATTCCATTAACATTAATAGAACATTCGTTCAAAGTTATCAGGTCTTTAATAATGTTCATAAAATGTTAGCACAAAGACATTTATACATCGTTCATGAAATGTTTTTTTTTTTTCTGAAATGTTTTAGTTGCATGTTCATCTAACGTTTTTTACTACTTTTTTCAGAACATTTAAACATAAAGTTTCCATTCATAAAATGGAATGTTCCATTGTTTCCCAAAACCAGAAAAAAACATTTTAAAAAACCTGGACGTTTTGAACATTCAGAGAACACTCAAAAATAATGTTTTTATAACTTAATTGGAATGTCAGGAAATGTGGGTTTAATGTTCGCTACGTCAGAATTTATTCGGCAGATGCGTTTCCATCTCCCATTATTCGCATGAACTATTAAAAAAACACCTCTAGCGAGCATAAAATTTTTTTTGCGAATTAACGGATTTTATTTCGAAATTTGGCGTTTCCATCACTCGTTTCTGATACGATACTTCAAAATGTGCATAAAACCAGGGTGACGGAAACATAGCTAATGTCTTAAGAGATATCATTTTACAAAAATAATTTTCTTTCAGCTCTTCATTTTATTCCTATGGAAGCATGTTTCTGCCACGGAATAAACAAATTTAAAAGATAATTGCGACTTTTTATCTCACAATTCTGACTTTTTTTCTCACAATTTCATGGTATAAAGTCACAATTGCAAATTATAATGTCAGAATTGTGAAATATAAACTCGCAATTGCGAGTTATAAAGTCCAATTCTGAGGAAAAAAAGACTCAAAATTGCGACTTTATATCTCATAATTCTGACTTTATAACTCGCAATTACGTGTTATAAAGTCAGAATTGTGAGATATAAAAAAAAAAAATTCCCAATTACCTTTTTTATTTTTTATTCCATGGCAGAAACAAGCTTCCATATATTCCTGTTCTTTATTATATACATACAACTAATAATAGCAGAACATCTAAGAGTTAAATAACCCACAGTTCATCAGTAAATCACTGAACAATTAAGATTAAGAGTTCAAATTAGGAATAGTTCATCTCTAAAACACTGAACAACAGTTTTAAATTACAAAAATACTGAACAGTCTTCAGGCCTGGACTATTATCAAATGTGTGAAGTTTGGGGCAGATCGGACACTGTATGCCTGAGTTACAACAACTTCCTGTTTCGTGGCGTAAATCACATACATTAGCACTTAGCCAAGCTTTGCTTGATTTAATGTGTTTCTAGCATGTTTGGGACAT
Organism: Coreius guichenoti; assembly: GCA_039654105.1. Taxonomy (NCBI): domain Eukaryota; kingdom Metazoa; phylum Chordata; class Actinopteri; order Cypriniformes; family Gobionidae; genus Coreius; species Coreius guichenoti. The sequence continues at coordinate 26,960,978 of CM077175.1, read as the reverse complement.
GATGGCATATTTAAATGTGTTTCTGGGAGTGAATTACAGTGTAAAGCATGCCATTTCCTGTTGCCAGCAGGTGGCGCTATGACTAACTAATATTGGCATGTAGATGTCTTCAGGCCAGGACTCTTATCAAACATGTGAAGTTTGGGGCGTATCGGACATTGTATGCCTGACTTACAACAGCTTCCTGTGTCATGGCGAAACATCAGACTTTGACAGGCCGCCACGGACACGCCCTTCAGCGAAAACTCAAGATCTTCACAATTTAACATCACCAAGGCCTTAAGATTAGACTGACCAAACATGATGTTGTTCTGGTTAAATCTCAATGAGGATACTCATCACAGTGTAAAACATGGTCTTTCCTGTTGCCCACAGGTGGTGCTATGCCTGTAACTGAATATTGGCATGTAGATGTCTTCAGGCCAGGACTCTAATAAAACATGTGAAGTTTGGGGCAGATCGGAAATTGTATGTCCGAGTTACAACAACTTCCTGTTTCATGGCGAAACATCAAACTTTGTGAGGCCGCCACGGACACGCCCTTCGGGGAAAACTCAAGATCTTTACAATTTAACATCACCAAGGCCTTTAGATTAGACTGTGCAAATATGATGTTGATCTGATTAAATCTCTAGGAGGAGTTCGTTAAAGTACAGCGTCTGAAAATGGCAAAATTTGCAACAATTTTGCAAAGAAAATTCAAAATATCTCACTTCCTGTTGGTTTTCAGATTTTGTACCAGGAGACTTTTTTGTAGGTATTGGGCTGTTACATGTGTCTACCGAATTTCATACCTGTACGTGAAACGTAGCGGGAGGGGCACTTCGTTGAAATGTTGTAGGTGGCGCTATCGAGCAATTTTGCCATGCCTAATTCTGAAACTCATATGTAGATGTCTTCAGGCCAGGACTCTTATCAAACATATGAAGTTTGGGGCAGATCGGACATTGTATGCCCGCTACGTTTTTGACCACTTTTGACGCGTGTGCAAAGTTTCATGAGTTTTCGAGCATGTTTAGGCCATCAAAAATGCAATTCATTTGGGAGAAGAATAATAATAGGCTGAGCAATTCCAATAGGGTCCTCACACCATCAGTGCTCGGGCCCTAATAACATTCACTCAGTCAGTAAGGCAGTAACTCACTCATTCACATACTCATTAAATCAACTTACTTTTACTCAGTTACTAATTGTGGCGTTTGATGCACTTCCATCAGTTCATCCCAAACGTCTATGCCTTGACAGCATCCGAGACAATAGGATTCTTCAGCAGGTACAGTTGATACAACTGTACTCCACTGACCACCTTTCTCTAAATTGCACGATAACACTGAATGTTATGAAATATGGAGATTTTAAGAGGAAAGACTAAAGATCACAAACATCAAAGTTCATGAAAGAACAAGAAGCTATTCAATGTTGAAGGGAGGTGGTGAAGTGAAAATCTTACCCCTAAAATAGACTTTAATATTTTCAGATTAGAGAATCATACATCTTTTCATACGCAATCATACGCAAGTTATTTAAGATGTTTCCTACCCCAGTGTAGGCAATTTTGAGGTAGGTTTACGTGCACACACATACACACACACACACAGACAGATCATACATCCACTTTTTTATCATACATTCATAATTTTTTTAAATTAACATTATATAATCTATTTAATGTTATTTTATTTCCTTATAGAGATGCTGCTTTTGGGAACTGCACATATGATCTAACCATATTAGACTGTTTACAAGGAATCCGCAAGGTAAGTGTATCAAAGGGAAAAGTTTACTTCAATAGCACCATCTGTTTTAACTATTAATATTTAGGAAGGGTAAAGTTTGTGACCCATTCTTGACCCATTTTTTGGACCAAGGCTGGACAGTGTAGACGTACAAGGCACTTTATCCCCAGAACGTAATCTTTTAGTCCAATTATCTGTCTTTTCCATCTGGCACGGGAGAAAGAATTGGCACAGGCTCTAATAGACGGATTACATAAAGGACATGCAACACATTAGTGGACAAACAATAACTGTTAACTGACTGACAGGAAGCACAATGTAAAGAAGGAAATTTGTGGGTGGAGAGTTTTGGGAAAATTCTCTGGCAGGAATGAAATGCAGTTGACAGGCAGTGAAATATGACTATTGTAATTGACACATGATTTAAGTGAGGTTGAACAAAACCTTACCAGTTTGTCTTTTTGAAGCATCAAGGATTTATCTTAAAGGGATAGTTCAACCAAAAATGAAAATTCTGTCATCATTTACTCACCCTCAAGTTGTTCCAAACCTGTATGAGTTTCTTTCTTCTGTTGAACACGAAGATATTTTGAAGAATTTTAAGATTTATGCATAATGGACCTGTTTAAAGACACATGAAGCATTTAGATTTTCATTATGTTCCATTGGATTCATGATTCATGATTTGCCTTTATTTAATGAAATGTAAATCTTATTCTCTATCAATTTTCTCTTCAGGCCTTGCAGCACGGGTTCTTTGACTTTGAGAATTTCGATGTTGAAGAATATGAACATTATGAGGTACCACCTTCTTCAATATTAATATTTCTCATAGATATAATCTAACTTTAAAAGTGTGCAGCACCGCTTCATTCTCCACAGTGGCCCCAAAAAGTTTTTGACGATTTAAAATTGAATAACTGTGCTAATAATCACATTCAATATAAAAATATCAAACCAAGTGTCTTTTATTTTAAAACGGTATATTTTGCAAGCAAAACATTTAACAAAAAAAGAAGTAGGTCATAAATTATAAAGTATTTGGACACTCTCTGATTGTCACACTTTAGTGGATTATGTTCATAGTTTGTGATGTACTTCACCTGTGGTTACTCTGATATAAAACCTGGTTTGATATTTTGTCATAAAATGTAAATCAATTTCACATGTATTTAAGTGTCCATTCATTTTGGGGACACTGTCTATTGTCCTATTGTAACCATATGTCGATTCAGAAGATTTAGTGTATCTTCTCATCTTTTGCATTACAAGCGTGTGGAAAATGGTGATTTTAATTGGATTGTGCCAGGAAAACTGTTGGCCTTCAGTGGACCTCATCCCAAGAGCAAAATAGAGAACGGTAAGCTGGCATATTAGATTTGCACCTAAAAGCTAGTACATACTGCCCTAACAAATACCAGTGTTATTGGATCAATGTGTTGCTATTTAGTCTTTATTCAATGGCAGTTTCCCAAAACCCTGTTAAACTTGCTAAAGTATAGGAAAACATTCAAAATGGCTTGTCAAACCATTTACAGTCATGGCCAAAAGTTCTGGCAGTGACATAAATGTTGTGTTTCGTAATGTTTGCCGCTTTAGTTGTTGTAGTGTTGATTCACACTGTTTTTAGATTATTGTGCAGAGTGATCAGATGCATTTTAAATAATTGCAAAAAGCTTCATTGGCCAAAAAAATGAACTTCATAACAAAAACCCACATTTTTTGGCCCTGGCACAAAATTACTAGCTAACATCATTTCATATCATCAGCACATGGGAAAGTGTGAACAAATACTAGTCAGGTAAAATCATTCTGATTGGATTATAAGAGCAGACTGATATAAAAGGAGGGAAGTGCTTCCAATCATTGTGTTCTTGTGCAGCCATCATCGCTTTGCATCAAAACGTCCAAGGAAATTGCTACAAAGAATATTGCACCTGAGAGAACTATTTACCGGATCATCAAGAACTTCAAGCAGAGAGGTTCAACTGCAGTGAATAAGGCTTCAGGACGTCTCCTCCTGAGGAGTCAGTTATGGAATCATGTAACCAAAACCACAGAGCTTGCTCAGTATCGGCAGCAGGTACGTGTGAGTGCATCTGCACACACAATGAGGTGACGACATTTGGACAGCGGCCTAGTGTCAAGAAGGGCAGCAAAGAAGTCACTTCTCTCAAAGAAAAACATCAAGGACAGACTGAAATTCTGCACGTAGGACAAGGATTGGACAGCAGAAGACTCATGCAGAGTTATTTTTTGTACAGAGAAGAAAAGGTGAACGCTATCATGTGTCGTGTGTCGTGCCAACAATGAAGCATCCTGAGACCATCCATGTGTGGGGTTGCTTTTCATCCAAGGCAGTGGCTCTTTCACAATTCTGCCCAAAAACACTGCTAGGAATAAAGAATTGTATGAAAACGTCCTGCTAGAGCAACTTCTCCCAACATTCCAGAAGCAATTTGATGATGATCCGTGCATTTTTCAGCATGATGGAGCACTATGTCACAAGGCAAGAGTGATAATGAAGTGGCACTGAGCTCATTACATTGAAATTTTGGATCTGTGGCCAGGCAAATCTGTGGATCTTAATCCCACAGGTAACCTGTGGTCAGTCTTCAAAAGGCGAGTGGATAAGCAGATTGTGATCTACTCTGAGCCCTAATGAGGCAAGAATGGATTGAAATCAGTCAGAATTTGGCCCAGAAGCTGATATCCAGCATGCCAGAGTGGATTGCAGAGGTTATGAAGAAAAAGGATCAACACTGTAAATATTGACTCCTTGCATAGATTGATTTTTTTTTAAGCCTTTAAACTTATGAAATGCTTATCATCATAGAAACGTGAAAAAAATAATCTTCAAATACTGAAGCAGCAAACTTTGCGAAACAAAATTTATGTCACTGCCAATACTTCTAGCTACGGCTGTAAATAAGTGGTGATTAAACCCTTTTTATCAAAGTGCTCAAGGGGGCGATAAAGTTAGGTTAAAATGTCTGTGCGAGTTGTGCTATTAATCAGATTAATCAGTTTAATAACACAGTGGTGGCCAAAATTATTAGAACACTTGGCATCTGGGAGTCGTCTTTTTGGGCCTGGATTTATTTTCCAAGAGGACAATGACCCGAATACATATATATATATACAATGATATATATATATATATACATACATACACACGTGGCCGACTCACCTTATGTTCTTCGACAGTTTTCTGCATACCTCCACCACCCCATCTCCTCACTCTCGGCTGGTTACTATCTCAGCCAGGGATAAGAGTAGAGTACTCTGGGTTCAGTCTCGGAGCCCTTCCCTTGGACAGCACGCCAAATTATATCTGATTATTTGTAAATGTGAACTCGTGAACTGATAGTATCAGTGGAGTAACTCACTTATGAACTGATGACTGTATTGGCTCTTTCAGGTTATCCTCTCCATGCTCCAGAAGCATATTTTTCCTACTTCCGGCAGCACAATGTGACAGATGTTGTGCGACTAAACAAGAAAATCTATGAAGAGCGCCGCTTTACAGATGCCGGGTTTGAACATCACGACTTGTTCTTCGTAGACGGCACCACACCTAGTGATCTCCTCACAAGACGCTTTCTGCACATCTGTGAGAGTGCAAAGGGTGCCGTGGCTGTCCATTGCAAGGGTGAGACCCTTTCTAGAATCTAGATTTGTGACGAAACGGCATCTTGTTTTTATTGCATCTGGAGTGAGGTGCACTTTTGAATGTAAAAAAAAATTGGAGTAGAAGCATTGTATGATCCTGCAATTTTCCAGCCAACATTTCATGGTGGTTCCAATGTAGGCACGATATGGACTTGAGGTATTGGCTCTACATGGGTTTGTCCATGTTAACCCTATCTGAATTAACATACTGGGCTAATTTAGATCTTATTTTTCTAGCTTTTACGAATTTACGAATCTAGCTTTTAATGCCAAAATACCAGAGTTGGATTGGACTCATAGGACACAGGGCAAATTGGCATGAGAGCGCAGTTCCAAAAAAGTGCAGATGGGAGTGGAAAGTTCTGCGCGTGATCTACTGACAACACACAAATTAAAGAACACAGACGCAGCCTGTGTGGTAAATAATGGCACAAATACCAGTAAATTGACTAGCGCAAACCTTAGTAAATCACCTTGCATGATTTATTTAAATACTGTCCTCAGATAAATTTTGCGTTTGAAAGGGAAACTCCTACAAATGCATATACAATAAGGTCAGCCGCAAAAATAACCCTGTCCACGCCTTTTCAACACTAGTTTTTCACTGTGTGTCTTTAGTAAATCCTGACAGTAGATTTTTAACGTCAAAAGAGGGTTTGCGCTGGCGCAAGCTGTTAGTAAATCTGGCCCATTTTTAATTGTTTTGTTTTCTCCACTAAATTATTTTCCCACTGTCTCTGCATAGCTGGCCTTGGCAGGACGGGCACTCTGATAGGCTGCTACATGATGAAGCATTATCGCTTCACAGCGCCTGAGGCGATTGCCTGGATACGAATTTGCAGGCCGGGCTCCGTTATTGGACCACAGCAGCATTTTCTTGAACAGTAAGTCTAAACAGTCAGTAAGTGAAAGAGTCTACAGATAGTACACATAGGGACATAAAACAGTTCAGAGGTCATGTTCAGAAGTGCTTTCTTTCTCTGTCTCAAGGAAGCAGCACAGTATGTGGGTGCAAGGTGATCTCCATCGCTCAAAGCAGAAGCAGCAGCAGCTGAGGCAACAGGAGAGAAACATGTCCCATCTCATCTCCAGCGTGGACAACATGTCCATCGACAGCACCATTCTGAAGCCAGCAAGTGTGGATGAGGTACTGAAAGAACTGAATCCACCAATCACATTCGAGTGCACAATACAGTAAAATTGTTGTTTTTCGTTACACTACAGAATGAGTTCAGAGAAGAGGACATGATTCCAACGCAGGGAGACAAACTACTAGCCTTAAAGGGCCAACGCCACCCCAGATCTACAACCACAGTGCTTAGGTAGAGCTTCAGTTACACTAAATAAAGGAAATGAAGTGTTCTTTCAGCCAATGAAATCGCTCTGGGTTGTTAGAAGAACTGTATCTTTTGTCAGTGACATGAATGAAGTTTTATGCTATAGTACATAAGCAGGGATGGAAGTTTAACACCTGCCAAATGCCAGTGATAAATCAACCGTGGCAGGTAACACATATCAACTCACTTGCCAATTTGGCAGGTTATGATTCATTGTGTTCTCCAACCAGAAGCCTCCAACATTAGCAAAACAAAGTGTAAAGAGGGTCGTGCACTGGACAAGATGTGACGTCAAGTAAAGTTGAAGTAAAGTTTTGCCTGTTTACAAGTGATTAGATTCACTGTTTTGGGCTACTGCATTGAACTTGAAAATGTGAGTATGAATGACGCATCCAATGTGCAATACCTCTGGCCCTGTCCCAAATGGCACGCCAAACACTCGCGGTCTTCCTACGAGTCCGCACTTTTGTGACATAACACGACTGTTGGGAAGAAGTGTGCTGCGGAGCTCGCTTCTGTGCGGGCTCGGCAAAAGTGCGCATCGAGGGTGCATATCGACCGCAAAGGAACGCTCATGAGCACCCTTCTGAAACCTAAAATGAAGAAGGAAAATGGACTTCACATTCATGCGGCGGCCATTGTAAGTCTACAAGGCCATACGAAGTATGTCCTTTGGGACAGGGCCTGTGAGATGAGGCGCTGTGTGGCACTTCTCATCCGGTGTACGACTGGAGCCCTAGACAAGGTTACTTTTTTGATGACTGTTGTAAAACTGAAAGCCATTCAATGAGTCAGAAACAGTTTTAATAATATATTTAAATAATATTGATAATCCTAGCAAAAAAATTTTTGGCTAGTAGAATTTATAATAAATAAGGTAAAATAAATAAAGATGCAATGGTGAAAATTCTGGTCAATAGTGATAAGCCAATAATTGTTATGACTGATAACCAACCATTATATCACAATAATTGACATTTATACTATTTTGTCTAAATAAATATATAAAAAAAACACTAAACAACTACAATTATTCACTTTACATGCAAGATTACATTACATTGTGCTGGAATGAAAAATTAATAGCATTTTTAAAGATGAACATCGGAGCGAGAGTTGCATTGCAGAGATATAAATTCACTTCCTGTTTTGAAAAGGATTGCTCATATTGAAGTACTGCACAGAAGAGAAAGCTTCCTTCCTTTCATGAGGACACTTCTGGAGAACATGTCCTCATTACCTTTTAATAAACTGTTCTGCTATTTGTCTTTATTAGCAGTGGGATAACTCCAGCTCCGGGCACCATTTCCCCTCCCAAGTCTTCCAAAGCTCCTCTCTTCCTCTCCTCCCCCACTGCACCAGGGAGACTGACGCAAAGCCCTTCCTCCTCTGCTGGTAATCTAAAAAGGTACATTGATGTTAATGCACAGCCTGGGTGTTTTTTTTTTTCAATTACAGATATTGTTAACCCCCTTTATGCGTCCCGAACAGTTTCAGTCCGCGTTTAGCCCATTCTCTCAGCAACCTTTATAATGACAACAACTTCAGTGACGATGACAACAGCACACCTCCTTCCTCCTTCGCACCCTCCCCATCTCCTGCCCAAACCCAGTGTCCTCCCGCACCTCCATCCGGCTTCAGCTTTGGGTACACCACTGCTGACCCCCGACTTCCTCCCTCCCATGTAAACTTCAATCAAGAGGCCAACGCTAACCTCAACAGCCTCACTGCAGCAAGCACCGTTAGCGCTAGTCGTACAGTCAGGCCTATGAACAGAGGCGGCTATAGTCTGTTCTCCGGCGGTCGGCCGAGCCCTCGGAGAGGTCCGTTCCGCGCTGGACTGAGCAGGTTTCAAGGACGCTACCTCAGCAGATCCATTCCAGTGAGTGACCGTCTGACAGACTGTGGCCGTCTTTGTCGTCTCTCTGGCGCTTGATTTTCACTCGCTACTTCTGCTGTTTTTGCTAATTTTCCTTCTGCTACTAATTTTCCTTCAATTTAGGGTTTTCCTCACATTTTCCTCTGGCCTCTCACTTCTGTGCTACAGTATAATTGTTATCTTTATGCAAGATTTTCATAATCAATGTGATTTCATAATTTAAAGTAAGGGTTCATCTAAAAGTTCGGTCATCATTTGAGCCCCATTTACACCACCAGTGACAGTGAATTCGCTCATACTGCCATGGTGCAAGCGCAACTGGATTTTAAAGGGAATGGGAGATGAGACTCTGGTTGGTTTATTGCACGTTACACCCAAAACACACCCATGACTCATTAAGAGACTAGGGACAACCCTTTTGGACCATGCGCCTGGTGCGGCGACCGTTTTTCCCATTGTTAAACTAGCAAAAGTGAATTCGGACACACCCCAAGTGCACCTGCGCCATGCACTTCAGACCATGCACTCAGATCGTTAAAACAGGGCTCTATATCTCTAAGTATAATATACTGTACAGGTACAATCAGGTTTTAGGAGGCTGCACTCCACAGAAACAATAATGAAAATGTTTTTAACAGATCACATAGGAAAAGGGAAATGGATAAAGGCAAATTATGCGGGATGGTGTTGCTGGATCTGCAGAAGGCATTCGATATAGTAGATCACAGTATTCTGCTTTTGAAATTTAAAGCAATGGGATTTACTAATAAGTCCTGCAAATGTATTAAGTCTTGCCTTGCCAGTAGGTGTCAAAAATGTTGATTTAAATAAGGGGTTTCCTCTGGTTGTTTACCTATTTCATGTGGAGTTCTGCAGGGGAGTGTGTTGGGTCCATTATTTTTTTTATTGTATATTAATGATTTAAAAATGGCCTGTTCCAATTAACTTTTTTATATGCGGATGATGCAACAATAATTGTTTTTCATGAGGAGAAAGAAAATGTTGAAGCTGAGTTAGGTAGAGAGATTGAAAGGGTTTCCAAATGGTTTATAGATAATAGACTCTCTTAACATTTGGGGAAAATATATTATTTGGCTCGGCTGCTAAAGTGAAAAAAACTTCCAGATTAGAAGTGAAGGTTGGAGATATGATCATTACACCTAAACAAGAATTAAAGTACCTGATATGTTTATTAGAGAATATAGCTGTTATAGTTCATTAAATGTAATAGGATAAAACATTTTTTAGATACATTTTAAAAATGTTAGCTGGAGCATTAGTGCCTGTCACACTATGATTATGCTGCAAAAGAAAATGGCAGACTACTCACAATAAATAGAGCAGGGTTACATTGAAAATACATCTACAGTTGCATCTTAACAATGAACATTTTAGGGAACTTTCATGTTTTTTTAAAAAGTTGAAAAAAGGGTAACTTGTCAAATTGGTGTTGGCGTTTAAAATAATAAGGAAAAGTGTTTGCAATGTGTTTGCAAAAGATATGCATCATCACTCAACAAAGGGGAGTAGCACTGATATTTATCTTTTTAGATTAAAGAGTTCAATGGGGAAGAATTATCACTGACACATTCTTCACTACTATTAATTGTTGGTCCCGAAAGACACTCTTCATTTGTTTCAAGTTAAACATTTACCAACTTTATCGCGTCACTGGACACCTACATCCTGACGCCAATGGTCACTGTTGCTTTCGGTGTTAGGGAAAGTTACTTTTAAAATTAATGCATTACAATATTGCATTACTCCCTAAAAAAAGTAACTAATTGTGTTACTTAGTTACTTTTTATGGAAAGTAATGCATCATGTTACTTTTTCTCACCTGGGCTGGGCTTGCTTGATCATTTAAAAAAAAGTTATATTTTTGGCAAATTTTACAACTTTTTGGTAAAAACTTACACAACGGAGTAAGTGACGTATCTCGTAGGAAGGACGGCAAAAACATCTTTCCGATTGACAAATGCCTTGATTGCGGTTCTCTGTTCCTCTTTTAAAATTAATGCGCTGTCGATATCTTCTATAACAGACGCGATGGCGGAATCTACACATCTCAATTCTCCAGCGGCAGCCATCTTTGTTGTAAACAAATTCAACCCAAGTGCTCTTTGGTGACGTGGATGATTACGTTACTGTTAATCATCTGTCCATCATCGGATAAAGCCCGCCCTGACAATTTGATTGGTCCAAACAGCTCTAAAACAGTTCGAGCATAGTTGCTCCACAACGGATCAAGTCCAGACCGAACTTCCCGACCTCAAATGTTGTGGGCGGGGCTAAGTTTGGCTGGCATCCAGGCTAGTGTTACTGTAAGTTCCATCCGTCAGCCCAACAACGGAATCCAACGGCGTGGTTGAAGGAATTCTGCGTGTATGCCTTTTCAGAATTTCAGTGAAGTTTGCTTAATTTATTAAAATGTGGATATCTAATTTTAACTCTGACTCCATGAATAATTTGATCTGACTTCAATTTTATGTGACTTCGTTAAATTTGTTACGTTTGTAACTTAACAACTGATCATAAGATTAGTTGTGATTTAATTTAGATCGTTGATTTTTCATAGTATCTCTTATTTTCAAATATTTGTTCCACCACGGAACCCGGTATCGCTCAGAGACTAAAAATAATTAAACAAGAATCCATGGTACACAACTAATCAGCATAAAAATATAAAACACAATTACAAAGTAATATGAAAATAGTTTCAAAGAGTCATCATATCTGGCCCAGTACACACAGTGTGTGTGAGTGTTTTGAGATTGTGGACAGTCGGAGTTGACAAATCTCACAGGGAAATCACATTGTCTATGATGGGCACAGACTTTGACTTTTTAGCTTTAGACTATGAATCTGTCCAGTATGAGGATATAATTTTGAGTTGATTTTTAAAACGCATTGTTTTAATTTCTCCTGCATCTCCTAGCAATGAGGTAATTGTTTCTGCACGAGTTTGTTGTGTTTGGGATGACTTGAAGGTCTGGTACAATGTTTGATCCTTAGTCATTTATTGTATGATGCAGTTTTTCTCTGTAACCATTTTCAAAGTTTGCAAGTGATGCCTAGTGTTTTAAAATCTGTTCAGATTTTAAAAGTTGTGTAGTGAATTCCAGCCTTTAGTATGCTTTGTACATGTCCTTTCATATCAGTTTCTTAATGTCAATCTCTCTTTCCACAGTCCCTTCAGTCTGAATATGCTCAGTACTAAGGCTGTAATTATACATTGATGGCCGCAGCTGACCTTTTAACCATGGACGAATCATTCTGTGGATGGATCTCTCCTAAAAGCTGATAAAATATTAAACGCACACACTGGGCATAAAGTGTTCATTAATACATATATACAGTGTTTCAATTTAGAAAAGAATATCTCTAAGTCTGATGTATTATTCACAAATGTATTTAGTAATTTATTTTTTTCTTTATCCAAAATCAAACATATCTGCTGGTATTTGTCTGTGACTAACATTACAGTAGCTCACTATTTTGTAGACAGTCATAATTGTAATGAAAATCTTAGCAGTGTGTCTGTGCATGAGTGCGTGAAAGTATGAATGTTTGTTTGGCGAAATATAAATGATTCAGTTATGTTTAGTAATATGATTGTACAGAAATCATGATTTTTAAAACATTTTGTACAGACAACTAATAACTGGGAAATACCTTAATAACTGGAATATACTGTACTTCAGATGCATTAAACCGCTGTCATTACACAGATCTCTTCATTTGTAAAGGCTGTGAGGTGGTGATTCTTTCTGCTGTACAAATACACACACAACCCCTATTCCAGAAGTCATTTTGTAAAATGTAATAAAATATGTAATATTTTAATGTAATAGAATGTAATGTAATATTTTAATGTGATAGAATCTGTGATTTGTTAATTCTCTTTAACATTTTTTAACTGACAAAAGTTTTTTTTTAATGGTTTTAAACACAAAAAAAGGTGTAAACCATGACAAAAAGGAACGATAAATACAATGTGTACCAATATTAACAAAAATACAAAAACAGAAAGAAAAGAAAAAAATAAGTAAAACAGCGAGAGTGTGCAGGGGCATTTTGGATTTCCAATATCAATATTAGGGCCAGATTTATTACCAGTTTGTGCCAGCGCAAACTCTCTTTTGCCATTAAAAAACTACTGTCAGGATTTACTAAAGACACTCAGTGAAAAACTAGCGCTGAAAAGGCGTGGACAGGGTTATTTTTGCGGCTACCTTATTGCATATGCATTTGTAGGAGTTTCCCTTTCAAACGCAAAATTTATCTGAGGAGAGTATTTAAATGAATCATGCAAGGTGATTTACTAAGTTTTGCGCTCGTCAATTTACTGGTGTTTGCGCCACTATTTACCGCACAAAAAAGCACGTCTTAAACTAGACGCTAGCTGGCAGTTTGCGTTGGTCATTATGAAAATGATCCGGCTGTGTCTGTGTTCTTTAATTTGCGCGTCGTCAGTAGATCACGTGCAGAACTTTCCACTCCCATCAGCGCTTTTTTTGGGATTGCGCTCTCACACTAATTTGCCCTGTTTAGCAAATCTGGCCTTTAATCTCCTATCCAACACAGTGACAAAGGCAATTGCGTCCTGTTTAAAAGATGAATGCAGTGAAAACATTCGGTTCAGAAAGGGTTTCAAAAATATTTGTCCAATAATTATATAATGAAGGGCAGAGCCAAAACACATGAATCAGATTTGCTGGAGTTGGACATCTTCTATCACATGCAGGAGAAACACCCTTATATATTTTTGCCAGTCTAGCTTTTGTATAATAGACACGGTGCACAACTTTGCACTGATTAAGTGCATGTATGGCACATATAGATGATGCTGAGGATCTCCTCCAAGAGTTCCTCTTTAATCTCCTACTCCACATCATTTTGCCAAAGAGCCCTAATAGTATCTATAGACTCTGGACAGAGACTATGGATTTAAGTGTAGATTTGTGAGATTAGACCCTTTATTGTACAAAGAGGAGTGATAAGTCTATTCAAATGAATATCATTAGGCAGGAGAGCTGGGCAAAACTATCTGAAAGAATCAGAAAGTATCTGAAAAAATGCTGCTTTGTAAGTGAAAATTTGTCATAAATCATAAAACGTATTGATGCTAGACTAAAATAAAAAGGCACTGTCCACCAGGGAGTGAGAAAAGACATGATTAGCGCGACTGACCCATGGATTGAGTATGATCATAGACCAAAGAACGTTTAAATTGAGCCCAGATCTTAAGAGTGGTCTTAACTATCACGTTCTGAGCAAAATGTGAGGTAGAAGATACAGTGGGGAGAACAAGTATTTGATACACTGCCGATTTTGCTGGTTTTCCTACTTACAAAGCATGTAGAGGTCTGTAATTTTTATCATAGGTACACTTCAACTGGGAGAGACAGAATCTAAAACAAAAATCCAGAAAATCACATTTTATGATTTTTAAATAATTAATTAGCATTTTATTGCATGACATAAGTATTTGATCACCTACCAACCAGTAAGAATTCTGGCTCTCACAGACCTGTTAGTTTTTCTTAAAGAAGGCCTCCTGTTCTCCACTCATTACCTGTATTAACTGCACCTGTTTGAACTCGTTACCTGTATAAAAGACACCTGTCCACACACTCAATCAAACAGACTCCAACCTCTCCACAATGGCCAAGACCAGAGAGCTGTGTAAGGACATCAGGGATAAAATTGTAGACCTGCACAAGGCTGGGATGGGATAAAATTGTAGACCTGCACAAGGCTGGGATGGGCTACAGGACAATAGGCAAGCAGCTTGGTGAGAAGGCAACAACTGTTGGCGCAATTATTAGAAAATGGAAGAAGTTCAAGATGATGGTCAATCTCCCTCAGTCTGGGGCACCATGCAAGATCTCACCTTGTGGAGCATCAGTGATCATGTGGAAGGTGAGGGATCAGCCCAGAACTACACGGCAGGACCTGGTCAATGACCTGAAGAGAGCTGGGACCACAGTCTCAAAGAAAACCATTAGTAACACACTACGCCGTCATGGATTAAAATCCTGCAGCGCACGCAAGGTTCCCCTGCTCAAGCCAGCGCATGTCCAGGCCCGTCTGAAGTTTGCCAATGACCATCTGGATGATCCAGAGGAGGAATGGGAGAAGGTCATGTGGTCTGATGAGACAAAAATAGGGCTTTTTGGTCTAAACTCCACTCGCCGTGTTTGGAGGAAGAAGAAGGATGAGTACAACCCCAAGAACACCATCCCAACCGTGAAGCATGGAGGTGGAAACATCATTCTTTGGGGATGCTTTTCTGCAAAGGGGACAGGACGACTGCACCGTATTGAGGGGAGGATGGATGGGGCCATGTATCACGAGATCTTGGCCAACAACCTCCTTCCCTCAGTAAGAGCATTGAAGATGGGTCGTGGCTGGGTCTTCCAGCATGACAACGACCTGAAACACACAGCCAGGGCAACTAAGGAGTGGCTCCGTAAGAAGCATCTCAAGGTCCTGGAATGGCCTAGCCAGTCTCCAGACCTGAACCCAATAGAAAATCTTTGGAGGGAGCTGAAAGTCCGCATTGCCCAGCGACAGCCCCGAAACCTGAAGGATCTGGAGAAGGTCTGTATGGAGGAGTGGGCCAAAATCCCTGCTGCATTGTGTGCAAACCTAGTCAGGAACTACAGGAAACATATGATCTCTGTAATTGCAAACAAAGGTTTCTGTACCAAATATTAAGTTCTGCTTTTCTGATGTATCAAATACTTATGTCATGCAATAAAATGCAAATTAATTATTTAAAAATCATAAAATGTGATTTTCTGGATTTTTGTTTTAGATTCCGTCTCTCACAGTTGAAGAGTACCTATGATAAAAATTACAGACCTCTACATGCTTTGTAAGTAGGAAAACCTGCAAAATCGGCAGTGTATCAAATACTTGTTCTCCCCACTGTACTTTCTCAGTGTCTAATGAAATCAATGCTTCCTCTATATTAGCATGAGAGGGATTGTAAATTATATTAAAAAGCTGCCTGAAATTAGAAAATGAGTGACGATTCCGAATAAATCCTGTTTGGTGTAATGAAATAATAGTCAGAAGAACATGTTCCAATTTTAAAGCCAGCAATTTTGATAACAGTTTTCAATCTACATTTAGCAAACTTATCAGATGGAAGGAAGTACAGTCTAATGGGTCCTGAGTGAGGCCTGATTTACAGTCTGAGGGAGATTCCCTTTTTCAAATGAGTCATTAAACATATCCAATAATAGGGGGGAATGTTTTGCTAAAACAGTTTATAGAACTCAACCGGGTACCCATCTGGTCCTGGACTTTTCCCAGACTATAAGAAAGAAACAGCTGCATAAAGTTCTTCAATACTAATTGGCTCATCTAATTCCTCTGAAGACGACTGTTCAATAGAAGGCACCACTAGGTTATTGAAAAAATCACAAAGCACAGTTCAGATGAGTACAAGGACATAACAAAATATTTGAGTACAGAATTAATCTTTAAAGGATTGGTAGTAATACCTGAATCAGTTTGGATCTGAGGAATTTGATTGGAAGAAGCTGCCTTGTGTAACTGGTGTACAAGCAGTCTACTACCTTTATCGTCATTTTAAAAAAAGGTAGACCTGGTTCAAAGCAGAAGTTCAGTTGCACGCCGAGTCATGAGAATATCAAACCGCCGAGGGCCCGGGCCGTGACTTTTGTCAGTCGCTGTGCGCAATTTCTCCATCAACCCCGGCTCAGAACTACACTCGTGCATTATGAGTGCTTTGGCCTGCAGGATGGTCATTGCATGCAAGGCAAAGGTGGCCTGTCCAGCGACGCTGTGAGGCTTAGCAGCCAGAGCTGCCGTCGTCTCACAGGCATAAATGCACCGCAATTGTACACTCCACCTGGGGAATCCCCACAAACCCCCTGACCGCTCCACCAGAGAAAGAACTTTTAAAGCAGATTTAGGCACTGTCTGCCCTCCATACTGCCTAAGCTCTTCATGCACTTCCAGGAAGAAAGGCACGGGGCGAGGCAATCTTCGTGTCACGCTCTGAGCCCAGAAACCAATCTTCCAGCCGCGAGCGCTTGCAACTTAGGACAGGTTGGAGTGTCCCACTCAAATCCGATGTGCACGGCGACCCGGGCAAGCATGGCTGTCAACTCTGAATCCGATACAGCATGAGCAAACACTGCTGGAGAGGGAAGCTCAGCGTCATCTACCTCTCCAGAGGACAATAGCCCTCTCTCCGATGCAGCTAATGATATCTGATCCTCACCCAGAGCCCCGAATGATGTGCTGGGTCGCCGTGATAGGGACCCGCACTGTCATCCAGCAACTTGACGGCACACAACACGCTAGAGGAGCAGGAGGCCCGTTGGAATACACCCGGCAGAAGCGTTCTCACTGTAACCCTTAGGTCTCCCAAAGTGTTAACCACATTCACGGCTGTGCTTGCAGACATGCATCAGGCTGGGTAACAGCTGAGGGGACTCTAGCCTTTGCAAGAAAGGTGAGTCGTGACCGGCATGTCAACATGGTCATGTTCTCATAATGAAAATGGCTGAGTTGTTTACTTTTTAATTAGTCTTCCCATTAACGGCATCATTGTCTTCATTCAGGCCGTTTTAGAGATGAAAACAAGAAGCGGGATTTATCGCACAAACCAATCATATCCAATAACCGATCATATCCAATCATAGCGTTATGGAGGCATTGCCTCAATTCTCAATTACGCCCCACTAAACCCACCGCATACATTAGGGGGTCTGTTTTAAGTCAATGGGATCAGAGGTGGCACAGGAGACTCCCACTGTAACTTTACCTGCGGGTGTCGCTGTTGGGCAGTGTTACTTTATAAAAACAAGTAACTTTTACACTTTTTAAATGTCATATTTTGTAATATTTGCCTTGTTTAATTTTTGTAATATCGATTATTTTCTCATCCAGTTTTTTTGAGGAGACACTGCCTCCCTTGCCTCCTCGGAGGAAACGCCCCTGCCATATTTCTGGTTAGGAGCAACTCGGCATGCAAATCTCACTCACCAGTATTCATTGGCACGTTTTCTTACTACTCGGAGGTAGAGGTCTACACGGAGGACCTGAGACCCGAGGACCCGAGGCCCGACCCGGGACCCGTATGGGTTCGGGTCTATATTTTAAATGGTCAGCCGGTTCCGGGTCGGGTCCCAATCTATTACTTTGGGTCCCGGATCTGTTTAACGTTGAGTGTAATACCCGAGTCGATCGGGTATTCAGTGCTGTCCGTGTTTTGTAACGTGCAACTTACAATGAGATTAGAAAATTAGAATGAGAAAAGTGTGAGCCGGGAAATAAGGTGAAAAAAACACAAGCGTGCCCAGCCGTCAGAAGTAGAGCGAGTGGAGTTAATGCAAGTGCACGGTGATCATGAGTTTTCCTGTGTCTATGTGTACAGCAGTAAATGCAAACAAACTTCTTCTCAAACTCTCAAACTGCTTGCAGCCTTGCACAGTGCACACTAACATTTAACATATTTCAAATCAGCAACAAAATCTGAGGTGAACTGTCACATGAATGTTTTCTATGATGCTCAAATTGCGTTAAAAAGCATAGGCTACATTTCAGGTTGCTCCAGCTAACGCGCATGTGCAGTCTCAAGCACGCGCACTTCATAATAATATAATGAATTAACCGTCTTGTTATATCTATATTTCTGGTCAGACTCGGCTCAGAGATGATTTTAAATAAGTAATGCTACCGTCCGCGGCCATGGCTCTGAACGAGCAATCGTTATTACATTTCAAAAGGGCAAACAGTTGAATTTATCTTATGTGAGTTGACATTTTTGAACTTTTATGAAAAAGTTGCATTTGTCATTCGTCACCGTGACAGCAAGTGGACTTTTGAAGCTGGAATAATGAGTGGATTAAGCATGCATGGCAAGAGAGGAATAACATGGATGGAACTTTCTTGGCAAGGAGGATTGTATGCATCACAGATGGGTACAAAGGAGAAGATTGCTAAATAGAGGCAAGACAAAAAGTTGGGTAAGACAAATTTTCACGACTTATTTACTGACTTGTTAATAACAATTTGCTGCGGAATATGATCGGGTCCCATCGAGTCTGTGTCTGCATGGACCCAGCTTTCAAATAATAGACGGGTCCGCGTCGGTTCTGGGTAGTACATTTATGGCATTTCTCGGTTCTGCTCGGGTCCGGGTCCAACTTTTCAAATAATAGACGGTCCGGGTCGGTTCCGTGTATAACATTTACGGGTCTCTTTGGGTTCGGGTACAAATTTTTGGACCCGTGAAGACCTCTACTCGGAGGCGATTAGGGCTCCAAAGTGAGACCCCAATACGTCAGTGTGTTGAAGTTGCTTATAATGTCTGACCGCATATTCTCCATCATTTCCCTTAGGCTCGACACCGACTCATGAAATACTCGATGCTTCACGCGGCCTTTTGCTGGGTTCAACTTAGCTGTTTGCCAGCCATCATAAGTATTGCAATATATTTGTTTAACTACAGCTCAAATAAAGCCTGGATCAATAAAAAAAGGGCACAAATAAAAATCAATTAGTACAAAGACAACATTAAAAAGTCACAAATCCGAGGAGTCATATGCTCATATGCTCCTATACTGGCATCAGACGACCAGAGCCTCAGTCCAGATCAGTCTCTTTAAAATGTATGGTCCATTATGAAAAGGAGAATCAGACAACGATGATCACGGACTGTTGAGCAACTGTCTTAGTATATCAAAACTGCAACAATTAGTATCCTCATTTCCCAAACGATTAAAAAGTGTAATGTGATGTGATAGTGGTAAACATGCCTTTGTCCCAACTTTTTTAGAATGTGTTGCAGTCATCAAAATCAAAACTTGTTTATATTCACAAAATACAATTAAGTTGGTCAGTGAAAACACTGGATTTTTTTTTTTGTACTATTGTCATTTAAATAAAGGTTAAAGAACAAAAAAACAGATTCTTGATTTTGTTAAATTTTACAAAATGTTCCCACTTTTCTGCAACATAAACAATACAACTGTTCATTGTTAGCTCAGGTCCATTAAATAAAATTAACAGATACAACTTTTGATTTTAATAAAGTATTAATAAATGCTGAAATAACATTAACTAAGATTAATACATTCTGTAGAAGTATTGTTCATTGTTAGTTCATGTTAACTAATGCAGTTAACTAATATTAACAAATGGATCCTTATTGTAAAGTATTATACATGGTTATTGGAGGTAAGAAATCAAAGAACCAATTGATTATATGCACAATTTGGAGAATATGAGGAAAATGTGAGCAGGTATGGCTTGGAGTCTGACAGAGAATTGAGCCAAATGGGTTAGGTTTGGTTGAAGAAAGAGAAAGTAAAAAGGAACAGGCGGGATTGGTTGATCAGTATCTTGGTCAAAAACAGCTGTTCTGGGAATATCCAACAACATTCTGAATTCATGCTGGATTGACGCACAACGAAAGAAAGATGTGTGGAGTGAAATGCATCACTTTTGTGCTGTGGATTAATATTCTCAGTGTAATAACAGGTAAGGAGACCTAGCTTACACTTTTGTTTAATCAGTTTTAACCATCCACATTTAATCATCCATCATTTTGACAGTAAACTTTTTTTTTTTTACAGATAACCCTGGTTTTGAACTAGAATTAACCCCATTAAAGCCAGTAATTGATGTTGGTAAGGATTTGGAGCTGACCTGTCGTGTGAATGCTTGTCTGGTTAATGTGACCTTCATGTGGGAAGCATTACTGGACAGATTTCACGGCGGTGATATTAAAAATGAGCAGACTGTTTCCCGCCTGCTGATCAGAAACATCACAGTTAAACACAATAATAAAGTTGTATGTAAAGCTACTTGTATGGGACAAAGCAAAGAGAAAACGTCAGATATACAAGTCTTCTGTAAGTAATGTTTCTCCTGTTCTCCCAATTAGACATGCTGTTTTACATTTCTTTTGTAATGACTACGTAAAGCTGATTGTCTAAGTAGTGAAATGTTATCAGTAACAATCAGAATTGATCAGACTAGTCAGTAGCAAATGCATAGTAACAGTCAGTGTTCTTTAACTATGGTAAATATTATTATTATTTATGTTTAAAGCAATGATCTAAACAGGGAGTGAAAAAAAACATGTGTAAATGATTTGATGATGGTTTGACTTGATGAAGTGTATTGTTTGCAGCATTTCCACAAGATCCTGTACTGCCCAAAATAAAGAGTTTGATAGCAAACCATACCCAGAAGCTCAACTGCACAGTCCACAACGTTTACCCTTTGCACATGTTACAAATTGAGTGGATTTGTGGAGACAAGACACTCCATGTGGATTGCCCTGAAGTATCTGATTACGATCGTGTTCAGAATTATTCCTTTGTGTTCAATTATACGCCGTCTGCCTTAGATCTGGGCAAGAATATCGGTTGCAAGGCCACACTGAATATCCCTGAAATTGGATTGCAAAAAACTCGTTATTCAAATGCTGAATGTAAGTTGTAGAGTAACACTTGGCTAACTTTTATTAAAGGAATATTCTGGGTTCAGTACAAGTTTTATTTTTGGAGGTTACTGTGAGGCACTTAAAATGAAAGTGAATGTGGCCAATTTTTAGAAGATTTAAAAACAGAAATGTTGATTTTATAAAGCACATGCATTAATTCTTCTGTGAAAAACCTGTGTTATTTGAACTTTAAAGCTGTTCTCGTCATTTTACAGTCGTTTTAGGCGTTATGTTGTCATGGCAAAGAAGTTGTAAAATTGGATATAACTTTACATAGGAAAGGTTATTAAGATTTTAGTTAGATTTTATTACAACTAAATCATGCAAACACATTATGTACTGTATGTTTTGTGTTATACTATTGAAACAGTAATTATTTTAACGTTTATGGACCCATTCGCTTCCATTGTAAAGGGAAGGTCACAGTCACACTACACTATTTTCCATTGACCATTCATACGCATGCTAATGCTGGTAGTCTCAGCCTCAGATACCACGACCATGGACCGTAAACTGAAAGTCTGATGCATAAGGCACACAAAATATGAAACACTTCAGGGGTTTCAAAGTCGTCATCTCTTTGGTTGAATTCTTCAGGATTTCTGGGAGACGTGTTGTCTCCCAGATGTGTTGATGTGTTGTGTTCTTTAACGGTCTGTCAGGAAACAAAGCCGTTGTGATGGCAAATCCCCTTATGGAAGAAGCAAGCCGTATGTTTGACTTAAAGCGGCGCTGTTTAGACCGAGTATGACATCAAAGTACAGTGAGAGAGATTCGAAAGCTTTCGGAGCCATCTCTAATCACTCTCGCTGTACTTTAATGTCATACACTGATCGGTCTGCGCAGTGCCACTTCAAGACGAACACACCTGTTGTGTTTACAACTGTGAAGAACACAGGTTCACGACACAGACTCTTTAAAAGACGTCCAAGAGTTTATCCAATAAGAACACAAACATTTTTGAATTAATGATTTATTGGTTGCACACAGTGGCATAAATTTGTTTTAAAAAGGGGGTGGGACAGGAGTCGGGGAGGAGGTTGCTTTAGAGTCAAGTCAAGTCACCTTCATTTATATAGCACATTTCACAACACAGATTGCTTCAAAGCAGCTTTACAGTGATAATAGGAAATTAATTTTGTTTTAGATGAAAAGATAAAGTAAGTTTTATGATTGATTAATTTCTGTTGTAAAAACTGATTAGTTATTCAATTTGGCGCCGTGTAAACAACACCATCCTCAACTAAAACAGAAAACCCCCAATGTGTTCCGGACCCCATCCGCACCGCAAAAGCACCGCAATAGCACCTGGTGGCCGCAGAACAAAACCATGAAATAGGTTTGAAATAGTTTTGAAACTATACCATCATCGTCCCCGCGCAAACCCCAAAAAAGGCGAGTCCGTGAAAACGGCAACGGCATGTACGCAAGCATTACGTGCTCAGCCTATAGGCAAGCGCGTTTGACTACGTATGTGTGCATATGTGTTTTTATCTGTACTGAGGGGAACGGAAGGAAAGGGAAGGAGGCCTTGTCTAGGAGCAGGTCCACCATCTGATCTGGATCCGGCCGACTGCAGTAAACTTCGGGATAAACAGAGAGACTAACATTAGCGTAGATGCTATTCTTTTTATGATGTAACGAGTACATCAGGTGTTATGGGAAGTGTTCCCGGTTCCGGCTGACCTAGTTAATGCAGCCTAACAATCAATTAACTGATTTGAATAATAGAAATTTATAATGTTCTATGTGTATGCCATAGGAAAGAGATGTGTTTTTAGTCTAGATTTAAACTGACTGAGTGTGTCTGCTTCCCGAACAATGCTAGGAAGACTGTTCCAAAGTCCGCCAGCAGTTGATTTTGATATTCTAGGTATTATCAACTGGCCAGAATTTTGAGACCGCAATAGACGTGATGGAGTATAATGCGTTAAGAGCTCGTTCAATTACTGGGGAGCTAAGCCATTTAGTGCTTTGTAAGTAACAAGCAAGATTTTAAAATTTATACGATGTTTAATAGGGAGCCAATGCAGTGTTGACAGAACTGGGCTAATATGGTCATACTTCCTGGTTCTAGTAAGAACTCTAGCTGCTGCGTTTTGGACAAGCTGCAGTTTATTTATTAAGTGAGCAGGGCAACCACCTAGTAGAGCATTACAATAATCTAGCCTTGAGGTCATGAATGCATGAACTAACTGTTCAGCATTTTGCATTGAAAGCATGTGCCGTAATTTAGATATATTTTTAAGCTGGAAAAATTTTGATTTACAGATGCTAGAAACGTCGCTTTCAAATGAAAGACTGGTATCAAAGAGCACACCCAGGTTCCTAACTGACGACAAGGACTTGACAGAGCAGCCATCAAGTGTTAGACAGTATTCTAGGTTACTACGTGCGGAGGTTTTTGCTCCAATAATTAGACCAGATCTTTGTTGCAATGGTCAATGGCGCAGTCGATTTCAGTTGCCTCAAAATAGCAATGCGCCAACAATGCGCCTGAACACACCTCGTTTTCAGACCAGCATGTCATATTACAACCATTGCAGTGTCCGTAGAAATTTTGCTTGCTAGAAATGACCACAGCATAAGTGCCTCCTATTAATACGTTTTGCTTATTTTTAAAGAAAAAGGAAAGATAAATGAATTTTTTTTTTGTGTTAATCAACATTTTGTCACAAGTGCTGTCGATTTAGCTTAACTTGTACTGAACCCGGACTATCAAATAATACAAGTTATTAACAAGAATTAAATCACTTTTCATCTGTCATCAATGACTCTACATTTCTTTCTAAGATGGTCCAGGGACTATTACAGTTTCCAGTAATAATACCTCAGTAAAGCTTGGTGAACATTTGGAGATAACATGTCATGCAGATGGAAATCCCAAACCAACAATATTGTGGTGGAAAGAGGAGACTGAACCTGCACAGAATGAGAGTCAGAATGAGAAGCTCATAATAAACAATGCTTCCTGGTCTCAGGCAGGGTGGTACCACTGTAACGCGAGCAATACAGTGGGAAGCCAGCATATGAGGGTAAAAGTAATTGTTCTAGGTGGGTAAATTAACCTTGTCTTAATTAAAATTGGTCTTGTCTAACCATTTAAACCTGTCCATGATCTTTAACCTCCATTTAAATGCAGGTCCTCCAAACATCCCCAAAATCCAGCTAAGCCATAGAGGAGACCCAAAAGAAGGAGAGAACATAACCATATTGTGTTCTTCAGACGATGGGTCAGCAGAACTGACTCTGTATAGACAGTCTCAGAGCGCTGCGTCAGGAGCTTTGAACAATTCAGCTGTGCTTTTAAACATCCCATCCCTCCAAATAACAGATGCAGGGATTTACATTTGTGAAGCAAAAAATGACTTTGGCACTGAAAGAAGCATAATCAACATTACAGTTGAAGGTGAGTTTATAACATTTCTGGAGATTTCGCTTAGTAAATGTCTTTGCATGGGAAGTCACTTTGCACCAGTCTTATTTTAGTATTTATACACTATTTTAGGTTTTATTAATATTATGAATTACACATAGCTTTTTTTATTTTTCAACTTTTCAAATGGGACAACAACTCAGCTCCTGTGGTCAAATATGTTGATTCATGTTTTATTACAGGTAGCTTCTGGCACTTTCCCTTTTTACTCGCAAACTCTTTTCAGTTACAAGTTCAGTTGTTGTGGCTTTGAAGGGATAGTTCACCCAAAAGTGAAAATTAACCCATGATTTACTCACCCTCAAGCCATCCTAGGTGTATATGACATTCTTCTTTCAGACGAATACAATCGGAGTTATATTAAAAATTGTCCTGGCTCTTCCAAGCTTTATAATGGCAGTGAATGGCAGCCCAAAATTCGAAGCCCAAAAGAAGTGTATCCATCCATTAAAAAAGTAATCCACATGACTCCGGGGGGTTAATAAAGGCCTTCTGAAGCAAATCGATGGGTTTTTGTAAGAAAAATATCCATATTTAACACGTTACAAAGTAAAATATCTACAAACCCGATTCCAAAAAAGTTGGGACACTGTACAAATTGTGAATAAAAACAGAATGCAATGATGTGGAAGTTTCAAATTTCAATATTTAATTCAGAATACAACATAGATGACATATCAAATGTTTAAACTGAAAAAATGTATCATTTTAAGGGAAAAATAAGTTGATTTTAAATTTCATGGCATCAACACATCTCAAAAAAGTTAGGACAAGGCCATGTTTACCACTGTGTGGCATCCCCTGTTCTTTTTATAACAGTCTGCAAACGTCTGGGGACTGAGGAGACAAGTTGCTCAAGTTTAGGAATAGGAATGTTGTCCCATTCTTGTCTAATACAGGCTTCTAGTTGCTCAACTGTCTTAGGTCTTCTTTGTCGCATCTTCCTCTTTATGATGCGCCAAATGTTTTCTATGGGTGAAAGATCTGGACTGCAGGCTGGCCATTTCAGTACCCGGATCCTTCTTCTACGCAGCCATGATGTTGTAATTGATGCAGTATGTGGTCTGGCATTGTCATGTTGGAAAATGCAAGGTCTTCCCTGAAAGAGACGACGTCTGGATGGAGCATATGTTGTTCTAGAACTTAGATATACCTTTCAGCATTGATGGTGCCTTTGCAGATGTGTAAGCTGCCCATGCCACACGCACTCATGCAACCCCATACCATCAGAGATGCAGGCTTCTGAACTGAGCGCTGATAACAACTTGGGTTGTCCTTGTCCTCTTTAGTCCGGATGACATGGCGTCCCAGTTTTCCAAAAAGAACTTCAAATTTTGATTCGTCTGACCACAGAACAGTTTTCCACTTTGCCACAGTCCATTTTAAATGAGCCTTGGCCCAGAAAAAAACGCCTGCGCTTCTGGATCATGTTTAGATATGGCTTCTTTTTTGACCTATAGAGTTTTAGCCGGCAACGGCGAATGGCACGGTGGATTGTGTTCACCGACAATGTTTTCTGGAAGTATTCCTGAGCCCATGTTGTGATTTCCATTACAGTAGCATTCCTGTATGTGATGCAGTGCCGTCTAAAGGCCCGAAGATCACGGGCATCCAGTATGGTTTTCCAGCCTTGACCCTTGGGCACAGAGATTGTTCCAGATTCTCTGAATCTTTGGATGATATTATGCACTGTAGATGATGATAACTTCAAACTCTTTGTAATTTTTCTCTGAGAAACTCCTTTCTGATATTGCTCCACTATTTTTCGCCGCAGCATTGGGGGAATTGGTGATCCTCTGCCCATCTTGACTTCTGAGAGACACTGCCACTCTGAGAGGCTCTTTTTATACCCAATCATGTTGCCAATTGACCTAATAAGTTGCAAATTGGTCCTCCAGCTGTTCCTTATATGTACATTTAACTTTTCCGGCCTCTTATTGCTACCTGTCCCAACTTTTTTGGAATGTGTAGCTCTCATGAAATCCAAAATGAGCCAATATTTGGCATGACATTTCAAAATGTCTCACTTTCAACATTTGATATGTTATCTATATTCTATTGTGAATAAAATATAAGTTTATGAGATTTGTAAATTATTGCATTCCTTTTTTATTCACAATTTGTACAGTGTCCCAACTTTTTTGGAATCGGGTTTGTAGCTTCTGGCGGACTGCCTTCCGTATTCAACTTACAGAAAAAGCATAACTGGCGCAACGATGGTGTCTGACGTAGCGTAAGCATTTTGAACTGCGAGAAGCGCTTTCTTTGTAAGTTGAATACGGAAGGCGGTCCGCCGGAAGCTAGATATTTTACTTTATAAAGTTTTAAATATGGATATTTTCCTTACACAAACACATCACTTCGCTTCAGAAGGCCTTTATTAACCCCCCGGAGCCGTGTGGATTACTTTTATAATGGATGGATGCACTTTTTTGGGCTTCAAATTTTGGGCTGCCATTCACTGCCATTACAATGCTTGGATTAGCCAGGACATTTTTTAATATAACTCAGATTGTATTTTTCTGAAAGAAGAATGTCATATACACCTAGAATGCTTGAGGGTGAGTAAATTATGGGATAATTTTCAATTTTTGGTGAACTATCCCTTTAAGCTACTTTCAGTGCCTATATAGTAGTAGCCTGACATTCTATACTTTATTTACGGATATAAATGTAAACACACACGGAGGAATATTTTCCTGGGGAAAATGCAATTTCCTGGGAAATCCATGTCGACTCTAAAATAAGAATAATTATTATAGGCTTACCATGGTGATTTATGGTAGGGCAAAAACACGTTTTGGTAGATGGTTTTATGATATACTTGCTTTACATAGTTACATAATGTAACTTAAATTATAAAAAAATATCTACAACACTCCTTAGCTGTGACTATATACAATTTATAGCACTAATCATAACTTATTCAGTAAGAATGGAATATTTCAGCTACAGTGATGTTTCTCTACTCCAATGATTCTTTACACTTTAAATCTAGCACAAATTGACGTGGTGAAAATGGCAGACCTGCCCGTAGCCATACTGCCCGCTGCAGGGTCAGTGTCACTGCTGACTATCACTGGGCTGCTGATCCGACACTGCAGAAAGAAATCCAGGAGCAACACCAGTAACATCACACTCAGCTAAACAGATGAAGAGCACATCAACAAAATGAAGCATTTTTCTGCTGAAAGGAACATTCGCCTGGACATTATCTATACTGTAAATATCTCAGGGACAGGTGAATAGAAAGCTGGGCTGCGTTTTCTGTATTAGTAATTTTGCTACTAACAGTGTCATTGTCTTATAAAATGGATATTTGATAGACAATCTCTGAATACAATGTATGTACAGTGTACCCAAAAAGTTTTTGGACACTTATAGGGTTAGTTCACGCAAAAATTCTGTCATCATTTACTCACCCTCATGTCGTTCCAAATCTTTAAGACTTTCGTTCATCTTCGGAACACAAATTAAGATCTTTTTGATGGAATCTGAGAGGTTTCTGTCCCTTCATTGATAGCTACGCAACTACCACTTTGGCGCGTCAAAAAGTTCATAAAGAGATCGTAAAACTAATCCATATGTCGCTTTATATGATGAACAGATTTAATTTAAGCTTTTATTCACATATAAAAATGTATCCTTGAACATACTCAAGCGAACATGCTTGATCTTCTGTTTATCATAACTGATGTGTGCGTTGATGAATGTTTATATGTGAATAAAATCTTAAATTAAATCTTTACAACTCTGATTGTGTTTGGCTGAAAGAAGAAACTCATATACACCTAGGATGGCTTGAGTGTGAATAAATTATGGGATATTTTTTTATTGTTTTTTTTTCATTTTGGGTAAATTATCCCTTTAAGTGTCCAAATACTTTTTGGGGCCACTGTGTCATTCCGCATTACAGTGTTATATATTATTTACATGAAGTTCTGAGTGATATTAATAAATAATTTTTTTCTACCTTTATGTTATGTATTCATTTTGAGGTTATTATTGTAAATAACGATATTAATGTATTATGTGTAATTAAACCCCTTATTCCATATCTATGTGTATTGTGTAAACACAAGAGAAATCTTTTCCCAGTAGAAGAACTCTGGGAATGGTATGGTAAAATGCGTCACATTTCCTGTTTTTACTATTAGGTAGAGATTTTAAGATTGCTCTGAAATCAAGAATCACAGGGAAAGAACCCGGACCTACGTGTTAATCTGAGTAACATCAGTTTGCCATTTAACTCCAGAATTTTCAACTGTAAGGAATTTTCAACTGTAAGGAATTTTCAACTGTATTCTGGAGTTAAATGGCAAACTGATGATTTCCCTGTGATTCTTGACTTCAGAGCAATCGTAAAATCTCTACCCAATAGTAAAAACAGGAAATGTGACGCATTTACTGTACATCAATACAGCACCGGAACATAAAATACACAATTAATAAAAGTAAACATATTTACTTCATTAATATTGCTGTTTGTAAGTGGAACATTTATCAAAATATCTACTTTTGTGTTCATGACATCAAACTGATGATGAACTGTGAATATCCATCTGATATTCCATCCATCTGATGATAAAGTCAATACTTAGCCAAATACTTTCTAATAAGTCTGCACATAACTGCACGTGGCCTAAAACTGCAGAGAACGTGTGGATGTGCAGTTTTATTCTGAAATCTTGGCACAGATAAAATTAATTTCCTTTCCGTAAGCCTTGAAGCACACCGACTTTCACTTTTTCTCCAAAAACAATGTAACAAGTCCAGTTGACCTGTTAACTATCACAGGCATTGTTTATTGTCTTTCTGTTATCAGTCAAAGTACACCATTTCTTCAGGAAGTTCCATTCTTTGTTCCAACACTCCAGGTGTTAAATACACTGCTGCAGTTTAAGTGCTGTCAGGGGTGTAGTTAAATCAAGGGATTTTACTCGATAACTAAAGTATTATTTTGTGGGATTGTAGTTTACTCGAGTGCTATTTAAATTGAACTGATACTTTTACATTACTTTTCACTATTTGTAAGTATTTGTTACATTTTTACAGCGGTGTTTCGAGGTTGGACTTATTTTTCTAATATCAAAATTGATTAGTCAGTGAAAGACACGACATTGTGAATGACAATAAAATCAGCCCGATTTCTTCAGTGAGATTTGATATAAAAATTTATTCATTTTTTTAAATTAAATTGTATAATCTTTTGGAAAACAATTATTTAAAAAAACGTTATGAAATGATAAATTCTTTGTAAATATTTATTGACGTTCTTACCAGGGAGTGGATAAAGTTTAATTATATTAAAGTAAATAAATATTATATTGACTAACAATTAGGGCTGTCAATTCATTTTTAATCAAATTAATTACATGATATCCTGATTAATTTAATTGCAAACAATTGCATATCAATATTTGCAGAGAAAAAAATTCCACAAATAAACTATTTAAAGAAGGGCTGTCAAGCGATTAAAAATTTGGACCCACTCTATATTAGGTGGCCTTAACTACTATGTATTAACATTTAAATTAATAATTTGATACAATGCATTTATTGTGTACATATATATCTTTACATTGTACTTACATTTTAAAAATTACCTGCATGTAATTACATCTGTAATTAATTTCTGTAATTACATTTATAATTACACTGTTGATACTTCCCTTAAACCTAACCCTACCTTTAAACTTACCCATACCACCACACCTGTCCCTAACCTTACCCGTATCCCACCGCAATACCAGCAAAAGTGTTTTGCAATACAATATGAACACAATAAAGTACATTATACTTATTTTTTGATGTAAGTACATAGTAGTTAAGGCCACCTAATATAAAGTGGGATCAAAAATTTTAATATAATTAATTACATGATGTGCAGATTAATTAATTAATCACACATCCCATTTCGCTGAGAAATTACGCCCAAATGATAATTTAAAGTCATTATTGTGTTAAATGAGAAGAGCATCAAATTGACATTACAAAAAGTAGCTTTAGAAAGAAATACATATTTCTTTTTGAAACTACATGAAGGTGAGTAAATGTAGATGGGGAATTCGAAAACACTGTAAAATATGGGTTGGGTCCACACTGTAAACTCTAACGCTCAAAATAATTAATTGGTTTGAGTAGGGTAAACTTAAATTAAGCAAATTATTTAAATCAAATGAACTTTTATGAGTATTTAGAACTTTCTTTCTTTTGAGTTCACAAAACTGACACATTTTAAGTAATCTGAATTGTTTCATTGTTTTGAGTTTTATGAACTTGTTTCTTTTAATTTAGACAAACTTAAATTTAACTGAAACTGGGCTGGGATTTCTATTTCCCAGCATGCTTTGCCATGACACTCGAAAGGGAGAGTAAATGCTAAATGTTTTTTGTGCAAGATTAATGTTAAATAGGATATTTAGTAGTGTTTAATGTTTAGCTATGCTAATTTATAAGAGTTTCTGTTATGTGGCGTTTTTGGGGGTAACCATCATGGTGACAAGTGGAGCATGAGCTTAGTTTGAGAGCAGATATATGTTAAATGTTCTATACTGCTGTACTCATTCAGTAATTGCTGTGCTATGCTATGGCAATCAAAGCATTGTGTTACCAATTAGCAAGGTGACATTTTATTGAATTAGGTAGTTAAAGCTAGCCACTACTTAAAATATTTAAATTGAGATTACATGATAATTTTAAGTTAAATGTATGAATTAGCTTACTCAAATATTTCAAGTTAAGAGTAATTAAAATGTATGAGTACAAAATAAAAATCTGCCAGTTCTTCTCACTAAAACGTTGAATTCCTTAACCTAAAAAATTTTATGTAAATGATCACCACAAATATTTTGAGTTTTGCCAACTTATTTGGGTTTACAGTGCACTTTGGATTGTGTAATAATTAATAATACATTTTTCATCTGTCACCAGGCACACTGCGTACAAAGCAAATATCTCCTGGATTTCCTTCAAGACATTTCCTCTAGGGGAGCAAAATAAACAGACTGCTTCTTTATCTGCTTCTGAACACATGCAATCAAAAGGGAAAGTTCATTCATCAAACAGTTCTGGGTTGCACTTTATTTTAAGATATCCGTTTTACTGTGTAATTATATATTAGGTTAGGGTTAAGATTTAGTTTAGGGTTAGTTGCATGTAATTATGCATAATTTACTGTTATTACTATAGTAATTCTTTATCGTAAGTTATGTATTTTGTTTGTTTTTGTATTATTATTTACAATATTATTTTTATTGTAAAACACTTTGTAACATTGTTTTGAAAGGTGCTATATAAATATAAATGTAACGTGTAACAAGGACACTGTAAAATAAAGTGTTACCCAGTTATGTTATGTAATTTTTGTGCTTGCTGGATTTTGGCTTTTTTAAGGTGGTAAAAATTGATAAAGATAAGGGGGTTACCACTTTGTGTTTTTTCATGTGAGATAAGATGTTGTAATTACAGGCTCAGAGGAATTCAGCTTTGTTCTCAGGAAATGATATTTTGGCTCCATTTGCAGCGATCACTGTGAACATAAATCACACGTCTTCTGTTGTTTATACTTATTGTTTTTCCATGTAGCCAGTGTCAAATAAATGATTTTATATTGTTGATTCTGTGTAGTTTATAGTGATACTCACTCACTCTCTCTCTCTCTCTCTTTATATTTATATCTCGCAATTTGCACTTTAAAAAAAAAAGTCTGAATGGCGATATAATGTCGCACTTACTTTTGCATTACCCTGTGAAATTTTGTTCACTTGAAAAACTTCTGCGTTCTCCCGAGAAACATTGCGTTTGTTCGAAAAACGTTTGTGTTCTTTGACAGCAAAGAACACAAACATTTTATGTTCAAAACATTTTGTGAGTGAATGCAAAGTTTCTCGGGGAGCGCAAAATTTTTGTGAGCAAAACGCAAACAGGGTTCGTACAGACAGGGCCGTAGCTAGTGGGGTGAAAGTTGGTGACAATTATAGGTGACACTAAATCCAGTAGTTATGCTATATATTCCCCTACTCTTATGAATCATTATAATATATACATTTTTATGCCTGAGAGTTAAATGAAAACCACAAAAGCATGCAATTTAGTTAAAGAGGTTTTCCAAAATTTTTAACAACTCATCGCTATTGATGGATACATTTATTAGCTTTATTTAATAAAACAGCACATTATCATTTATCATATGCAATTATTATTTGTAAGAAATATTATTTTTTATTATTTGTAAAGAAAAGGCGTTGGGGGCCCACATCAATGATTTTTTCAGGGGGCCCAGAATTCCCTAGTAAATTCAGTTGATTGGGCATGATTTGGAAAGGCACACACCTGTCTATATAAGGTCCCACAGTTAACAGTGCATGTCAGAGCACAAACCAAGCCATGAAGTCCAAGGGATTGTCTGTAGACCTCCGAGACAGGATTGTATCGAGGCACAGATCTGGGGAAGGGTACAGA
This sequence comes from Coreius guichenoti, assembly GCA_039654105.1. Classification (NCBI taxonomy): domain Eukaryota; kingdom Metazoa; phylum Chordata; class Actinopteri; order Cypriniformes; family Gobionidae; genus Coreius; species Coreius guichenoti. The sequence continues at coordinate 26,927,956 of CM077175.1, read as the reverse complement.
AAAATTTCTGCAGCATTGAAGGTCTCAGTGAGCACAGCGGCCTCCATCATCCGTAAATGGAAGAAGTTTGGAACCACCAGGACTCTTCCTAGAGCTGGCCGCCTGGCCAAACTGAGCAATTTGGGGAGAAGGGCCTTAGTCAGGGAGATCACCAAGAACCCGATGGTCACTCTGACAGAGCTCCAGCGTTTCTCTGTGGAGAGAGGAGAACCTTCCAGAAGAACAACCATCTCCGCAGCACTCCACCAATCAGGACTGTATGGTAGAGTGGCCAGATGGAAGCCACTCCTCAGTAAAAGGCACATGACAGCCCGCCTGGAGTTTGCCAAAAGGCACCTGAAGGACTCTCAAAATTATCTGGTCTGATGAAACAAAGATTGAACTCTTTGGCCTGAATGGCAAACGTCATATCTGGAGGAAACCAGGCACTGCTTAAATAACTAGTTCTTCCAATGTTTCATCATCAGATTTGCGCTCGGATTGATATGGTGAAATCAACGTCATCATTACGGTCTTTACACTGTGTACAATCTGAGTTTAGCTTCAACAAGCGGTAGATCAATCACAACAGACTGGGCCACCTGGCCAATCAGAGTAGCTCGTGGAAAGGAGGGATTTAGAGAGACTGAATCATCAGACAAGTCGTTTGAGAATCATTGAAAAATGTGGTGATGTGCAATGTATATTATGAGAAAATGAAAGTGTTTTTTGACCTTTTTTTGAAAGCGTTTTCTAAACCTGTTGTAGGAGACATCCAAAACAAAATTAGGAGCCTTTAAAATAGCATACTAGCGGGACTTCAAACACCTTGTACGAACCCTGCGCAAAGTTTCTCGGGGGAACGCAAAAGCATTGAAATATAATTTTCCCTTCCATGTCATATTTTTTTCCTTCACCTTGTCCCTTTAAATGTTCACGCAATTATCAAATCTCACGCAATTCTGACTTTTGTTTCTCAGAATTGTGAGATATAATCTCGCAATTGCAAGTTATAAAGTCACAATTAATATTTGTTATTTTTTATTCTGAAAACAAGCTTCCATAGTATCATAAGGAAATGCATAAATTCTCAAATAAAAAAAATGAAGAATCTAAGCCTAAATTTAATATAAATGTAATTTAATTATACATGTAAAACCATCAAGGCCTGAGAATGTTACTGTTGCAAAATTCCATCAAACCTGTGTTGAACAAACTCATGTATTATGAGATGTGCACTTTCAAGGTTTTAAAATTACCATGCATGGCATTTGTCCAAAAAGATGACATAATATGATATCTCATAATTGAGATTGCACCTGTCTCTCAAATGTGCTGACATCATATCCTGCTCTTGTGATTAGCATAGCTGGGAAAGCCGAACTGTGAGATCATGATGTTGGAGTAGCGGAGCGGCATTTCCCCATAGATCTGTGTCAGCTTGTTGAGGCAGTAGGAGCGCTGCAGCATGTGCGACGCTCTGTGCCACATGCCCACATACCCACTGCTGGCTTCCTTCTCCAGATTACGCATATCTACGGGCCTCACGAACACCCCGGAGGGGCGCTTCAGTCCGGACACCTGTGAGAGTTGATGTGCCACAGCAAAGTTCATGGCGATGTCGTCACAGTTCTGGGTTTCGTCCACCAGAGTGTGCACTTCACTGGGCTGATCTTGGTACAGCTTCAGGAAGCTCCGATGAAAGAACGCCGCACCCACTAGGATCATTGAATAGCTAATGGAATGATAAAAAGGCATTTATTCGGTGGTTGTGACTTTTTTGCTGCTCTTTTCAACACATTTTACATTCATAATGTGAAACAGGGGTCAATTACATACAATTGTCAACAATAAAGAACATTTTATCGATAAAGTTGGTAATTTCATTTTTAGTAATTTAAGTACTTCAACTTCGCCAATTTTTCATTTAAGTTTTTTAAGCTGAAATAAAAAGCAATATACATATTAGATTAAATATGTATACTGCAGTTTTTTTCAGCTTTTTTTCATTCAGTTAACATTAAAAACGCAGCTTAAAACATGTACTAAGTTTAAATATGCTCTTTGTATTCTTTCATGTTGGTTTCAAATCGTTTTGTAAACCTTTATCCAACTTATTCCTACGCCCCATGATGCTTTGCGCGAATTATGGGTGTAACTTCGGTTAAGCTGTAAACAGTCAGTGAAAGGCTCGCTCTATGAACGCAATAATACGTTTTTTTTTTTAAACTGGGTACAATGAGATGACATTGTACTCACCCTTCAACCATTGAACATTAAAAGGACATTTAAAAGTGTAAAAGCCTCAACAACTACTTTCAATAGACCATGAATAACGACTCGGTTACTAATGTAACCTCGGTTCCCTGAGAGAAGGGAACGAGTATTGTGTAGCTAGCTACGCTATATGGGAAAACTCCTTTTCTCAAGAAAACAGTTTTTAGCGAAAGGTGCTTCAAGCTCACAGACTGAAGCGGTTCGAATGGGGAACCTTTCATGGCCTCTAAGACCGTGGAAAGGTCCCATATAGGAACCGAAGGGGGTCGAGGCGGGTTAAGCCTCCTAGCCCCTCTGAGGAAGCGCACGATGAGGTCGCTTCTACCCAGTGACTGTTCGGCCACGTGAGCGTGAGACGCTGCTATGGCCGCCACATATACTTTGAGCGCGGAGGGGCAACGACCCGCGTCCATCAGCTCTTGAAGGAAGGAGAGCGCGTAAAGCCACCTGGTTGAGGGTGCTCTAGCTTCAGAAATAGTATTCAGCACCCTTTTAGGGAGGTTTACAGGTATCCGTTGATGGGCCACACATGAAGGGACCACAAGTCGGGGCGGGGATGCCAGAGCTTCCCCTTCGCCTGCGCGAGGAGGTCTCTCCTCAGCGGTATAGGCCATGGGGCTGTGTCTAGCAGCTGAATCAGCTCGGAGAACCATAGCTGGTTCTTCCATAGCGGGGCTATTAAAAGCACTGCGCACTTGTTCTCCCTGATCCGTTTGATGACCTGAGGTAACATCGCAATCGTAGGGAAAGCATACAGCGGTGATCCTTTATGTATGGGAGGAAAGCTTTTAGCGATAGATTGACCGTTTTCATCTCTAGACAGTTTATGTGCAGCCGTTTCTCTGAGTCTGACCAAAGACCGGAGACGGGCCTACCGTTGTGTAGGGCGCCCCAACCTAGGTTGGACGCATCTGTCGAGATCACTTTCCATTTTGAGACCGTGCCCATACTCACACCCGACTGGTACTAGTCGGTTGCTTTCCAAGGAGCCAGGGCTTTGATACAGCCTTGGTTCACTTTAATGTGTAACTGGCCCGATCGCGAGCGCGAGGTTCGGCATCGATGCTGGCTCTGACGCTAGTGGCGGCCTAAGAAGATTGTGCGGGATCAGAGACCGAGTCCGACCACTCACTTCCGGATGCAGCAAGGGAAAGGCTGTCCTCCTCCTCCTCCTCCTCCTCCTCCTCCTCCTCCGCTTCTGGTCCGCCGAAGGAAACGGAACCGGCCACTAACTGAGAGGGGCGCTGGTCCTCCTGGACGAACAGGAAAGGCGAGGGTGAGACACGCGGAGAGTTGGATGACTGCTCCGGCATCCTCTGTTCGCGGCACGCGAGGGGGGCGGGTTCTCCGTTGAAGCTGGCGAGCCGAGCCCGCAGGGTCGGCAGCGCCATCTCGTCGCACTCCGGGCAGCCGCCCTTAGACAGTGCGACATCAGCGCGGTCTCGGCCGAGACATGCGACGCAGATGATGTGGCAATCCCCGCCGAGCAGAGGGCCTCTGCACGAGGCGCAGGAATGACGAGGCATTTGAAACAACGCTCGTCTGCTCTTTTGTGAGTGTGTGTGTTGCAGTAGGCGAACACACACAAAACACACACACAAGGATAAGATAAAGGATATGACACGCCGGATGGCGCAGCTGGAACAGCGAGGGGCTGAAGGCGGAGTCCAGAGAAGGAATCCGACATCCTCAGAGCTGCAGAGCAGGAGCTGGTTCCGCTGGAGGCTTGTCAACGGCGGTGACTTCACAGTTCCGGAGATCAACGAAGGGTGAGTTCGCTGAAGGAGATTAAATCTGAATCCTATGGCATAACATGGGCTTTTATAGCTTAGATATGCAAATTTAGGCGGTGTTTGACGTGCTTTTGGGCGCGAAAGCGACCCCATTGGTGCACGCCTCAGCCGCCTCGCCATAGGTTTGTGCAGTTGCCGCAGCACAGCCAATCAGCGCGCTAGTACGCTTTGCCTGGGTCTGCTGTGCAGCTGCACTGCGTTTTACATTATATAAAATTATAAGGATAATTTTTGGCTTCATATTCTCGAAAAAGGAGTTTTCCCATATAGCGTAGCTAGCTACGCCTTACGAGAGTACTCTTGAAAGGGAACCCTAAAAGCACAATTCTTTCCACAGCAATAACGGACGGGTTAAATATCACTGTAGTAATATATATGTATTATGTAACATACTTTGCCTTAATCAAAAATGTTCATGAACTTCAGCATTGCGTATACTATTTCAAAGTGATTTCTGTCATTTTGATAGATAATAAATTGTATTTACCCATGAAAACAAACCTGGAAAAAGGATTTGAGGAGAAAAACGAGAGATTCTTTGTGCATTCCAGTGAATTATTAATGGGATTTATTGTAAATTAAATTGGGAGAACAGACCACAGATGCGCAGTATATGTTGTCCATTTTCATACTATTAGCCTACAGCAGAATGCAATGGGAAAAAAGAAAATAATCATGAGGAAAAGAATGCAGCGACTGAAAAGAGCTTTTGCCATATTTATTATTCTTGTTATAACATGTTATGTTAAAATACCAAGCGTTACGTTATTTTCATGATGTCTGAAAATAAAACAAAGGAAAATTGACAGCTCATTCATTCAAAATTACGAAGAAGCTTAATTGCAGGGCAACCTTATGATTTGAAATGATTCGTTTCAGTCTTTTTGAATGGAAGTTCCCCGAACTGGAAGTGCCACCCATAATTCAAAACGCAGTATTCTCGTCAGGAATAAGGTGGATACAATTTCAAGAGAAGTTTCAATTGCATGACTTTTTCAAGGTAAAATATATTTTTGCATGTATTATTAACTCATAAATATCAAGTTCTTGAGTTTGTCTTTCTGAATAAATTAATAGATATGACAAAAAGGAGCACTATGTCATTGATCCATATTTCTGAGTGAAACAACAAAGGGATTTAAGAGTGTTTCTGTTTGTTTATCTGAGTGACAGTAGTATGACTCATGAGCATAGACTGTAAAAAAAAAAAAAGGACGAAGTGCCTCCACTTTCTTCAGCTGTAGAAAAATGAAATGATGATTACTAGGCTTGCTGCGATAGTCGGTGTTGCCGGTGTTACCGGTGTTCAGGCAAAACACCGGTTACATCACTTGCCCACCGCGGCACCACCCCCACTGTCGTTTTGATTTTTATAGTAATAAAATAATTTAGTTCAGTTAGAGAACAGACACTACAGTTAAAAACTGAATGTGTCTGCTCAATACAGTGTGAGCTGAACGAGAGTCGCAGCACAGACTGCAGCAGGAGTCAGATTTCATTCATCACGAGAGCGAAGAGCTGACAGACAAGATGATCGCAAAAGATTTGGTTTCAAAACGAAATGTAAAAGCGCCTATTTAAGTGAGTTTGTCATTGTACCGTTTTGTTGTTGTGTTTTTCATTAAGAATAATAGGCTAATGAACCCACATTTGAAAAGCACCCGCCGGGGATACCGGTTTTACCAGTGTCGTCACACGTCGATTAACCGGTGGGAAAATTTCCTCACTGTCGGAGCCGTGGTATCAAGATCCCTCCCATAATCCTGCCCTCGGGGGAATCCTCGCCGCCATTTTGAAGTGTGATCAAATTCGTCAAGTGGGCTTTTATTTGGACAAGCTCTCAACCCCTTGATTTTGGCCGAAGGAGCGAGTCTACTCAACACGTTTCTCCTAATGATGACACAGCTCTACCTTTCATTTCAACCAGATGATCTCACTGCATGAATCTCAAACTGTCTGGTGAACATCTCGACATGGATGAGAGAACATCACCTGCAGCTCAACCTGGCAAAGACTGAGCTTCTCGTCTTCCCTGCCAATCTGTCTATACAGCACGATTTCACCATCCAGCTAGGCTCACAAACGATTACCCTATATAGGTCAGTCAGAAATCTTGGAGTAATCTTTGAAGACCAACTGACCTTCAAAGACCACATTGTTAAGACAGCTCGGTCATGCAGATCAGGAAGATCAAGCCTTTCCTAACTGAGCATGCAACAGAACTTTTTGTCCACGCCCTGGTCATTTCTAGGCTTGACTACTGCAATGCTCTTCTGGCTGGACTTCCATCATGTGCAGTCAAACCTCTACAAATGATTTAGAACGCTGCAGCACGTCTTCAACGAACCCAAAAGGGCCCACGTCACACCTCTCTTTATCTCTTTGCACTGGCTACCACTCGCTGCTCGCATCAAGTTCAAGGCATTGACGCTTGCTTACAGATCCACCACAGGCTCAGCACCCTCCTACTTCCACTCGCTCTTACGAGTCTACATCCCTACCAGAAGCCTACGATCGGTAAATGATCAATGGCTCGTGGTACCATCACAGAGAGGCACAAAATCACTCTCCAGAACAGTTTCGTTCACCATTCCTTGCTGGTGGAACGATCTCCCCGCCTTCATCCAGAATGCAGAATCCATGACAATATTCAAAAAACAGCTGAAAACTCATCTCTTCCATGAGCACTTAAACTCATCATAAACTTAAAAAAACAAACAAATTATGCTTTCACTTTCCTTTAATCCCTCCCTATTCTAGCTTATGCTATAACTTTGTATTTTAAGCACTTCTTCTGTTTATTTGCCTCTTCACGATGAATTGCTTGCTGTATTCCTCATTTGTAAGTGGCTTTGAATAAAAGCGTCTGCAAAATAAATAAATGTAAATGTACACTCCAGGCAGATCCATAGACCACAATGCAACATGACTGTGATGTGTCAGCAGATCGCGCTTAATTTACCCCCACCTACATAACCCACTCTAGCGTATGATATTGGAGTTATTTTGACATTTAACCGCATTTTATACTTGTAGCTACCTTAAGCTGACTGTTTTTTACACCGTTATAGTTTATTGCATTATCATTTTCCTTTGTGCAATTTTATATTTTCTCCAACAGCCCAAGGATACATACAGGACTATAGAATGGTACATAAAACCAATTCATAAGGAAAAAAACTGTAAAAAATAAATCAGCTCCATTGTGGATTCCAAGTGATCAAGGGCTCAGGGTGTTCCATTTAAACCCATTGTGCAACATAAGCAATGTCGTACATCGAAGTGAACAAGATGGAGGGAAATTAGTGAGGAAAGGGCATAAACAAATGGACTTAAACGCAGCCTCAATCGCAAGCACATCACAGCTGTCAATCATGACGTTACACCCCGTTTTTATAGCATCAAATAAATAACTAAAACCAAACTTACTGGAAAGCCGAACATGAACATACGTCTGCATGATAAGAACTACCTAAATGACAGAAACCATCTTTGAAAAAAAATTATTTGATGTGTAATTGGATTTTTATGACCTATATTGCGGCCAACAAACAGGGGGTGATCGAAATGCTTTGGCTTCACTTTTCAGATGTATGCAGCACACTCGAGTCATTTACAGCCATTTGCCACAATGTTTTCACAATTCTTATTAATATTTCGGAATATTTAACCATGAAAAATATAGGACAAGACAGACCTGTCAGAAATTGATTGGGGAGGGGGCGAACAATAAAAAGAGCAAAAGGAAAGTTGTTTCAGAGGCGAAGCGAGTTTCCTTTGGAATAATGTACTCCAATGAATCATGGACAATAAGTCCAGAAACATATATTAAGTAGGTAGGTCAGTTTTAGTTATATATCGACTTTTGTATTAATTTGGAAATGCAGCATTTTTCCCAGTCTCACCTGTCGCCTCCACCTTTGTCTGGATCCTGAAGCTCAAAGCTGCCATAGCTGTACACACCAGATGCTGTGGTCACATGCTTCCGTGGAACAAAACCCGCAATCTGATCCGGGAATTGCTACAACACAAATTGAAATGATAACAAGCTAGGTTAAGTGTCTCTAAAGAGAGTAACTGAAACAGCATTTAAAATGATAGTCAAGTAAAACATACATTCTCCACTGACTGTCAATAACACAACGCTTATGGCAACATTACCTTCCAGACAGAAAATGCAAAGCTGATGTCAGGAACACTGACCAATGTGTCATCGTCGAGCATCAAAACAGCTGCCCGGGTGAAAGAGTGTCGGTCAGTACAATCTCAAAGACAAGAGCACATACAGTTGTAATGAATCTAGTAGGATCATGCCTTAAAGGGACAGTTCACCCAAAAATGACAATTCTGTCATCATTTATTCAGCATCATGTCGTTACAAACCTGTATGAGTGACTGACATCTGGGAAAACAAGATATTTTCAGAATTTTTCACTATTTGTCCATTCAATGGAAGTCAATGGTCACCAAAACAGTTTGGTTACCCATATTCTTCAAAACATAATCTTTTGTTCTCTGCAGAAGAAAGAAACTCACACAGGTTTGGAAAACATGAGGGGGAATTATATAATGACAGAATTTCTCTTTCTTCATTTACTCTAATGTTGTTTCAAACTTATATTAAATACAAAAGTTATATATACGATTTTTGTCCTATTAATTTATTAAAAATACTGTACATTAAAATGCAATTCATACATACGATCACTACTTCTATGATGATCATGTTTTTAATTTCTGAATGAACATTTGTTTAGATAATTTTGTGGGGCATAAAGTAAAATCTGTCGAAACCTTTTGAGTACCTTCAAGGCATGGTCCCTGACACATACCAAGTTTCGTAAAGATACGCTAATGCGTTCTTAAAATACAGCATTTTAGGACAAAATTCTAAATGGCTGACGCCCACAATAGTCAAAAGACCGGTTTTATGATCTTAGGGCAAACCATTCAGAATTTATAAGCAAAAAGGGCAATTTTTCATATCTCCTGACCAGTAGGTGGTGCTGTGCTGAAACACTGCATGTAGCCTCAGGTCATGCTTGAGATGACATGTACCAAGTTTGGTCTGAATACGCTAAAGTGTTGCCTCACGTCCAATTTGGCATGCTCTTCGTCAAATTCGGTTGCACGTTATTTGAGAACTGTTGGGTTCATCAAAAAGCTTTTGATAACTTTTTGCCAGCACGGTCTGAAGATGATCTGATTCGATTTCCGTGAAAATCGGATGAACCGCCTAGGAGGAGTTTGAAAAAGTATGTTTTTTGGCGGGAAAATTTTCATGACGGAAAATTACGAAAAATTTTGTTTCTAGTCCTTATGGTTCAAAAGTTATTAGCATAAATGTAAGTGAAAATTTGGACACTTGGTGGCACAACAGGGATTGAGTTAGAGACTCCAAATTTGATGTGGTGAATGTTTGGACTGTACTCTATCTGTGTGCCAAATTTTACAACTTTTTACCATATGGTTCTATGGGCTGTCATAGACTTCCATGGCGGAATAATAATAATAATAATAATAATAATAATAATAATAATAATAATAGGAAATCACACCTTCAGTGCTTGGCCCCTAATAATAAAATGTTATGTATTAAAAATATTTTAATAAAAAAAAATGTTCAGGGTGACATTGTGTCCAGAGACTACAGATTACAGAGGTCTGGTACATTTGCAGAAATGTTTATTAATCTGCGCTGTCCCTGTTAAATAAACAAATGAATAATTAAAAAAAAAAATGTGTACACTCATGAGTGTTATAATCCAGATTTTAAAAGACTTCCTTTTTATTATCGTGGGCACTCTTATATTTCACTGACCCATGACCCTAAATGGGAAAAAATATGGTTTTGTTACATTTTTGGGTCAACTATCTGGCAGGTCACCTCTCCTTCATGTGAGAATCACACACCTACCGTCAGTCTTGATCTCAGGGTGCGGCTGCAATCGATTGCGCATTCTGTTGACAGTCTGCTCTTTGAAGATGACGGGCACAGGGTGTGGGCCGAGAGCATCCCATAGTTTCCTGGGCGGTGGCTCGCCGGGGTTATTCCACACTATGATGATGCAGTGCAGGTGAGGCACAGCCTGATAATGATTGAGGAGCCTGAGGAGTATATCGGTGCGGTTGTACGTTTGCATGATTATAGTAAAACTATCCTCTGGCTTCGGGAGGGTAAGTGAGGTGTTGGATCTACGGCGGAGCTGTTGGAGAATGCTGCCATCCTCATTGTTAGGCAATAAAAAGGTCAGAGAGGCTCCGGCCAGAAGCAGTAACACAATAGAGCTGATGATGAAGTGTGTCCGCACGCGGCCCAATGATCTGCAGCAGCACCAACGAATCCTGAAGACAGGAGAAGACAAGAGGTTTAAAGAGAGGATTTTTTATATCGCTGCAAACCTGTATATGTTTATTTTTCGGTGGAACACAAGAGATATTTTGCAGAATGCCCAATTTGCTCTTTTCCATAAAACAAAAACTGTGACAATGCTGACAAGCATTAAGTTATTACTGTTATTACTGGAATAAGATCTCAGACAATGATTGTGTGGGTGTGTATACACACAAACAAACAAGATATATAAAAAAAGACATTGTTACAAAACATTCTCTCAAATAAATGCATCACGGTTTCCACAAAAATATGAAGCAGCACAACTGTTTTCAACATTGATGATAATAATAAATGTTTCTTGAGAAACAAATCATTATATTAGAATGATTTCTGAAGGATCATGTGACACTGAAGACTGGAGTAACGATGCTGAAAATACAGCTTTGATCACAGGAATAAATACATTTTAACGTATATTAAAACAGAAAACGTATTTAAAATTATAGTAATATTTCACAATATTACAGGTTTTACTGTATTTTTACAGCCTTTGTAAGTATAAGAGACTTCTTTCAAAAACATTTTTAAAAATTCCTTAGAATAAGGAAATAAAGTCATAAAGTTTTGGAGTAATGTAAACAAGTAAATAGTGACATATTTTTTTTTTTATTTTTGGTTAACTATCCCTTTAAACAAGCTTTACACATTTCCACACTGACCATAACAGCTTTTACAGAATTATCAATGCTTGGACTTCTTGGTGGAATTTAATAAAGGGTTTTTTTTTGTTGTTTTTTTTTAATAGTACTGGGAGATCGAACTGATACAGTTTCACTACCATCTCTATGCAGGTTTTATTCTCAAAAGTTTCAGTTGTTTAATGGCCCAAACAAAAAGGTCCATATCGAGCAAACAAAAGAAACAGAGAATAACATGTGTTAACACACATGTTAATTATACCCGGATGCCTTTCGTGCATGCCAACAGTTTTACTAAAATTATTGTGTGACTCTGTTAAAAACAACAGAAAACATTGTTGATTTAAGTCTCGGCATGCGACGCACTATCACATATGCCATGTAGCAAATAAACTCAATAGACCTTTCATGATAGACAGTAACATGAGTAGATTTGCATCTTGAAATATGAAAAAGCAACAAGTACCTCATTGTATTCCCATCATACAAGTCAAGGATCCAGAAGGAAGTTTACTTGCTCGCGCATGCGCACTGAGTTTCTTATAGTGAATCGCTGTCCGATTTTCGTGAATCTGTTCGTTGCAAAGAACCGGTTCAAAACGCGATTCAGCGGTTCTTTACGTCACGATATGGATTCTGCCATTTTTTGGCCACAAAAAGTTAAGAGTGGAGATCAGTGATATTGCTTTTTAATAGTCTACTATTTGTCGACGAGGTTTTATTAATAAGGGTGTTTATTATAATTTCATGTATCCCAGTTCAGTTTGATGCAGCCATTATTTATCTCTTAAAAACATATAGCCATTTAGAAACTAAATATTATTTGAATTTATAATAACTCATCAGTTCTTCTTGGCTAATTACGAACCTGTCCTAAAGAGCCTTTTCTTGGTTCACTGATTCAGCGAGGCAAACATGTCCGAATGATTCGTTCGACCACTGATTCAGTCAGTTTAGCAAATGATTCACTTTCATTCGGTTCATTAAAAGATTCGACTCAACGGAACGATTTCGTTCACGGTGCTTATTTATTTAGAATAGAGATAAGTTTAATACTGGTACATCCTTGATCCTTAGACATGTTTTATTTTGTGTGTCCCCATTTTATAGGCGTCGTTGCAAAGCAACTTTACAGAGACATTAAAGAAACGCTCGCGTTCTTTCCTGCAGAGAGCGGTAGTGAGTGAACTGCATTACTGAAACGGGTTTTCTTCACTGATTACACATCAAATCGTGTCCATAGAAGTGCACATGATCTGCCGTCTAAAATATGGTGACAATTCCCAGCAGCTTCTCTGCGCTGTCCTGTCCTGCGGTTACGCTTTCGAATGGACTGAACATTCCCATTCTGGGTTTAGGTGAGAACAAGCAGAATTTATTACATCCGAATGCAACAACATGAATGATAGAAGAATGTTTCTACTCACTGCTTGATTATCTGACTGAACGCACGCCAGTCTGACTCTAATTTCGGCTACCATATAAGTCATATTTATGAGATGAAAAGTTGAAATTGTGACAAACATAATTGTCATAATTATGATTTTTTTAATGACAATTTCGACATTTTTGTATCATAATTATTATGTTTCTTTATTCTTTTTGTTATATTTCATAGTATGTCATAGTAATGCTTTATGGCTATTACTTTTGCCAGTTGTGGCTATTAGGTTTTTCATAATTTCGACTTTATCTCATTTCAACTTTTTTTCATAATGTGTACATTTTATCTCATATATAATGACTTACTATGTGATAATTATGACTTACTAAGGGTCTATGGAAGCCTATTTTACTTTTTACGTCATAATTACTATTTATCAAACAGGCAAAATGGGCTTCTATAGACTCATGGGTTTTACAGCCGTTTGTTATGGCAAGGTCATTCCCACAGTTTGGTGAATTTTGTCCCCATGAAACAATACTGCATATTTTACATAAAATGTTAATCAACTTTCACACCACATGGTTTTCCATAAATAGATGTACCCCAATTAACACAAATTCATAATGATTAACAAGATTATCTATTATTACCTAAGATTATCTATTTTGTACTATTTGTTATTATATTCTTTTAATTTCTTTGTTTTTTGAATGTTTTTATGTGTGTGATTGTGTCAATGTGATGTGTAACAAATTTCCTAAGGGATAAATAAACTGAACTGAACTAAGAATAATTAAAAAAAAAAAACTTTTTGAAGCACTTGACAGGCAAATGATCCCATGATCCCAATAATTTTTTCTCAACTTCACTTTGAAATAAGGGTTACATATATATTTCTAAATTAGCAGTTTTAGTATACACATTTACTTATTCTCTTTGACATAAAATACAATTTATTGTGATATTTTTTTTTATGTGTAAAATCATTAAATTAGTTTATGTCCCTCAAACTCCAGTTCACCCTGTTACTTTGATGCCATTTGCCCTTTATAATATTAAAGCTGCAGTCCGTAAGTTTTGCCTCTTTGTTGCCATCTCTGTTTGAAACCTGCAATTGCAGTTATTTGCGGAAATATCTTCTTTACGTGGGTTGTGCATCGGCACGGCTCCTCAGCGCAGATGAATCTAATGTTTTGAGGAGTTTGTGTGGCTTGCTGTCAGTCACCGCACCGGTGTGGATACTGTACTTTGAAATCACAGATTCTACGTCTTGGAAGTATGACCAAAATAAGAATTTTCCCCACAAAATGTCATTTTGCGGGGACATTCAGTCATATTTGTTAAAGTTCTATATGTTAATCTTCTGCTAGCATGTTGTTCTATCCAAGCTAGCTTTATTAGCTTAAAACGTCCACGCTGTTAAGGCCCAACCAGTAACAGGGTGGACAAATGGCATAGAATGTGAAATTTGAAATATGTGGTCAGGATTATAGGGTTATACTAGCCTGAGCTTGACCAGTGTGTTTTTATGATAAACAGTAGAGCTGCAAGATTAATCGTTAAAAGATTGCAATCTCGATTCAAACGCCCACAAAATCTTATTCCTAAATGACAACAATTCCCCTGTGTCTGTTAAACCTTTGACAAAATCACACTGGAACATTCAAATCTGTGTTTTTGCTGCTGCTGAAACAGAAAAAGCAGTTGTCTAGGTATAAAACAGTATTTTCAACCTCAGAGTATGGTTATTTCTCTTACAAATATTCAAAATATCACAGAAGTATTGGGATAAGTTTATAGCTCAGATATAAACACTGATGTCTACGGTATAGAGCAAATCTCCTTTTGAAAGTAACTCCTTGTCACTTCAAATAACGATTGTAGCATTAAATCATTACACCAGTAGGTGGCGACAAGTGACTGTTAACTCTTTTCCTGCCAGCGTTTTTTTTTAATTTTTTTTTATAAAGTTGCCATTTTTTATCCTTTTCACAAAATTTTCATGGCCCCCAGAATACTTTGTTGTATACAATATATCAAAAGAAAGAACAGACCTTCTGCTTTTAAACAAACTTAATGCATTTTTTTTTAATCAACACTTGAATATGGGTAAGTTTCATAAAAAAAAAAAAAACTTTGAGCAAAAAGCTGAGAAAATCACGTTTTTGTCAAAGACTACGTCGGATCAGATTCAGAACATTGATCAAAACATAGATGAAGTAGATTGACTCCATCAACACCCCCAAAGCTTCACAGGCCTATAGCTTGTTCTGGGTCAACATTTCATTCAGTAACATTAGGCAGTTTTGATTTATATGGCCATTAAGCACCTATTATGCAAAATTCACATAAATGGACATAAATGTGTGTTGGCAGTGTGTGTACACAACCACCCTATAATGGTAAAAATCCACCCACTCCTTTTTTTTTATCCCCATAAATCATAAGCAGTGTCTCAGAACAAGCCATTTGCAGATTCTGGGCAATGTGACATCACATTTTACAGGCCCTGCCCACGAGTGTTGATGGACACTGCCGTATTAACAAAGACCCCGCCCTCAGAGAGCTGTACACAGTTTGCCAGTACACAGTTTATCTCCTTGCCAGAGCATTTAACAGCAGCATTCAAGTAAGAAATGTGTTCTTAATAAAGCTACTAAAGTTCATTCAGTCAAGAGCAGTGAGTGATTTTCTGTTTATCTTTTGTTGTTTGATTCATATTAACAGCATATATAGGTATATTACGCTGCTGTCACTTTAGTAACGTTACACAGATCTAATACACACATGGGATTTCTGTACTTGCTGCATACGTGCACAGACATAACCAACTGTTTTCATGTGAACTTTGTGTGTTTCTGACATAACCTTGTGTGCATTAGACTAGTTCTCTTTCATGTGTTATTGCGATTAAACTGTCAAGTTTAATACTCACGGATGCCGACATCCAGCTCTCCGTGCGCATGCCTCGGGTATGTGTGCTCAAATTGAGAGTGATACGGCTTTAAAACGCATGCAGATGATAATATTTTGTGATGAAGAACGTACTCGGTTACTAACGTAACCTCGGTTCCCTTAGATACGCAACAAATACTGCGTCGTTCATCTTAAGATAAATAAGACAAGACGCTATGGGGAAAACTCCTTTTTTCCGATTCTGAAGCCTTTATACAATCACGCAGTGAAAACTGCACGTCGATTGGTTCGTAAAGCTAAAGAAAACGAACCAATGACGGCGCGGTGTGAGTGAGCCCGCCGAAAGGGGCGGGGTCTCGGGCTATAAAAGCGGCCATTTCACCATGGCAAATCGATTGGTTTCGACTGAAGCGACGCATGAGGCGTCTTTGCGCGTAGCATGGCAAATTACGCAGAACTCGTTCCGTATCTAAGGGAACCGAGGTTACGTTAGTAACTGAGTACGTTCCCTTGCGATACTACATGAGTACTGCGTCGTTCGTCTTAAGATAAATAAGATAAGACGCTGCGGGGATAATACAATTACGCCGTGCTATGTAAGGGGACGACTAAAAAAAGGCTTTAAAAAAGGGCTCCAAGACACTCAAGAGATATAAGTCATCCACCAGAACCCCATTACTAGGGCCTCCAGGGGTTACTAGTAATGGGGCTACAGTAGTTACTCCCAGACTAAGTCGGGGATATAACAAAAAAGCACGTGAGTGCAGTACGTTTATGCAGAAAGGACCTGCGATTGAAGCGCAGGGACCTCTAAATTATAAAATCTAACAAATGTGGACGCTAAGGCCCAGCCGGCCACCGCACAGATGTCATCAATGGAAACACCAGAGGACCACGCCCACGAGGAGGCCATGCCTCTCGTGGAGTGTGCTCTCACTCCCAAGGGACATTGAAGGCCCAAGGAGGAGTAAGCGAGAGCTATGGCGTCTGCTATCCATCTAGATAGTCTGGGCTTTGTGAACGGAAGACCTTTCGTGCGGCCACCAAAGCAGACAAAGAGCTGTTCTGCCTGACGAAAAGGGGCGGAGCGATCAATGTACGTCCTCAGGGCTCTGACAGGACAGAGAAGGTTCAACTCCTGTTCATCCTGAGAAGGAGGAAGGGCGGAGAGAACTACCATCTGCGCCCTAAAGGAGGTAGATACAGTGGGGAGAACAAGTATTTGATACACTGCCGATTTTGCAGGTTTGCCCACTTACAAAGCATGTAGAAGTCTGTAATTTTTATCATAGGTACTCTTCAACTGTGAGTGACAGAATCTAAAATAAAAATCAAGAAAATCACATTGTATGATTTCTAAGTAATTAATTTGCATTTTATTGCATGATATAAGCATGATACATCAGAAAAGCAGAACTTAATATTTGGTACAGAAACCTTTGTTTGCAATTACAGAGATCATACGTTTCCTGTAGTTCTTGACCAGGTTTGCACACACTGCAGCAGGGATTTTGGCCCACTCCTCCATACAGACCTTCTCCAGATCCTTCAGGTTTCGGGGCTGTCGCTGGGCAATACGGACTTTCAGCTCCCTCCAAAGATTTTCTATTGGGTTCAGGTCTGGAGACTGGCTAGGCCACTCCAGGACCTTGAGATGCTTTTTACGGAGCCACTCCTTAGTTGCCCTGGCTGTGTGTTTCGGGTCGTTGTCATGCTGGAAGATCAAGCCACGACCCATCTTCAATGCTCTTACTGAGGGAAGGAGGTTGTTGGCCAAGATCTCGCGATACATGACCCCATCCATCCTCCCCTCAATACGGTGCAGTTGTCCTGTCCCCTTTGCAGAAAAGCATCCCCAAAAATGATGTTTCCACCTCCATGCTTCACGGTTGGGATGGTGTTCTTGGGGTTGTACTCATCATCCTTCTTCCTCCAAACACGGCGAGTGGAGTTTAGAACAAAAAGCTCTATTTTTGTCTCATCAGACCACATGCCCTTCTCCCATTCCACCTCTGGATCATCCAGATGGTCATTGGCAAACTTCAGACGGACCTGGACATGCGCTGGCTTGAGCAGGGGGACCTTGCGTGCACTGCAGGATTTTAATCCATGACGGCATAGTGTGTTACTAATGGTTTTCTTTGAGACTGTGGTTGGTCTGGATGGGAGAAATGGACGGGGGGAACCTCTTCCTGTGGGGAGATCGAGTCACGCGGGGGCTGAGCCGACGTGAGATCGCACTCGTCTAAGCGCTGAGATCCTCTGCCCCGCTGTTTTTTCCTCGCGGGTTCCCGGGAGGAAGAAAACGCGAGGGCGGAAGTGGCGTGGTCGCGTTCTGAGAAGAACACTATCCGCGAGCGCAGAGAGGTGAGACTCATACTCTCTCAAGTGAGAGCAGGTCGAGTAAGCGAGCGCGGGACTCGCCCAGACATTGCACGCACACGCTGTGCCCGTCATCAACGTGCAGAGGGGCTCTGCACGTGCCACACTCGTGGCGCGACATCTACAACAACGTCGCTAAAATTTGCTCTTTTATAAATGCTCTGAAAGGATACACCTAAGTGCACTCGCACGGCTGCAGGCGGCTCGTGGGCGAAGCGCTGACCAGGCTGCAACACAGCGGCGTGGGAACAGTGCTGCTTGATAGCGGCGAGCTGATCTGGCTGGTGTTGCTTTCGTCAGCGAAAATTATGACTAAATATCGTCGTCAACGAACCTTTATCACGTGACGAAAACGAGACGCAACGTAAATTCTGGTCATGTGACGATGACTATAATTAAATGTATAATGCAATATTGTTGACGAATAAAAACGAGACTAAATGTGGTTTACAAAATAAAAACTATGCTAAAATGTCTCTTCATTTTCGTTGACCAAAACGAGACGAGACGAAATGTTATAATGTTATTTCGTCTCGTTTAGTCGCGTTATTATTATTTTGCAGTATTTCTGTGTGTCTCACTTAAGGGACTGCATCAGGTCGCATTGCGCAGACGCAAGCGACGTCACTCTCTTTAAGGCCCACTCGCGGCATTATTTAGAAGATGCAGCTGCAGTGAGTTAGCGTAAACGACAACAAACAAAGTTAAGTCTGACACAGAGAAAGGGACCGATGGCCGGCCAGCCGGGGTTCGAGCCCTATTCGGACGGTAATTGTTTCTCGTGGGGTCATAAGGTATTTTCATCATTCACAGGGGCTGTCTGTGATTTTATTGCCGTCCGAATCCAGAATGTCAGTGTTTTTCTCCCACCACCCGCGTAAAAATCACCGGCCGAATTACCTACGGTTTTTAGACAAACACCAAGGTATAGCATATATAATTTCAGAATTCACCGTTTATATCCTTTTTGACCACTGCAGAGCACCGTACGGTTGCGCTTCGCTGTAATTTGGATGCATTTTAAAAATCTAGACTATTATTACTGAAATGCTGGCAGGTATTTACAAGAGCAATATATTTCATCACCGCTCAAAAACTTAAAAGGAAAGCACGTAAACACTTGAAATGGGCCGTTATTACGGCAGGAAGCAATTGTATAATATGTTAAAATAACCAAGCAGCATTATGTTTACCTCATGTAAATAAGATACTATTAACTTATTTCCGCTCATTTCCATGTGGAATAAAATGACAGCCTTTATTTTGAGATAAAATACAAGACAGAAAAACATTTTAACTAAAATGCGCGTCTATATATCTTCCTAATTTTAAACAGATTTAAGTAATTAAATGATAATTAGGATATTAGTTTCCTATTATTAAATATGCATTTATTCTTATACCAAGCATATGACATTTTATTTACAGCATACAATCATGTTATTGACCACGTGAGCAGCGCGTTCCCAGGTGCGCAGGATCACAAAACTCGCTCCTCCACCGTGAATAAATCACCATCCGACTGCACGAGTTTTATCACTGAGGTGGCATGCAAATTTATTTTTACGGACTTCCACGTGAGAAACAATTACCGTCTGAATAGGGCTTTTGGGAGAAAGAAGAAACGACATTTGGAAAAAAAAAAAAACTTTCATTACATAGAAGTGGAAAAGAAAACGGAAGGTGTTGTGGAAAAAGATGGGGAGAAATGCGGCCACAGAATCACAGGGAAAAACACCACGAATCTTAAGAGACATCGTAATGTTTTTATTTTATTTAAATTTGTGTGTACACTTCTAACATGTTTGGTTGGTAAAATAAATATGTTGTAAATTCAAATCAGACCGTCATCCGTGTCTGGAATGGATGTATTCTTGAGTCTGATTTTGGTTTCGTCTATATTACTATGTACTTATACTATATTGACTGGGTTAAATAGAATTGCATTACTAAAAAGAGACTAAAAATACAATTTTCATTGACTAAAACTAGACGAAAATAGTCATGGATAATTCTTACTTTTAGTCGACTGAAACTTGACTAAACTTCCAAAAAAAAAAAAAAAAAAAAAGTATGAACGTGACAAACTAATAAAAACTAAAATGACAACTTGACACAAAGACTAGACTAAAACTAAAATAGGCCGCCAAAAACAACACTAGATCTGGCTGCTGCAGAGCGGCGGGCTATCTGCGCTGCATGTGAGCGGCGGTTTGAGCGGCTAGCTGAAGAGCAGACAGTGCTGCGGCTACTCGAAGCGGCGGCTGCATCAACTACACGAAGGCGAGAATCCAGCTCCTTGCAGGTGAAGGCGGCTTCAATCCGAGTTCCAACGAAGTGATGTTATCTGTGTCGCTGAAGGAGAATTAAATGGACTTGCCATGGTGAAACGGGCCGCTTTTATAGTCCGAGACCCCGCCCCTTTCGGCGGGCTCGCTCACCATTGGCTCGCGCGTACCGCGCCGTCATTGGTTCGTTTTCTTTAGCTTTACAAACCAATCGACGTGCAGTTTTCACTGCGTGATCGTATAAAGGCTTCAGAATCGGAGACAAAGGAGTTTTCCCCGTAGCGTCTTGTCTTATTTATCTTAATAAGGACGAACGGCGCAGTACTTGTGTAGTATCGCAAGAGAACTGCAATGTCACATAAGCGTGTTGCAGGGTTGCCAGGTTTTCACAACGAAACCCGCCCAATCGCGTTTCAGGGGAGTCTCCCCGGTAAAAATCGCGTTCGGGGGGGGTAAAATATGTTTTTTTGGCAGGGTTCCCTGCTAAAATTCGCATTCCCGGGGCTAAATATCACATAATTGGGGTCGCTTCAACCCACGGACATGAAAAATAGCCTGCGGCAACTGTGTTAAAGTAGCCCAATTCCGGGGGAAAACCGCGGACTTGGCAACACTGCGCCAGAGCCGTTGAAAAATATTTTTCTTTTTCTATGGCTCTGCACTGCGCGATAGACATGATACATCTGCTTGGTTTTGATGATCATGTCTCCGTTTTCATTCGCCTATTCAGGAGCTGTGAAGGCTCCGCCCTCTGGGGTGGGGAGCAGCAGCTCATTTGCATTTAAAGGAGACACACACAAAACAGCTCATTTTTCTCAAACCCAAAAATTGGCATTTTCAAAATGGTATATTAAATGATCTGTTAGCAGGGTTGCAACTCTCACGCATTTGGCGTGAGACACACGCTTTCAGGCCCTGTCTCACGCTCTCACTCTGCCCAAGTAAATCTCATGCCAAATTGCCAAACCTGCTTTTGATATGAAACGTCTAAAAAGTCTAAGCTTTTAAATTTGTTAAGTTTTAATACGAAATTCAAACAATAAATACCGTTTTGGCGCACTTAATGTGGTATAACAGTTAAAGCCAGAGCCGTTGAAAAACAGAGTTGCAACCGGTTGCGACATGCTTTCATCTCCCGGCGGCGTGCGCGGTCACGTGGTTCATGGAGCGCTCAATAGTTCTAAACAAACCAGCACTGTCAATACATTTGAATAGACAACAGCTTCACTATACAGGTATTTGCAGCAATTTTTGGTAAACAGTACAGCATAGTGTGCATTGATTATTACGTCAACCACATTTACAGTATCATTTTATTATGGAGAGTGATGGAGATGCAACATTGTTAACATTAATGTTTTTCTTGTATTTAGCCCTCAGGTATTCCTTACTAATTGGTCACACTCATACTCATTGGTGGTCAAATGTGACCATACACCTTAACTATTTTTCAATTAAATAAATGTTCTATATTTTAGTTTAATAATAATTATTGAATATTTTGAGGAGCTCTTTTGGTACTAAATACTATTTGTGCAATAATTATGGTCCATTAATGACCACTTCTTCTAATATTTGTATTATTTATATTACAATTAGTGTAGTAATTAAGGTTAAAATAGAGAACTCCAATGCAAAGAGGCAAAATAGAGTCATTTTGTGGCTGGAAAAATAATAATTTTCATTTGTAATGCCATTACCACTGGGTGCCTGTATGGCTCTTTAATAAATATACATGTAGGCCTATCTAGTCTAGTTGCTCAAAAAAGTATTGCAGATCATAACTGCTTACTTATTTTTAGGTTTTGCATTTGAATAAATATTTAGACATGATCAAACACTAGATTTGTTTAAATGTGACATTTTAAAACTTTAATAACTTACATCCTAATATTTTTAATGATTCTTATATAAGCACACACAAGTGAATATTAATGAATGCGAGCAAATATAATTTAACCCAAGAAAAGTTTAAAATAGTGCTAAAAAGGCAAACTTATTTTTCCTTATATATGTACATTAGGCTATACATATGAATTGATACTGAATCAAGATCGAAATCGATATTTTTGCCAATCAAAAATTCTCACTCCAACCTGAACTTAAAAGTTGGCAACCCTGTGTTAGGAATTTTGATCTGAAACTTCACAGGCACACTCTGGGGACACCTGAGACTTATATTACATCTTGTAAAAAGGGGCATAATAGGTGCCCGTTAATGTTTGATGATAGCATTATTTTACATATGCATATGATTACATATGCTATTGGTTGTTTCTGCTGCTTCTTCACATGTGTTTTGATCAGGAGATTCAGTACTCTTTCAGAAGGTGTAATGGCGCCCCCTACCATATAACAGTGAAAACACGGAAAGCCGTAAATTTCCGTCAGTGGTGGAGAAAGAGTTAAAAAAATGTATATTTTTCAAAGAATCATTCATTCAAGAGATTTGTTCAAAAACGCTGATTCATCCAGTAATGAAACAAGTATTTATAAGTGAATAATTGAATCATACATTCAAACCGTTTTTTTTTTTTTTTAATAATTCGTTTAAATTAATTAAAACAGACTGCAGCAATTAACATTTTGTCAGAACCTCTAGTAAATTACATGTTTTGTTTAGTTGT
This sequence comes from Coreius guichenoti, assembly GCA_039654105.1. Taxonomy (NCBI): domain Eukaryota; kingdom Metazoa; phylum Chordata; class Actinopteri; order Cypriniformes; family Gobionidae; genus Coreius; species Coreius guichenoti. The sequence continues at coordinate 26,905,272 of CM077175.1, read as the reverse complement.
CTGTTCAGAATCGTGGGAAAATCATCCAGAATCGCGCAGCTTTAATAGACAGATGTTTTCTTCCTCTGACAAGACTAAAAAACGAATTGAGTTTTAAAAATGTTTTCAACAAAAATGCTCAGTCCAAAATCCACCAAACTGTAGGAATGACCTGGGAATGTTTTGGTAGTGTTTGGTAATATTTCGGTGGCTGTAGTTATTTGTTAGTGACACCAAAATTGACAACATGTACTCTTTACCAGTAATGATTTGTGTATATATTCGCTGTGTCAAATGTCTTTATTGTCACTACACTTTTACACAAGTGTAACAGTTTTGAATTATTGTCGTCTCTCATTCATCAGGGACATCTCATGATGGAGGCTACAGTCATGAAGCGGTGATTTATGCTCTACAGGAGTGCGGCATAAGACATATAGACACAGCCAAGCGTTATGGCTGTGAAGAGGCTTTGGGGAAAGCTGTGGCTGACAGTGCTGTACCACGAGAGGAGCTCTGGCTCACCACCAAACTATGGCCTGGAGATTACGGCTACCTGAATGCCAAACAGGCCTGCCGGGACTCGTGTGCCAGGTTGGGGGTGGATTATTTAGGTAAAAGAGTGACATGTTGAATCAAAACTGGACCTCACATGGACCTCAAATGCTAGATTTCTTTGTAAACAGCCATTGACTGTCTTGAAATGGCTTTTGAAACAGTTTCTTTTTACAGACCTGTATCTGATGCACTGGCCTGACTGCATGGTTCCAGGTCTCTCCAGTCGCGAGGTTCGAGCGGAGACGTGGAGAGCTCTGGAGGAGCTTTATGATGAAGGTTCATGCTCTTTTAGGCTCATTCTACTGTGCAGAAATGACAGTAACTTAGACAGTTTGTAGATAATGTCCCCTCTTCCTTGTTGCAGGTTTGTGTCGTGCCATTGGAGTGAGTAACTTTCTCATCCGTCACTTGAACGAGTTGAAGGATCGTGGTGGAATTGTGCCTCATGTTAACCAGGTATGACTGAATGAATGGCTTTTGACTCAACTCTTAAAACTTAAAAATGAGAACTGCAACATCTGATGATGATGATAATGAACTTTGTTTAGAAAGAATGAAGTGCAAAAAAACAGCTGTTACAAATAAAATAGGACATCTCAAAATCAACTGTACACCTCTAAACAAAACATGAAAATGTGTTGGGATTTAGCTTTATGTATATAGAATTATGCAGTTTACAATATAATGATAACACCAAACAATATATGTTTATTCTATCTTAAGAGCTTTAATACACTCAATAACATGCTTCATAAACTTCAGTACATTTAAACAGTTTTTTTGTCAAAATTAAAATACAATTGCAAAAAAAAAAAGGAAGATGTAATTTATAAACTAAAATATATATTTAAATATGCCTACATCAGGTGATAGTGATGATGATGGTAAACTGTTTTTATAAAGCATGGTGCATATTGCAGCAGATTGTTACAAAAGAAATAGGACATTTAATTTTTTTTATTAATTTTTTAATTGAAAAACTTCCATATACTTCAATAAAGGCATCAAGACATTTAAACATTTTTTCTTTATTATATAAAACACATACAATTAAATCAAATTATACATCAACAATTACTTTGTATAAAATTTCAAAGATATCAGAAATAAGAAAATGTGTTGGGTCTTCATTTAACTTTATGCACAGTATAATATATATATATATATATATACAGTGCGGATAAGTATTTGATACACTGCCGATTTTGCAGGTTTGCCCACTTACAAAGCATGTAGAGGTCTGTAATTTTTATCATAGGTACTCTTCAACTGTGAGAGACGGAATCTAAAAAATCCAGAAAATCACATTGTATGATTTTTAAATAATTTGCATTTTATTGCATGACATAAGTATTTGATCACCTACCAACCAGTAAGAATTTCAGCTCTCACAGACCTGTTAGTTTTTCTTCAAGAAGCCCTCCTGTTCTCCACTCATTACCTGTATTAACTGCACCTGTTTGAACTCGTTACCTGTATAAAAGACACCTGTCCACACACTCAATCAAACAGACTCCAACCTCTCCACAATGGCCAAGACCAGAGAGCTGTGTAAGGACATCAGGGATAAAATTGTAGACCTCCACAAGGCTGGGATGGGCAAACAAGGCAACAACTGTTGGGGCAATTATTAGAAAATGGAAGAAGTTCAAGATGACGGTCAATCTCCCTCGGTCTGGGGCACCATACAAGATCTCACCTCGTGGGGCATCAGTGATCATGAGGAAGGTGAGGGATCAGCCCAGAACTACACGGCAGGACCTGGTCAATGACCTGAAGAGAGCTGGGACCACAGTCTCAAAGAAAACCATTAGTAACACACTACGCCGTCATGGATTAAAATCCTGCAGCGCACGCAAGGTCCCCCTGCTCAAGCCAGCGCATGTCCAGGCCCGTCTGAAGTTTGCCAATGACCATCTGGATGATCCAGAGGAGGAATGGGAGAAGGTCATGTGGTCTGATGAGACAAAAATAGAGCTTTTTGGTCTAAACTCCACTCGCCGTGTTTGGAGGAAGAAGGATGAGTACAACCCCAAGAACACCATCCCAACCGTGAAGCATGGAGGTGGAAACATCATTCTTTGGGGATGCTTTTCTGCAATGGGGACAGGACGACTGCACTGTATTGAGGGGAGGATGGATGGGGCCATGTATCACGAGATCTTGGCCAACAACCTCCTTCCCTCAGTAAGAGCATTGAAGATGGGTCGTGGCTGGGTCTTCCAGCATGACAACGACACGAAACACACAGCCAGGGCAACTAAGGAGTGGCTCCGTAAGAAGCATCTCAAGGTCCTGGAGTGGCCTAGCCAGTCTCCAGACCTGAACCCAATAGAAAATCTTTGGAGGGAGCTGAAAGTCCGTATTGCCCAGCGACAGCCCCGAAACCTGAAGGATCTGGAAAAGGTCTGTATGGAGGAGTGGGCCAAAATCCCTGCTGCAGTGTGTGCAAACCTGGTCAAGAACTACAGGAAATGTATGATCTCTGTAAATGCAAACAAAGGTTTCTGTACCAAATATTAAGTTCTGCTTTTCTGATGTATCAAATACTTATGTCATGCAATAAAATGCAAATGAATTACTTAAAAATCATACAATGTGATTTTCTGGATTTTTGTTTTAGATTCCGTCACTCACAGTTGAAGAGTACCTATGATAAAAATTACAGACTTCTACATGCTTTGTAAGTGGGCAAACCTGCAAAATCAGCAGTGTATCAAATACTTGTTCTCCCCACTATATATATAGACCACACGGACCAACCTTCGCTCACCACGTGCATCAATAAGCCTTGGCCGCCCATGACCCTGTCGCCAGTTCACCACTGTTCCTTCCTTGGACCACTTTTGATAGATACTGACCACTGCAGACCAGGAACACCCCCCAAAAGCTGCAGTTTTGGAGATGATCTGACCCAGTCGTCTAGCCATCACAATTTGGCCCTTGTCAAACTCGCTCAATCTTTACGCTTGCCCATTTTTCCTATATATATATATATATTGTGTATATATATATATATATATGGCTGCTTTATTATACAGCAAAAGAAAATAAAAGCTATATGACATATTAAGGCAGATTTAGTAATGGGTGTGATTTTTTTTTAAATTTTATTTAATTTTTTTCCTCGATCAGACATTTTGTACAAGGTGCCCATTATGCAGCTGAATGATTTATTGTAGGTGAATCATGTTACTGTTTGATTGACTTGCAGGTGGAGTTTCATCCCTTCCAGCAGCCCCTGGAGCTGGTTGAATATTGCCGGAAGGAGGATATTGTTTTTGAAGGCTACTGTCCTTTGGCCAAAGGTCAAGCCCTCACTCACCCAGCAATCATGGAGCTCGCCCATAAATATGGCCGCAGCGCGTCACAAATATGCATCCGCTGGAGTATTCAGGTGCAGTTTGCTTTTCAAAAGATCCTCAACTGCAGTTTATAGGGATCACTCAAAAAGGAATATTCTGCCATCATCTACTCCCCCTCATGTTGGTCCAAACCTGTAGAAGGTTAAATGACTGAGATATGTTACTCTGTGTATGAAAATAAGATCAAAGCTGGTTATGCGTCATGCAACTAACAAAGTAGATTGTAACACTGTTATGAAACAGTATAGTTCCAGTAAGGGATAATGTACATCCAGCTGCTTATTGCAGAATAAACCCTGATGGGGTGATCAGGTGATCTTGCATCAGCCTGAAGGGGTTTATTCTGCGATAACAACCGGCTGGATGTACATTATCCCACTTATTACATGGCTACTTGCCATATAAGTAAATAATTAGACATGAAATATTAATCTAACGAAAAGCTTCCGTGAAGAGAGCAGTTGCTAGCAACCGGCAAGTTCAAGCAAACATTTAATGGATACGGTACAGTCATACTACCTATTGCACAGTATTTCACCACATAAGTAATTATGAGGATAAGAGATATTGATCTGAGATGAAACTGTTTTAAAATCTTATCTGTTTGCGATCTTATCCATTACAGTGTACAAAACAATCGTCGCATTTTTTCCTAAAAAGCGTAAAGTGCTGACTTCAGTTACCTGGATGAGCCTGTGTTATCCGTTTTTACCGGTTGTTATAATAATATTTGTGAATCATCTGTCTGTTACAGTAATATAATTATCATCTTCCAACTTTAGACTGTGATATATTTTTCCCAGAATGTCATGCAAATATATTTCAGAAGCAGCCGTTATGTTATTCATTAATTTTAGTTCATTTCTTTTCAGAATGGAGTTGTCACAATTCCAAAGTCCACCAAACCACACAGGATTCATGAAAACTGCCAAGTAAGTTTGAATCTGGATCTTAAAGCTGAAATTTTCAGACAAATACGTAATTTTATACAATATTATATCAAACTTTAAAGTCATTAGCCGAAATAAGACATTTAAATGCAAAAAGACATTTAATGCCTTGCAATATGCAATGCACTTTAAATCATAAATTATGTTGCACAACTAGCAAATAACTACAGATTTTTTTTTACCAATTACTAAACCACAGAGGTAAAGTAATACTAAAAATTAATAATACTAATAACTATTTGTACCAATTAACAGGCAGAGCTACACTAAGCTCTACTAAACTGAGAATTATATTATACATTCTCAGTTCTCTTTTTACTTTTTGCCAGTTTGTACTGTATCATAATTGAACCATCAATAGTTTCTCTATGAAATCATCCTTTTTAAACCGCACTCATAATGTTGTGCTGCGCAGGTGTTTGGGTTCAGGTTGGATGATTCAGACATGGCAGCTCTGAGTTTGTTGCATGATGGGAGACATGTGAGCTGGGACCCAACTCATGTGGAATGACCAAATCTCCAAGAAAACCACCTTTTCAGGTGAGCTTAGGAAATAGTGAGAGGATTAATTTACAAATAACGGGGACCAAAATGGTATTATATCTTTAAGTAATTATGTACAGAGGGCTCCGGACTGCGACCTTTTTTCCTGTTGGTGCAACTAAATTTTGTTAGAGGTTGCACAGGTGCCACCACCACGGTGCCCAACTGATAAGAGCTGCCATTTCTGTTACATATGAGAAACATCAAACGGAAAACGAAACGGAGCCGCGCCATGCGGACCGTTTATCAGCTCGGAGCAATAATAGACAGTGCAACGCGAGCTCACACACGGGCCGGTCTCGATCATGCGACACCGTTACTACACAACGCTGGGCGATCCATTGAGAAAGCGTTTGAATCCACCACAGAATTAATAACATTGCAGCGAAGTCTAGTGGAAGCGTTCGCCGCAGAATTCTCGGTTAATGTTATTTTTAATGTGATGATTTGTAAAACTAAAAGTTTAAAGGTGCTGGCCACTTTGTGGCACTTTTATTTAAAGAAGACATGAAATTACCACTATAACCAGTAGTTGGCGGCAGAGGAGCACTTATTGACTTATTAGCCATTTCCACTCCATAATATATGGAAAAAAGTAGGAAGTCACAAAGTCTCATGAAAAAAAAACTGTTCTTTGAATTGTGACTGAATTACACAGAAAATAAGTAGTGCTCCTTTTATTATCACTGAAACTCTGTCAGTTCAGTGTAATACTATAGAAGAACAATGGTACATTTAATAAGAGTAAAATACTTAAATTTTCCCTATAAAAATGAGGTTTTTGCACATTACTTATTGTTAAAGTTAATTGTATCTGCATATCATTTCAAGCTCAGTGCTTCACTGTTGCATTTCCAATAAACAAAGATGTAATATTATTAGTAACTGCAGTTATTAACAAAACAACGCAAAACAATATTAATTTTATGATTAAATAAACTTTGATAAATTTTCCTCCAGCACCACCAAATCAGGTGCTGGCGCCAACATCTGTAGGCCACTGCTCTCAAATGTTAGTCTGGAGCCCTGATGAAGGATGATCTCAAAGACAGTTTCTGTGTTTAGGTTTTAGGATTTGAGTTTTTTTTTTTTATTATTTACCTGATATTCATATTAGCTTCATAATTATTTTACAGGTTTTTGGATTCACACTAACAGCAGAAGACATGGACCAAATTAGTGGTTTACACACCAATCAGAAGCTGATTCATCTCACTCATCCAATCTGGAAAGGATAACCTGGCAATCGAAATCCAAGAGGTTTGTTTTTAGGATACTGGCAGGTCCTGATCTCACTGTGAAAGGAAAGGTCATTTATGAAAGTGATGCATTCAAGGCAGTCGGTGATTTGAAAGCTGCTGCTGTCACGTGCCTTTTTAAATGACAACACAAATGTGGTATTTTAGTCATGTTGAGGGACTATTATTTGTGTAATGTCTTTGCACAATATTTATAGTAACAGTAGGGGGAGTACAGGGTACAGAATTTTTGCCTCAAATATTTTTTGACATATTAGCAGTCATTACCTGTGGCAAATAAATGTATAACCCTTCAAAGCAAACATGCTGTATTACTGTAACACTACAAAAAAACAACCTCATTGTTTGTGTACATAACAGCTAGTTAGTACACTTCGTATCCTCAAACACTAGACATGAGCATTTTTATAGTCTGATGTAAAACTATAGGTGAACACAAGCAAGATAAGTTGATATTGAAGTCTACTCATCCTCATTCTGTATTATCATCAGTTATGGCAGATGCATGTTCTGCTTTCCCCTATTGTTTGCTATTATGCTTAAATGTCAAATTGTTGGTTCAATGAGAAACACCACTTTACCAAATGTTTATATTTCTAATTCTACTTTAAACTCATAAATTTGGGAAATTGTTAAAAACAAGAATAAAGTATTGCTGATGACATTCAGGTTGTTTTTGTTCCATATAATGTCAAAGACCACAGGAAAAACTGCATCTTCTGACTGCAACAAAATCTTTTAAAAATATACATTTTCCTCACATTATTAAAGGTTTAGTCCACCCAAAAATTAAATTTCTGTCATTATTTACTTACCCTCATGTCTTTCCAAACCCGTAAGACTGGTTCATCTTCGGAACACAAATTAAGATAATTTTAATTAAATCTGAGAGCTTTCTGTCCCTCCATTGACAGTCAACGCAACTACCACTTTGACGCTTCAAAAAGTTCATAAAGAGATCGTAAAAACCAATCCATATGTATTGAACGGTTTAGTCCAAATTTTCTGAAGAGACACGATCACTTTATATGATGAACAGATTGAATTTATGCTTTTATTCACATAAACATTCATCAACACACACATTAGTTGTGGTAAATAGAAGCTCAAGCATGTTCGCTAGAATGAGGTTTATTCTCGTGTTACGCAGCACGTTTGAGCTTCCGCAAGAACCAATGAGGTTCATTCTCGTGTTACGCAGCACGTTTGAGCTTCCTCAAGAACCAATGAGGTTCATTCTCGTGTTACGCAGCACGTTTGAGCTTCCTCAAGAACCAATGAGGTTCATTCTCGTGTTACGCAGCACGTTTGAGCTTCCTCAAGAACCAATGAGGTTCATTCTCGTGTTACGCAGCACGTTTGAGCTTCCGCAAGAACCAATGAGGTTCATTCTCGTGTTACGCAGCACGTTTGAGCTTCCGCAAGAACCAGTGAGCTTCATTCTCGTGTTACGCAGCACGTTTGAGCTTCCTCAAGAACCAATGAGGTTCATTCTCGTGTTACGAAGCACTTTTGAGCTTCCTCAAGAACCAATGAGGTTCATTCTCGTGTTACGCAGCACTTTGAGTTTCCCAATGAGGTTCATTCTCATGTTATGCAGCACATTTGAGCTTCAGCAAGAATCAGTGAGGTTCATTCTCAAGTGTTATGCAGCACGCTTGACTATTTGGACTAAACCGCTCAATAAATATGAATTCGTTTTACGATCTCTTTATGAACTCTTTTTCAGCGTCAAATTGTCAGTTGCGTAGACTGTCTAGACAGGTTTGGAACGACATGAGGGTAATTAATGACAGAATTTTTTTGGGGGGGGTAAACTAACCCTTCAAGGTTCAATGCCTTGAACCATAAACTTCTAGTGCAAGTTCTGTACAATTTGTAATCACATGCCATACATTGAGCTCGTCCTGAACCAGGAAAACTACTTTTGATCCGTGTTTGAGTTTCTCTGAAGCCGCAGTGTTGGGACTGAAAGGAATCTTTAAAAGAAAAGCACAGCCAACACACATCTTTATAGCAGTGTTACCAATATTGTTTATTCCATCCCTCTCATTTAGAATCGTTGTACACAAGTTACATTTTCTTCTCAATATCACAGGTTCTGTTAAATTATTTTTTTTTTTTAAATCTTGTCCTCTAATATCCAGTTTTACCTCCCTCTCCTTTTAAACAAACAAAAAGCAGATTGTATTATACAAAAATGCAAACCAATTTTCACACAGTGAATTCTTTTACAAAGTCATAAAATGGCGTAATAATGGCTACATCCACATTGGAGTAAGATGGTTCTAAACATTCCTTAATGGAGTATAATATATATTTATATATAAAACCTTTCCTTGTTGAAATTGAGCCTGTACCTTAATTTAAGAGATTTTACAAGACAACTTGGAAGTAATCATAAAAAAGCCATTACATTTCCCAAAAAGTTAGGAATAAAACAAACAAAAACAACAAAAAATAAAGACAGCCATAACAGTGTTATAAGGTTCAAAATGAGTTAATTTGCATTTCATTTAAATGAATTCAACAGGTCTGTTCAAAACAGACACAATCCAGGCAGAGAAATGAATATCATCCATTGGGAACAGACCCATTCTCAAAGAAAATCACATTATTCTGCAATTTCTTACTTGAGGAAAAATAACCTCATGCACAAAACTGTAAATGAGCCTTACTGAGTCGTTTCCCATAAGTTGCTATGTGTGGATGGTTGACATTAATTTGTAAAACAAACAAAAAATATCCACGCCCGAAGTAATTCGCTCAGTGAGATCACTGATCATTAGAGGTGGGGAAAAAAAGGTTCTACAGCACCCAAGCGAGTGCTAAATATTAAATACAAGATAGCACTTTCCCATACAATCCAAAGATTCAAACAGAAGCAGCATCACTGGAGAATGCTTACCGTCATACAGCTTTGGGCACTCTGTGAAAGCCAAAAAAAAAAATTCTCAACACACCTGCCAAACGCTGGCTAAAGGTTTGCCAGTCGTAGCAGCGATTAGCATTGCGAAAGAGAGCGCTCGTTTTGCTAGCGCCTAACAAAAACCAAAGAAAACCCAATGCTAACGGTGACAGGAGCGTGTAAATTGTATGGAAAGCTGGGAGGAGGAAAATAAGCAGAAATTTTCACCTCTGTATAAAAGCCTTGCCATTTAACTATTCTTAGTCACGTTCGTACGCCTCTATAGATGAGTCGGCAAGATAAGACGCTGGATTTAAATGCCTCCTGCACAATTTAAGCAGTGTGCAACTGTCCCCCCAATTGCAATTGTTGAATTCTGAGCGCATCATATCCTCCCGGTGTTAATGTTCCTCTCAATTTGAAGTGGCACATAATCGTGAGCAATATCTAGAAAGTTTAGTACACCTGGGTGAATCTCATGAAACCTAACAAGAACATGCCTGGAACATATTTCATCTCAAAATAACAATAATTGATATATATATTCTCCATGTATTTTGAATTTGGGGAGGAAGATGTGCTCAATTGTCATGAAAATGCCACTAACAATACAAAACATTAAATTTTTGGGTGAAATGTGACACGGCATGTTCTTATGAGTTTCACTTTTAATAAATGCGCTACAGCAAATGTGGAAAGATCTTGAAGATCGAACCAGAGGTCAGATTCACCAGAAAGGAAACAAGCAGCTCAGCTGAGAAATCATAGGCTAACCCTACGCAGCGCATTTCAGATCAGACTAGTTCACGAGATCTTTAACAGCATGAAATAGAAACACTACGAGAATTCAATTTCCTTGTCGAGGAAGAGGAGGAGGTAACAATTTAGCATGGAGAAAGACAACATTCTGGAGAATTTGCTCATGGACATCACTCGATAAGTTTAAACCTCGATAGTAAGGTCGATGTCATCTATGTGTGTCGGCACAGCTCGATTTCAATCTCGACGACTGCTTGAAAAGGCTGCGTGTGCTCTTTCATGAGCAAGAACATCAAATCATGACCGTGACTACAAGTCACCGTAATAAGAGAAATCAACTATATCACCACGGGTATAGCACAGAAACCACAAAAGATTACACGTTAAGAGGTTGCACCCAAAATTGGAGCTATATATCATAGTCGGTCTCAAGAGACTAGAACAAAATGTCACACGTGAAGAATGTCATCACTATAGGAAGACTTCAGACTTCAAATCTTGTTCTCTTCGTTTACGGGGCCTTGTTTGAAAACAGTCGCTGTGTAAAACCATGTTTCAGCCAAAGCCGGTTGATGAAGGGATAAACTCAATGGGCACATTCATGAAACATTCGAGTCGCATTAAAGATTCTGCTCGTCTCTTTTCTGCAGAAATTCATAAATCGACTATAAAGAATTGATTCCAAACTGTTTATAAAGAGAAAGAGGAAACTTAAAAGACATTAAATAGCTCATCTACAATGATCTGTCTGGATTTTTATTAAATTTACTCCCTCTTCATGTCTTTCAAAACCTGCATGACTTTATTCCGTGGAACACAAAGGAAGATACTCTGAAGAATGTCTTTGTCCATATTTTAAAAAAAATATATCGTGTTATACAGGTTTGGAACGGCATGAAGGTGAGTCAATGATGACAGAATTTATTATTGGTTGAACTATCCCTTTAACAAATTAAGCAAATTTCGAACATTTTTATCAGAGTGTCAAAACTGTAACGCAATCGTTCAGCGCTACGGGACCCGGTGTTGTTGAAACTATGCACCCTGGTGTATTTCTTTGCAGCGATTTAGTGGCGAGACCCGAATATGCAAACTCGACCAGGAGAGCCAAATATGCAACTTCACAGAAGTTAGGGAAAACTGATGAAATTATTTCCTAATAGGCTGTAATCTTACGAAGACTGTGGCAATGGGAGAAACAAAAATCATCCTGACCACAGAGCTCTGAAGAACACAAGGGAAGCGAAGTGTTGCACCTCCTTGACTAAAAAGCACACACTCATGGAAAACATGGAAAAAAGTGCTCATTTTTAAAGACATCTGTTTGCATTCTATAAAACAGAACGCTTTAGACACGTGTCACCACACATTTACAAATTCCTTAACAGTTATATAGCCAAACCATAAATTAAACGAATCCTGACAACTGATTATATATATATATAAAGATATATCTATCTCTCTTCCCCCTTGTGTCATCCAGAGCCCAATTGAACTGCCTTACAGCGATATACTGCCACGGTCGAGCATCATGTAAGGAGACCCGTGTTAACGGTCCATAAAAATGGATTCATAAAAGGTTCTCCATGCTACTTTAAACCTGGTGAGTCAGATCATATTCAAGGCTGCAGAGATCCAGGGAGCTGAACGTTTCGACAGAGCCCCGACGGCACCGTCGCAAATCTGCAACTTGCCCCGATGCTAAAAACGGTGCGCTCGATTCTCGTTTGGATTCCATTGCGTCGTCCTGTCTGTGCTAGCTTTGGGTTGACTGTCCTTTCTTGATATACTAGGAACAAAACAAAGTAAGCATTATTCAGATGCCCTGGTTTCCAGGCGATGAGAAGTCATTAAAACAAAAAGCTCATTCACAGAACAAAAAGAAAGAAAATTTATATCACGGCAGATACTGCTCATTTTTCTAAATAAAACAACAGAGAAGTGTGTCGTGCATGCATATAGCAGCATGCAGGTGTGTGCGTGTGTTCGTGTATGTGAATTTGTGTCCCTCATATCAGCTCCGTCTGATTATTAAAAACACGTCTTGCAAAAACTCTTGAAACTGGTTGAATTAGTCAAGAGACAAATTTCAAAGCCCTCCGAGAAGGAATATTGACCTCTGGAGAGGTTGTCTGTGTATATGTGTGTGTGCGTGTAGGTGTGTGAATACACTCTTAAGAGCAAGAGTGAACGACACCGTTCTTTTGAAGGTCTGAGCTACTCGCCGCTTGGTCAGCGGAGCAGAGGGTGAGAGACGTCGTCTTATTGGTCAGCGAGAGCATAGACCCACCCATACTACTGGCTGGCTTCATGCCACTGGATCCATTAGACACCTCACTGATGGAGAGAAGAGGAACAGACAAAAGAGAGAATAAGTGTATTTGTGGAAACATTACTCAAACATGCCTACTGGCTAACAGAGCAACAGGAAAACAGACAACAAAAGAGGCTGTTTTAGGTCTTTGCTGATGAGAGCCTAAGGGAACAGACTGCTGAGCCTAGCAAGTAACAATGTCAAGGTAAACATATGTAGAAAGTTCAAACCAAGTCTGGATTTTGATAATTCATCTCATTATTTTAAAGCTGAAGTCACAACCATATTCTAACCATAGCGATGGTATCAAAGATGTGCGGTTGTCATTCAGTTATAGAATGTCACGCTCGTAAAAAAACAACAAACAATGCTGCATGAATGCAACCGTGTTAAGCGGTGTTTCCATACTAGCTATTAGCATCTGTTTTATTAGAAACATAACTGAGAAACATAACTTTGGATCAACACATTCCACGTCATTAAGTTGACGCATTGTTTTAACTCTAATTTTAACTCTATATAATGTAAGGTGTTATATACATACATACATACATAAGAGTCAACGGCCACTTTTTAAATACGCCTGTTCAGCTCAAATATCTAATCAGCCAAATCACATTGCAGCAGCAACTCAATGCATTTAGGCATGTAGACATGGGGTGTGTCTCAATCTGCTCCCTAGTTCAGTAGTCAGGGCACTGATCAGAGAGTCTGCCATTTTAAGGGCCTCAACTGCAAAATCCTACCAGTGCACACAAGTCCCACAATGCACTGTGAAAACCAGGGAGCAACAATACAGAGAATGATCAGAAAAAGAAAATATCCAGTGAACAACAGAATTAAGGCAGTTCTGGAAGGAAAAAGGGGGTCCAACCCGGTACTAGCAAGGTATACCTAAAAATGCTGTGTGAACTCATCCAATCAGCATGTTCAGCGCCCAAGTCCCACCCCCAAAAGTTCCTGGACTTTGAAAAAGTGCTACCTCACGAGTAAGGGCATAGTTTTGGTTTGAACATTGGGGGGTTGAAGTGTAAAACCATTTAGCGGGGTCCTAGGTGAGTCCCTCATGAGATTTATTTATTTTTGCAAAATAGTCTTTTGTGGTATCATCCACACATGCATTGATAACATAACTGCAATAAAGTAATAGCCTAGTAAACAATTACTGGTTTACATAGGATGTGATGTATTTTATTTTGTTTAAGCACCTAAAACCTTAAAAAAAACCTTACAAACTCTAAATCAAAGTGCCATGGTAGGTCAAACTAACTTTTTTTTTTATATTGAAAATGTTAATTTCCTGTCATCTCTTGGAATATCTGAAAGGCATTTTTTTCCCGGTAATATCTGTCATTATTAGCAGAACACATTGTACACATGGGGAAAACCAATTGTTTAGTCAATAAGGTCCAGACTTTAAAGCTCTTGATTCTAACTTGCACTTGGCCTTATGAAAAAGTAACGTGATTGTTTAACTATAGCATTTGTTAGGATATAATTAAGACATTGATGGATCCTCATTACCGTGCTTGACCCACTGTTAACTTGTTTCTCTCTTTTTTTATCTATAGCATTTGTTATGAAAAATAGCAACATACACATTTAGAAACTATAGCTACAACACGCCACAGTTGTAATATAAATCTTTAGTGAAAAATGTATTCTCTTAACAGATTATCTATTATAAATACTACAAGTTAGTCAAAATTTACCACAATAAATTCAATAGAACGTAATAAATCCAAGTAAAGGTGGTCATGAGTTTAAAAAGCTTTCTAATTTATGTTGGTGCAGGATGATGTTTTCTCTTCATCAGTCTTTTTAGTTTATGTGGCTGTTTTAGATCACGTTTGACTTTCTCCATGGCGTTTTGAAGTGGTACATTCTCAATAGAATTAAAATGAGTTGCACATTTGATCATCAGCATCGCGATAGGAACAACTTGCGCGAATCTTATCACTTTTGGAGCATGCTGGTGAATGTGCACAAAGTATATGGTGATTCGCGTGACGCATCCACAATTAAATAAACCAGGCTTCAGTTGTATTACGCAGATAATTTGTCTGTTCAGTTCGTACGGGAAAGTGCTTATAAACGCTTTGAACGCGCAATGTAGTCTATACATTATAATTAATTAATAGCCTGATTCTATGTTTCCATTAACCATGGTAGGCTATAAATATTGGGGGTTTGTTACTATTTGGGTGATTAATGAAATGAATTAAGTAATTAACGATTCAATTCATATTTTTGTTTACTTGCATTAACTCCAACTTTATCTCAAAAAACAGAGCTGGTATCAGCACTTATATCATATGAGGAAGTACACATTATGTAACCATTATGTACACATTACAATACACCACATTATCACGACTGAAGCATAAGCTGCACCAAACACACTGAAAAATTCTAGTTTCAGAGTTTATGTAGACAAACTTTAATAAACGCAGTAAAAGGCACGATCATAACGGTCACGTGTGTGTCTACTGCATGCTTACATAGAAAAATAAAAAAAGTAGTGCAGTGGAATGCAAAAACGCATTGTGTGAACAGCCCCTTAAATAGTTAGTAAGCAAGTTTCCTCACTCACCCCAGTGCTAAAGAGAGCTCCTCCAGCTGGGCTTTATGGTCAGGCTGCCCGTTCTCAGTGGCCTTCAGCTTGTACTCATGGGCCACCTGGTTCTCCTTCAATCATAAAAACAGGTTCAGTGAGCTCAGACTGTTCATACGAGAATAAATGAACACTTCTACAAAAAAAAATAACCAAACATTTTCTCGCAAACTGATACCGCAAGTTTCTTGTTTCACTAACAGTGGCTGTTTGACTCACCATTTCAATTTCTCGGGTTCTCTTTCCGATCTCTCGCTCTACGTGATGAAGCTCCAGGCTGAGCTGCTCACTGGACACAGTGCCACCTGAAGACCACTTCACCCCAGCCGCGGGCTGAGCCGCCAGCGCACACGCCTCCCTCTGCAGGAGCATGGAGTTACTGGCAGCCTGAGTGCACATGCAAGATATTAATATTACTGAACATAAGACAGTTTTTAGTTGCGAGTCATGAATTTAGACGGACAATTCAAACACACCTCCATCCCGCGGGTCTGCTGACTGATCTGTTGGTTGACTTGCTGGAGCTCAATCTTGAGCTGCTCGCGGTCAGGGGCAGACATGGGCAGACTGGCAAAAACATGGAAAAAAACAATGTTTTGTATGCTCAAAAATGAAATTATACAAAAAACCCAATTACACATCCTGATTAAGTATCTGCATAGTTTGTTTTTTGATGAAAGTTCATTATGGTATTTTAGTAAATTTTACTTGACTTAAATGGCATATAATTTAAGCCAATAAAAAAAATAATTTTAATGTGCAAAATTGCAAAAACAAAGACCTATATATAAACAGGCCAAACTTCAAATTCTTTCCAAAAACATTATTAGTGAATTGTTAATATTTTGTTGTTTTCATTACCATTGTTTCCAATTAAAAACATCTAGTATTGCCATGATGAATCTTATCTCGTCTTTATCAATGATAATAAAATAAAATATTCTTTAACATTTTTGTTAGTAATTGGATGGACGAGATTGACACTGTTCTGGAAGTGTAAGAGGCAAGGGTAAGTACCGCTCGCTGAAATGTCCCTGAGAGTTGATGCTCTGGTGCTGAGGGTACGACGCTCCGCCCCATCCGCTGTGGCTTCCATACGGATAATCTGTGGAGAGGAAAACAAACTTAACCAAAAAAAAAAAAAAACTGCTGAACAAGAATGTCTAAAGGAGCAGTCACATTATAAAAATAGGTTTATTGTTAATAGTGTAGCGATGTATGAAGCACCGCTCACACAGAAGTCACTTTCAAAGCAAGCTACTTTTGCACTGAATCTGGGTGACCAACTTAAACCTTGAAGTTGTAAGACGAAACTTGAAGTTGCGAATTTTGCCAGGCAAAATTTCTGATCGATTCCTACTGAAATTTGCAGACCATTGGTAATATGACAGTACCATAAATCAATAGTGTGCACTGAGATTCATGATATCTTCTTGAACCACATACAAAGAAATTCCGATAATTAAATTTTTAAATACTCTTTAAGTGATCCTAAATCAAATTCAGATCTCTACTGATCATTCTTGAAGACTGGAAGAACATCACTCCTGCTTTATGACTAGGGTTGAGAAATAGGGATGTGCACGGGTACTCAAGTTCTCGGGCGTGACAGCGCCGACTGATCATGAAAACGATGGTTGCCGTGAAAAACTTTTTTTTTCTGAATGTTTATTGCGACATTTTGGGCGATAGCTAAGGTCTGATTGGTTAACGTTAGGAAAGCATGCCGTCCAGACTGGCGAAATGAAGTGAAAAATAAAATGAAACATGAATTTGAAAGCACGCAGTAGAGCTGCACGATTAATCGGTAAAAGATCGCGATCTCGATTCAAACACCCACGCGATCTTATTCCTAAATGACCACGATTCTGCTGTCTTTTATGCCTGTTTCACATCGCAAGCGTCAGCGGAGCGTGAACAGCGTGTGTTTTGCCGATATTTTGACATTTGTATGTATTGTATTGCTCGTTACGCCAGGAGGTGGCGACAACTGAGTGTTTAAAAAAAAAAAAAAGTGTTTGTCATTGAATCATTCATTTAAAAGATTTATTCACAAACGCTGATTCATCCAATAACAAAAGTCGTGATGAATGAGACATTGACTCCATTCAAATTATTTTTTATTTTGTTCAAATTAATCTTTTAAATGGACTAAAAGCAATGACCATTTTGTCAGAACCAGTCATTTAGTTTGCATGTTATTTTGTTTAGTTGTCTGATGTTTTTTCTCGTCAGAATCGTGGGAGAATCGCGATCTCCATTTTACACAAAAAAAAAAAAATCATGATTCTCAATTTATCCAGAATCGTGTAGCTCTAGCATGCAGTGATGCCTTGAATCACTTTGATCATAAAATACAGTTAAGTGCAAGATGTGCATCGCCAATCTATCATATACACAACATTATGAGAACACTACTGTAAATGAATGTTGTAAATTCTTTGTGCTTAATTTAGTTGCCCGTGTTTTAGCGTTGTGTTGTTACGGGACAAGCGCATCCACAACTGGAGTTACACATTCAGACTAGTACGGTCAAGTTCACATGCGCATTTGCGTTCATTTGTGCAAATATAAGTTGTAACATTACTTTTATATTGAATATATATGATTAATCTCATGTAGGATGCGTTTAGTTGAGTTTATCAACCCGCTAGCAAAGTGCTTCAGTTTACCAGTGTTTATTTGCTCTTCAGTTTCAGCTCGCAATGTCCAACATTATGATTGGTTTATTTGAGACAGTCATATTCCTTTTAGATGATATTATCCTTTTTGATGATATTATTAATAATCCAGCAGTGTCATTTTTTTCTCATATTTTTCAACAACAGGCATGTTTTAATTAAAATCATTCTCGGTATGGCTTCAAAAACACGCAGGGATGTCTGGAATCACTTGATGAAGGAGATGAAGATAGGGATAAGTGGATGTTGAATTCTTTATGCTTTAGTTGCCCGCGTTTCAGCGCATTATGGGAAGAGCGCATCCGCAACGGGAGTAACACTTTCTGGATAGCACAAAACTTACAAGTTCACTTGCATTTGTGTCCTTTTGTGTGGATACAAGTTGCAATGTTACGTTTATGATGTGCATCTAGGATATCTGATTAATCTTATACAGGATGTGTGTGTCATATAGAACAGACTTTAGTTTACAGGTGTTCATTCACTCTTCAGCTTCACCTCATGCAGCTATTCCTTTTAGATCTTTTAGTTTCTTTTTCCAAACACATTGATGCATTTCTGATAATATAGCAGTTATTTTTCTAGTCATACTTTCATATTTTGATTAGGGATGTGCGCAACGACTAATTTCATAACCATTTAAATGGAAATTTTGTAACCGTCTAGTTGACTAGTCTAACCCCACCCACCAGAGTCAGTCTGATCCATTTGAAAGAACACAATCTATGAAGTCAAATCACACACTGAATGCCGCTAAAAATAGATCATATACATGCGACATGCTTGCCTTGCATTATGATCATTGCATTAAACTTAGGCAACGTTAGCCATTATAGACATCATATTTATTTAAAATCAAAAGGCAGCGCAGGACCAATAAGTTCAAACCTAATAGCCTATTATAAACAGTAACCTCAAATAAAAGTTAGCCCACATAAGTCAGCACGTTAAGCTAATGTTCGTTACCACGGCAACCACTTGCGTGTCCGGGTTTGAACGTGCTTCTCATGTATGAAAAGTATCTGTACACATGACGGGCTGCAAAAATCGCAAGAAAAGCTTGACGTGTACTGACAACTATACATTATTTAACCGCATTTTCTTAGCGTTAGGATGTTGATATAGCAACTGTTCAAGTGTAAAGTGAGTTTCATTCATAACGTTTCTCCTTTAATCCGATATAAAATGTTATACCACATTGTCCCTCATAACCGGTAGTATAAAGCCTAAGCAAGCTTAATTGTTATACTAGTTTGACATGACATAAAAAAAAAAAAAAACAGTTGTGTAAGCTTTCAAAATCCTCCCTCACCTTGCTCATCTTCCGAGAGGACATTTCTCTGAACCTGCCGCGTGCGCCACAGAGTAAACCAACGCATGCAAAACCTGACGTAAAATTATGATTTTGTTTTGCTGCAGATATACACTTTTCAAAACAATATATTAATTTCAAGATGTAACATTAACATGACAGTAATTTAAATGTAGCCTTTGTAAAAAAAAAAAAAAATAAAAAAAAATTGTAGCCAACTAGCATTTTCCAAGTTGACTAGCAGCAGCACTATCGTTTAATCGACTAGTCAGCTAGTCTCGAACATCCCTAATTTTGATAGACATATTTTCATGTTATATTTGTATTTGTCAACATTAAACATTTGAACTTTTCATTAAAATATTTTCATTATTCATTTATGATTATTATAAAGATCTCCAGTCACCTGTCATGGTCATGTGTTTTGAGCCCGAGACCTGTGAGGACGCCATGGCCTGTACAGGCCCAGTGGTCTGGTAACCCGTTTTAGAGGTACGTGAAATGGCACCAAAAGGAGACACTGTGGGCAGAGGACCAAAGGGAATGATGGGATCGTCGTCTTTGGCTTCCGCGGAGCGCCGCTGGGTGTCCAGTGGAGGCTCACGCAGAACTTTTCCCTCTGCATTCTGTTGTAGGAGAATACAGGAAGGAAATGACAAATTAAAACCTGTTACTTATAGTCTTAGTTAATGTGTGGAAACACAAAGTGTGATGTAGATCACTTGCCATCATCTCCACAGCACTACTGACATCTTTTGGTTTAGCATCCTTGGAGCCAATGTATGATCCTATGGTGTCACATGACCAGGGGGAATACTGCCCAGCATAATCCGGCTCCCGACTTCCAAAGGCTTTAGAGCCGTCCTCCAAATACTGCAGACATTCAGAATTCAAAAATGACAAAGAGCAATGTTGAGCATTATATAAATGGAAGCTTGTTTCCAACACAGAATAGAAAAAAAATTTCTTTCACAATTCAGACTTTTCTTGTCAGAATTACAAGCAAGTTAACATGTTTCAATTCCGACTTATTATTATTATATCTCAGAATTATCAGATTTAAGTCATTAAGTCAGAATTGCAGAGAAAAACGTCAGAATTGTGAGATAAAAAGTTAGAAAATAAGCTTCAATATTAAATTCATGATCCATGATATAACTGCAAGCATTGGGGATTTCCTTCAAGACTCACCTCCTGAGGGTAGTCGTTGGGGAATGGGTGTGTAGGGAGAGTGGGGGAGGCAGCAAAGGGGGGAGGGGAGATGACTTTTCTCTCCTCCAGCTGGACAAGCAGCTCCTTGCGCCTGCGATGCAAGTCATCCAGACTGGGCTGAGAGCGACTGTATGGGTCCTGCCGAGGGAGAACATATAAATAACTGTCAAGAAGATAAATAACTGAACTGACTCGAGGTGCTTAAGGAAATCAGTGCAACAGTACTCAAGTCAAGTGATTTGGTATAAACACTTACTAAAAATGGGCAGAAATTAAAAGTTGTATTTAAAATTAAAAGTTGAATCTCTTAAATAACTTCAGACAACAAATTTACAGAATCACTCGGTAAAGATTCACAAACAGTTCATGTTTTTGTGAAGTATTTGAATGTTTTTAGAGTGCTATTATTCATTCATTATATGATGTCATATTAACAACGAGTGGAGTGACTAATAAAAGTCTCATTAACCTAAAATATACATCACAGGAATTATTTCTGGTTCATTTCGAATTGACTGTTCGCAAAGACCCGCCCCCTTTAGTTACTGTTGCTATGTCCGACAAGCCATGGAGCTCTCACACAACACACGTTCTCACTTAGAGAAAATACATCACGGAGCAAAGAGGACACTGACAACACGCCGACAGACAGGACAGAGCAAGTTACTTTCGATATGAAACAAAGTCTCAACTTTAAAATTGTATCATTTTTTTTAAAGAAATTTAAACAACAAATATCAATTTGTGGCTCTTTAATGTGTCGTGATCGCTGTAGCGCCTCGGTCTAAGCTGCTCGTGAACCGATCATCTCTTCCTTCTAGTTCATTGATAAGCATCAAATTAACATGAATGAACATTAAAAGAAATGTTGTTTCAACTGCAGAAAGACGTCAGTACGCACCGTTTTTCAAGTTCAAGTCCACTGAAGTTAATCTACTAACTCTCCTGACTGCTTTGTCGGAAAAACAGCAGATTTGGCGATGTGATTGATCAGATCGCCTGTCAGTCAAACTCGCGGCAAAGGGTGAATTGGACAGAACAAAAAACTTTGCGGTTCGGTGAGGGATTTATTTAGTCATGACTTTGAACAATGCACTGATATCATGGAGTCTAATTCAAGGCAAGCCACTAACTTACAAGCAAGTTCAACTATATCGTTACAACCCTAATTGTGTTGGTACCCCTTTTGCTGCCAAAACAGCCCTGACCCGTTGAGGCATGGACTCCACTAGACCCCTGAAGGTGTGCTGTGGTATCTGGCAACAAGATGTTAGCAGCAGATCCTTTAAGTCCTGTAAGTTGCTAGGTGGGGCCTCCATGGAACGGACTTGTTTGTTCAGCACATACCACAGATGCTCAATTGGATTGAGATCTGGGAAATTTGGAGGCCAAGTCAACACCTTAAACTCGTTGTTGTGCTCCTCAAACCATTCCTGAACCATTTTTGCTTTGTGGCAGGGCGCATTATCCTGCTGAAAGAGGCCACAGCCACCAGGGAATACCTTTCCATGAAATGCTTAGGTAGGTGGTACATGTCAAAGTAACATCCACATGGATGGCAGGACCCAAGTTTCCCAGTAGAACATTGCCCAAAGCATCACACTGCCTCCGCCGGCTTGCCTTCTTCCCATAGTGCATCCTGGTGCCACGTGTTCCCCAGGTAAGCGACACACACGCACCCGGCCATCCACGTGATGCAAAAGAAAACGTTGATTCATCAGACCAGGCCACCTTCTTCCATTGCACCGTGGTCCAGTTCTGATTCTCATGTGCCCACTGTTGGCGCTTTCGGCGGTGGACAGGGGTCAGCATGTGCACCCTGACTGGTCTGCGGCTATACAGCCCCATATGCAACAAACTGCGATGTACTGTGTATTCTGACACCTTTCTATAAGAACCAGTATTAACTTCTTGAGCAATTTGAGCTACAGTAGCTCATCTGTTAGATCGGCCCACACGGGCCAGCCTTCGCTCCCCACGTGCATCAATGAGCCTTGGCCATGACCCTGTCACCGGTTCACCACTGTTCCTTCCTTGGACCACTTTTGATAGAGACTGTCCACTGCAGACCGGGAACACCCCACAAGAGCTGCAGTTTTGGAGATGCTCTGACCCAGTCATCTAGCCATCACAATTTGGCCCTTGTCAAACTCGCTCAAATCCTTTATATATGTATGTGTGTGTGCGCATATGTGTGTGTATATATATATATATACACTCACCTAAAGGATTATTAGGAACACCTGTTCAATTTCTCATTAATGCAATTATCTAATCAACCAATCACATGGCAGTTGCTTCAATGCATTTAGGGGTGTGGTCCTGGTCAAGACAATCTCCTGAACTCCAAACTGAATGTCAGAATGGGAAAGAAAGGTGATTTAAGCAATTTTGAGCGTGGCATGGTTGTTGGTGCCAGACGGGCCGGTCTGAGTATTTCACAATCTGCTCAGTTACTGGGATTTTCACGCACAACCATTTCTAGAGTTTACAAAGAATGGTGTGAAAAGGGAAAAACATCCAGTATGCGGCAGTCCTGTGGGCGAAAATGCCTTGTTGATGCTAGAGGTCAGAAGAGAATGGGCCGACTGATTCAAGCTGATAGAAGAGCAACTTTGACTGAAATAACCACTCGTTACAACCGAGGTATGCAGCAAAGCATTTGTGAAGCCACAACACGCACAACCTTGAGGCGGATGGGCTACAACAGCAGAAGACCCCACCGGGTACCACTCATCTCCACTACAAATAGGAAAAAGAGGCTACAATTTGCACGAGCTCACCAAAATTGGACAGTTGAAGACTGGAAAAATGTTGCCTGGTCTGATGAGTCTCGATTTCTGTTGAGACATTCAGATGGTAGAGTCAGAATTTGGCGTAAACAGAATGAGAACATCGATCCATCATGCCTTGTTACCACTGTGCAGGCTGGTGGTGGTGGTGTAATGGTGTGGGGGATGTTTTCTTGGCACACTTTAGGCCCCTTAGTGCCAATTGGGCATCGTTTAAATGCCACGGCCTACCTGAGCATTGTTTCTGACCATGTCCATCCCTTTATGACCACCATGTACCCATCCTCTGATGGCTACTTCCAGCAGGATAATGCACCATGTCACAAAGCTCGAATCATTTCAAATTGGTTTCTTGAACATGACAATGAGTTCACTGTACTAAAATGGCCCCCACAGTCACCAGATCTCAACCCAATAGAGCATCTTTGGGATGTGGTGGAACGGGAGCTTCGTGCCCTGGATGTGCATCCCACAAATCTCCATCAACTGCAAGATGCTATCCTATCAATATGGGCCAACATTTCTAAAGAATGCTTTCAGCACCTTGTTGAATCAATGCCACGTAGAATTAAGGCAGTTCTGAAGGCGAAAGGGGGTCAAACACAGTATTAGTATGGTGTTCCTAATAATCCTTTAGGTGAGTGTGTGTATATATATATATATATATATATATATATATATATATATATATATATATATATATATATATATATATATATATATATATATATATATATATATATATATATATACACACACACACACACACACACACACACACACATATATATATATATATATATATATATATATATACACATACACACACTATATATATATATATATATATATATATATATATATATATATATATACACACACACACACACATATATATATATACACACACACACAGACACACATATATAAACAAACTTTTATGTTAGATGCAATTAAATCACGGTTAAACAATTTGACAGCACTAATATTTATACATGTGTGCGTGTTTATAATCATGTTCATTTAACTCTACTTCTAAAACCTTATTTGAGACATATTAGGCAGGCATATCAAGCAGGGAAAACTACGGTTTAGTATGCAAAAACCTTAAGAAGAACAGAACTTACTCTTATGTGGGACCTTATTTGACTGTGGTGCGGTCCAGCAGGATAGTACCCGTCCGGTGGGTATCTGTCTCTGGATGATGTCTCCTGGGGGTGGTACAGAGAACCTGCAGCTCCTGGAGGTTGAGGCATAGCAGTTGGGGGAACGTCCAAAGGAACCGGGCTCATCCTGACCAAGTCATCTCTGGGAGGGGCAAACGGAGGTGGGGGAGCGGGATAATGTCCGTGCCTGCGACTGTAATGAGGGGGCGGTGCATAGGTGTGGGCTGAGAAAGGGGGACCAGAGTGGTGGCCCGGATATTGGCTTTCTGGGCCGTAACCTGGGTAGGGTTCTGTGTAAGGTGGCACTGCAGACTCGCCTGGAGGAGGCGGGTTACGGATGTAACGGGGAGGGACATACTGTGGAGGTTGGTATGGGTAGGGGTTGCCTGAAAGAAAACAAAGGTTATGAGCACTATGAAAATTCTAAATGCCTATTCATACCAAGACAAATATTCATTCACTAATTTCATGCAATAAACATTTTAATTTGAATGAACAGCTGTTGATGCAATTGTTCAGACCAACACAAGCATTTGCATGCCGTCAATGTCACAGAGAGGTGTTCTAATCACTCCTCCACCGCACTGCGAAGAATAGTGGCCAACCAATAAGATTTGCATTTGGTAACGAACAGATTCACTGCCGTTACATAAAACTATGACTTGATGGCACTCACGAACAGACTGTTTTGCTGAATTTCAGAGGAAGAATCCTGAAGTGGCTCTCGTCTCTGTATTCTTGTATTTAGTCATGTTTGATAAACACCACAGTAAATACAAAAAATTGAACAGCTGTTTGAAAACATGTAAATACTGTTCGACTTCTCCGTGACAAGCAGGTGTCTGAAACGGAGCGCTGTGTGTACCGTGTTTTTCTGCCATTTTTACGCATTGGTCTGCGCAAGGCAAGGCAAGGCAAGTTTATTTATATAGCACATTTCACACACAATGGTAACTCAAAGTGCTTTACATAAAAAGAATCGTAAAATAAAATCACAACAAGTGCACAGACAAATCACATGCGAAATCGTACCAAATTTTTGTGCCGAACATTCGTGTTGGGCCTTAAGAAGAAATTAGATGCATTTCTAGTCACAAATTGCACAATAAATTGGTAACATATCAGTTATTAGCCAATATATTTTTAAATATATAATTTTGGCCGAAGCTGGACATTTAATTGATCATCGTCATTTCTGCTATTATTTTTTTTACATTTATATCACCATCTAATGCTCATTTAAAAGTAAACCTTTAAAAACACTAATTTAATAACCCTGTTAAAATCTCTAAATGAATATCCATTATGCATACAGTACATTTTAATGCTGTGATGCTTAAATTTACTTAGTTTTTAGCATTTTATTATTTTATCTGTTTATACAAATAAATACATTTGCGATTAAACTGAAAATTAAAAACGGGCCTAATTCCCTCAACAAACATTTACAGCTATTCAATAAACTCCAAGCTAACACAATCATCAACTTGGACGTCCTGTAAAAATGAGTCACTTAATTACTCAATGCAATATGCATCTTCTGCATGCTAACATTTTATTTTGATTGGTTGGTCGGCAGTACCCAGAGTTCATCTGTTACAGACATATGAGCTAGTTAGGACATAGCATCAGATGGAAAATTCTTGACGATAAATTTTGTGTGAAACTCTGGGTAGCAACACTGGCATTAAAGACCTTTAAGAATCTTGGGAGCCAATGAATGACAATAGTCGTAATCTGTTCAGACAACCATCCATATGAGCAAATCCATTCACCTGCTGGGTACTGAGTATCATACTGAGATCCTGAGGCAGGTCTGGCTGGCTCTGGATAGAAGAGTTCGGGCTGCTGTTGCGGATACATCTGTGGCGCACCTCTGGGCACAACTTGCACCTGCTTGGGCATGGGTAAGTGCTCCGCCCTGGGGTGAGGCACAGGGTGGGGCGTCAGGGTCAAGCCAGATTTATCCAAACTGAAGAGAAACAAGAGGCAGAAATGAGTCAGTGGTAACTTATGTTGTTCTTTCCTGTTAAAGCCAAACCTATTATAGGCCCTATTATTCAGTGATGAGTGGACAAAATGGCAGAATCATTACATATAAATGGAATTTACTGTATAATGTGGAGTGTCACGGAATTTGGCAATTTTAGAGATGCACTGATTGCAATTTTCTTTTCGATACTAATTTTTGTTTCCTGATTTTGATTCCTGTATTCTTTCTAAGAACTATAATTGACAGCATATACAAACAAAAATATACTTTTCTTCAATGCAACATTTTATTTTCATAAAAAAAAGAAATAAAAATCTGTAATAAAATAAGAGCAAATAAATTGGATGGCACAAATAAATGCAATAGAATAAAGAAAGATATACACGGCTTTAATTTTTTAGGTGGCTATAAAGTATATTCAGGTAAGAAATACTACAGAAATTAAAGTAATCAAATGTAAAATAACACTGAATAGTCTTCATTGTAAAAATTTAATACAGATTAATGCTTACAATTAGTTAGAAAAGTTATTCAGTCTAAAGCAGAGTGATTTTCTTAGTCTTTTGTTCTTTGATTAACATGATAGACAGCAGCAGGAATATTAGACTGATGTCACTTTAAGAGTTTATGCACGGCTCCAATATACTGTTATACAACATGTGTTATCTTCCTCAACTACGATCTTTCTCAACAATAACGTTCCAGAAATGACTGTTTAACTGAATACTCATTGAGATGGGCATTTTGACACAATTTTGTGTGTATTTGACCGTTTAAGTGCAGTAAGCCACTCATTTTAGTACTTGCGACTCACAAACTGTTTAGGACAGGCGGCTTGTGCACTCCACTTATATAGATCAGTGATGCATGCGCTTTTTGTGTGAGCATGAAACCTGCGGGAATTAGTAAGAGTATGCACAATATAAGCACTATTCAACTAAAGCAAATGAGAGGTCCGGGCCGATCATGCAGAAAATTGTCCGATTCCGGCCCCTGGCCGGTAGATCGGTGCAGCTCTAGGCAATTTTTCATTTTTCATATCTCGTGACCACTAGGTGGCACTGTGCCGAAACTGTACAGGTGGCCCCGGGTCATGGTTGTCATAATACACACAAAGTTTGGTCAGAATACACTAAAGCGTTGCGGAGATATAGCCTCATGTCTGTTTTGGAGTGCTCTTCGTCTAATTTGTTTGCACATTATTCAAGAACGGTTTGACGAATTTAATGTTGTTGGGGTTTTTTTTGTCGGCATGGTCTGAGGATGATCGGATTTCATTTTTGTGAAAATCGGAGAAACGATCCAAGAGCTGTTCGAAAAAGTATGTTTTTCTGAACATTCAAAATGGTGGGAAAAATTATATGATGGAAAATGACATCATAGGGTGCAATCAAATCGCCTTGAACCATGGAATTAGAGGAAAAAAGAATTTTGTTTCTACCCGGTTCAAAAGTTATTAGAATAAATGTAAGTTAGAGACTCCAAAATTGCTATGGCTAATGTTCAGAGTGTCCTCTATCAGTGTGCCAAATTTCACAACTTTTTAACATACGGTTCTATAGGCTGCCATAGACTCAGGAGCGGAAGAAGACAACGACAACAACAACGACGACGATGACTAACGGCTACAATAGGTGCCTATGCATTTTTGGTGCTTGGCCCCTAATAAAACAATTATTAAAACAATTTTCTTCCATGTTTTAATTTTAACACTAAACTAGGGCTGCAACAACTAGTCGATAAAATCGATAATGAAAATCATCGACAACGATTCTCATTATCGATTAGTCGAGTCTGCCACCAACTTCCACCAGTTGCGCCAAATTACAGCACTGAATAACGCATTTCTATGGACAAAATACATCTAGAAATAGTGGAGTGGAAACAGAGTAAGCTGCTGCAGGAAAGGTACATGATCCAAGTGCCCAAAACATGAGAATTCTTTATTTTAAGCTTCAAGCTCATGCATTAGCGTTTACCATACCCTGTCATGCCCTTTGGTAGATGCGTATGGGTCCTCAGCACAAAACGTTCATTTTACAGGTTATATCCACTGATCTATATAGAGAACAGTGGTAATATCCTTATCTGTAAATGTTACTAATTCAAGTATTTCCATTTTGCATGAAAGCGCGTCCTGACAGTCTGCATTTAACTTCAAACTTTACTGAAAGAGCACCGGCGCGCGCATGTGCGTCAAACAGACAGAACGCAGTAGAGAGGGAGACGATTAATATTCAGCGCAAAAACATTAATTTAGCTGAAATATCTGCAGTTGGACGCAAAATTTTGGTTCAAAAGTCAACATGTAATTCACGTATTTTAGTAGCTGTAAAGGGATACCTGCGTGTAATTGAATATAAATGTAAGACATTTCTACAGGATAAAGAAATGACAGTAACAGGCTACTTTGTCCATAGCGAATGTGTGTGTGTTCCTGCAGAACATTCCTCTTATCTGCTAACACTGAGTTTGTGTTTTTGTTTTTCTTTAATATTATTTTAATGTAGGGATTTAAACTGTTCAAAAAAAGTTACTACGCAAAAGGACAATGTATAGCACAGATATACACTTACGAAAATTAACCATGGTTCTATTAGATAGTAAAACCATGTTTTTTTTGGCATACTGATTACCAATTGTATAACCACACAAATACCATAGTTAAACTATGGATTGAAGCAAAACTATGGTTAATTTGTGGTTACCATGGAATAACTACAATAACCCTGCTTTATTTAGTTAAGTATTATACATTTTTTGTTTGTTTTATTTGTTGTGAAACCATTTTTGTAAGGTATATTCAATATGTATGTTTTCATAGCACTCAGCTGACACGTTTGTTTGAAGGACAGCATTGGGCAGGATGTGGAACAGCGTGTTTTGTCAGTAAAAAAAAAAGTTATTTTTATTTTTTTTTACATCCGATTAATCGGAAAAAATAATCGGCCAACTAATCGATTATCAAAATAATCGTTAGTTGCAGGCCTACACTAAACCTCTGCTGTGCAGCACTTAATTTAACAAAAAATTTAATTTTAAAAGATTAATTAAACTGTTAATGCCTTCATTTGATTACCACCGTTTTTGATCATTTTGTATTAAATCATAAATCCAGAAAAATAAATAAATAAAGAATATCTGGAAAAAAAAACACTTTATATTATTTAAATGAAGTTGTTGAAGTTAAGAAATTGAATTGATTAGACATGCTTTTTGATTATTAAAATTTAATTCTACCATTAAATGGAATCGAGAAAAATTAAAACGGAGAAAAAAAAGAATTCCGGAAAAATAAAAAGGACCTAAAATAAGTGTCATGCTTTTTGGTTACTACAATTTTATTTTAACCATTAAAACAGAGTTCAGAAAAATTAAAACAGAAAAAATAGAATTTGGGAAAAAATAAAACATTTTGCTGTTTGATTTAAAAGAATTCAGATACTAAAGTCATGACAGAAAAGCAAGGAACAAAAAGTCAAACAAGGTTGATGAAATCAAAAGCTTACGAGTCAGGTGGCGACCCAGGAGCACTGAGGCTAGTGGCATCCATCTTGGGCTTGAGTAAGAGGTCATACGTGGAGGGGTCTGTGCCTCTGGGGATGAGCTGGGGAAGAGGCGTCCCAGGACCAGCTACAATGCCGTTGGGAAGTGTAGAGGCCTTTCGCCCAGGCTCCAGCGTGACCACCTCCTCAGGCAGCAGGCCAGGTGTGCAGGGCAATCGCGCAGCAAGACGTTTGTTCATTTTACGGTACCTGCGACGCAAACAACAAATGAGATTCTCATTACAATGTATGTTTTATTTTTCTTACCTGACATGCAAGATGTTATAACGCCACTCACTTTTCCAGCTCCTCCTGAGAATGGGCGAATGTGCAGCTAGCTCCTCTGGGACAGCCTCCTTTCTGCTTCATGTCTCTGCACATGTATGTCTTGTATTTGCTGTGCTGGGGTGGCTGCTGCGTGTCGGCACCCTTCTTGCTGTGGTTCTGGATGAAGTCCACTAGGCCGTGCACCACCGTCTTTACCGCCACCAGCCCCTTCTCTAGCTGCTCCCAGTTAGGAGGAGGAGCATCTGAATAAAGATGAATCAAAGCAAAACTAAATCATAGAACAAGCATGTCAAACAGATGCTTAATAACAAGTTCTTTCTAGGGGTGGCTGGTATGACTTTAAACCTCAAATTAAAGTAGGAGTAATTTTATACACAATTTTTCACAGTATATATTTTTAAATTTAACCTAAAACGTGGCAAATCAAAAAAAAAGAAACATCTCTTTCAACTGCTTGTAGGAGTCAACAAATTGTAGGAACATAAAAAGATTCAACAACTGAAAAAATTCACGAACAGAAATGGAATCCCTGATCAAATAGGGTCAATATCAAAAGTAGCAGTGAGTATGTGGTGTGGCACCAGCTGCTTTAAGTTCTACAGTGAATCTCTTCCTTATGGACTGCAGCAGATTTGCCAGTTCTTTCTGTGAGATGCTACTCCACTCTTCCACCAAGGCATTTGCAAGTTATCGAACATGTCTGGTTGGACATATGTTTACACGTGGTTTGCAAGGACGATCATCTGTCTTTCCTATCTCCCTGTAGCACTGTCTTAGGCGTCTTACATTACAGACATTACAGTTTATTGCTCTGTTCACATGTGCAGTCCTCATGCCTCCTGCAGCAGGACTATGGCATGTTCACACAGGTGATCACGGATCCTGGGCATCTTTCTCCTGATGTTTCTCAGAGTCAGTAGAAAGGTCTCTTTAGTGTCAAGTTACTGGAACTGTGACTTTAATTGTCTACCGCCTGTCTTATGGACTGGGCTGTTCCACAGGAGCATGTGCAATAATTGTTTATGGTTCATTGAACAAGCATGAAAAAATATTTAACCCCTTTCAAATAGAGATATATAAAGCTTATTATGGATTTTACATAATTATCTTTAAAATACAGTATCCTGAAAAAGTTTATTTTTTTGCTGAGTTTAAATATATAGACAAAACAAAAGTTTAGGGTCGGTAAGATGTTTAAATGTTTTTGAAAGAATTCTCTTATGCTCAACTAAGCTGAATTTATTTGATCAAAAATACAGTAAAAACAATATTGTGAAATATTACAATAAAAAACTGCTTTCTACTGTAATATATTTTAAAATGTAGTTTATTCCTGTGATGAAGGACCATGTGACACTGAAGACTGAAGGAGTAAGACATTTTGAATGCTGGATTTGAGAGATGAATTTTCAGTATTATTGCTCCAGTTTTCAGTGTCACATGGTCCTTCAGAAATCAATATGCTTTATTATTATTTTTTTTAAGTAAGCTGTGATACATTTTGTCAGGATTCTTTGATGAATAGAAAGTTCAATAAACCGCATTTATTTGAAATATAAATCTTTTGTACATTATAAATGTCTCTACTGTCACTTTTGATCAATTGAAAGTATTAATATCTTTTGTGAAAATAAAAATCTGAAGAATCAAAAAGAGAGAAAAAGAGATATATATACATACACATATACATATACACATACATATACACATACATATACATATATAAGCGTTGGGCGATATGCTCCGTTTTCATATCGTCCTATCGTCAGCCTATGAGATCGGCGATACACAATACTATCGTGGGGGGCGGCGCTTACTTATTTGATCCTTAACTTGCTTATTTCTTTACTCATTAATTTGCTTATTTAATTGCTTCGTTTTATATACGAGAATATTTTTCTATTTTGCAAGCAAAGGTGGAGTGTTTATTAATAAATCAGGTTATTTCCAGGTAGTGAGGTAAAAACATAGCGCAATCATTCGTGTAGCCTACCTAGCCTATATGAATCAGAGTATTCCATTTGTTATGTCTGGTGTGATGTTAAATAAAACATTAAAAACGTAAGAGTATTTCAACATGTCAGCAGGAAATTTACTGACACATTATCCTCTCATGCTGTTACAAATGCAGCACATTTGACTTCTGCACGAGATGAGAACACATTTCAAGAAAGAGTCGGCGTTTTACCGTGAAAAGCTAGCTCTGTCTGGATGCGCTTAATAAAGACGCTGGATATCCTATAGCATACGCGCACTTCAATAAGCCCAAAGAATGCAGGTTAATGTGTTTACATGCCGGGAGAAATAGGGGTAAGGGGCAAAAATCTAGCTGAGTCGATTTATGCTTAAGAACGTGCATGTAAACGCGCTTACTTATTCCCTGAAAGTGAAACAAAACTGTCCGAGCTTTTCTGTCGCTGCGACGATGATACTATCTTAATATTTTTCTTGTGGACCATACATGAATGACAGTGGAAAAAATTTGAAGAATATATTGCTTGTTAAACACATTGTTTTTTTAAGTCTGTGTTTGAAGCTCCATTTGATTTTCACAGATGACTGATTTGTGCTGTGTTCAGACCTAAGACTGTTATTAGGCCTATATCATTTTAGTGATATTATTATTATTATTATAATTATGATTAATTTGCAATTGTATTGTTTTTAGTGTTATTAGTGTCATTGTGCTATGGAAACAATAAAATCCTGACGAACATCTATGCCGTTTTCATCTTGGCTTAAACAACTGTATAAGAATGATGCATCTCTTTTATAACAAGCTCTTGACATTTTGTGAATAGATTACATTGCAATTCAATTTTGATGTGGGATGTAGTTTTGTAATTTTTAAAAACATTTTCATTGAGGAGTTCTCAATCCGCGCGTGTCTGTGATGTCGCACGTGTGGTAATGTGTCGATTTCGTTATGAAATTAGGGAAGGCAAATGAATTGTAGGTCCTAATATTAATTTAATAATAATACTAGCCTTAAAATAATAATAATAATAATAATAATAAAAAACAACAACATTAATGGCAAATTGAGCCAATTATCGTCTTCATAATATCGTCATCGTCGATATCTCTGGCTATCATCGATACACAATACTAGCGTCTATCGGCACAACCCTAATATATGTTTGTGTGTGTGTGTGTGTGTATATATGTATATATAGTCAGAGGTGGGCAGATTTTTTTAAAGGTTTAAAGGGGGGTGCGACCAAAAAAAAACGTTTGAGAACCACTGGTATAACACAAATATGCTCAGTCCATCAAAATGGTTTTGTCTGTCTTTTAGCAAACCTGGACTGGGGTCGATGTTAGCGAGCAACTCAAGGTGAGGTCTTAGCCGGTTGAGATTGGCAGGGTCGCCCGTCCTCTGCAGTGCGATGGTCAGCTCCTGTACGCTCTGAGCAAATGACGCTGGGGTCTGCAGCTGAGAGACAAAACAGTCATATTCCTTTTATCCAATATTCTGAGACGTAATACTATTTCTGGCATTTGAAAGGATGCAGGAAATTCTCATGCCGTGCAGGCAGATGGGCGTCATACCTTGTCAATGATGGACTGCATGTGTGACTTATGAGACTGATCTCCATACAGCAGAGAGGACCACTGATCAGGGGCGATGCGGAGCCCTCCCTCCATTGCGATTTGAACGATTTGAGAGTCGTGTTCCCGCCGAAGTGCCTCATACGTGCGGAACTCCTCTTTTAACTGCATTAGCGATGAATCCTCATCTCTCTTAGTCACCTACGATACACAACAGACTCAACTGAAACCTCTGAGCTACAGCCATTAATGTTATTGCAAATAAGCTGTTATGGTAATGAAAAAATAATTTGCACACTAAGAGCAAAAGAAATCTAATTTACTCCCAACAGATCTGAATTATAAAACAATTTAGAGAAAAAAAAAAAAGAAAAGAAAAAAAGACTTGTAAAAGACAAGACCTGTAATTTGTAAGATGCATGTAAGCAGCTCGAGTGAGATCAAGTGCACAATAAAGGACAACTACCTTGAAGCAGGAGGCACGGTAGAGGAGCTGAACTACATGTCCAATACTGGTTTTGGAGGCCTGAGGAAATCTCGGTTCAAGTCTCTGGACCACAAAGAGGACCAGAACCTTCCTAGAAAGAGCAGATCCGTCTTCCAAGGCCAACAGTACCAGCTTTAGTGCCTCCTCCTGCATGGCTGTTGATAAAAAGGGCTGATATAAGACACTAGAACTTCCAGAAATAAGTTTAACGAAAAAATAAAGACCTGGGGCCCATTTCAATAAGGAGGTTCAACCAACTCTGAGTTTAAACTTGAACTCTGAGTTGACTTACCCTGAGATGAGAAACTCTGAGTTTTGGGTTTCAGAACAGCTGAACTGAGTTAGTTCAATCAACTCTGAGTAGACTGACTCTGAGTTAAGCGTGTGCGCACCACGACTATGAAAAGCCATGATCAATGGAGCTCCAAAATTATGATTCACCATGGCAACAGCACCCGACAAAAAAGACATCTGCATACTCCTGGGTCAATATGTAAGTTTAATTCTTAATTCGTTTAATTAAGTTTAATTTTCATGGTATCCCACAGGCAAAAAAAGAATGTGGCAGCAGCTAAAAATGAAGTATAAAAACACAATTTAATCAGGTAAAGCTTTAAGCATAAAAGGTTCATGGGTGTAGGTTTCATGACTTTACAAACATTTGACATATTAAATAAATATCATTCAGTGTCTATTTCAATGTGCAACAGCTTTTCCCACATAATCTAATGCTCTTTTCACATAATTAAATGTTCTCTGATCCCACCTGTTACATTTATTAATTAGGGTAATGAAATTAACATTTGACGTCTCAGGCCAGCCAACAGCAGGAAGGCAGAGGCTCGCAAAACACCAGCACCACTGACAGATGAAGAGGAGATGGAGGAAGAATATTAATATTAAAGTTTTTGTAGGAAATAAAGATGACCATAAAATTGTGAATAATTTGTGCTCATTTAACAGCTATATCTCAGACTACCCATCCATCTGACATCCTTCCATTCCATACAGTAGGCTAATCCGTTTTCAGAAATTGTGATGATGGGAATATGCGTGTATCAATGCATCCAACCACTGGAAATCCTAAAGGAAATTCAAATTATTAGGTTACTTCTAGGTTTATCAAGTGAATGTCAGGATCCTGTATAAAAGGACATGCCATTTTTGTCACTGACCGTGTCCTCATGATGAAAATATGCGCAATGAATGTACCTGCACTGCAAAGAATGGTTTGTTGGAATGGCTTGTTTCCAGTCAAAATATCTAAAGATTCTTAAATCAAGATGCATTTTCTACATAAGAAAATTTATGACAAATGTATTATTTTGCAAATTATCTGCCAGTGGGGTAAGAAAAATAATCTGGTTTTCGCTTACATTAGGATTATTTTTCTTACCCCACTGGCAGATAATTTTACTTGCTTTAAAGTAAAATGTTCTTACTTTAGATTTAATTTATAATTGTTAGATATTTATACTCAAAATAATGTAATAATTGTACAAAATACTCAGTAAGAAAAGCATTTGTGCAGCGTGAATGAACGAATTAAGTATTTAAACACCGCTGACGCTTTAAAAAGGGGGAGGAGAAAAGAAACTCTGGGTTTACCAAAGAAAACCTGCTCCTGACCAGGTTAGGTTCACAGAGTAAGTTACCATGGTAACTGACTCTGAGTATAAGTTACCTCTCTTTCAGAAATGGGCTTGACTTACCCTGCTTTCTCGGGTTTGACATGCCTCCCATTCTGAAATAGAAAACTCAGAGTTTCCCTCATTTCAGGGTTAACATACTCAGAGTTTTCACTTAACCTCCTTTCTGAAACGGGCCCCTGTTCACACCAGGACAAACATTCACTGTGAAAATCTGTTGTAGAGCCCGACCAATATGGGTTTTTTGGGCCGATACCGATACCAATATTAGGGAGTAAAAAAATTCCGATATCGATATATTGGCCGATATTCTTTATGTGTATATTATAGTACAGTACTTTCCCAGTGGTGTGTCCAAACTTTTGACTGGTACTGTATATAGAGTGCAGCATATACATAATATACATACATTATACATAAATACAACAGAACAAACATACAAATGAAAAACAGTTATTTTCAGGTTTTCATGTAGGTCTAAACTAGATTTTCAGGTACAGAAATAGTAATCAAATGTAAAATATTACTTCATAATCTTCAGTGTATAAATATAGATTAACCCTTATTAAAGTTATTCAGTCAAGAGCCATGAGTGATTTTTTCTTTCTGTCTTTTGTTATCTCTTCTTTCATGAGAAAACGCTTCCCTGCCATTGACAAGATTTTTCCCATGTTTTCACTGTTACGCTATTACACATCTCCTGAACGAGTACAGAATCTGATCAAAACAGG